>CM069533.1:24435000-25035000 GCA_035773235.1 Eospalax fontanierii | reverse complement strand
CCTCAACTTTGATCCTCATAACCCACATGGGGCAGTTTATAACTGCCTTTAACACCAGTTCCAGGGCATTCAACACCTTATTCTAGTTTCTGTGAACACTTGCATTCACGAGCACCCCCCATATATATATAATTAAAGTTAAAAATATTAAAAATTACCTTAGTAAGAATATACACTTTGGTCAATATGAGGAAAATTTTATGAGAATGGTATTATTTAAAAAATTCCCAGAATTAAAGAGAAAAGAGAATATAGATATTTCTACCAAATAAATGATATATCATTTTTTATTAAACATGTGAAAAGCACATTTTATACCCTTAAGTCTAGTCAATTTTGGAAGATTATATATTATGCACCCCTTCAAAACTACCACACTAGTCTATGGACAGGATGCCAAATTCAGTTCAAAATGACCCAAATTTTGTTTGTCTAGAGAAACTAACCAATTTGGGGTGAATCAGATCTGAGTGAAATTTTAATTAATCATTTAAATAGTTTCCTTCAGCCAGACAGAAAGCTGAGACTTCCCAAGAAGCTAAATAAAACGTCAGAAGCAGAGAAGAAAGACTGGCCTTATGAGATCTCGCTAATTCACATATTACTAATGCTCAACACTGTCAACAAAAGCAAAGGAAACCTGGGATTGGAGAGGCTGAGGCAGGAGGTGAGCTCTAGGTTAGCCTGGGCTACATACTGAAACCCTGTTTCCAAAAGTTAAAAAAAAAAAAATAAAGCAAAGGTAATTTAACCTGTTACAAAGCATTATTTTATAAAAGACTTCAAACATCCCCACCTAGTCTACAGAAAGTCCTCACAGGAAAGATAACTGCCATATGATGGAGGAGATCTACATTCACTTATTCACACTCCTTTTTCTACCCCCTAAGGATTTGAGGTAGTAGAGTGCTTGCTTAGTGTTTGTGAGGCCCCAGGTTTAATTCTTAGCACTGTAAAACAAAACAGAAAAAACAAAACAAAACAAAAACAAAAACAAAAAAAACCTCGGCCCTTTTAAAATCTCTTTAACATTAAATTTTCTGTATCCTAAACTTGAATCTACCACCTTTTAAAAGTTATACACAACTGGGTTTTTAAAAAAATCATATCTGACCATATTTTTAATCAGTATACAAGACTGTTTATATTTAAATTTAAAAATTTTTATTTTTGTTATGATGTGTGTGTGTGCAGTGCAGGTACTTGTGCGCCAAAACACATGTGTAGTGGCCAGAGGACAACTTTCAAGAGTCAGTTATTTTCCTCCATTATGAGTTTTGGGGATCAAACTCAGGTTGTCAGGCTTGCAATGCAAGTGCTTTAACTGGCTGAACCATCTTAAGGGCCCAAATTTCTTTACATTTAGAAGGTTAATTAAATAAGAATTTAAATCAGTTACTGTAATTTCCTATTAAATCATCATCTTCAGCCCTTTGTTTTGTTTGTTTTCTTCCTTTCCTTTCTTGCCTCCTTTTGGGCTAAATGTTTTATGAGCTTTGGGAATGTAGTTGTAAGTCCTAGCATGCATGAGGCCAGGGTTTGATTGATCTCTCTCTCTCACACACACAGCATTTAATTTTCCCCTGCATTAGGTTGTTATTTATATATCATGTTACTATCCTTTAAATATCTGCCCTAGAAATTATAATACACAAAATTAGATAATTAAAGTACTACAGAATACTAAAACCATTTACTTGTATGTTATCTTTGCACTACTACTACTAAGCATTTTAATCTGGCTTTTTTGGTTCATTTGCTATATCTGACTTTTACTGCCCTTCCTACTTCTTGTTTCTTACTTTTCCTTCTGCCTCAAGAACTCACTGTGGGGATTTTCTGAAATGTTGGTCTACTGACAGGAAACTCAGAAATAAGTGAATAAAAATTCCTTGTTTTGAACCTGTAACTAAACAACTAAACTGATGATTTTTGTTTTGTTTTTCATTGAGACAGAGTCTCGTGTAGTTTTGGCTGGCCTGGAACTCACTCTGTTGATCAGGCTGGCCTCCAAACTACAGAGATCCACTTGCCTCTGCCTCCTGAGTGCTGGGACTAAAGGTATGCTTCACTACACTTGGCTCAACTGCTGGGTTCTTAATTTCGGTTTTAAATTTTCAGTTTGAAAATATTCATCTTGTGGTTGGAAATTGGTAAGGTACTTGCCTAGGATGTGCAAAGCCAGATGTTCAATTCCCAACACCAAAAAAGAAAAGAAAATATTCATTTGGGTCTAGGGATCTACTCAGTTGGTGGAGTGCTTGCCCAGCATGCATGAAGCCGTGGGTTTGACCCCTAGAAACACATAAACCAGAAACACAGGTGTGTTGTTGCATGCCTTAATGCTAACAATAGGGAGGAAGAGGCAAAAGGATCCAAAGCTTAAGATTATTGTTGGCTCCACAGAGTTTGAGGGTAGCCTGGGCTACACAAGACCTGTCTCAATCCCCCTTCAGAGAAAGAAAAGACAGGCTATAGGTTAGGAGAGAATATCTGGTAAACATATGCTGAGTTCTAAAGGTATAGAAGCCATCTGAGTCCCTAAAATTCTCTAAATTAAGTAGCAGAATATACAGAGAAATTAGAAACTCTTAAGATCAAAACAATTCAAGTTCTTAAAAATCAAGAAAAGGAAGTGAAGAAACTAAAAAAAAAATACCAATCATTTGAAACATACAGAAATGTAGAGCTGAATTCCAATTCAAACTGTAAAAAACAAGTAAGATGATCAGGAAAATGCAAACACTAACTAGGTTAATGACATTAAAGGATACGAATAAGTCTTTAAAAAAAAAAACTTACCCTATCTTTTATACATAAAAGAATTTTTAAAAAGTTAACTCAAAGCTGAAAGTGTGTGTGGGGAATGCCTTTAATCCCAGCACTTGGAAGGCAGAGGAAGGTGGATCTCTGTGAGACTGTGGCCAGTCTGGTCTACACAGTGAGTTCCAAGCCACTGTGGCTACAGGGAGATCCTGCCACAAAAAAAGGGAAGTTAACTCAATCAGAAGCAGGGAGAGACAAAATTAAGTAAGCTGTAAATTCTAAAGTTGGATGAAACGTACATGGGCTAATCATACAATTTTAATTTCTTAATATATTTAAACTTAAAAAAATACTGTGAAGCAGAGGCCTGGGAAGATGGCTTGATCAATAAATTTTTGACAGGCAAGCATGAAGACCTGAGTTTGGATTCTCAGCGCCCATGTCAAGGCTGGGCATGGTGGCTGGGAGGTAGAGACAGGTGGATCCCTGGAACTCACTGGCCAGTCAGCCTAGCTGAACTGGTAAGTTCCAGGTTCAGTGAAGGATTTTTTTCAAAAAATAAGATAGAGACTGATAGAGAAAAACATCCTATTTTAACCCCGGGTCTCTATATGCATGTGTGCACACATGTACACATGCACACGCCTTCCACAAATACTGCAAAAGGACTTCACAGGTACTCAATTAGTATACTATTTAACGACATAAAACAAAAGTAATAATTCATTTATGGAAGGGAAGTGATTAATGCCCATTCATGTGTCACTTCTGCTCCTCACTGAGACTGGGGTCTGGTATGAGCAGAGCACTCACTGAGGCTGGAGTCTGGTATGAGCAGAGCACTCACTGAGGCTGGGGTCTGGTATGAGCAGAGCACTCACTGAGGCTGGGGTCTGGTATGAGCAGAGCACTCACTGAGGCTGGGGTCTAGTATGAGCAGAGCACTCACTGAGGCTGGGGTCTGGTATGAGCAGAGCACTCACTGAGGCTGGGGTCTGGTATGAGCAGAGCACTCACTGAGGCTGGGGTCTGGTATGAGCAGAGCACTCACTGAGGCTGGGGTCTGGTATGAGCAGAGCACTCACTGAGGCTGGGGTCTGGTATGAGCAGAGCAGCTATACACAAAGTAAAAGTTCATATTAATAGATCCTACAACATCACATCAAATCCAGCTCTTCCTAGTTTATATCAATGTATTAGAAAACAGAATTCTTTTCCTTCAAATTGGTTCTCATTACCAAAATTCATTCATGTAAAGGCTTCATAGCAAAACCCTTGAGAACACTTCTCAAAATCTGTTAACTTTCAACGTTACAGTACTGTCAATGTCAGATCACTTCCTGCCCACATATTTGCAAAACACACTCAGAAACGACTTGATAACTCCAGACTTTACCTGTCTTGGGTCAGAGGCTGCATAGTTAATATTCTCCCAACTTCAGTTTCATAGTTATATTACACCTCATTGTTTTAGAAGCACCCCACAGTAACAAAATTAAGCCTGACTGCTTTATTTTGTACACAGTTCATAATATAAGCCTGTTTATTTTCACTCTTCCTTGTAAAGCATTACTAAGTCTAAACACAGTGGTTGGTTGTTCCATGTGTTTATCTTACTGGTTTCCCTCCAGCTCTTCACCCTTGTGGCTGACATCAAATCCAAAAGCATATCCATATAAACCTTAGCTCAGGAATACCTTCTCCCATGTTCCCAACTGGGCTAATGAGCCATTGTCGTAAGTGCTCTCCTTTTACAATGTGGGTCCTGAGGATTAAACTCAGATAGTCAGGCTTGGTGGCAACTGCCTTTATTGGCTGAGCCATCTCACCACCCCATATAACTTGACTTTTAATTTTATATTTGTACAATTATTTGATTAACTTTTGTAATAATCCCTTTCCTGTTCTACATAGACTTTAGGTTCCTTATATCCGTGTTTGATCTATCCTATTTCCTGAAAAAGAATACTGGTCTCAACACAGAGTAGGCATTCAATATATACTTCTGAGTGTGAATGAAGGCAGTGACTTTCTATCACCTTCTCTTTTTTATTTTTCATATCTTTTCTTTTATTGAAAACGACAATTGTTAAAGCACCTAAACAAGCCAACAGGAGTATATTAGCAATAAACAGACATATAAAGCTAAAAATGCTACTTGCTTCTTTAATTAGTCAACTATCTCTTCCTTTTTCTTCTGAACCATAACATCACCTATCCTGTACCTCAACTTACAAATATTTCACTGTTTTACTCATATTCAGTTTTTTTCTGCCAACTCACTGCAAGCTCTTCAGTAGCTGCCAGAGGCTCAGCACAGAGCACATGCAAATCCACTGACCTTGATAACCACTACAATTACAGAATAATGTCTCTTTATCAAACCTCCTAGCTGCCTAACTAATAACAATCATCCATATTTTATGCAAAAATATGGACAATTACACTATAGACTACTTGTTGTTTAATTTTTTAAAGATCCTTATTTTTTTCTGCTTCCTAAGCATGCAGCCAGATGATATTTCCTAACTTCTCTGGAGTAAAGGTGGGCCGTGAGTTTGACCCAGCGAATGGGAAGTTCTGGTCTAAGAAGCCTCTCTTACAAGGCTTTCCTGTGTCTTTTTCCCTTCTAGCTCACTGGAACAGAACTGACTACTGAGGAGACTAGGCACTTCACTCAAACAACTATAAATTTTGGCCTACTGTCATTTCTCTGGTCTGTTATAAACATTAGCATTTAAAAAATAAAACTGCTACATTACTTTTCAGTGTATTCAGTAAAACCAAAGGGCCTTTCTTCCTTCTTCCCTTTTTCAACAAAAGTCTCACTAATAGTCCAGAGTAGCCCTAATGTCAAGATCCTCCTGCCTCAGTCTTCCAAATAACACTGTAATTAGATTAGTATTGTAATGGAATGTTGATAATGTAACTGTTAATCCACTGTATTCTTTGAAACACAAATCAGTGTAACACTCAGAATTTTCCATTTTTTTCTTTTTCTCTGTAAATTTGTATTTGATTTCTAAAGCCTCTAAAAATTTAATGTAATTGGGCCTAGTGGTATATACCTTCTACCTTAAGACAGAAGTAGGGGACTTCTGTGAGTTCAAGGCCAATCTGGTCTACATATTGAGTTCCAGGCCAGTAAAGACTACACAGTAAGACCCTGTCTTTAAAAACAAACTTTTTTATTATGATGTAACATTATTATTATTATTATTCTTTTGGTCTTTTTGAGACAGGGTCTCCCTGTAGCCCCAGCAGCTGGCCTTGAACTCACACAGATCTTCCTGTCTCTGACTCCCGAGTGCCAGGATTAAAGGCATGAGCCACCATGCCTTGCTTGTGATATAGTATTATACTTCTATATTTCAAATTCTTTTATAAAAGTATCTTTTTTATTGTGTATGAGTGTAATGCCTGAATGTATGAAGGTGTAATCTGTCATGCAAAGTCATTGGAGGTCAGAAGACGGTGATGGGAATTAGCTGTCATGTGGGTACTGGGAATTGAACCTAGGTCGTTTGCAAGAGCAGCCAGTGATCTTAACTGATGAGCCATATCTCTAGCTCCTCATTGTCACAAAGATCCACCTCCTCTGTCTCCCAAGTACTGGAATTAAAGGCATATGCCACTATGCCTGGTTGGAAGTTCATATTAATAAGCACTAAGTCTGACATTGTAATATATATATAAAACTGTTTCCTTTTTACTGAATTGGCACTTTATCCTTTTGACCTCCTCCTAGCCCCTTTTGTTTTGTTTTGTTTTAGACAGGGTCTTACACAGTATTCCTGACTGTCCTGGTACTCGCTATGTAATCTGGACTGGCCTTGATTTTGTGGCAATACTCCTGCCTCCTCAGCCTTCTAGGTGATGGGATGCAATTTCTCCTTCTACCATGTGGGTCCCAGGGATCAACTTCAGGTTGTAAGGATAAATGACAAACATTTAACCTGCTGGACCTTTGCCCCATTCTGGGGATGTAATTTTTAATAGTCTGTTTCTTTTTATAATTTTTGATCAGCTTAAGATGCAACTGTTTCAAAATTGTTCATTATAATCAAAATAAGTTTTTAAAATGCCTAATGGTAACCTGAAAGCAAACATCTCCAACAGAGGGATCAAAAATAACAATTAAGGAATCAAAATATATTACTAGAGAAAATCATTTGACCAAAAAGGAGTAACGTGAGAAGGAGAAAAGCAAGGGAAGAAGGATAACGAAACAAGAAAACAAGCCACCTACATGCAGCAACCTTGTAACAGAGGAGACTCTCCATTAGAAACACAGAGTAACTAGCTAAATGGAAAAAAAAAGAAATCCACTTTACTTCTAAGATATAAATAAGTACACAGGGGTAGAATATGATATTATTCCCAGAAAACAATCCAAAAGAGGGTAGGAGTAGCCATATTTATATCAGATAAAGTAGGTTTCAACTCAAAAAGAGTAAAAAAGATAAGGAAGGTCATTGTGTGATGATAAAGGGGTCAAAAGGATAAAACGGTAATTCAGTTAAAAGAAAACAATTACAAATATATGTGTACAATGTCAGAGCAGCCCCAAAATGGAAGGCAGACTCCAAAGTACTCCATTGTCAGCCACAGAGAGATGATCCGGAGAAAATCAGTCAAGTTGTACCCTAGACTAAATGGACCTAATAGACACCCAAAGAACATTCCGACTAATAATCGCAAAATACACAATTTTCTCATTTTCTAAGACATATCCTACAAACATGAAAACAAGTCTCCACAAATTTTTAAAAGATACACTAAGTGTTTTGTTCAACTGCAATGTAACCAAACAAATATATGGACATTTAAAAACGTATTCTCTTGTCTTCTCTCTCTACGTAGACCAGGCTGGCTTCATCTTCACAAAGATACGCCTGTTTTTGCATGGGATCAAAGGTATGTGCTACCATCTCTGGCTTTTTTTTTTTTTTACTTTTTTGAGGCAGGGTCTTATGAAAAAAAACATGACCCTGAACGCTCCATCCTCTTGCCTCAGCCTCCTGAGTGTAGGGATTATAGGTATGTGCCATGACACCAACCTCAACAACATTAAGAAATTTAAAATGGAAATACATAAAAAAATCGAGAAAGGTCTTAAACAAACATCATAAAGTAGAAACACAGAATAAATCAAACTCTAAGTTAGTGGAAAGAAATAATAATGATCATAGCAAAAAAAATGAAAAAGAGATTAAAAGTATACAAAAAGTCAACAAAACCAAGAACTGGTCCTTCTAAAAAAATCTGACAAAGATAAGACTCAAATACAATCAGAGATAAAAAAAAAAGGGAAATACTTCTGGATACGATGACTCACAAATGTAATCCCAATATTTGGAAGGTAGAGGTCGGAGGATTGCAACTTCAAGACCAACCGAGGCCTTAGAGACTTGAAAGATGGAAAAGAAGGTGGGCTACAAGATGACTAAGCAGGAAAGGGTCTTTATCACTAAGCCTAATTACCTGAGTTCTAGTTCTAAGACCCATAATAGCAGAAGAAAACCAATTTCCGAGAGTTGTCTTCTAACCTTCACACACAGGCTATGGTACACGTGTACCAAAATCCACATAACTACACACATACAAGTATGCATACATATATAAGTGCAATTTTAAAAAGAAAAAGGAGAGGAGGGAAGACGTGTGGGAAGGAATCATTACCAAGCTTTGGGGCACATGCCCCAGCACTTCGACGACCAAAGAAAGAGGATTACAAATTCTAGGTTAGTCTGGCTACTATGGTTAAGTGTGAAGCCAGTCTGGGTTACACAATGAGATCCTATCTCAAGAAGAAAAGAAAAATAATAAGAAATACATTATAACTAACATCAGAGGAATTTAAAGGATCATTAGAAATTACTATGAACAACTATACACCAACAAATATAACTGGTAAACTCACAGATTCCTAGATACAGGTACCCTAACCATGGTTAGACCATGAGGAAATAGAAAACCTGAATAGATCAGTCTTCCCTCGATATTGAATTCTTCCCTCCTATCCTCCCAACACAGAAAAGTACAGGAGCAGATCACTTCCCTGATGAATTCAACCAAAACATTCAAAGTAGGACAGCAATTTTGCTAACATTATTCCCTAAAACTGAAGAGGAAAGCATCCCTCTAAATTTATTCTATGTGGCTAGTTTTACTCCAACACCAAAACTAGGTAAGGATGCAACCAAAAGGAAAGCTATAGGCAAGTATTTTTGATGTGTATGATGTAAAAATCCTCAACTAAATACAAGCAAACTGAGCCAGGGCATAGAACACTGTATCACAAAACAGCTTAAAAGCATTATTTACAGTACTGGAGAGGCTGGGGGAAGAGGACTGCCATAAGTTTGAGGCTAACCTGGGCTACATAGTGAACTCTAAGGCAGCCTAGACTACAAATTGAGTCTCAAAAATAGCAGCAATAACAGAATATTTACCATGACCAAATGGGACCCAAACACTACTAAAACCAATGAACAAATTCAATAGGACAATTGACACACATCAGTTGCACTGCCACATGTCAACAGTGGCAAACTGAAACAAAAATCCAGAAAGCAATTACATTTACAATGTCAAACAAACACAAATAAAACAAAAACTCTCCATATTTAGCATAAATTTAACTAAAAAGGCAAAAGAGCTTTATACTAAAAACTCTAAAACACTGCTGAAATAAGGCTGAAGAGTACAAGAACATGGGCTTGGGATGTGTGTGATCCCTGGTTCAATTCCCAGTACCAAAATAAATAAAAATTTTAAATGTATTATATATAGATAAGTAGACAGACAGATGGACATACAAACACATTAAAAAAAAATTCATATATCCTAGGCTGGCTTCAAACTGAGGCTGAAGTTTGCTCGGAACCTCTGCTTTACCTGCTCCAACCTCCCTAGTACTGGGATTACAGGCATGTGCTACTATGTCTAGTTTTACGCACTGTTGGAGATTGATCCCGGGTATCATGTATGCTAGGCAAGCATTCTACCAACTGAACTATATGTATACCCCCAAACCAGAAAGAAAGAAAGAAATTTTATACTGGCCATGCATTCAGTCTTCTTAAACCTTAATTCTAAGGACTATGTAGTCCTGGCTGCCTGTAACTCAACATGTAGACCAGGGTGGCCTTGAATGTACAGAGCTCTACCAGCTTCTGCCTCTGCCTCTTGACTGCTATGAGTAAAGGCATGTGCCACCACACCCAAACCCTTTTATTTCCTGCTATGAATTAACTCATATATGTAAAACTGAACAAATATTAAAATGGGTATTTTCATTGAACATTTCACTAGCACATGAAGTCTGATGTATTTTTCTCCCTTTTCAAATTATGAGTGCCCTATGCTTGTACTTTCACTTTTTTTCTTTTTAAAAGTTTTTTAAATTGAATTTTTGCAAATTCCATGCAATATATTTTGATCATATTTAGGTTCTTATACACCCCCGCCTGATTTCACAGATTCCTGTGCATGTGTGTGTGTGTGTGTGTGTGTGTGTGTATGTATGTATGTATGTGTGTGTGTGTGTGTGTGTGTGTGTGTATGTATGTGTGTGTTGAGGTCTATTGAGTTAAACTTGCGTCCCCAAGTGTCTTTTGGTGTGGATCCATCCACTGGAGTCTCGTTAACCCACCTAGAGTCACAATCTTAAAGGCTGACTGACATAGTAAACCAAGCCCTAATGATTTATTGTTGTACTCATTAGATTAATGCATCTCTCAACTCCCAGCAGAGAAGCTTTCTCATGTAGCAGACGGTGATTAACACAGAGACCTAAAACGTGCAGAGATTAAGAGGCTGCAGTGCTTATCCCTGAATAGAACACCTACATCAAACTTCTGCCTCCTCAAGACTCAGGTTTTAATTTTTTAAAAAATTAGAGTAGAAGTTGGGTATTATTAGGAGTTTACAAGAATTGCCAAGTAATTATTCTGATTCTATTACTGTGAATTAAACGGATAGTTTTGCAAATTAAAACACACTAGACTTACAAAACTAAAATATACTGTGATAAACAATACTAAAAGGAAAGAATACAGTTTCAGAACAAAAGATGCTGTGGCTACCAGGAGACCCTGTCTCAAAAAACAAAAACAAAGTAAGCCGGATGTGGTGGCACACACCTTTAATACCAGCACTGGGGAGGCAGACACAGGTGGATCTGTGAGTTCCAGGGCAGTTGAGGATACAGGGAGACATTACCTCAAGAGCCCCCCCTCCAAAAAAAACCCAGAGAGACCAAAAAATTGATAAAATTTAAATCAAGAAGAAGAAAGTAAACTAAAGCAGAACATTTCATTAGTTCAATGTGTATTTGCTTGTCAAATAAATACCTGTGAAAACTCACAATTACTTAGACCTGTCCTGCAGTACGAGACAAGTGTAATTTCAAGTGGAGTGAGAAAGCACTGACAGTGTTCTACATCAAACTGATAACTGCAGACTCACAGATGGAGAAGAGAGGGAGAACAGTCCGAAACTGTATGAGAGTACCCCAGTGTATTAGTCACGTTTCTGTTGCTGTGATAGCAACACTGACCAAGGGAACTTAAAAAAGGAAGAATTTATTTAGCTTACAGTTCCAAAGGGGCAAGAGTCCATCCTAGCAGGGAGGCATGGTAGCAGAGGTGGCTGAAGTAGAAGCTAAGCACTCACATCTTCAAGCAGGCACAGGAAGCAGAGAACAACTGCAGATCTGGCAAGGCTTAAGAACTCTAAACCTTCCCTCCAGCACGGCCACACCTTCTAAGAGCTCCCAAAACAGTGCCACCAGCTGGGGACAAAATGTCCAAACACTTAGAGCCTGTGGGGGACGGTCTCATTCAAACTATCACATTCCACTCCCTGGCCCCCATAGGCTCATGACCATATAAAATGAAAAATGCATTTAGTTTAACCTTAAAAGTCCCCATAGTCTTTATCAGTCTCATTACTTATTCAAAAGTCTCTTCTAGAACTCAAGGCAATCTCTTAACTCTAAGTTCCTGAAAATCAAAAGATAATTTACATACTCCCAACATACAATGGAACCGAATACACACTGCAATTCCAAAATGGAGGAACAGAGGCATAGTGAGGAAATACTAGACCAAAACAAGACTGCAAACCAGAAGGGCAAACACCAAATCCAGTAGCTCCATATCCCAATTCTGGAACTTTACTTCCAAAGGGCCCAACTCCTCCAGCTTCGCTGTGTGCAACATACATCTCTTTCTTGAGTTGGTATCACTCTCTCTATGCAGCTCTCCTTGGCAAATGTCTCAGCTCTGGCATCACGAATGTCTTCCTGGGTTCTCCACTGCCAATGAGGCTTCACCTTCACAGCTTCACAAAACAGCCTCTCACAGTCTTCTTTATGCAGGGACGCCCCTACTGCAAGCTTCCTGGCCTCAGTGGCTCTCTGAAGCCATGGAGAAAGAACCACTGACCCCTTCACTCTTGCATCTTCCATTCCCCTAAAGCCAGCACCAGGTGAACGACACTGCCAAGTCTGGCTGCAGTTTGGGACACACCCCAGCCTACATCATCTACTTTCAAAGCTTTTCTCTTCAGTGGTTTTCTAGTAGAAAACATTTTCACTATTTTCCTTTCACAAGTTAGAGGCTCAGATGGGTGTGGTCTTGCCCAGGAGGCACTTTCTCCATTGTTTAAGTGCAAATCTCTAGGCCTCTTGTTAATCACTTTAATCTCCTTGTTAAAGGAATCCTCTCCTTCAGCCAGTGCCTTGGTTCCAACATTAATCTTCCTAGTGTTATTTTTCAATCCAAACCGTACACTGTGCATTTCTTTCCGCCCTATTTGTTCTTTTTCACTGTAGATATAATATAATAGAATATTATTCACTATTAATAGCCATGCCACCATTTGTATGTTAGGCTGTCTTGAAATGTCTTCTACCAAAGAAATTGGTCCATTGCTCTCCAACGGAGACTCAGGCAAGCTTTTTGGCTGTGGGCAGACTCCAGCCAGACTCTTTGCTAAAATATCTCAATTGCTGTTTAAGTGCTTATTTCCTTCTGGAACTGTGTTGTTCTCAGCACTACTTTCTTCCAGGCTCCTAGAATGGCCTGATAAACTCTGCTTACAGAAATCAACTGCTTTTCTAGCCCAAACATCCAAAGTCTTCCACATTCCTCCAAAAACCCACATGGTCAGGTTCTTCACAGCCAACACCCCACTCTGGTATCTATTACCATGTTACTTTTCTGTTGTTGGGACAGAAACACTGATCAAGGGAACTTATAAAAGGAAGAGTTTATTTAGCTTATGGTTTCTTGCCCCTTTGGGGCAACATCCATGTTAGCAAGAAGGCATGGTGGCATAAAGAAGAAGCTAAGCACATCTTCAAGCAGGCACAGGAAGCAAAGAGCAACTGGAGATCTGGCAAGGCTTAAGAACTCTCTAAACCCACTCCCAGTAACCTGTTTCCTCCAGCATGCCACACCTTCTAAGACCTCCCAAAACAGTGCCACCATCTGGGGACAAAATGTTTAAATATTCAGAGGCTTATGGGAGACATTCTCATTCAGACCACCATACCTAGGCTTGGTGATGGACGATCTGACAGAAAAAAAAAGTCATCATTTAAACCTTTGCAGGGTTTAGCTTCAGGAACACCAGGTATCCATTTGAGCAAGAAGAGACAAGGTACTTTCAGGGCAAGGGTTGATACTTTGGAGGTCAGTATGCTGAATAAGCAAATCTTGAACTTGTGGAGCTCCTCCTCCTGCTTCTGCCTCCTGAATGCTGGGACTACCAATATGTGCCATCATGCCTAGTCGAAACCCTTCTTAGCGTTTTCCTTAATTGAGTCTTCTGTATTTGAAACTGTGACCCATTACTGGAATACCCTTCCCTCCACACTCTCCCTAACGTATCATCCATTCTCTTCCATTGAGTAGGACTCAATATTGTTCTTCAAACAATATTCTGTGGTTCAGTCCTGGTTTTTTGCACTTCCTATATAACCCAAGGCTCCTTTTACCTGTAAAAAGATGATTTTGTAGGGTGTGGTGGCATATGACTTTAGTCCTAGCACTCAAGAGGCACAGGCAGGAAGATCTTTCTGAATTGAAGGCCAGTTTGGGCTACACGGTGAATTCTAGACCAGCTGAGGCTATAGGGAGATCAACAACAACAACAAAACAACAAAAAAGATAATTTTATTTGTATCTATAGATTTAGTTAATGTCTCTGTTAAACTTTCCAATCGGCATCTACCTTTAGATAATTGAAAACTAGAGGATTTCAATGACAAATATAACCAAGAACAAAATATTTTTTTGCCCAAATCAAATACTCTACAGTCCCTCTCTGGTACAAGAGAGATGAATTCATGTGATGTTTTCTATCAGCACAGTGAATTTCTACCATCTACAGTCCCTCCCACTGTCTCAGGGTCAGGCTTCCCTGCTGGTTAGTAGGGGCCCAGACCTTTCAAGACTGCCTGAGAGCACCTGACTCAGCTTCCAGGGTAAGTTTCCCAAATCCCATTTTTACCATCTCCCTGATTTGGGACCACCTGAAGTCCCTCCCACTGCTCCAGGGCTTAGGTTTCCCTGCTCACTAGTAGGGACCAGCACATCCATCTCTTATCTCCTTTCCTTGGAGGTTGGCATTATCCATCTGAGGCTTCTGAAGTAGTCCTAACTAGTAAAGCCTGCTTCACCTCCTGGAGAGAACTTGAGTAGCCAGACTAGAGTCATCTGGTCCCTCCAATATAAAATCAAAAGACAAAATGAAGCCTAGGCCAACCAGCGTTTCATACCCAATCAGAAAGCAACCAAGGAACATCAATAATACAAACAGAATCAAAATTTAACTCAACAAAAGAGAGCTTGGTTTTCATATCAGAATCATAAGCAACAAAAGAAATCTGCATGCTTAAAGTACAATGAAAAAATTAGATTAAAAAACCAAAATAATATGTTCCCACCGAATACTACCAGTCTTACAGAAGAGCTGTACAATGAGAATGGCATAGATATAAATGAGGTTACAGAATTTAAAAGAGCAATCATAAACATGATCAAAGAATTCAATGCATTTAAAGAACACACAAAGAACCTAAAGAAGAGAGGGATAAACCTCTGACTGAATTCACAAAAGAGAGAAAAATTCACAAAAGAAACCCAGGTTGAAATGAAGAAGTGAAAAACTCAATAAGTCAATTTGAAACAACAGGAGAAAGCCTCACCAATAGAATGAATGAAATGGAAAACAGAGTGTCAAGACTGGACAATGAAGTTGAAGAATTGGACTGCTCAAGCAAAGAACATGAGAAATTAAAAAAAGCAAACACAGGAATGGAATATGCAGGAAATGTGGGACACCGTGAAATGACCAAATTTATACATCACAGACAGAGAAGAAAAATCTCAAGTAAATGGTATTGAACAGATCTTCAAAAGGATTGTAGAAAATTAAGGAAAGACACATCCATACAAGGACAAGAAGCACATAGAACACCAAATAGGCAGGGTCAGAAATGAAACTCTCCACAGCACCTCATAGTAAAAACCCTAAGTGTACAGAACAAAGGGAGAATCCTGAAAGCTGCAAAAGAGAAACAAATCACATATAAAGGAAAACCCTTCAGAATTACAGCTGATTTTCCAATGTAAACCATGAAAGCCAGAGAGTCTGGAGCAAAGATTCCCAGTTCTAAATGACCATAGATGGTTCTAACCCTGAATACTTTATCTAGAAAAAATGCCAATTATAGTTGAAAGGGAAAGAAAAATCTTCCATAACACAAACAGGCTAAAAGAATTAAAGTCCACCAAACTAGCCCTACAGAGAAAACTCAAAGCAATACAAACAACTGGAGAAAGTAATGATTCTGCCCAAGAGGCAATAGAAAGAAACTGAATAAACGTATAATTGTGGAAACAAAGAATTAGACCAAGAATGCAAACAGAAATTCACATATATAAAATAAAAATAATTTTAAAAGTATTCCTGGAACTAAATGAAAAAGATAATACAACACAATAAAACCTCTGGAACACTTTAAAAGCACTCTTAAGAGGGAAGTTTATAGCCCTTAATGCCTACATTAAAAAAATCAGAAAGACCACAAATAAATGATTTAACCTCACAACTCAAGACTTTGGAAAGGCAAGAACAAACAAAACTCAAACCCTGCAGGTGACAAGACATAACAAAAGTCACGAAAGAAATTCATGAAATACGAACAAAACAATATAAAGAATCAATAAATCTAAGAACTGGTTCTTTGAAAAGTTAAATAAGACAGATAGACTCTTAGCCCAGTTAACCAAAAGAAAGAAAAGAGCAACTCCAAATCAACAAAATCACAGATTAAAGGAGAAATATCACAACAGACACCAAAAAGATTCAGAACACTGTAAGGGAATACTCTAAAACCTATACTCTATTAAAATTTGAAACCCTAAAATAAATGGCCTGATATCTAAATTCATGGGAACTACCAAAGCTAATTCAAGACATTAACAGCTTAAACGGACCTACAACAAGGAAATTGATTCAATAATACAAAACCTCCCAACTGAAAAATGCTCCTGTACCAGACAGATTTACAGCAAAATTCTACCAGACATTTAAGGAAGATGTATAACCAATACTATTTAAATTATTCAAAAAGATAAAACAGAGAGAACTCCCAAGCTCCTTCTATGAAGCCAGCATCATTCTAATGCCCAAACCAGGTAAAGATACAACCAAAGGAAAAAAACAAAAAACCCAAAAAACTTTACACTCAAATCCTTAATGAACATAGTTGCAAAAATTCTCAACAAAATACTTGCAAGTCGCATATAGACACACATCAAAAAGATCATCCACCATGTTCAAGTCAGCTTTATTCCAGAGATACAGTTATGGTTCAATATACGTAAGTAAATGAATACCATAAATCATTTATGTATCTCAAGATACAGAAAAGTCTTTAACAAAATACAACATGCATTTACGATAAAGTCCTAGAGGGAACTGAACTGAAGAGAACACACCTCAACATAAAATTAAAGCTAAATACAACAAACTCATCATGGCCAACATCATTTTAAATGGAGAAGCATTCCCATCAAAATCAGGAACCAGACAAAGCTATCCCCTATCTCTACTCCTTTTTAATATAGTGCTTGAAACTCTTGCTAGAGCAATAAGAGAAGGAAATTAAAGGAGTAGTAATTGGAAAAGAGGTCAAATTATCATGCAGATGATATGATATTAGACATAAGAGATCCCAAACATTCCACAAGAAAACTCCTAGGAATAATTAACACTTTCAACAAAGTGACAGGTTATAAATTCAATCTGCCTTTATTGCAGAAAGTATACATGGAAACCTTCCTATTAAAAATAGTGTCAAAAAGCCCCCCAAATCTAGGAATAAACTTGACCAAAGACACTAAAGATCTCTACAATGAAAATTTTAAATCTTTGAAGAGATGAAGAAGACACCAGGTGATTGTAAGCTTTTCTACGCTCACTGATTGGAGGAATTAATATTGTGAAAATGACCATCCTACCAAAAGCAATATATAGATTCAATGCAATACCAACCAAAATCTAGTGACAGTCTTCACAGATTTAGAAAAAAACATCCTAAAATTCATATGGAATCACAAAAGACCCCCGGATAGCCAAAGCAATCTTGAGCACTAAGAGCAACACTGGGAGGATTATCATAACAGATCTCAAGCTACATTACAGAGCTATAGTTATAAAAACAGCATGGTACTGGCACAAAAACAGACACATGGTCAATGGAACATAAGTGAAGACCCAAACATGAATGTATGCAATTTCAACCACCTGATATTTGACAAAGGGGCCAGGAACACTTACTGGAAGAAAGATAACATCCTCAACAAATGGTGCTGGCCAAACTGGATCTCCACGAGTAGAAGAATGAAAATAGAGCCTTATCTTTCACCTTGTACAAAACTCCAAATGGATCAAAGACCTCAATATGAAAATTGAAACTCTTAGAAGAAAACATAGGCGGTACCCTATAAGATAAAGGTATAGGAAAGGACTCTTCCCCCACCTTCCACCCCCAATTTTTTTAAACCAGGCCTCCTTATCATCCCAGCTGGTCTGGAACTCACTATGCAGACCACGCTGGCCTTGAATTCACAGAGATCTGCCTGTCTCTGCCTCCTCAGTGCTGGATTTAAGGCCTGCACCACCACACCTGGCTTGCTTGCTTTCTGTTTGTTTGCTTTATTTTTATTTTATGTGTATTGTATGTATGTATGCAAGTGTACCTGTGTCATGCAATCCTCAAGGAGGACAGAAGAGGGTGTCAGATCCCCTGGAACTGGAGTTACAGGCAGTTGTTAGCTGCCAGGATTCGAACCCGGGTCTTCTGCAGGAACAACCAATGCTCTTAACTGCTGAGCCATCTCTCCAGTCCAGGAAGGGCTTTCTAAATCAGACATCAGTTGCTCAGGAAATAAGGCCAAGAATCAGCAAGTGAGACCTAAACTAAAAAAAAGCTTCTGTATAACAAAAGAAATAACCAAGAGAGTAAAGAGAACACCCAGAGTGAGAAAAAAAATCTTCACTAGCAACATGTCTGTCTTCATAGAGGTTTAATATCCAGAATATATAAGAACTTCAAAAACAAAGAACCAAGAAAACAAATGACTCAATTATAAGATGGGCTATGGATTTGAACAGAGTTCTCAAAAGAAATAAAGATGGCTAAGAAACACCTTAAAAAGTGTTCAACATCCTCAGGAATTAGAGAAATGCAAATTAAAACCACTTTAAGATTTTATCCCCCATAAGACTGGCCAAAATCAAGAGAACAAATGATACCAAATGCTGAAGAGAATGTGGAGAAAGGGGACACTCAATTACTGCTCGTGGGATGTAAACTTGTGCAACCCCTATGGAAACCAGTGTGGAGAACTTTAAAAAAAACTAAAAATGAGGCTGGGTGTGGTGATGCACACCTTTAATCCCAGTACTTAGGAGGCAGAGGCAGGTGGATCTCTGTAATATAGAGGCCAGCCTCGTTACATAGTGAGTTTTAGGCCAACTGGAAAGAGAAAGACTCTGTCTCAAAAAGACAAAAACAAAACAAAAAAATCCACAAAAAATGAACCTATCACATGATCTGGTTTCACCACTCCTTGGCATCTACCCAAAGAACTCATCCTACTGCAGAGATACTTGTATGTCCATGTTTGTTGCTGCTCTTTTCACAATAGCTAAGGGATGGAAGCAACCTAAGTGTCCCTCAGCTGACGAGTAGATAATGAAAATGTGGTCCATTTACACAGTTTAGTTCTATTCAGTGGTAAAGAAAGACAAAATCATGAAATCTGCAGGTAGATGGATGGAATTAGAAACTGTTATACCAAGTGAAGTAACAAAAAGTAAAAAAAAAAAACAACATATGTTCTCCCTCATTTATGGATCCTAGCACCAAATCCTTATATGAGAGTACATATCCCGATGTAACTGCAGGAGTCAGGAAAATCTAAAGCATCCAGAGAGGTAAAGGGAGAGAAGAAGCCTGAGAGAGAAACAACAGGAGACAGGTTACCAAGGGCAAAATGGGTAAAATGTACATACTTAAATGGGAGGAGAAGGAGGTTTACACACGGAATGATGAGGGTTAACCGGAAGAAGGAGCTGGGGGAGGGCAGAGGAGACAGGTGTTATCACGGGTGAGATGGGGAGGGGAGAAGGAGGGTTAGACGGTGAGCCAGAGGAGAGATAAATAATGCTCAGTGGGTGTGAAAAACCACAGGGAAATGTATTAGTTCAAAATCCTAGGGAAAAATGAACACATACAGTATCTCTACATGTGTCTGTGTGTACAGCTGAAGGCTATATAACAAGAAAAAGTGCCAGACAGAATAAGGGTTCCTTCAAGTATTATCGAGTTCCACAACTAGTCACATACAGAGAATAAGTGTCTGTGAAATGCTGAGCCTCAAGTGACTTATCTACAATGAAACCTCTACACCTAAGGCTCATGGAACACAGTGGAACAAGGGGTAGAATACTCACATCTCTCAACTCTCATCAATGAAGCTCTCTCATGCAACACAGGGTAATGAACACAAAGGCCACAAACGGTCAATGTGTAAAGAATAAGAGTCTGCAGAATGTGGGCCCTCAGATAGGACTCCAATATTAAACATAACCCACCCTGGGCTCAGGGACCATTGTGGAAGAGGGGGCAGAAAATTGTAAGAGCCAGGAGGGAAGGTGCATGACTATATGCAAACAGTCTTAAGGATCCTGGGGCCTGCTCATATGAACCTACAGCAGTGGTGTCAGCAAGCACGTGAACCATGCACACTCAAGCAGACAAAAACCCAGCATAGGACTGTGGAAATAGCAGGCTCTTAACTGAAGAACTATTGGCATTTGATTGCTGCTGGGTGAGAGAGAGCTGCTCTTCTTTCAGGAAGTGACTCTAGATAGGGCTAAATAGACCCCTGTGGATGAATCTGCACTGAGGGACATCTGGGTACACGAACTTGACTCAATAAGCCTTAACATATGACAGAATGTGTGACATCTGGTGGGTGCTGTAGGAGGGTGCAGACGGGGGAAAGGGTATAAAGATGGTTAAGATGTTTTGTATGAAATACACAATTCAATAAACATACAATTAAAAAAGAGAAGCAAGAGAGAGAAGGGGAAGAGAAGGGTGGAGAGAGGGAAAGAAGGAAGGGACCAAGGGAGAGGGAGGGAGGGAGGGAGGGAGGGAGGGAGGGAGGGAGGGAGGGAGGGAGGGAGGGAGGGAGGGAGGGAGGGAGGGAGGGAGGCAGAGCAGAAAATTAATAAAAGAGGCCTAAGACGCACCTCATTCTGACAGGTTCCAGTGCAGCGTACTAGCTGAGGCAGCAGGTACAGAACTCTACTGGAAGCCACAGAGCTATCTGTCCAGCTCAAATCTGATGTTTTAGAATGAAAATATTAAATCTAAAACCCAAATTAGCCTAGAAATTCTGATTAAATGAGATCTGGCAGGAGATTAATTAGACATTTGTTTCTGAAGAGGCTCAGCCCAAACTGACACTCAACTTGTTTCTCTTAGAATCTAGGATAATGGGGCTGGAAAGATGGCTCAGCGGTTAAGAGCACTGGCTGTTCTTCCAGAGGACTCAGGGTTCAGTTCTGAGCACATACATGGCAGCTAACAAATGTTGGTAACTGTAGTTAGGATGCTCTTCTAGCCTCTGAGAGCATTGGTGCACTTACAGACATGTAGGCAAGACACTCATTACACATAAAAATAAAAACTTGCGTGTGTTTTTGTTGTTGTTTGTTTGAGTTTGATAGGGTATCCTTAGTCTCAGCCTTCTTGGAAGTCACTATGTGGACCAGGTTGGCCTCAATTTCACAGAAATCCGCCTGTCTCTGCCTCCTGAGGGCTAGGATTAAGGGGGCATGTGCCACCATGCCTGGATAAATATATATATCTACATATATTTTTGGTCTTTTTGAGACAAGGTCTCCCTCTAGCCCCAGCTGGCCTGGAACTCACTATGTAGACCAGGCTGGCCTTGAACTCATAGAGATTTGCCTGCCTCTGCCTCCCCAGATCTTGGATAAAGGCATGCACCACCTTGTCCAACTAAGTATTTTTTTTTAAAGAATCTAGGCTCATAGTCTCCCAAACTATTTTTCACAATGCAACAAAAGTCTTCTCTATAAATACAAAAATCTCCCATTATTCAGAATAGATTCTCTCAATATGAAATACCCATTTGAATCACTTAAGAGATATTTTTTAAATCCTGACATAAAACCAAACTCCAGAGAGATTAAAACAGAAATTCTGGATGAGAATCAGGCATCAATAATTATTAAAATCTACCACATGCTTCCAATATGCAGACAGGGGTGAGAAGTATTTTTGTATAAGCTCTGGGAAACGACAGAACGTCCCTGAACAAAGCAAACTCTTTCATCTAATCATAGCACCTCGCTCTCTTATCAAAACAACATGGCTCCCTGAAAGAGCCACGCTTTTACACCCTCAATTCAGAAAGCTGCTTCCGCCCATTCACAGCTCAGTCTCACCATTACGTTTAACAGAACAGCCTTCTAAACCTGGCCTGGAGGTACATGTCTACAATCCCAGCATTCAGAAGGCTGAGGCAGAACTGTCTTGAATTTGAGGTCAGCCTAGGCTACATAGTGAAACCCTGTCTAAATTAAAAAGAGAAGAATAGTCTCCTTTGTACAAACTTACACACACACACACACACACACACACACACACAAATAAGTTCATCAGTTTATCTATAATCATTACAATTCTATTGGAGAATTTTTAATGCTTCCATCTAATGTCCTTATTGAACTCCTTGAAATTAAAAGCCTTATCCATGTTTTAGTCACAGCACTTATCATTCATTATACATGACACACAGTAAGCACTCAAATATCTGCTGAATCCATTCTATTACAGAAAAATTTGTCAACATTATAATACTATATTAGTCTAGACTACTATTAATTTATGCTACCATATTATTACACTGTATTAGTCTATACTACTATATTAGATAGATGCCTACTTTAATAAACTGTATGAAACATATTTATACAATATACAGGGAAAATGTTCAATGCTGCTTTATTTAGGAAGTTACAAATACAGAATCAAGAAATAAGGCAGACAAAGGAAAATGTATTTTGAGAGTCAGAGGGTGGTACCTATTAGAATAATAATACTGTTTTCTGCCTGAATGACTTTAAAAATAAACCTTTTTTTGTATCTTCTAGGAAAGCGATACTTGCCACTTTAAAATGAAAACATATCATAGAAGCTTTTAAGAGCTTTGAATAAAATGCATGTAAGCTTCAAAAACACTGATAATTTGTTTACCAATATCTAATATTCATTTCTAATACTGAGTTTTGTTATCCAGCAAAAGCTTAAATCTCCATAAAAGAAATAAAATTACTTCAGTGTTTTATATGTACAAATTCAGTACATATGTATCTTAGCCAAAGAGTAACTGTGCTAATTAATAGCTGAAGAGTAACTAACCACATAGTACATTTCATTTAAAAAAAGTGTACCTCACTGGGCATGGTAGCACACATCTTTAATCCCAGCACTCAGGAGGCAAAGGTAGGCTAGTATCTGTGAGATTGAGGCCAGTCTGTTTAACAAAGCAAATTCCAGGCTAGCTGAGGCTACATAGGGAGAACTTGCCTCCAAAAACAAAAACAAAAAAACAAATCACAAAAACATGTGTACCTAGATTCATATGGGTCATAAAAATCTTCATAATATGCAAAATGATTACTCTGCTACCAACTATTTAAGGTAATTTTTTTTTTTTTTGGTGAAACAATCCTTGCCGGGGGTTGAGGATCTAGCTCAGTAACAGAGCACTAGTCTCGCCTAGTCTGGTTCAGGCCCTAAATTCAATCTCCAGAAGAAAGGGCAAAAAAAATTCTTTGATCGCCAGCAGTGGTCATACATGCCTGTAATCCCAGCACTTGGGAGGTAGAGGCAGGAGGATTATGAGTTCTTTGGCCACCCTGGGCTGTAGAGCCAATCGGACCTAATCTCAAACAAATCAAGGCAGGGGGGATGCAAGCAAAAAAACAAAAACAACTTCATTATGTAATCCTGTATTCACCAAGTGCCTGTTACCTGCTTCAGAATATATGAAAACTGAAGTATTTGAAGTGACTAGTGCGACTGTAAAATAAAGGCATTAACTACAATATTTGGCATTTGTGGCTGATTTCCTTTTTTACCTTATTTGGTGATTTCAAAGGTGAGATGGCTATTTTATTTGGTGTCTGTGTTGTAGAATTTAAAGTAGATCCAATAACACCACTTTCAGATATTGTTATGGTCTTTGATGGAGTTCCAGGAGTAGATTGTGAAAGAACCCTACCTGCAAATGAAAGGCAGCACATCAGTTTGAATTTTCTCAATAATACAATAAAACTATGTGATGATGACCTATATACAAAGACTTTAGTACCATATATGTATTAACATACAACTTTCAACATACAATGAAGCCCTAAAGAACTGTAGTGAACCTAGGCAGAAATAAAACAAAGCTTATCAGTAATATATACTATCAATTTACATAAGAGTATTCTCAGCAATATGACATCATATCCATTAGAGAACAAGCATGGGGCAACTAAGCAACCTGTATGATACTTCTGAAAGATATGAACCCATTCTGAAATGCCAGATTCTGTACTTTACTATGACTGTCTTCTATTGAACTTAAATCACGTAGGCAAAATAAAAAACACAATTCTGCTGGGCATAGGTCAGTTGGTAGAATGCTTGCCTAGCATGCAGGAAATTCTGGGTCTATCCCTTGAAAAGAATAAACCAGGCCAGGTAATATTATTATTGCAGAGGTAGAGGCAGGAGGATCAGAAGTTCAAGGTCATTCTCAGTTTTACAGCAAGATCTATGGCAGACTCAGACTCAAAAACCAAAACAAAAAGAAAAGTCATATACTTATAAAACAGCTTTCATATCTGAGCATGATGGCATACACTTTTAATCCTAGCACTAGGAAGGCAGTTAAAGGCAGATCTCTGAGATTGAGGCCAGTCTAATCTACATAGCGAATTCCAGGCCAGGTGGGGCTATAAGGAGACCCTGTCTCAAAATTAATAATGGTGAAAATAAATAAATAAATACAGCTACTGGAGCTGAAGCAATGGCTTAGCAATTATGAATACTTGCCACTTTTCCAGAGTACCTGAGTTCAGATCCCAGCACCCACATCAGGCAGTTCACAAACATCTATAACACCTATAACTCCAGCTTCAAGGTATTTGACACCTTCTTCTGGCCTCTGAGGGCACACACACACACACACATGGCATACACTCACAGACACACACACACACATAAATAAAATAAAATCTAAACAAACAAACAAAAATTTAAAAACCAGCTATTGTATGGACAAACCTGATGCTATCTGATTTTACACTGCCAAAAGGCAAAGAAAAATTCTGTGTTTCTGGGCAAAAACCCAGTGTGTCTGGATGACTTGGGGAATTGGAAACCATACTGCAATAGGTGAAGGAATTTTCATCCCAGCCAAGAAAATAGAAAGACACGCTGAAGCCAGGCACGGAGGCATACAACTTTAGCTGTCTGGGGTACATAGTCAGTTCCAAGCCAGCTGGGGCAACAAGGAGACCCAATTTTAAAAGCGCGCGTGCACAAACACACACAAACAATTGGAGATTATTTTGGCAGGAAAACCAAGATTATCCTGACTGACCTAAGCTGTCAGGTTACAGAATTAGAACCGATCTGCCAGATCAAACAAAAAATAGGGGGGAAAAAAAGAACTTCTGACAAACATTTCCTGTTAAGGGAGACAGAGGCAGGATCTCTGTGAACTTGAGGTCAGCCTAAGTTCATACTAAGTCATACTAAGTTCTAGGCCAGCTGGGGTTACATAGTGAGACCTATTTCAACATCACTCACCCCTCGCCCCAAATTTCCTATTAAGACTGTCTCAACACAAATAAGTTTCTAGTTACTGAGGGTAAGATAATCAAATCCACTGGCTAAACAAGTTTTTATAAACATGGAATAGTAGAAGTAGGTAACTAAATTATTTCTAAAATCCTCCTCTAACCTTTAGCTGCTAAGATTCAACTTCAGCTAAGGCTAGAAAGGACAGAGAAAGATAAAGGGAAGAAGAGAAAAAAGGGACTGTCCCTTTATACAAAAATAATTATCAGTCTTACCTACCTACTTACCTACCTACCTATTTGGAGTGTGCTTGTGGTGCCATGGTGTGCTTGTGGAGATCAGAGGACATCTTATAGCAGTCAGTTATCTCCTTTCCGGAGATCAAACTCAGGTTGTAAGACTTGGTCTTTACCTAGTGACCCATCCTTCCAGCCCTCCCAGCCCTCTGCTTCTTTGTGCTTGTGTTATTGCTGTTTTACTAAGAATCTTGCTATTTAGCTCTGCTGAACTATTAGTTACTATGTAGCCCTGAAGAGCCTTGAACATGCAGCAATCATTCTACCTAGGCCTCCAAAGTACTGGGATTAAAGGTATGAGCCACTATATCTGGTACATTTATGAGTTTCTAAGCTAATCCCCTAATTATCAATTATCTTAAACACTGAAAATTCAGGAAGTATGCAAGTTAGGCAATTTCTTCTCGAACTCAAATTATATAGGACATTTATATTTTGTTCTCAGATGATTTCCAAGTATCAGAAAAAAACACACTCCAAAGTGTCAGGTAGAACAGATTGGGTAGTGAACATATTTGAGCAAGGACAAATTCTGGGGTTTTTTTTTGAGACAGTTTCTCTCTAACCCAGGCTGTCCTGGAACTCACTGTACAGTCCAAGTTGGGCTCAATCCCACCATAATCCCATTTTGGTCTCTCAAATGCTGAGTGTATAGGTATGAGCCACCATGCCTAGCTAAGGCCAAATTCTACATTTTCATACCAGATGAAGTTTGCTACCAAGGAGCAACCCTGTACCTTAGAAGCACTGACAATACAGAGTTTTGTACCTCATTTAACCATCTCAATAATCTTGTGAGGTGTTTGGTATTCACATTTGATGGAAATGAGATGAACAAGGGCTAGAGAGAAGGCTCAGGGTTAAGAGTGCTTACTGCTCGGGGACCCAGATTCAGTACCCAGTACCCACATGGCACCTCACAACTGTCTATACCTTTAGTTTCAGGGGATCCAATGCCCTCTTTTGGCCTCTGAGGGCCCTTACATACATGCAGGAAAAACATATATATAAAATAAAAATAAGAATTAAATATAAAAAAAAATAAGGAAAGAAGACAAACAAACAAACCACAGGTGGTGGCACACACTTGTAATCCTAGCACTTGGGAGGTGGAGGCAGGAGGATCAGGAGTTCAAGCTAGTCTCAGCTATATAGTGAACCTGAGTTTCATATGGGCTACATGAGATCTTGGGTCAAAAGCTCCCAAAAGATAAACAAATAATATATTTAACCAAGATCACAGAGAAAATCAACTGAAGAGCCACGAACAAAAGCTAAATCTTTCGATAGCTCTTACCATATCACTACACTCTCTTTAAGATACACAAACTCATTCAATAATACACATTGACCAAAACTGCTTCTTGAGTCATACTGGTAATAGGTGTTCACAGAGATAGGGAGAGAGAAACAGAGGGGGACAAGCACAAGATAAAAGAACTACCATCAATCTGGGACATAAACACAATGTAATACTCTACCTTAAAAAGGAAATTTTGACATGTCATAACATAGATGGACCTTGAAGACATTACAGTGAATGACACAGGCCAGTGATAATAAATGTTCCATGATTTCACTTAAATAAAGCATACAGAATCCAAATTATATGAAGCAGAATGGCAGCTGCTAGGGATGAAGATGGGGCAACAGAGAATCACTATTTAATGAGTACAAGGTTTTGAAGATGAAAAAAGGCTGGCAATGTACTGCATAATGATATGAATATACTTAATGTCAGTGAACTATACACTTAAGTGGAAAACTTTTACCATTTATCATGTGTACACGCACGTGGAAATCAGAGGACAACTTTCAAGAATAGGCTCTCTCCTTCTACAATGTGAGTCCTTGGGCTCAAGCTCCAGGTTACTGGACTCCCCAGAAAGTGCCTTTACTCAATGTGCTCCATAAGTGGGAATTTTTTAAAAAATTAATTAATTCTTAAACAAAGAACTAAATGGCAAAACCAAAAAAACAACACAAAAACTACCATCAAGAAAAACCTAAGTGTAGCAAGGGCAACTAACAAAGAAACCTAGTGTCATAATGCAGTGTGACTAGTGAGCAAATTAAAAGTCAATATGAAAAAAAGTTTAATTAAAGGTAAGTACAGTCAAACCTTATGGGGAAACATACAAAATAATTAGATGAAAGTAGCCTCACTGGGGTTGGAGAGATGGCTCTGCAGTTAAGAGCACTGGCTGTTCTTACAGAGGACCCAGATTTGAATCCCAGCACCCACATGGTGGCTAACAACTGTCCATTACTCCAGTTCCAGAGGATCCAATGCCCTCTTCTGTCCTCCGGGGGTATTGCATGACATGGTGCAGTTACACACATACACCCACGCACGCACGCACGCACACGCAGGCAATACACTCACACGCATTAAGAAAATTAGCCTTGTTAAACACAGAGAAACTTTCAACATGAGGATTCTAGAAGATAAAATTGGTAAGTTAACCTAAGGAACATCGCCAAGACCGTTAGTATGGAAAAAACATGATTTCCCTTGGTGATCTCTTCAGGTATGTTAAATAAGTAGGTTTGGAGCTGAAAGAAGGCAGAAGTGAAAAGGTAGACATAAGACCAGAAAAGCTAGGCTAACACTGGCATCTGAACTCATTCCTGATAGATTAAAGAAATGATTAAAACAATGAATATTTCTTATTTATTTATCTATTTTATGTGTATGAGTGTTTTGCCTGAATGTATGCAAGTGTATGTACCACATCTGTGCAGTGCTTTGGGAGGTCAGAAGAGGGCATCAGACCTGGAGTTAAGGAAGGAACCTACATGTTAGTCACTATGTGGGTGCTAGGAAGCAAACCCAGGTCCTCTGGAAGAGCAGTAAGTATTCTTAACTGCTGTGCCCTTTCTCCAGCTCCAAGCAAAGAATATTTTAAGTAACAATGTGACAAGATCAAAATTGTATTTTAGAAAAATTAGTTACATCAGATATATCCATCTTCAATGAGAAGCCCCTACTCCAATTAAAAACAAGCTCAAAGGCCAGGCATGGTGGTGAATACCTTTAATTTCAGCACTTGAGAGGCAGAGGGAGATCTTTGAGTGTAAGGCCAGATTGGTCTACATAGTGAGCTCCGGACCAGCCAGGGTTACATAGTGAAACTCTGTCTCAAAAAAATAGCAAAACAATGAGGCTAGAAAGATGGCTCAGTGATTAAGAGCATTAGCTGCTCTCGCAGAGGACCAGGGTTCAGTTTCCAGCACCCACATGGTAGTTAACACCCTCCTCTGGCATCTTTGAACATTGCATGCATACACATAAAATAAAAATAAACAATACAAAACAACCAATCTCAATGTACTTTGAAAGAGCATCAGCTGCAATACAATAATCTACTTTCAATACAGAACAACTACTTTGGTGGCTTAAACTTTGATTTACATAAATTTTAAAAGGCAATATAGAAATAGTCAAAAGGGAGGCTGACATAGGAAGACTACTGTGAGTTCAAAGGCCAGCCTGAACTACATAATGAATACCAGACTAGCCAGGGCTACAGAGCAAAATCCCAACCCCCACACTCCCAAAAAGGCTGACATTATCTCTGCAAATGAAACTTAATGACAACAATTCTGGTGACACTCAACAGACATCTATAAGCATTTTGTCTGCAATTAGAAAGCAGTGATTAATTTGAAACATATTATAAATGACCCAAAGATTGAACAATCAAATCCCATGATGGTAATCCATGCTAATCAAATTAAACCTTTTTGGTTTTGTTTTCTGCATTACTGTGAATTGATACCAAGTCCTCAGGTATAGTCAATCTTTCCACCAACTGAACTACCCTCCCAACTCCAACATGAACTCATTACAAACCAAAAATCCATTCAGACCATTCTGCAATCACAACTGTTTGCAAAAAATCCTCCCACAAACATAGGAACTAAAAGAGAGTCTCTCAAACTCAAAACAGTAAAGAACATTACTTTGAGACATTCCTACTGGTTAACTCTCTCATCTTACCTCACCTTCCCAGAGAAGGGTGGCCTTTCACGCCAATAATTCCAAACCTTGTAGCCTACTTCCTGAATCAGTTCCAAATCTAAATTCTTTACTAATCTTTCTTCTAGTGTCTCCTATCTCCCACGACAGTCCTGAAGGCACCAGTCTCCTATGCCATATGCCATCAAAGTTCTACTGAGGGCCAAAAGAGAATGTGAACTGATAATCACCCAACACTGCCTTCACACCAGAATCTCCATTCCTTCTCTCACTCTCTGGGGAGTGACGTCTCTGTGCATACAGTCACACCTTGGGAAAAAAGATAAATCACTGCCACTGACTTCCAAGGTGCCTACTGCTATAGTGTACATTTATTAAAGATAATAATAAAGCTGCTTGAGGGCTCCCTCCCCCTACTTTTGGTTCTTGGTCCCCTCAGTGTTTTAAATATATATAAATATAAAAGTATATATTCATGTGTATACACACACGATATATATGATAGAGATGACTAGTTCAGACACATGAGGTAGGTTGTTTTAGTATCTACTACACAGTATCTCTAGGAAACTACGTTACTATATGTAAAAAAGCTAAGAAAGTCACATACTAAACAGTAAATAAATGTTAGCTGGTATTAATGCAGGCCAAAAAACTCGGATACTTAATGTGGTAAGTTTCTACACAAATCTAAAATTAAGGTAATAATAGACTGATTTCTCAATAAGGCATTCTGTTTGAAGTACTCATTTAATAAATGTAACATTTCTTATTAACCACTTCATTTTATAATAATAAGTTATAATTGTTGCACTAAAACATTTTAAGGTGGCAGAACAGTCTTTTCTAAACCTAAAAGCAAGGTAAATATATAGCTTATAAACTATAAAGAAATATAACCTGTGATGACGGGTGGTGACACTTGAGTTGTTTGTCCTGTAACTGCTTTACTATTGATTGGCTTTGCAAAGATCAACTTCGTGATTACAGGACCAGAGGTTGGTGTTCGAGGCTTCTTAGCAATCTGAAACATACAAATAACTATGAAGACCAGTTGTTTCTATCAAAACATCTAGTCAGCCAAAATTCATACTTGGTAGTACATGTGAAATCAGCTCACTTAAATTCATCTGTGTATTAACGTATAAAACATTTAAAATATAGCCATTCATCAAAATAAATATGATCATACCCAGAATACCTCTGCATTTCATTATAAACTTGCCATCTCTCTGAAACAGGTAGATGATGAAAACCACATTAAGGTTTAATGATGTTCAATGTTGGATAATAAAACACCATGCACAACAATATTAGTTTTCCAAACAGGTTATTCAATAATAAAAAGATGGCATGAAAAAAGTATGGAACAAATGAAACATCACTGTACATGTGCATATACTCACACTCACTCTGATCCAGAATGTAAGCATACATTACAAGAGATTTAATACTGCATTTCTTTTTTATTCTCTTTCTTTTTCATTTGTTTTGTTCTGTTTCTGAGATAGGGTTACATTCTGTAGCCCATGATAGCCTGGAACCCATTATGTAGTTCAAGCTGGCCTTGAACTCACAAAAATCTTCCTGCCTCAGCTTCCCAAGTGCTGGGATTACAGGCATGATCCACCACACCTAGCAGATTTTCAACTTTAGGAGTAAAGAAAGAATTGAACCAGTTAAAGTCCACACATACAAAGAGGCAAGTTTAGTAGAACAAAGTTCTATTAGAGCAAAGGCTCTGAAATTTATTTACTAAGATAATAGTCACTGTAAATACCATGAATATTAATTTATTTATCTCCCCTCTGATTTTTTAATATTGGAACACTGGTGACCTGAGCTGAAACTCACAAGTTAAGGAAGACAGAGGTACCAATATAGTAGCACTGTCGTTACTGTTTTTGAGACAAGGTCTCATTATGTAGCTCTGGCTATTTCCTAGAGCTATGTAGACCAGACTAGCCTCAGATTGATAGAGCTCCACCTGCCTCTGCCTCTCAAGTGCTGAGATTACAGGTGTGGGTTACTATGCCCACGTTTAATCTTAAGGTTTTTATATTGAAATTATCACCATATACAAAGACAGTTTCTAAAAGACAGGAGCATTTTTTTGAGGCAGGTCTCACTGTGTAGTCCTGGCTGGCCTGGAACTCACAGAGATCCATGAATTCTCTGGAGTGCTGGGATTAAAGGCATGAGCTACCACTCCTGGCAAGGAGCAGAATTTACCTGTGATAAAAATTATTGAATTTAAGTGTGAAGTTTATTAAATATTAATTTCACCTTTTGGCAGACATTAACAGAGTCTTTGAAGTACTATTTATTACTGGAAATGAATAAACATGATCAACATGAGTAACAGAAATATACCAGAAGCTACATAGATCTCAGTTAAATATCCATTCTATATGTTAAAATTGTAAATGGAATAATATGCTATCATCCACTCAAAATAAATTACTTTCATATTATACTCAGAACATTTAACTGTCACAATAACATATCTATGAAATAAATCATTTTTTAAAAAAAGAATCATTAATATATAACAATATACATAGATTGTGAAACTATGACATACCTAAATAAATTCATAATTGTATTTTGGAAAGTTGCTGCAATTCAGGGAGTCATAAAGGAAATCTTCCCTGTGTGTTTACAAATGTAACTCTAAAGTAAGTTGGAAGATCAAGAGAGGTAGTCTTAGAAATAAATATATCTAGCAACCAATAATCTTAGCTACAAAAACACAAGCTTAAAGTATCTCCTCCTTTTTTCCCTGATTTCATCATCACTTGACTATATGCTTAGCAAAAAAAAGAAAGTCTAAACAATAGAATCAACAGCATATTAATTATTCAAATGAACAATCTCATCTTGTCCTCACAGATGTATTTCTTTAGTGGAGCATTGCTGAAAACAATTTCCAGTTTCATTAAAGAACCATAATTATTTTTTTGAAACAGAATCTCATGTAACCTTAAACATGCTTTGTAGCTGAGGCTGGTCTTGAACTCCTGATCCTCCTACCTCAACCTCCCAAGCGCTTGGATTACAGGCATGTAATACCACGTTTGGTTTTATTAGGTACTGAGGATTGAATTTAGGGCTTTGTGTATGCTAGGCAAGCATTCTACCAACCAAGCCCAGGAATCATTTTTTTTTTCTTATTATGAATTCGAAGCTACCTCAGAACAAAATTCTAAGTAAAATAATACCAAAAAGAATAATTTTAAATAAATTTACATAATCAGTAGATTAAAACAAAAATGGAAATGGGAAATTTACAAATAAGGTAGACAAGTAAGTCATCAAATTATTCATGCAAATAATTTTCAGCACTGTGTTGCACATATTCAGGAGCCACTAAGGAGCTATGCTGCCCCAGACTGCTAGTTATTTACTGCTTTTCTGCACTATTCAACAAAACATAGAAAAAGTGGTTGGATACCTGAAATTAAATGTAACTGTTCCTCTATTACTGCTGTGACCTCGGCAGACACCTACTTGAATTACTTTTGAAGATGGGTCTCCTTCCAGTCTTACCTGCTGTCTATGTCCTAATAGCCTCAAAACTCTGATTACACTTAGAATAAATGCTGGGGACTACGTACTGCATACAAATTAAGGATGAAGATGTCTGATATGGAAAACCATGGGTATATAGTTTCCTACTTATTCTAAGTGTTTTAGAGCTTTGTAAGTTACTTCTGAGTTGGAAACATTTTGAGATGCCTAAAATTAACTGGATAATTAGACCATTCTAAATAGATTTCACTGGCTGTTATTTTTTTTTGAAACAGAATTTCTTTAAATAAATAGAATCAGGTTTTATAAAAGTAACAAATAATAAAAGAAGTTATCATAATTATAACCCATTCTTTTATTGTCAGTACTTAAGAGAATTAAAGTAAGAAATAGTGGAATAAATACATCAGTTCTTGGAATAATTTTTATATGTTGCTCTCATAAATGAAAAATTAACACTCTTATTTGTTATTGGTTTCTTGTGAACATGATTATGATCCCACAGTACCAAAGCCAGGTAACTCTGGTGAACTAATAAAAACATGTTTCAAAACTTAGGACAGGATGCTTCATAGTGATAGGCTATTTCATTCAAGAGTCTTTCACCAAATATAAGAAGTCAGAGATAAGTGAGAAATGACTGTGATCTAGAAAGGAACAGGGTATGTTTAGCAGCAGCAGAAAGGATGCGAGCAAGCTGCACAGTTTGAGAAAGCTTAAGATGCAAAGTTAATGAAAACTGTTTCTAATTCTGGCCCAACACAGTAACGAAAACATTACTTTTAAGTATCAGCTAAGAGGAAATAGCTCTCCCAAATGTTCCTGCTTCCTTGTATTCTTCCTTTCCTTTACAATTTTGATTCATGTCTTTTGGTTTCTTTTAAAAGATAACTCTTTCAAATAAGTAATGTCCTTTTGTTTGGAGATCTTAAGTGGACCACAGTATTTCTATGAGTTGTAGTAGCTTAAGAAGGTCTTTTTGGACATAAATAACAAAAGTGGAAAGTGTTTAATGTATGTTCTGGTAATCCTTTATCTTAGGGTTCTATTCATACTAATAAGAAGTATGATTCTGAAGGATCCTCAATGTCTTGAGAAATAGACAACACTATGCAGTTTTTAAATGATCAACAGCCATCTTAAGCTAAGACCAAGAATTCAGAGACCAAGATACCCAAAGTTCCACACCCTCTAGGATAGCACAGGGCTAACTCAAGCCTAACTGATCCACCTCAAAACCCTACCCGACCCTCGATCATATGTCACTGTCTTCTCCATACTGCAAACATGAATGATGGCAATGGACAGGGAGCTCCAAATCAGAGACAAACACAAGTCAGCACATACTACTGGAAGCTCCAAGGGTCTCTCAAAGCAGTAGTTTTCCTAATTTTTAGTCATCAGTTAACAAAAAAAAAAAAAAAAAAAAAAGGAAAAAAAAAAGAAAGAGAAAAAAAGAAAGGAAGATCATTTTGACAATCTTGTAGCAAGTTGGGCATCTTTACACCAGCAAAATAATATCCTTATAGCCAAACTACCACCAAGTATAAAGTATATAAAAGGCTGTAAATGCACTAATTTAGAATTTAACCAAAATTTAGTTTACTGTAAGTTTTCTGGTTAAAAAAAAATCTTCACAAGCATTATATATATCAAAATTTAAAAGATCCATATAATTACTTAAAACAACATTCAAAGAATTCAGTAACAACTATGCAAATAACCCTATAAACACAACTTCGAGCCAGTTTAATTTTTTCAACATGCACTTTAATTAATAAGCCCCCTTTTTCATTTTTTTACCTGTACTGTTTTTAACTGTTGGGTCTGTAACACAGAGGGCTGAGATGGAGTATTAATCAGTTGACTTCCTGGGGTCAATGCTGAGACACCAATGACAGGTTTCACCTCTGGCCTCCCTCCAATGGTAACTACTTTAATTTGCTGCGATGGTAACTTAGCATCTCCTGACTGGGCCTGAGTTGTAACTTTCTGAGCCTGGGGTAGTTGACTATGGGGTAGTGCTAAAACAATTGGTGAACCAGACTTGCCCAAAGTTGTTAAGATTAACTTCTGTCCATCTGGCTTAAGGGTCTGATTGCCAAGTTTAAGATCAGATGTCTGTGATACTTTGTTTAAAATAATCTGATTGGCTGATATAGTCACAGGAGTCTGAGCACCAAGTTTTTGAAGGCCACTTGGAAAAGCTGGTTTCACTGTGGTATTAGAATCTGCTTTAGTAATTGTGGTATTCACTGCAACTTGGTTAGTGTGGTTACTGTACACTGTGATTGGTTCCGTGGAAATGGGCGTAGCTGTAGAATCACCAGTAGAATTTATGTTGACAATTTCTTCCAGTTCTGTCTCCATGGGAATTGGGGACGAAACAATAACAGCCTCAATACTATCCTCATCCACTAATGTTATACCAGTGTCCATTATCTCCTCTGGAAGCAAACTATTCACCTCAGCTGGCACCACCTCCATGATCGCTCTGCTGCTAGAAAGATGATCAGGTGCTGTAATAAAAGTTGAAAAAGCAATGTTACTATGGTTTGAAACAGATTTAAAACAAGAAAAGGCATGCAAGAAAAATGCAAATGACAAAATAAGTAGTTTTACTTAAAACAACAACAACAAAAACAGGGTCTCCTTGTTGCACCAGCTGTCCTGGAATTCACTATGTAGACCTGTCTCTGCTTCCTGAGTGCTGGGATTAAAGGCGTGTACAATCAGGCCTGGGCTTTTTTTTGTTGTTATTTTCTTTTTCTTTCTTTTCAAAGTTGTCTTAAAATTGATAAGCAATTAAATGAAGGATATTTATGAGGCTTATTTGGATTAAACCATTTTCACAAAGCTTAGCTTTCAAGAATCTAAAATATAATCCACAGGGGATGGGGTGCAAAACTAGAATAGAAGCAAACATTCTTATTGGCTATATCTCAATTCATAAGGAATTCTACATTTAGACAACAAATCAGTCATACACTGAATGCTTTTCCAAAGCCCTCTCAGAAAGCTTTCTAATCTAATCAACAGTGTGCCTGGTCATCTCATTTCTTCCCAGTCTCTTTTTTCTGTCATTGATAGATTTGAAAACAACTGATTCACACAAGGAAATAAGAATTAAACATTGGGACTGGAGAGATGGCTCAACGGTTAAGAACACTTGCTACTGTTGCAGAGGACCCAGGACCCAGGTTCAATTCTCAGCACCTACACCGCAGCTAATAACCACCTATAACTCCAGTTCCAGGGGGTCCCACACCCTCTTCTGGCCTCTGCCAGCACTTCATGGGCATGCACATGATACATTTGCATACCTCCAGGCAATACATATAAATACAAAACATATTTTATACATATAAAATAAAAATGATAAAATATTTTAAAAAATAATTTAAACATTAACAGATAAATCATCTATAAATCCTCAATGACCTAGGTCCCATATATGGTACTACACTGTCTATAACCATCTTAAATATTAAGCAAGTTTCTAGATTAACTACCTCACGACCTGATGATCAAATGAATTATGTGGCCCAAGTTTGATCAATCAGCTTCATAATAAGGATAATTTTATTTGGAAAGAAGATTTTTAAAACCTCTGTCATTGAAAGTGTCAAAAGGAGAACTGTTTTAAGAGTGCAGAGTTGGTCCCCATAAAGGAAAAAGAAGTGCAGATTATGAACAAATCAGTTGTAATGCTTTTAGCTAAAAATCCTTCAGAATTTCCAACAAAATAGATTCCACTATCAGCATGTTTTAACAACAGAACAGCATGTCTAGATAGACTAACAGTAGTAAATTATTTGCTCAGAGAATACCAAAGATCCATAAAAAACAAATTAGCAACACTTTCTTTTCTTCTTTTTGGATATATGGTCTCATCTCACAATCTAGCCCAAGCTATCCGTAAATTCTTCAGCCTCCTGGGTACTGGGATTACAGGCATGCATCACCACATCCACTTCATTCTCTTTTTTTAAAAAAATCAACAATTATTCCAAGATTAACAGCAACAAATATAGTTAGCTGTGGTGGTTCGACCTATAATCCCAGCACTCAAGAAGATGAAGTAGAAGGACTGCAGAAAGCTCTAGGCCAGCCTGTGCTAAACCTGTCTCAAAATCAAGAGTGACCCATACCAGCAGCAAATTGTACTTAGAAGTATTGGCAAATATTACTGCTGCCCAAATAAGCCATCAATACTGAGAACTATGTGGCAGCAATGTCATAATTTTCCTCATAGAACCATTGATATGTACATCATTATCATCCCTACTTTATAGATAAGAAATATATAAAGGTTACATAACTGCCTATGGTAACACTGCCAGTGAATGGTAGAGACAGGTTTGTATGATTCTAAAATCAGTCACTCTAACTGCAAAGTTTTATTATCATAAATGTTCAATCACTGGTGTTTTAAAATGAAGAAAAAGGCCTGGAGAGAAGGCTCAGGAGTTAAGAGCTGGCTGCTCTCAGAAAGGACCCAGGTTCCGTTCTCAGCATCCACATGGCAGCTAGCAACTATTGATCTCTCCAGTTCCAGGGGATCCAATGCCCTCTTCTGACCTCTGTGGACATTGCACAGCACAGGTACACTTACATACCTATAGGCAATACACTCATAAACCTAAAAATGAAAATAATATAACATTAAAAAAATAAAATGGAGAAAAACCAAGCTCACTACTTCATGATCAACTCCCCATCCTCAAACCCACATTACACAACTGCTGGTCTATCAGTATTTTGCATTTTTGCTCACACTAGAACTTCATATATATGGAATCAAATATAGATGCTTAACTTGTGACACTGTCCCAATAAACTCACTGTACATTAAAAAAATACCTAAGTCAGGGCTGGAGAGAAGGCTCGGTGGCTAAGAGCACTGACTGTTCTTGCATAGGACCTGGGTTTGATTCCCAGCACATACATGGTGGCTAACAACCATCCATAACTTCAGTTCCAGGGAATCTGACACCCTCTCCTTCCACATACATTCATGGCACAGGTGCACTTACATACATGCAGGTAAAACATTCATATACCTAAAATAATCAGTGTGTCTGTGACTGTATGCCACATGTATACAAGTGTCCCCAGAGAAAAGAACAGGATTCCTGGGAGCCAGGCCATTATGAACTATCCAATATGAGAGCTAGGAAATGAACCTGCATCCTCTCAAGAACAGTAAACACTCTTAACTGCTAAGCCATCTCTCTAGTCTCACTTTCACACACTGTAAAGTAAAACAGTTGAACTACTATAAGTCACAGACATTCTATCTTATGTATCTGTGACATAAAGGAATTGTATAGTGTGGCCTGTTTCCTCACAGCAAGATTTTTGAGATTTATCTTTATTGTTGAACTAATACATTGGTTAAATAATATTCCTCTGCACAAATCTCCTACAATTTATATATCTATTCACCTAATATTGGGCATTTGAACTTTTTCAGTTTGGAACATTATGGACAATGCTGTTATAAACATTAAATTTAGATTTTTTATGGCTATACTTTTCCATTGTGAATAAATATCTAGAAGTGGAATTGCTAGGTTATAATTTTTCCTTGAGACAAGATCTTACATAGTCCAGGCTGGCCTCAAACTGGTTATATAGCTGGGGATGACCTTGAATTACACATATACACACCCGCCTTGACCCCCCAAGTGCTTGGATTTTGGGTGTGTACCACCATGCCTAGCTATGTGAAGATTAAACCCAGGGCGTCACACATGCTAAAATAAAAGTTTTGTCAGACAGGCTCTCATATAGCCAAAGCTCACCTTAACCTCCTTTCAAAGATGACCCTGAGCTTCTAATCCTCCTGCTTTGGCCTCCCAAGTATCAAAATTAGAGGCAAGTACTACTGTAAGGGTTTTATGTAGCACTAGGGGTTGAATTCAGAGCTTCCCATATACTCAGTAAGCACTTTATCATCTGAACCATTTCCCCAGTCCCCGGGTTAGAATTTGTTATACATGTAACTTAGTGGTATAATTTTATATACCCACCAGCAATGTATGAGAGATCCAGTTGCTCCATATCCTCACAGCTAGTATTGTTAGTCTGTTTTTGTTTGGGAGACAAGTTTTCACTAAATTCCCCAGGCTGGCCTTCAATTCTCTCTGTAGCCCAGGCAGACTTTGAACTTGTGATTATCCTGCCTCAGATTCCAAGTAGTTGGAATTACAGGCTCGTATCACCTGCATTGGTTTTTTTGTTGCTGTTGTTAAGTTTTGCTATCATATTTATTTGTTTAGGTGAGTGGGTGCTATGCGCCACGGCATGTGTGCTATGGTGTACATGTGGAAGAAGACAACCTGCAGGAACTGCTTCTCTTCCCACCATGTTGGTCCCTGAGCCTATGACATCTGAGCATCTCACTGGTTCCTTGGCTTTGTTTTTGAAACAGAGTCTTGTTATAAAGCCCAGGTTGGTCTAGAACTTGAGAAACTCCTGCTTCAGCCTCTAGAGTGCTAGGATTAAAGGCATGTACCACTATGGTAACTACTTTAATTTTAAAATTATTTTATGTTTATCATAAAGCAAAAGTAAACTTCAAATACATCAACTTTGTTAAAAGTACAGATATACATGATACATAATTATATTCCTGTTGCATTCATATTTTTAATGTACTTTTAAAAGATTTTATTTTTATTATTATTATTTGTGTGTGTGTGTCTATATGTATGTCATATATGTGCAGGTGCCTCTGGAGGTCAGAAGCACTGGAGCCCTTGGAGCTGGAGTTAACAGGTGATTGTAAAGTGACCAATATGAGTGCTGGGAACTGAACTTGGGTCCTCTGCAAGAGTAGCAAGCACTCTTAACTTCTAAGGTATCTTTTCAGTCCATAATAAATTTCTTTTTACATTCACTTATTCAAGGGGGAGCACATGTGGAGGGTAGAGGTCAGAGGACAACTTTAGAAGCTGATCCTCTCCTTCGACTACATGGATTGGGAGGACCCAACTCAGTTGTCAAGCCCTTATCCGCTGAGCCATATCACTGGCCCATGTTACTTCTGTATGTTTAAACAACATACTTACAGTGTTTTCTTTTTTAAAATGGTATAAGAGGTTGAACCTAGGAACTTGCACATGCTAGACAAGAGTTCATCACTGAGCTACATCTCCATTCCCTTCTTCAAGTTTCGTTTCCTGTTATAATAGATGAGAATTTATTACCTGGAAATCATGTTAAGCTAAATAAGTCAGACTCAGAAAGACAAACATGTTTTCTCACAAATGAGGAATCTATATATTTTTTGTTTTGCTTGTCTAACACACACTCTACCAATGACAACTGTAATAATAATGCTGACCATCTTTTCATGTGCAAATTGTGTGTGTGTGTGTGTGTGTGTGTGTGTGTGTGTGTATGTGTGTGTGTGTGTTCTCTGGAAAAGTATCTGTTAATACCCAGGGCATGGTGGCACATGCCTATAATTTTGGCAGTTGGGAGGTAGAGGCAGAAAGTTAGGAATTCAAGGCTAGCCTGTGTTAAAAAAAATAAATAAAAAAAAACAGTACTGGGGCTGGAGAGAGATGGCTCAGTGGTTAAGAGCACTGGCTGCCCTTGCAGAGGACCTGGGTTCAGATCCTAGCACCCACAATAGTGGCTAACAACCATCTATAATTCCAGTTCTAGAAGATTCAATGTCCCCTTTTGATCTCTTGGGCATTACATAACATGGGTACACTCACATACACTCATACTCATTAAATAAAAAAAATTTAAAAAACAAAACAGTATTTACTAAAGTCTTCTTTTAAAGTACTGTTTTTTAGTTTTCTTATTGAACTGAATTAGCCATACACACACACACACACACACACACACACACACACACACACACACACATACATATATAATGGCAAAACCATTAGTCACAATAATTTCTAGCTAAAAGGAATTGCTAAGGTTTGGGAACATTTGGGGAAGCGGCACAGACTGGGTAATCAACATACCCAGGACCCTGAGCTACATCCCTATCTCTACAAACAAGTACAGACATATAAAACACCACTGAAAGTCCTAATAACACTACACAACAAAGGGTCCTATTCACAACTGCAAGCTCTATTCCCCTACTGCAAATCTTGCACTAGACCCATCAGTTGAAGCTAGATGTTCTACCTCCACTGAACAAGGTGAATTTGCCTGTGTCCATCTGACTCCTTCCTCTCACTAATGTTCACTTGGCATAGACACATGGGTATGACCTTTGGTCTTTCTTAAGGAGAGGGACAAATCAGCCCAATTCCCATTCACCTTTTTCCTCAGTAAGGTCAAGGAGTACAAGCAAGTGGTCAGGGCAGAGAGGGAACTAGTGACTCAATACTAATAAGCAAAGCCTGACATTTCTTTCAACTCTAAGAACTTACTCTTGCAGCCCAACCAACCAAACTTGCAAGATTTTTAATTTCAACAAAGCTCCATATCTCCACTGCCATACCTTCCCCTCCCCCTAAGCTCTGAGGGTTCCTTAACTCAGCAGCCACAGCCATCCTGCCTTTCAGCAGAGGGCACGGAGTCAAGTCTGGTATATACAATAAAGAAAGCATCATCTAGGCAGCTTATTTCACTCAGAACTCTCAGCTCAGCCTCTAAATGTTAGTTATTGGGTAAAATTTACTCTCCCCATCCAAGCTGTTCTTGTCCACCTTGTGGATGAGATCATTCACGACCAGATGCCAGAGAGTCTTCATACCCTTTAACCTAGCCCACTAGGACCTCCATCCTTCCCTTTCCAGAAGTTATGTTTCTGTTAGGACTGTACCAACATGGCCAAAACTGTGAGAGGTCCAATATTTTCTAGTCTCTCTGCAAGGTTACAAAGTAGCCAGTTATTGCTTCATAGATATAGGCAGATGACATACAGTCCTGAGTCAGAAACAAGGGTTTTTCATTAGTAGCACAGCAAGAAGCATGAGCACCCTGTGGCCAGTCCGGGGCTTCCCAAGTCACACAGGAAGTCAAGGGCCCCAGGATGAAGCCCAACACATAATGGGTTGGCATCACAACTGGAGAACTCTTAGCTTAATGAACTCAGATCTTTTACAAAGAGCTAAGCAACCCTGCCCTGCTCCCACAGAACGATGTCATTTTTATTATGTTAGACACTAAGTAAATTTGCCCTTTGCTACAGATGAGGACCACTATATCATCCAAGGCTGTTTGCAATTTGAGTGGTATTGGGGACTCAACGTATATGCTAGACAAGTGTTCTACCTCTACGCAACATTCCTAATTCTTATTTTACTTTGAGACAGGGTTTGGCTAAGTTGCCCAGGATAGACTAGAAGTTGGGATCTTCTCACCTCAGCTTCCTGGAAGCTGGTATTACAGGCATGCACTGCTACAGCCATTTACTTTTGAAAAGATTATCTAAAATCAGAGCTGTCACTGTCTCACTTAAAGCAGATACAGAAATGCAAAGACCCACAGACAGTCATCTCCCAACAACACATCTATCTTGGCACCATTTTGCACTTAAAATGTACACATCTGACACATGTTCTTTTTAATCTATTCCTAAATATCTCATGTTGATGCAATTATAAATGGTTTTCCTCTATTTTCCCACTCTTTATCATTAATGCACAGAAATAAAACAGATATGTTTGTTTGCTTTGAGACAGGGTCTCAATGTGTAGCCCTGGCCTACCTGGAACTCTCTATGGAGACCAGGTTGGCCTTGAACTCACAGAGATCTGCCTGCTTCTGCCTCCCGAGTACTGGGATTAAGCCACTATGCCTGGCTACAATTGATTATATTGTCCATGTGTCCTGCAAGCTGAGTCCACTTACTAATTGTACTAAATTTTCAATGTAAATTCCTTAAAAATTTCAACACTTGTTTACAAGTAACATCAATATATCTTCCTTTCCAATCTGCATCTTTTCTTTTGCTTTACTATACTTTCTATGACTTGCAGCAAAAAGTAATGAGAACAGATGCCCGTACCTATTTCCCTTACTTGTTAGCTGCAGCTTTCTCACATATTTCCTTCACCACGTTGAAAAGGTCAACTTGTATTCTCAGTTTGCTGATTTAAAAAATATTTTTAAAATTTATTTGTGTGTGTGTGTGCGCACACACCACGGTGCAAGTGTGGAGGTCAAAGGATAACTTGAAGGAATCGGTTCTCTCCTTCTACCGTGTGGGTTGCAGGGATCAAACTCCAGTCATTCAACTTGAAAGCAAGAGGCCTTACCTGCTGAACCATCTCCTTGCCCTTAGGGTAAAATGTAAAGTCAAACATGGTGGTACATACCCAAAAATCCAAGGATTTAGGAGATGGAGGCAAACAAACCTGTAAGTTCAAGGCTAACTGCACTGGTCTAGTATTCATGAAGTCTTATATTCAATTTCCAGCACCGCACCCACACCCACACCCAGAAGCACACACATACATGAAAAGTAAATGGATGTTTTCCTGTCCTGATTTTCTATAACTACTAAGATAGTCACAATTTTCTATTTTTAGTCTGTGAGTTAAATAGATTTTTATTACCAACCCAATTTTACATTCTCGAAATAAACACCATTTGACCATGTATCACACTTTATATAAATTTTGTTGACTCCTATTCTGTTACTATTTGGGTAAGCATTTTTGTGTATATTTCTTTTCATGTAGTATCTGCCTAGGGATAATGCTAACCTAATAAAATGAGGTGGAGCTGTTCTCTTTAAAAAGAGAACTTTGCACAAAATTTTCCATTTCTTTCTTAAATGTTTCTTAGAATTTATCAGTGAAGACACACAGCTTTCTTATGAGAGCTTTGTTTTTGTTTTAGGAACAAGGTCTTAATATGGTACACATGCTGGCCTCAAATTTCGGGGCTCAAATGATTCTCCTGTTTCAGCCTGCCAAACATCTGAGACTATAGGAAGATACCACTGTGCCTAGCTTACAAAAAGATATATTAACCTATAAATTCAGTATTTTTATAGAGTTGTATAAGCTGTATCTTTCTTCATGAGTGGCCTTTGATATGTGGGAGGTTGTATCTTTGAAAGAATGTGTCCATTACCTCTAAGCTGCCAAATTTATTAGCATAAAGTTATATATAATCATCTTTTAAAGCCTTTAGGATCTATAGAAATGTTCTATTCTCATTCCTCCTATTGGCAACTTGTCTTCCCTTTCTTTTTTCATCAATCTGACTAGAGATTGACTAGTTTCACTGACCTTTCCAAGGAAGTACTTTTGGTGTCACTGATTTTCTTCAATTATCCATTTTTAAAATCCAGTTAACTGCTACCTTTACCTCCTTCCTTCTGTGTACTTTAAGTATACTTTATTCTTCTTTTTCTAGAATCTTGAAATGGAAACAAGGCTCAAGTACAGCAAACCCAGCCTGTAGGCCCATCAGAACCACAGTGTTATTTCTGCACTGCTCTCTTCCTAAGTATTTGCTATTGCTGTTGTTTACATTTTAAATGGCTGAGAGTGGATGGCATATATGACCAATTTTATGGCCTATAAAACCTAAAATATTTGCTATCTGGTCCTCTCTAGCAAAAGTTTCTAAAAACCTGGTTTTGATCACTGATACTGAGTTTTATGTTGTTGTTGCTGTTTGGTTAGTACATTTTACGTTTTCAAAATGGCAAGGAAACTTTATTCAAAAATAAAGGGATGGTACAGGATATTCTGAAAGAGATCAATGGGTTTCTTAAGATAAGGGTATTCAAGGGCAAGATCACTGATCTTTAAACCTTCTATTTCTGTAATATGCCATCATAATGAAAAAAAAAATCCCCTCAAGCTGCTTTAGATGTAGTCCATTAAGTTCAGTATGCTTGTATTATCATTCATTCACTTCAAATATTTTCTAACATTTCTCATGATTTCATCTTTGACACATGGATAATAATAGATAGCATTTAATTCCTAAATATTTGGAAATTTCCATGTATCTTATCAATTCCTAATTCTTCTATTGTCAGAAGAAGACATAAACTCCAGCATTTCCAGAATTTGAAATAAGAGATTTATGAGTCAGTATATGCACTATCTTGGTGAATGTTTCCCCACATGTAACTGGAAAGAATATGTTCTGTTCTGTAATTGTTACAGGTAGTGCTCTACAAATGTTAGGCCAAGTTGGTTTAGAGTGTTATTTACACCTTCCACAGCCATAGGCATGTTCAGTCACACATGGCTAACCCCAAAACTCAGGAGACTGCTGAGTCTCAGGCCAGTCAGGACTGCAGAACAAGGGAAAAACAAAGCAACTTACTGAACTTTTAAAAGCTGTTCTACTGTTTTAACAACTACTGAGTATGTTAAAGTTCCTAAATATGATAGTGGCTTTGCCTACTGTGCCTCTTCTATGAATTTTGCTTCTTAAGTTTTAAAGCTTTGCTAACAGAAAACATGTCCATATTCATTCTGTCAAAAGACCTGGAATAGCCCAGCATGGTGGTATATGCCTGGAATCCCAACACTTAGGAGGCAGAAGAATTTTTATTTTGAGGCCAGTCTGGGCTTCTTACCAAGCTCAAGGCCAGCCTGGGTTACACGGAAAACCATGCTTCAGAAGAGAGCGATAAGTAGAGGAGCAGGGAAGAAAGAGGGAGAGCGGAGGGAGAGAGGCACGGAGAATGAGCCTCACACCACTTAGTTTCAGGAATTCAAACTTCCAGTATGAAACAGTCTGATTGGTTTAGCCAGTCTGTATATAATATGAACTATGTAGAGTTCCAGAGCCAGGACACCTCAGAAGCATTCATCAGACTGCTGAATTATACCCTCTCCTTACCTAGTTCAATTAGGGTCCCATGCACGGCATGTTGGCCTATGCTAAAAGAAGTTCTCAGAAGGAACTTATGAGCATGGCAGGGAAAGCATTTGGCCATTTAGTTACATGAATCATCACCCTAATTTTATCCCTTAGGAATGGAAGCTATGAGCTAGCACATGTGTCATCAACATCAATGTTGAGTTCTACTCCAAGAACAGAGGACCTTTACGAGCAAGGAAGCTAAGGGGCTTCAGTTTACTTCATCTGTAAGTGAACTTACCAAAGAACAGTAAGGGAAGAAACCCAAACATAAAACGCATTCTCCATGGCTCCAGCAGCCTCAGTTAATAACACGTAAATTCTGAACATCTAAAAGCAAAAGTACACCCTGGAAGTCAATCAAGTTTTTGCTCCCTCACAGGTGAACATGGTTTAAGTCCAATCACAGTCATTCAATTTACAAAGTCTAATGATTTCTAAGTTTGTCTCAACATTAAACTCCTATGGAAGATACAACCCTCATCTCCACTAGGCACTCAATCCTACTATCCTGATTATTATCATAGCATCTGCGGCTACCAGAAAATTTATTGTTGGTTTGTTTATAGCCTGATTACCCTGTCCCTCTGTTCCTTTAGAGTGGAAGCTACAGAAGGAAAGAAATTTGTCTGCTTTCCTCACCACCATATACCGCTAATCCTAGGGCCTAAACAGAGTTGACAAACAAAAACATCTCAGTAGAAATCTGAAGAATGAGTAAGTCAACCAAGGAGAAGAAGGAGCATCATCAAAAACTCTACCACTGTTTATACCGGGCTTTGAAAGTAACTATCTAAAATGGACTTATATAATGCTCTGGGATTTCACAGCACTTTAAATAAGAAATCCACATCACCATAAGACATGCTACCAGACTTTTCAACATCTACTGCAAGTATTTTCTATCTAAAAATCTACAAGGTTCTCCTGACTTATAATTAGCTTATAGTTTTATCAGTCCTTTAATTAGCAGACACTGCTTCCTGCTTTTGTGAAAGGCTGGGAAAGTAAGCTCCAAAGAGCTTAGAAATCAATTGACACAGGGGAACGACCATAGCTATACTCTGTTATATTAGAGAGAGCAGTTAAAGGTCTATTGTAGTAGAAAGTCCATGGCAGAAATGAACAAAAGACTGATTTAGCATGATGACAATGAGAAAGAAGTAAATTCATAAAAAAATTTAAAAAGAATGTAGCTAGAAATGAGAAGATTACATTTTTGGAAACACTGCTCTAGTTACACATGAACAATCCAGGTGGACAGCTGCTTTCACTTCTGTGCATAATATGAAGCGGTGACTAGAACTGCATTACAGATGAGCAAGTAACCTGTAAGACATCTGGACAGAATACTCTGTATGGTTAAGGTTGACTTTTCTACCAAGAACTTACTTTCAGCACTAGTTAACTAGAAATGCCATTTAGATTCTAGCTGAGACAAACATTAACCATTCAAACTCCAGGCTCTACTAGTTGCCATGTAATCTAAGGCATATTTCTGAGCCTAAGTTTACTTACTGTGTAACTATGAAGACAGTTATAAAGTCATTGTAACTAAAAGCTCTTTTGCTGCTTCTCTAAATTAGCTTCTCCCTTTATTTCTGTTTTACAGCATTCAAAATCCCATCAAACAACACAGGTTAGCCCTGCTTCCAGATGTCTGATACAGTATGCCTGGCTGGCCTCATACTCCAGCTGCTTGCTTTCCCCACCCCAATGGAATGGATCCCTCTGTAACTGTATTGTGCAGGGAACCACAGCTGCTGTGAGGCCTGAGTGCAATGGCCATGTCATATCCAGAAGACAGCTTGAATCACAATTCTTAATTAAGTGATCTGAGAGGTAACTCCCAAAATATTGGAAGATTCGACTAGCTGCTTCAAGTTGCTGCCCCTTGAATTCCCTGCAATAAGTCTATCTTGGAAGCACAAGTTAGAATGAATTGTTTTTCCCCAAAGTACTCTTATCAAAGTATTTTATTACAACAGGAAAAAAAACTAAGACTATAACCCAAGCCTCCTTGATACAATATTCATATCTTTACTTATAATCAAAAGGTCATAATATATGTGAATATTTTCCATATAATTTTTCTTCAAATATAATTTCCTTTAAAGTAAATTATGACAGTTTCTTCATCCATTCATCATATATCTTCCTAATTTTCCTAATCATGTGTTTTTCTTCCCTAATCCCTTAATTTTCCATATTCCTCAATAACATGTCAAAATATGATTTTAAAAAAAGAAAAAACAAGGCTTAAGATCTTTTAATGTGGAGGCAGAGAGATGACTTAGCAGGTGAGGGTGCTTGCTACCAAGTGTAACAGCATGAATTGAATTCCAGGGTCCCACACGGGGAGAGGAGAGAGCCACCTCCTGCAAGTTGTCCTCTGACCTCTTCACAGGGGCCATGACACATGAGCTTGTTCTCCCTCTTTATCTTACACACACACTAATAAATGTTAATAAAAAGTTTTAGAAAAAGTTGTTTTATTCTTTGATGTATCTCCACAGAGATTAATTGTAATGTAACACACAGATTAGACTATGCCTTTTCAATGATTCCAACCTTCTGCAATTAACAGTATCCAAATTCCACAGCTTAGATATTTTTACTTGACTCCTCTCATCCATAATACTTCTTATATATAAATATTACTGGACTTATCACCCTAGGTACATTTCTGAGGTTGTCATTCGCCTACTCAAAGACTTTATGTAACTCAAAGCCCTCTGTAGTAAGGCCCCTCTTAACCTATGGCTCCAACTTTACCTCCAATGATTCTCAAACTGAAAGCTCTCTGAAGCAGTAACACTGAGGTGATTTTATCCCATATCTCTAGCAGAGTACATGACCTACACAGAACCTCAACACAGGCTGACTATTCCTTATCCAAAAATGCTTGGGACTGGAAGTGTTTCAGATTCCCAAAGTTTTCACACTTTGGAATAGATGTATAAGCCTTTACTTCTAAACATATCCTTCATCAAAATCCAAAGTGTTCCAAAATCTAAACTTTTTGAGTAGAACATGTTGAATTTTGGATTTTCAGATTACAGATGCCCAATCTGTATTTGAAAAACAATGAAGAGAATCTAAAGTGGGTTTGATAGAATACACTTTTAATCCTAGCACTAGAGAGGCTAAGGCAGGAGGACCTCCATTTCCAGGTCACCTTGAACAACACAGTGAAGCCCAGTCTCAAAACAAATAAACAAAAAAACCACCTATAGTGTTCCTCTCAAAATAAAATGGATACTAGACTGTCTTCTGATGCAAAACTCTTCCTTTGTTCCTTTCTAATACAGTTAGAATTATTAACAGGCAACTATCCTTACCAAAAATAATCTGAAAACTGAGTTTTAAAAGGTAATCACACACCATGTGAGGTGGTACACATCTTTAATCCCAGCACTGAGGATGGGGAGGCAGGCTTATCTCTACGAGATTGAGGACAGCCTGGTCTATAGTGTGAGTTCCAGGCCAACTGAGTTTACAGGAGATCCTGTCTCAAAAAAGACTAAAAAATTACAAACCAGACATGGTGGCTCATACCTGTAATCCCAAAATTTAGGAGGCTGAGGCAGGAGGATTGCTGTCAATTGGACCCTAGTATAGGCCACCATGAATTTCAGGCCAGCCTGGGCTACAGAGTAAAAGTGATCCTCTCTCAAAAAGCCAAGTGGGGGAGGTGTGGCTGGAGAGATGGTTCAGCAGTTGAGAGTATTCGTTCTGGCTGGTCCTGCAGAGGATCCTGGTTTGTTTCCAAGCACCTACATGGCAGCTAATAACTGTCTGTAACACCAGTTCCAGGGCATCCAATGGTGTTTTCTGACCACTGAGGGCACTGCGTGACACAGGTGCACTTACATAGAGGCAAAACACTCATTCATACATACACACACACACCTGCCAGAGTTTTGCTAAAACAAAAAATTGAAGCGGTAAGGGAAGATAATCACCAAAAATCACTAGAAAAAGGCAAGAGTTGGTAGTTAAAACCAGCATGGTCTGCTGGCACAGGAGTTTAACTCTAGCACTGAAGATGTGCAGGCAGAAGGCTGGTGAGCTGGAAGCCACCCTGGGCTACCCTGAAAAACTCTGTTATAGAGAAAAGCAATGAAAAAGCATTTTAATATTCCAATTTTTAAAAATTGCTACTTTTAGGTACTAAATAAGCTGGTTGATATGAACCCAAAAATTACATGAAAACTAAAAATTTAAAAAGAACCCAATTCCTATTAGATAACACAAGATCAAATTTTCCATGTATATGTATTTATGTACAATTTTCTTTTCATTTTAAAAGATCTATTTTATTTTTATTTATGTATTTCTGTGTGTGTGCACCAGACACAAGTGTGTAGGGGCTCAAAGAGGTCAGAAGAAGACATCAGATCCCCTGCAGCTGGAGTTACAGGTGGTTGTCAGCCGCTACATGACATGAATGTTGGGAACCAAATTCAGGTCCTTTGGAAGAGCAAAAAGCACTCTTAATTTCTGAGCCAGCTCTCCAGGCCCAACCCCATTATTTAAAATTTATTAATTTGTTTGTTTGTTTATTTATTTATATTGGGGAAGGGGACATACCTGCCATGGAAGTCAGAATAACTTAAAGCAGTTGATACTCTCCTTCCACCATGTAGGTTCTGGGAATTGAACTTAGGTTGGGCTTGGTAGCAAGCACCTTCACCCGCTGAACGATCTCACTGGCCCTTCAAATTATATTTTCAATGAACAAAAATAACTAAATCCCCTAAGTACCTCTCAGGTATTTACCGTAAAAGGTTCTTCAGCTTCTCATTCTTGTAGTGAGTGAAAGACAAAAGTCTATACTATAGATATACATTCAGACAAAATATTTGCCCTGGATATATACAATATATAGTATATTATATGGCAATATGATATCACTTTGTAGACAACCTAAATAAGGAAATTTACCGCTACTCATAAATGTTACTAACAGGCATTTCTTAACTTCTCTGTTCACCCTCATAATTTAGAATCACTGATCCAATCTTGGCCTGCTACAGCAGAGGGGAAAATGGAGGTTCCCCAAATTATTGTATAAAACTTTGATTAATATGTAGTCTTTCAGTAACAGTACTGTTGTGTGCAAGGAGGCAGACTGCTTAGGGTTCCTGCAGCACAATCTAAAAGACATACAGATCATTAGATTACTTTACAAAAGTTATGTGAAATCATTATAAGGTCACTCAACCCAATGCTGTTTTTTAAATAAAGAGCTTGGAAATCCAGCATTTGGAATATAACACAGGTTTCAATTTATCTTTACCAACAATGTGCTAACAACCACAGCTTGCATCAAACCATCCTATTTCTACTCAACAATGAAGGTGAACTTACGAGCAGAATAATGCTCCCCAAACTGAATTCACTTGGAGGATATAGCCGACTGTAAAATCTTCCATAACTTTACTCTCTCAATTCAGGAAATTAGATGGGACAGAGAAGAACTTCCCTGAAACGCATAGGTGGAAAATATGACTGACAGTATCTCAATTGTTATTTGCCAAGTGGCGGGGTCAAAGGTGCCATACTATGGATGACAGAGCCATAAAAGAAAAAAAAATTGTTTTTTGATTGGTACAAAACGGGTCTATACGCTCAAAAAGTAAGGATTCACACCCCAAAGAGCTATAGACTGTGATCTAAGACACAGGGTAAATGTAGAAGAAAATGCCAATGCTCTGTCTCCTCAGAGAAACATACAACACCTTAAACTGCTGAACAGCATCAACCAAGCCCCGCCAGAGTGGGTATTTTAAATATTCTATCAGGAAATCATAGTAGGTAGTAGCGGATTCTCTAGGCCTCAGCAGCAGCTGTAGGTGTATGATCAAACTCGAGCTCTCTTGATACTCAGAATAATGTTGATGTCATTATGAGGCTACTGGTCTCTGAGCTCAGGACAAGTCATTCTTGGTCCACAACGCATTTCCTCCCCCACCGTCCCTCACCTCCCAAATAAAGAGATTTCCAGACAGAGGGCCCTCGGGTACCCCCCTTTTCCTCTACCTCCAGCGATTGCCGCTCTCTTCGCCTTTGGGCTCCGAGAAGCGGGTTCCTGAAGGTCCCGGACAATTTCGAGCCCGGGCAGTGCTTGTTTTCCCTGTGCACGGTAGCTCTGTCCAGCCGCTTCCTTTCCCACTTTGCACGAACTGCAGTGCTACAGCGTATCCCGGGACCCAGGAGGGAGCCCGGGTGGCGACGTCGCCGCGGCCGCCGCCTCTGGTATGTCAGGGGCCGGGATTGTATTTCGAAAGATCCGCCATTTTCACCTCGTCATCACCATCACAGCTCAGCAGCTTCCCCGACAGAGGAGCCCGGGCCGCCGCCGCCGCTGCCAGTCACCTCCCCCTTCCTCCTGCTCCCGCCCCGGCCCGCCCTCCGGAGAGCCGCACACCCACATATCCGGGGAAACCTCCCGCCGGCCCCGCCAACCTTCAAACCGCTCCACCGTGGGGCTAAGCCAGACCTTTCACCCCACGACCAGACACCCCGCTCCCGCCCGCCCGCAGGAACGCCAAGGGGAGCCAAGTACCTGTGGGGTTCCAAGTCCCGGATATTTTTGTTTCTAAAAGCAAAAGGCATGCGGAAGGTGACATAAGAACAATAAGGAACCTAAACGCTTTCATTTTCAGAAAAGCACTTGAGAGATGGTAGAGGGCGTTTCATGTACATTTCAGACACTATGGAGACCTCTAATGTCACTCACCAACTTTGACAGGCTCCTCCACCCACAGAACTACTTTGACAGCATGAGCTACTTCCATATACAGGTCTGACCTCTCGGATACCTTTCAGATTACAGGCACTGATCCTCAGCAGATTGTGGTTATATTTTTTAATTCTTAAAAATAAAGTTCTGAACTGTTTTCCTCTCTACTAACTGGCTATTTCTGACCATGAACACTATGACTTCAATCCGCCGTTCGCTTAAAATGTCAAAGTGCCACTAAATTTAAGATGTATTGATTCAATTGTGGAAGCATTCATGATCAACTCCTAACATAGAAAACACAGCTTTAAGCTAGAATCAATCCCTTGCCAAATGGTTTTAGGATGTAAGCCACCAAGTTAAAATCCATCTGCTACTGACATACTTGTTCAACACAGTGAAAATAAGTAGATTGCTTTAGACCAAGACCCCTACTCGTTCCTCTCATCATTCATAAGTAGCAAAAAAAGGACATGAGTATTTTTTTAATCACCAAGGAATAAAAACACATAAGCTGCAAGACTTCTGATGAGACCAGCATTCAAAAGTTCTAGCCATTTTGTTAATTTTGGAAAGATTTAATAACTACCCATTCAAAAGCTTTACTCCGTACTTACCATTCAAGTACAACATAAGCTCTAAAAGACCTGGTGATGAGCACACTGAATTTCAGGGTTGTGAACAAGGCTTCTACAGGCTTAAAGTTGTCTAAGAATAAGGTAGCAGCAGAAGCCATTTCATTTCCCTACCTTGTTTGAATAACAACTCCGTATAAAAGTCAGGGGGCTCAGGCTTAAACAAGTGCTCCCACCCACCCGGAGCCGCGCTTTTTCTATGCAGCCTGCTAGACGCTGAGTGTGGAAGGTGTTCCTAGTTTGTTCGTCTTTAAACTTTATTCCCCCACCAACAGCCCGGCCCGCCCGCACTCGGAAGGTTGTTTACCGTTGCTTGGCCAGGCTGAGTCCCAGCCCGCTCCCTTTCCCCGTGCACCGCGGGAACATTATGACATTTGGCTGGTGGGCTTCGCGAGGGAAACGGACACACACCCGGAGGAGTCCATACAAAGGGGCGTAGGAAGAACGCGGCGGCGGGCAGCAGCGAAAGGAGGCGCTGGTACGAAATGACACAGCAGCAAAACCGGTTCCCAGAAGCCCGGGGCCGACGCGGAGACTTCCCCGGGCGCGCCGGGTGCGTGTCAACAGCCGCCGGGCCCTTCCTCCGGAGCGCCGGGTGGGCAGCGCGGGCCCCGCCGAGTGACAGCCGCGCTCCCGGGCGCCGGCCCTGGCCCGAGGCTTCCCGCTCCTGCCGCGGCCCACCGGCCCAGCTGCCAGGGAGCTGGCCGGTGCTCTACGCGCTGCGCCCCGCGGGCCCAGCGCCCGTTCCCACCGCTCAGCCCGGGTCCCCGGAGCTGACACTCACCCGAGCCGGCGGCGCCGCCGCCTCCTTCTCGCGCCGCTCTTCCCGGGCTCCCAGCAGCCGCGGCGGCGGCGGCGCCTCCGAGACACAGACCCGGGTTTGTTCAAAATCACGCGCCCAGCGCCATTCCACCGCCGCATCCCATAATACGCCGGGCCGCCCCGCCCGCGCGCCGCCCCGCTCGCCCCTGCGCCGCGCGCCCCGCCCCCGCCGGCCTCCGCCCCGCCCCTTCCGCGCCTCGCCCCACCCCCTGGCAACCCGAGGCGCGTCATTCCGTAGGTCCCTGCGAGTACGCTCCGGCTCCACGTGACTTGGAGCGGGTCCTCTGTCAAAGCTCCACTGAGAGAGGTCTCAAGGAACTTGGCCGGAGGTGGAGGGGAAGCCCTGCAGGAGCAGGTGGGAGGACTATCTCTGCCTGCGTTTTGTTAGAAGACCGCCATAGGTGTGCTTTCCAGCGCACCGTTTATTGATGTGCTTGAGTGAGGAGGGAATCAATATTCACAAATACTAATCTCTTTGAGTTTTAGATATTAATTTTGCAAGGGATGCCAAAAAGCTCCTAGGAGGAGCACACAGAATAAACTTAATTTGAAAGGGACTATTTATTTTGTAATACAGTATACACCTTAGACTAATACAGTGAGAAGTGTTTATATTCAATCATCTTTTCCCTCATTTCCCGGGATGTTTGTAAGAATGCCAAGATGAAAAGACAAAAACGTAAGTGTGTAAATGTAAAACTGTGAGGCGGCTACCTGGGGAACACAACGCAAGAGGTGAGAGTTAAGTTGTAGGAGAAGGAGCACTATGATCAAGTAGTCCTGGTTTGAAATTCTGGCACCTCCAGTTATTTCTATGTAAATTTCAGTTTCTTTTCACGTCTACGAAATAAAAATAACACAACTTCCCAGAATTCAGGTGTCCAAATAAATTGAAAGGTGTCACGTAGCTATAAGGTGTTGGCCTCAAATGCTTCATTCGGCCATAAACATACCTCCAAATCCGAACTTAACGTTTATAAGTTAGCAAGGTAGGTAGCAAGAAATTGGCTTCAACTTAGGGGTGCAGAAGCTGTAGCGTATGCAAGAGATGAGAAAGCTGAATATACCCAGCCTTTATTGGGGTTCAGCACTGTGAACTCTGTTTATGAGAAATCCTGGTCAGATGACTGGTGGTACTGTGAGGCATCTCCCAGAAGAAAAAAAGGCAGAGATGGAGTGCCCAAACTCGACTGGCTTCTAAAGAGATAATTCCCCCAAAGGGAGAAAAATTCTCAGTTCATTCCCCTAAGCTAGCAAAACTTTGATAACAATACTCAAAGACAGCACCCGAGAATAAGAACTGAAGAAGTGTAAATTTTATCAGTGCTAGCAATCTGGTAGTAAAAAGAATTCATATCATGACAAAGACATAATCTACTCCAAGAATTACATTAGGAAATATATCTGTGTAATTTATTGAAGGAAAAAGCAAATGATATTCTCTAGTGATGCACTATGTAACATTTAACAACTATTCTGGATATTAAAAATTCCTAGAACAGGAATAAAGGAATGCTTCCTAGCTGAGCAGGGAGGCACACACCCATAAATCTTAGCACTTTGGAGGCTGAGGGAGGAGTATTGTGAGTTTGAGATCAGTGTTCAGCCTGGGCTACATAGTGAGACATTATCAATTTCTCCCCACTCCCTTAAAAAACTATTCCTTTCTTGAATCAAGATTATGATCAGAAAACAACAGCAAAATCACAACAGAATGGCAACCTGGAAATGCCGTTCCCTTCCTCCCCCAGAACCACCAGTCATTTGACCAGGATTTCTTATAAACAGCTTGAAGTACTGAACCCCAATAAAAGCTGGGTCTATCATTCAACATTCTCACTTCTTGCATATACCACAGCTTCCCGGCCTCTGCCATCAGAGCAAGAGTGTCCTTATCAAGAGCTTGGTAGGTATGTAGAGATTTAGGAGCTGGTGGAATGGCTCAACAGGTGGAGGCGCTCGCCACCAAGCTTGACAACCTGAGTGTGCTCCCCAGAACCCACATGGTTGAAGGAAAGAACCAATGCCCACAAGTTGTCTTCTGACCTCCACATGTGCTCCGTGGCATGCATGTGTCCCCCTCCCTCAAATAAATAAATAAATGTAATTTAATTTTTTTGATATTTTATGTACTTTTATTTTATGTGTATGAGTATTATGCCCACATGTGTGTAAGTTCACTCATGTTGTACAACGCCTGAGGATGTCAGAAGTGGGTGGTAGATCCTCTGGAACTGGAGCTATGGACGATTGTTAGCCACTGTGTGGGTGCTGGGATTTGAATCCAGGTGTTCTGCAATAACAGCGAGTGTTCTTAACCACTGAGCCAGCTCTCCAGCCCCAATAAATGTAATTTTTAAAATGTAGCGATATGACAGTTATTAATATTTTTCAGAGTGACTTAAGCTAAATAAATAAGTAAATAAATAAGAAATAAGTAATATCACAGAAAGAGATTAAATAATACTTATTAAAAATTATCATAAAGAGCTCAGGTTGGTTTTCTGTGGATCCATACTCTCTAGGCCCAAATCCCAAACCTGTAGTGTAATGACTGTGAGAATTTGGGAAAGTTACTTCACTTTTGGGTTTTAGTGTCTTTTGTGTGTCCTGTTCCTCATTACCAGTTCTCCTGTTATTTTTTCCACAGTTTTTATATATTGTTTGTGTGTGTGCACGTGCCAAGGAGAATTTACAGATTCTTGAGAGCTAAGGAAGACACTTCTTCTGTGCTATATCTCCAGTCCAACAGAAAGTGATTCTGAGGAAAACAACAATAGAAAAAGACAGACTAGGCATGGTGGCACACGTGCCTTTAGTTCCAGCAGAAACAGGCATATATCTGTAAGATGGAGGTCAGCCTGGTCTACCTAGCAAGTTCCAGGCCACCTGGGGCTACAGGGTGACCCTGTCTCAAAAAAAAAAAAAAACAATGTTTAAAAAAATTCAAAGACAGGAATATATAGATAGGAGTTGGATAGAGTTAGTAAAAACCAAAATGAAATACATTGCTAGGTATCTATCAGGTACCAGACATGGTGCTAGGTACAAAGCATCTACTAGTTAATAAAATTGTCTTATGATAGGTGAATTTCCAAAAGATTATTCAAAAGTTCTTTAGCTCATGTCATCATTTGTCTGAAATCCAGGATGTCTCTAAAGAATCAATCAACTGAAGTAGGTTGTTAAAGTATTTTCACTTTTATTTATTTTTCACTATCTTATAACTTGTTTTTTTTTGGAGACAGGGCCTTTACTGTAGCCCAAGTTTCCATGAATTTGTGGCAATCTTCCTGCCTCAGCATCCCAGGTGCTGGGATTATAGGCATGTGCTGCCATGCCCTCTTTAATCTATACAACACCTGCCTAATCCCTTATCAACAATTTTTAAATTTAAAATATTTTGAAACCTGATTTTTAGAAGCTTAAGGCAAACTCAGTGGGAAAGACTAACCCAATATGGCTTAAAATTAATATTTAAATCATTTAATGTCAATATATGTCCAGTACAGAAATAAGAATTATTGTTTATTTTGGTTTTTAAATAAATAAAAAAAGGGTCTTGTTACATAGACAAGATTGGCCATGAGCTTACAACAAGTCTTCCTGCTTCAGCCTTTCCAGTGCTGGGACTAGAAGTCTGTGTCACCATGGATGACTGTAGAATAATGGTGTTTGATGACTACCGAAGAGTTCAGAAGGAGCTTTCTAAAGTGATGAGTCTCTGATTCACCTTGACTGTGGTGATGGTTCCACAGTCTGAACTTGTGTAAAATTCATATAAACTAACTTATTATACAACATTAAACTTGACTTTAAAAGGCAAAATGGGCCTGGAAATATAGCTCACTTGAATGATAAGTTTTAGGCCAGCCTGGGCTACGTAGCAAGATCATGCCTAAACAAACAAAAATAAGCCAGGTGTGGTAGTGCACTGCTTTAGTCCTAGTACCTGTGAGACAGAGAGGCAGATGGAGCTTTAAGTTCAAGATCAGCTTGGTTGAAAGAGTTCTAGACCAGCCAGGGATATATAGTGAGACCCTGTCTCAAAAAAATAATATAAAACAAACCAGAACCAAAAACCAGTTTTTAAAATATTATGAGGTTGGCAAGATGGCTCAGCAGGTAAAAGTATATGCACACACATAACAGACACACACATGCACTTAAATAGAAATAAAATAAATCTTTACGAAAAAAAAGTAGTTTGTGGAACTGGCCAGATAATTCAGCAGATAAAGGTGCTTGCTGCCAAAGTTGGCAACTTGCATTCCATCCCCAGAGCCCACATGGGAGAAGGTGAGAACTGATCCCAGAAAGTTGTTCACTGACCTCCATACATGTGCCGTGGCACAAACACAATAAATAAAAGATAGGGTGTACATAGTCTCTAAAATCCAAAATATCCTTGGTTCTAAAATACATTTGATCCTAAACATTGTGTATAGGGGAATGTAGAGGGGTATTACATTGAACATAACCCAACATTTTTCACTTATGATATATAAGGATTTTAATATCAGGCCACCCCAAAAGAAAATAAAGTCAACCACTAAAATAGTCTGTTAGTGGCAGAAGGATTCATTTACTTTTCCACTCCTAGTAAGGTTTGTCTCCATAATAGTTTTTATGTCTTCCTAAGTAAAGGATAGAAATGAGGACCCTCTGTAAACTTGGATGTACCTCTGCTAGAGGTAAAACCACACCTGTAGTTAGGAATGGGATTTTTCTGTAAGGAAGGAGACACTGCCAATATCATTCTGAGAAAAGGTATGTCTTGAAACAGGATCAGGTATTTAAGAGAAGGACTTAGTCTCAGAGACAGGCAAGAGTTCTGTCTCTAGACCTTGTTGATTTGAATATAGACATAAATTGTTTTAAGGAGTGTGCTCATATTTTCCTCCAATAGGAGAAAGAAAATGTCTCCTCCTGGGGAGTCTGAAACTACATAGTAATTTCATTATAAAATATCTTAAAGTTCTTCATTACTGTTCAGAAAAATCTTTTTTTTTCCCCATAAAGTGGTTAGTGTCCTGGTTAGCTGAGAATGAGTCAGCAAACAGTTTCTGCCATGCTTTCTTTAAGCTCCTGCTTTAAATTCCTCGCCTGACTTCCTTCAAGGATAGACCATGACTTGTATGTGTAGGCCCAATAAGCTCTTTCCTCCCCAATTGCTTTTGGTCAGAGTGTTTTAGCACAGCAATAGAAAGAAAACTAGAACAGTCGGGTTCTCCAATCTAGGCTGGGTTTAACTAGGCCAGGTTGGGATCCAGGCTTACGGCTGAGTTCCTGTTTGTTGTACATATCTTAATTTGGGGACCTAAACTGATAAGACATTAGCTACATTAGAATTCTCTTTTCTTAGTGGATTACAGAAATAGAAATAGACATGATGTCTTTTTTACCCCATTCAAACCACTAGCACTATCACTTCAATCCACATGGACTGAACTAAGTCATACAGAGAAAAGCCTTTCACTAATGAGGTGAAAAAAAATTCTTTCTTGGCAAAGGGCACAGAGGAATAATTCTAGTACAGAGAGGGAATAAAGATCCAAACTACTATAAGACATACCTGTGATCCACAGTGCACATGAATATAGTATTGCATTAGGAGATTGGTACACTTTAGCAAGTTAGCATCTTATAATTTCTACAATAAAACCCCTTCTTCACTGTAAAAATGACTCTTAGTTGTAGGTAAACTGCTGTGCATGAAAAGGAGTGATGTCCTTAATCCAATCACACAGCTCTTATTTATTCCTCCCATATAAAAATTCTGGAGTTGGAGGGGCTGGAGAGATGGCTCAGCGGTTTAGCAGTTAAGAGCACTGGCTGCTCTTGTAGAAGATCTGAGTTCGATTCTCAGTATCCACATGGTAGCTAACAACCATTCTCAAATCCAGTTCCAGGGGATCCAATGCCCTCTTCTGACCTCTGTGGGCATTACAGGACACTGGTGCACTTATGTAGGTGCAGGCAATACATAAAATACTCATATACATAAAATGAAAATAATAAAAAAACATTAAAAAATTCTGGAGTTGGCACATTGATCTGGACCTGTGAACTAAAAAAAGTTACTCACAAAGCTATCAACTATATATTTGTAACTTAAAATATAGTAACTAGCCTGCTTTCAACTGCAAGTCACAGAAAATTCAAGTAAAAGTAGTTCCTATATTGTATAACTATCTTTGTGCTATATAAGATGAAGAGTATAAATACTATTATTTTTCTTTTCAAAAACATTTTATTTTTTTATTTTGTGGGTATGAGTGTATTGCCTGCATGTACATAAGTGCACCCATGTCATGCAGTGCCCACGGAGGTCAGAAGAGGGTGTCAGATCCCCTGGAACTGGAGTTATGGACAGTTGTTAGCTACCATGAGGGTGTGGTATTTGAACCCAGGTCTTCTTTAAGAATAGTCAGTGCTCTTAACTATTGAGCCATCACTCCAGCCCCAAATACTATTATTTTTCTATCCTAGCTTTTGTAAGATAATTCTGAAGAGAGTAGATGCCATCAAAGATATCAGCTATAGCTTAGCATTATGGTGTACACATGTAAGGACAATGCCTGGGAGGTAAAAGCAGGAGGATCAGGAGTTCAAACCAAACTGGGCTATAACAGGACCCTAGCTCAAACACCAACAACAACAGAGAACAAGACACCAGCTAATTCCTCCTTTTCATGCCACCATCCTCAAAGTTTTGCCTTTGTTCTTGGTTGTTCATAGCTATACTTAGAATCACACATAACTCTAACACACAATTTACAAGTATTAGCCACAAAGAAGGGGTCTTCTTTCCATCAATCTCTTTGTAATAGTATGTTAACGTGTCCTCCAAAGATTTTGCTCATGAGATACTGGTCAGACCCGATCACATTTTTCTTTTAAACCATTCACTAGTAAAAGAGAATACTCTTCAGCAGGGGATGGCAAATTAAAGTTCATAGACCAAATCCAACCTGGCTTTTCTTTTGGCCCACAAACTAAGAATATTTGTATTGTTTTGGAAAGAATCTCACTATGTAGACCTGGCTGGCCTGGAACTCACTACATAGACCAGGCTGGCTTCCAACTCACAGAGATCGCCTTGCTTCTGCCTATTAAGAGCTGGGATTAAAGGTGTGTGCTACTATGCTGGCCTTTGTTCCTTTTCCAATTTAAGGTTTTATAGTCAATGAAACGCACAGATTGTAAGTGCATGGGTTGTTGATAAATTCATACACCCAAGTAGTCCATACCCTCAACAATACATTTCCATCACTTTCTGCCCCTTCCCAGTAAGTTCCCACCATCATCCCCCAATGCTCCCTCCCCAAACAACTCTAATTCAGTTCTATTTTAAAGATTTATTTTATTTATTTTTTGAGACAGGGTCTCCTTGTAGCCCCAGATGGCTTGGAACTTAACTATATAGACCAGGCTGATCTTGATCTTATGAACATCAACCTGCCTCCACCTCTTGAGTGCTGGGACTAAAGGCATGTGCCACCACACACAGCTTATTTTTTATTTTTTTGATTATGCTTTATATGCATATGTCTGTGTGGGTATATGTACATAAGTGCAGGTATCTGTAGATGCACCAATGGCCTCAGATTCCCCCAGAGCTGGAGTTACAGGTTGTTGTGAGTCATCTGACATGGGGGCTGGAAACAGAACTCAGGTCTTCTGCAGGAGTAGTTCTTGTTCTTAACTATGGAATCATCTCTTTGTTGCCAGTGACTCTGATTTTACCCTACCATAAATTAGTTTTGTCTGATTTACAACTTCATATAGATGGACACTTACTGCATTTACTTTTAATGTCTAGCTTCTTTCACTTAATATAATGTTCTTAAGATTGATTTGTATTGTTGCATATGTCTACAGTTTGTTCTTTGCAATGCTGAGTAGTATTCTGTTGGATGATTATGCTAAATTTAATTTATCTACTTGCATAGACATTTGTGTTGTTTCTAATTGTGGTTATTATAAAGTAGTTAAAATCTTTATATGAATATACTTAAGAAAATAATTATTTCTTTCCTGCTGGGTATGTGTGCGTGTGTGCACATGCACATATGTACAGATATGTGTGAAGGCCAGAGGTTGGCCTCAGGTATCATTGCTTAGGAGCTATGCACTTTTTCTGGAGATATGGTCCCACACTGGGACCTAGGGCTTACTAATTAGACTAGGCTAGCTGGCAAGAAAATCCCATTGTTCCTCCTGTCTTAGCCTCTCCATCTTTGGGATTACAAGTATACAACATCATGACTGTCCTGTCATGTGGGTGCTGAAGATCAAACCCAGGTCCTCATGTTTGTGTGCTAAGCACTTTGATGACTGAGTTATCTATCCAGCCCCCCAAAACATGATTTCTAAGACAAAAGTTTCAAAACCTTCCTTAATGGCTTAAGGCATGGAAATGATACCTTAAAATACAAAACAGACATATACAGAGATAGAAAGTATGATGAAGAAGTCACTTAGGAGATAAATCTGAAAGGCCTAATACATGTTTGTCTGAAAAAAGAACAGAAATCAGAGGTGATAATTAAACAAATGTTCATAGAAACCTAACTTAAATATAGACTTGCATCTATCTGTATGTGTTCCAGGTAGGATGAGTGATGGAAGGCACAGTTAAACATATCCTGGGTAAGTCTTAATAAAGAAGTCTTTCAAATGTTATTTAGTAAAAAACCAAATAACTTATAAAAGGACAGAAGAGGAAGGGCCTGTCGAGAGGGACAGGGAGGAGGGAGAGGAAGGGGAGGAGGAGGAGGGTCAGAGACAGGGACAGAGATGGGGACAGGGGAGATCTTGGTACTAGACTTCTTGGATTTCCCATCTGAAATCCTGGAAACAAAACTAGAATAACATTTATAAGTCATGAAGGGAAAAGGATGACAGCTCAGCCAAAATACCACTCAGTCATCAGGGTGATGGAGATTTGTGAGTGAACAGTCACACACAGCTACTCAGGTGCCACTAAGAGTGAATGCTCAGACAAGCATGACAGCACATGCTGTAATTCCAGAACACTGGAGGCTGAGGCATGAGGATGATGAATTAAAAGCCAGCTTGGACTATACAGCTCTAAGACCCTGTTTTGTAGCAACTTTCTTAAAACCGAAACATTACTTCCTGAAAGTAGGCTCCCTGAGATTAAGGAAGTAAATAAAACTTATAAAACTTAGGAAGTAAATAAAATTTACAAGTCTTAGGAAGCTCCTGAAATTTACAAGATTCACAGGATCTCTCTCCCAAGATTTTATAAGCAGGAACAATTACTGAGGAAAGGCCACTCTTGTAGCAGCAACCAAGCTGCCTCCAAGATGTGCAGGGAGCTCAAGGCCCATAGTTTTTGTGAGCTTGGAAGGGCATTTTGGTCATGTAGCTACCTTTGAGTCATCCATGGTCCTAATAAGTAATTCCTAACCCACACTCCTGTAAGTAACGCCAGTAAATTCACTGCACACTAAGCTAGTCTTGGGTAGAGTCATTCTGTTGGTCTTTCATTAGTACCCGAGTGAAAAGATGTTTGTTTCATCTCCCTAGGGAAAGTCACGCAACTTTCTGTCTCAAAAAGCAAAAATAAAATAAGAAAGAAAGAAACAAAGTTCACTACCAAAAAATAAAATAATTTAAAAAATCATAACTGGGCGAGTGAGATGGCTCAACAGGTTAAGGCAGTTGAATTCTATCCCTGGAACCCACATGACAGTGGATGGGGAGAACAGACTCCTCAAAGTTGTCCTCTGACATCCATATGGGTGCCATGGTGCATAAATCCTCCATCTTGTGTACACACACACACACACACACACAAACACACACACAAACACATACACTAAGAGATCAGAACGTGTATCTCATCAAGATATGGAAAGTATGAAGCTGGAGAGACGACTCAGGCATTAAAAGCACTGGCTGCTGTTGGAGAAGACTGGAATTCAGTTCCTAGCATCCACATGGTATGAGGGCACAAGCCTTCTCAGCACTCAGGATGCAGGGGCACGAAGATCTCTGCAAAACTGAGGCCAGCCTGGTCTACAATGGTGAGTTCCAAGCCTGCTAAGGCTACAGGAAGAACTTGCCTCAAAAAGACAGAAAAAAATACGTACATATATATATATATATGTATTTATATATATATATATATGTGTGTGTGTGTGTGTGTATACATACACATATACATATATATGATAAATATATAAGATAAATATATATATATTTATCCGGGGAGCTGCAGAGATGGCTCAGGGTTAGGGGAGCTTATTGAGTTTGCAGAGAACTACAGCTTGATCACCAGTACCCATGTTAAGTGCCTTACAACTGCCTGTAATTCCAGCTCTAGGGGATCTGATGCCCTCTTCTGGACTCTGTGGGCACTTGCAGACACAGGTGCACACACACACACACACACACAAGAAAAAGAATAAAAACAAATCTTTTAAAAATAAGATACAGCAGGAATTAAGGTGTCTAGAAGGAAGAAAATAACAAAAGCCTTGCTCTCACTGAATATTAGACTGTTTAATAGTGTTAGAAAAGGGACAGTACTCATCAATCACATTGAAACGGGATATGGTACACATTTTTCACATTGTATTTACGTCTTTGTTTGTGCACCCGTGTGTGTGCATGCACATGTGTGAAGGTCAGAGGGCGACTTTCTGGAGTTGGCTGTCTCCTTCTGCCATATGGGTTTGAGAGATTGAACTTGGATGGTCAGGCTTTGCTACAAGTGACCACTGAGCCATTTTGCCATCCTGGCACACTATTTAAATTAATAATAAAATGATACAGGACATGAACAACATGGTAAAATTTACATGAGAAACAAGACTCAGAAAATAATTAAAAATACCTTTTTTCTTTTTAGTTAAGGTCTCACTATTTAGTCCTGGCTAGCCTTGAACTCACTATGTGCACTAGCTTGGCCTAAAACTCACAGAGATTTACATTCCTCTGCCTGCCTCCCAAGTGCTAAAGGCATATACCACTACATACCACTTAAAATATCATTTTAGAATTAAAAGACTAGTGTTAGAAATATAGTTGAGACTTCAAACATTTACCTAGATGTGCAAAGCCCTGGTTTAGAGTCTCCAGCATTGCAAAAAGATTAAGGGCTAAACCAGAAGAGAACCATGAGCAAATAATATAACAATTAATACCTTACGAGAAACAGTGAAAAGGAAGATGATTTCAAAAATTAAAAAAAAAAAAACATGAAATAAGACAAATAGCAAGGTTTTGAAAGGGTTAGAGAGATGACTCTGTGCTTAAGAGAATCTGCTGCTCTTCCAGAGGATCCATGTTTGGTTCCCAGCACCTACATAGGGCAGCTCACAATTGCCTATAACTCTAGCTCCATGGTATCCAACACCCTCCTCTGGTCTACACACACACACACACACACACACACACACACACACACACACACACACGTGCACATGCATGCAGATACATATATACATATTTTTTTAAAGGTTTTGTTGGGCTGGAGAGATGGCTCAGTGGTTAAGGGCACTAGCTACTCTTGCAGAGGACCCAGGTTCAATTCCCAGAACCCACAACTGTCTGTAACTCTAGTTCCAGGGAATCTGATGCCCTCTTCTGACCTCTACATGCATTGCACAACACTGGTGCACTAAGACTCATTCAAGCAATACATACATACATATAAAAAATAATAAAATATTTTAAAAGGCTGTTTTGAAAGGTGGAAAGATGATTGATATTAGAAACAAAGAACTAACATATAGATGATAGTCATGTCTGAAGAAAAAACAAAAGAGTCAGCAAGATGGCACATACCTGTCATCAGTCCCAGCATTCAGGAGCCTGAATCAGAAGGATGAAAAGTTCAAGTCCTGCCTGGGCTGTATAATCAGAATTTGCCTCAAAAAACAGCAAACATGGCTGGGTGTGGTGGCACATGCCTTTAGATCCAGCACTTGGGAGGCAGAGGCAGGCGGATCTCTGTGAGTTCAAGGCCAGCCTGGTCTATATAGAGAGTTCTAGGCTAGCTGAGGCTACAGGGAGACCCTATCTCAAACAAACAAACAAACAAACAAAAAAAACCCCAAACCCAAGAAACACACAAAACTTAGTACAGAAACTGTAACAGAAGAAACTGTTGAGGAAAAAAAATCAAAACTACACATAGGAAGAACTCATTATTTTCCTGAGAATATTCAGCCAGGACAACAACACTAACACATGGTCTAGTAAAATTGCAGGATTCTAGAGAAAAAAATCTAGGACCATTGGGGGGAGGTAAGTAAAAACAAATCAAAACACAAGTGACTTACAGTGGCAATAAAATTAGACTCTTGGCAGATATTTTCCAGCAAGAAAACTGAGTAGTAGACTTTGTATTTCTAACACAATTTACTTTCAAATATATAAGGCAAGGCTATATCAACGTCCAGGAACGTGCAAGAATATCATTTCTATGAAATCTATTAAAGAATTATTTTCAGAAAGCAAAAATGATGAGAGGGATATCAATATAAGAGCTGATGGTAAACAGCAAATGTGTATTAATTATAGAACTAAGAACATGCAAATCAAAAGAAAGAAAGTGGTTGGACATGATGGTGTGCACTTGTAGTCCAGGCACCTAGGGGCGGGGGTGAGGCAAGAGGAGTGCTGACAGTTCAAGGCCAGACTAGAATACACAGCAAGACACGGAGTTAAAATGGACGAACAGGAGCTGGAGAGATGGCACAGAGGAAAGAACACATGCTGTTCTTCCAGAGGACGCAAGTTTGAGTCCCAACACCCACATGATACTTAACTGTCCATAACTCCAGTTCCAGGGAATCTGACATCCTGTCCTGGCCTCTGTGTGCATTGCATGCACTTGCACACATGTAGGTAATACACTCATACACATAAAAAATAAAAATAATAAATACAATTAAAAAGTGAAAAGGAAGAACAGATCATTTGTAATAGCTATATGTGCTCACAATGTGGCTATTATACAATTATAAAAATGAGAAACTGGGAATGCTGATCCACATCTGTTGTCTCAGCCAACCAGGAGACTTGAGGGGAGAAGATCACTGGAGTTTGTGAAAACCAATAAGAAAGAAAAAGGAAATAGGGAGAGACTGTAGGAAAATTTTTGTTCTTCTTTTTAAATTATACTTTAGGGGCTGGAGAGATGACTCAGTCGTTAAGAGCACTGGCTTCTCTTGCAGAAGACCCAGGTTTCATTCCCAGCACCCACATGGCCGCTAACAACCCTCTGTAACTCCAGTTCCAGGGGACCCAATGCCCTCTTCTGGCCTGTGCAGGTATCGCATGACACAGATGCACTTACATAAAAGCAAGATGTTCATACACATAAAATAAAAATAAATAAAATTACACTTTATTTTGTGTGTATATATGTGTTGGTGCACATGCCATGTTTTTTTCCTTCCACCATGTAGTTCCCTGGAATTGAATTGAATTCATCAGGCTTCGTGGTAAGTGCTTTTATCTGCTGAGCCATCTCACTGGCCCCTTAACTGTTTTTCATAATCACATATAATCATATATTTGTCCTAGTATAAGTACTGATACTCTAAGCTGTTGGAATAATAACATGAGATGAATGTAATATGTAATTATTGGATATTCTGAATATATTATTCGTAATATACTTGCTAACCAGGATTCTGGATGGGGAAGTAAGATGATATAGATGAAACACAGAATCTCATTGTGGAAGTATCTGTGTGAATGCATGAGTTATTTATTTATTTATTTATTTACTTATTTATTTATTTATTTATTTATTTTTTGTCGTTTTGAGACAGGGTCTCCCTGCAGCCCCAGATGGCCTGGAACTCACTATGTAGACCAGGTTGGTCTTGATCTCACAGAGCTCTGCCTGCCTCAGCCTCCCAAGTGCTGGGATTGAAGGCACACCCAGCACATGAGAGTATTTCTAGAACCCAGATGGTAATCTGTGATTATCAATTTCCCTAAAGGAACAAGGGCTTCTTGAGAAGCGACTGAACTTACATTAGAAAATACACATTGATTCTAAAACAGACTTTTTTACAGCACTAGGACCACTTAAAACAAGAGAGAGTAAGGATAAGTCAGAAAACAGCAGAATACACACAATTATTCACATTCTATTTCTTCTGCACTAAGACATGTTTAGGCTGCACACACTGAACATATAACAGAGTATATACCAGGAAAGTAAGCCCATGATGGCTTCCTTTGCATATTTGTAGGGAAGCTGAGAGGCTAGAAACTATCTAGTTTAGTTCATAACAGGAGATTCCTGAGCACAAAAATGGCATTATTAAACTTAGGGCTTTGTACTATCTAGGGTAGAACTCTATGCCAAAGTGAGAAGTCCTTTTCATGTGAAAATATTTAGTAAAATCACTCCCTTAATCAACAATTGCCCTCTTCAGATATAAGCTATATATCTGAAAGAACCACCCTGTGTACATAGCTGATTTTTGTTCTTTTCAGTAAAATGCTGTAAGTCTAATTTTAGGTAAATGTACAAAGAGACTAAAGTATCTTTATAAATTCTGGATCTTTACTATGCTGAGCTAGCTGTTTGTTTACATAGTTCTAAGTAGCAGAAGAAGGCACTTGGATTAGAGAGTCTCCTATTTTTCCCCCTTTAAGACTTATTGGCAAATACAAACAAAAGACAGCAGATTACAAAGAGAAGCATAAGCAAAATCAAATTGATAAAATTATCTTCTCACTTAAGACTACTTTTTCAGATGATTTCTGGGTTGCCACCATTAAAATTAGACATTAAGTGGCTGGAGAGATGGCTCAGAAGTTAAAAGCACAGGCTGCTCATGCAGAGGACCTGGGTTGGGTTCCCAGCACCTACATGATGGGTAACAGCTGCCTGTAAATCTTGTTCCAGGGAATCTGATGCCCTCTTCTGCCTCTGAGGATATGTAGGACATGTTGCACTTACATACATGGAGGCAAAACACTCATACATATAAAATAAAAATGAATAAAAAATTAAAAGTTAGATATTCCCAGCTGGGGCTGGGAATACGGTTCAGTTGGTAAGTACATGTCAGCCAAGCATGAGGACCTGAGTTCAGATCTTTAGCACATATGTGAAAGCTGGGCATGGTAGTGTACATGGTAGTGTCTGTAACCTCAGTGCTTAAGGGGAAGGCAGACAGGCAGATCCCTGGTGTTCATTTGTTAACCAGCCCAACCAATTGGAGAGCTCTGTGTTCAACTGGTGATATTCCAGTTTCAGAAAATAAGGTGGAAAGTGATAGAAAATGAACATTAGATAGAAATGTAGCATTAACCTCTGGCCTCTATGCACACACAAAAACATCTACCTACCTACCACACACACACACACACACACACACACACACACACACACACACACACACACACAACGCATTGCCTATCTAGGACTGAACGCTCATGCCTGTAGTTCCAGCATTTGAGGAGTGGAAGCTGAAGGATCAGAAATTCAAGATCATCCTGGGCTACACAAGCTTTGTTAAAAAAATACTAAAACCACAAAGAATCCATTGGTGCTAGGAGATGGCTCAGTAGAGAAAATACTTGCCATTCAAACATGAAGACCTGAGGTCAGATCCCCAGGCCACTGGAGGGCACAGACAGGTGGCCAGGGGACTTGGTGACCAGCAAGTATAACCAATACACAAGATTTGGACTAGTGAAAGACCTTGTTTCAAAAAATAAGATGGAGAGTGACAGAGAAAGATACCCAGAATTAACCTCTGGCCTCCACATGCATGCATGCGCATGCGCACCACACACACGAATGAGCTGGCTTTCAGTTTTTGCCTTGGAGAAGGCAAGATGCAACTTTCTTTAGGTTGTTCTGAATCTGAGTTCATTCAATACATGTATTTCATTATATACTCAAGCTTGACCCCAATGTGATTAAAGTCATGGAGTCTGTGCTACATCTTCCTGGACTGCCAGATCAGCCCCCAGGTCTGGTTCCAAAATAGGCATGGTGGTAACAACACCAAGGCAAACAGTGACTAGAAGGGTCTGAAAAGTGCAGTGAAACTGACCATTCAGTTAGGCCCAGCTTAAAGACATACTTTCTGCTTTGTTCTTGGTCATCAAAGCCCTGAAGGAACTAACTGACAGATAGAAACAAACATTAAACATAGTAGAAATGCTACTTTCAATGAGATTGTCAACATTATTTGATAAATGCAGTACCTACCCTTATCCAGATTAGTTTCTGGAACCAATAGGTTCTGGAGGTTACCAAATTCATGGGCTGTAATGTTGATGTTTGCTACACTCATGATATCAAAAAAAGATCAATAATGGTGCAATGGAATGCCTAGGAAGCTAATTACAAGGGAAGACATTTAAATAAAATATAGGCATAGTAGTGCATACCTTTAATCCTAGCACTAAGATGGTGGAGGTTGGATTTCTATGAATTGGAGGCCAGCCTTGGACAGAGGCTGCAGGATAGTGAACTCTAGGTTAGCCAGAGCTGAATAGTGAGACTCTGTCATAAACAAACAAACAACACTGGAGATGGGAGAGATGGCTCAATAGTTAAGAGCATTGACTACTCTTTTAGAGGACACAGTTTGTTTCTCAGCACCCATATCGTGGCTAGCAACCCTCTGTAACTCTGACACCCTCTTTCGGCCCCTGTAGGCACTTCATGTATATGGAATATACTTAGAAAACACTTATACATATAAAATTAAAATAAATAAATCCCTCCAAATTAAAAAAAAACCCAACCCAGCCAACCAAATAAAAAGGATCATCAGGAAGGTAAGAGAGATGGGAGAGAATAAATGGTTGATCATGGAAGGCACTAAGTAGGGCAGGTTTCACAAGTACTTCTAGAAAGAATGTGGGCATCAGAAACTGTCTGGAAGGAACTTGTCAGGGCTTCCTGAATAAAGAAATTTTAGTAAAAACAAATATAGAAAAGCCCGACCTGTACACGTTCTCAATTGTTCATATCCCTAATGAACTCCCAAAGAGAGAAATAAGCTCAACATTTAGTTAATTTGTGTAACAACTCCCAATCTGTGACTTCACTTTCAGAGATTTCAATTACCCACAGTTAAATGAAGTCTGAAGATATTAAATGGAAAATTCCAGAAATAAACAACTCATAGGCTTTAGGTTGAGTACTATTTTGAGCACTGTGGTAAAATCTCTTGCCTTTGTTTACAGTACTGCACAAGAAATGAGTCATTCCTTTGCCCAGTGAATCCACAATGTATATGCTACCCTTCTATTAAACACCAAGCAGCTGTCCTGGTTATCAGATCTACTTTTGCAGTGTTACAGTATTTGCCGTCAAGAATGCCCTGAAAGTGCTAAAGATAGCAGTGCTGGTGATTCGGTTATGCTAAAGAGAAGTTGTTATGCTAAAGAGAAGTGAAAAGGTGAAAGTTCTCAATAAGGAAAGAAATTAATCATATGTGGGGGTTGCTAAGCTCTATAGTAAATAAAATATTTGAGAGACTATATCTGTATAACTTTCTATAATATATTGTTATGACTGTTCTTTTGAATTACTTACTAATGTTAATTTCCTAAGGTGTCTAATTTATAACAAATTTTTAGGTATAGATATACAGAAAAACATGGTATATATAGGGTTTGATAGTAGTGGAAGTTACAGGTGTCTACTGGGGTCTCTTGGAACTATCTCCTGCAGAAGGAGGGCATCCTACTATATTTAGTGGGCAAAGACTGGGCCCATATAATGCAATGGATAATGGAGTGTAGAGTCAACTTATAACCGAGGAATGTATCTACCACAAGGGCACTGGATATTCTTAATTCTTCCCTTGGCATCTTCCAGTACTGTGACCTAGTAGCTGCGAAGTGTTTTCCATTCTTCCTTTTCCTGAGTTTTGACTGTGGCTGTTTCCACTATTGTTTTGAAGTACATGTGTGGTGTGGGATAGATCATTTTACATATGCATGCATATATTAATCCCCATTGTCAACTCAGATGGATTTAGAATCACCATGGAAACACACTTCTTGGTGTGTATGTGAAGCTGTTTCCAGAATGGTTTGTCTGAGGTGTGAATACCCACTCTGAATGTGAGCGGGGCCATTGGTAGAGTAGGGGTCTAGCCTGAAGAGGAAGAAAAAACGAAGGGCTGGAGAGATGGTTCAGTGGTTAAGAACACTGACTAAACTGGGTGTGGTGCATACTCCTTTAATCCCAGGTTTCAGGAGGCAGAGACAGGCGGATCTCTGTGAGATTGAGTTCAGCCTGGTCTACACAGCGAGATGCCGGGGTTGGAAATAAGAAAAAGCACTGGCTGCTCTTGCAGAGGGCCTGGGTTCAGTTCCCAGCAGCCACACAGCTGCGAACAACTGTATGTAACTGTAGTCTATAAAAATAAGTAAATAAATATTTAAAAAATAAAAGCTAGCTGAGTTATGGAGAGTTATTAGTTGCCATGTGGGTACTGGGAAATGATCCTGAGTCCTGTCCAAGAGCTGCTAATGCTCTTAACTGCTGAGTCATTTCTCTAGCCTTTATTTTGATTTAACATGTGTGAGTGTTTTGTCTGCATATATGTAAGTGTACCTATGTTGTACAAGGCTCATGAAGGTGAGAAGAGAGCAGCAGATTCTTTGGAACTGGAGTCAAGCATGCAGGTTAGCTACCATGTGGGTGCTGGGAACTGAGCCCAGGTCCTCTGGAGGAGCAGCTAGTGCTCTTGACCACTGAGCAATCTCTCCAGCACCCTTAAAATTATTTTTTTACATCCTGAATTTAGAGCTAATATAAGAAGTATCAGATTAAATTACAGGAACCCATTGCTTTGGACTAAGCTCCTACTCTTACCCCAAAAGACCAGATTAAATTCAAAACTGAGTCACAGACGCATTTAATGTCACCAAGCTAAAAGCAAGTTATTTCACCTTCAGAAAATCAAGAGAAGAGATTTCTCAAATAAGTAGTTTCAATTACCATAATGATGAAACTCCCTCAGTCCTTTATACTGTCACCAAAAAGTTACCCTAAAATAAACTCAGATTAAAAAAAATATTGCTCTGTCCTGCCTTACGAAGAAAGTAACTTTGAAATAGCCAATCCACTTTTCCTTTTTTATTGAGACAGGGTCTCACTATGTAGCCCCAGCTGGCTGCTACGAACACCATCCCAGGCTGGCCCATTGTCTTCACAGCAATCTTCTTGCTTCTGTCTTTAGTGCTGGAATTAAAGGCATGCACCACCATACCCAATTCCTTTCATTTTTTTTTTTTGAGACAAAAATCTCACTCTGTAGTTTCAAACTCACTATGTATCCCAGTATGGCCTCACACTTCCATCAGTCCTCTTTCTTCAGCCTCCTGAGTATTGATATTACATTGGAACATTTATTCTGTTTTATGAAGTGTTAACTGATTCGAAAATTTAAAAGTATATCCAACTCAAAACCCTTAAATTGTTGTAATTTTATCTCTTGACAAAATTGAGTGGGAAACTGAACTCTCTCAGGGAGGAAGGATATTCCACTGTGAGAAGGACTCTCAGATACTTTGGTGGTCGGATGAACAGGCTGTAGTAGAGACTGTTGATCCCTCCCTCCCTGTCCTTTTCCTTTCATTTTTCCCTCCCTCCCTCCAGGACTGGGAATTGAATCTAGGGCCTCATATATGATGCCAGGCAAGTACTCTACCACTAAGGTATATTACTAGCCTTTAAAAAAAAACCTTTTCTTTTGAGGCAGTTTCACTAAGTTGCCTAGGCAAATAGGTCTGAGCCAACAGGCCTGCTCCACATTACAAAAATGTTTTTGATTGACTTATTCTCTAAAATATTTTATTATTTTATGTGGATGAGTGTATTGCCTGCATCTCTGTAAGTACACTCATGTCATGTAGTGCCCAGAGAGGTCAGGAGAGGGCATTGGATTCCCTGGAACTACAGTTGTGAACGGTTGTTAGTCGCCACATGGTGCTGGGAACAGAATGCAGGTCCTCTACAAGAGCAGCTAGTGCTCGTAACTGCTGAGTCATCTCTCCAGTCCCCACTGCTGCTAGCATTCTTGTCAAGAGAATGTAATTTGAATTGGTGTAGACAACCCTAACATTTTTATTTTTAAGGAATTCCTTATTCTAGGTAATTTTACTTCCCCTTTCCAATAGAGGGAACATGCCACTTGTCACATATCACAATGGCAAAATTTTCAAGTTTAGTATTATTTATAGGTAAGGCTGTAAGAAATTTCATTCCTGGATATGTCTAACGGGAGGAGAAAATGATAGCATCTTCCTGAAAAATGCACTTTGGAAACATCTACTAAAAATCATGTGTACCTTTTGACTGACTTCTGGGAATGTATTTTATTTGTACAAATCTTTTGGGAGGGAGTTGTTTTGTTTTGGAAGGAGGGTTGAGACAGGGTTTCCCTGCAGTCTCACCTGACCTGGAACTCAGTAGGTAGACCAGGCTGGCATCAGTCTCACAGAGATATGCCTGCCTCTGCTTCTCGAGTGCTAGAATTAAAGGTGTGTGCCACCACATCAGGCTCTATTTGTACACGTCTTTTAAATTTTTATTGATTTTTTTTATGTATATGAGTGCTTTGCCTAGTGTATGTAAGCAGAACATGTGCATGTAATGTCTGTAGAGGCTAGAAGAGGATGTCTGATCCCCCGGAACTGGAGTTACTGATGGTTGTTAGCTGCCATGTGTGTGCTCAGTCCTCTAGAAGAGCAGCCAGTGCTCTTAACTGCTGCACCATCTTTCCAGCCCCTACTTGTACATATCTTCAATAATGCACGTATAAGATTATTAATTGTAGCATTGAGTGCTGTACTAAAAAATCACAATATATCCTACGAGGATTAAATTAGAGCATAACATACCCTCACTATTTAATATTCTCTAGATTTTAAAATGTATATATATATTTTAAAGATTGGACTTATATGATAAGATCTCTAGGAAAAGTGAAAACATCAGGGCAGAACAATAGGTTGTATTACTTTTTGTGAAAGGAAGATAAAAATTTACATTTATTTGCTTTTAATTGTAGAAAGGATACATGAATAATGAATGTGATCACATGTAAAGGCAAGATGACCATATGACTTGTCATTCAAATAGAACCATTTCTAGAGTGAAAGGTAGTGTTATTAAGAATTACTTGAGGAAAACATGAAAAATAGCAGGGCAAAGTGAGATGTACGACCAATTCTTTAAAAAGATACAGGTTGGAATGGGGAAAAAGAATACACATACATAGCCCATAGGTGTATGTGTTTATTTAGACACTAAATATATACATGTATAAGACTTTGGGGGGACACTGTTTTAGGTAATCCAGGCCGGCCTCAAACTTGCTAAGTGGGGAAGCATGGGCTTGAATTCCTGATCCTCTTGTCATGGCCTCTCCAGTGGTATTACGGGCGAGTGCCACCAAGACTGGCTATTTTTTAGCAGGGGAATGGGCGAATGCAGTTCACAAGCACAAATTATGCAGTCGAGTTTCTCACATGTGGGGCAACGTAGAGATCAGCACAGCTAAACAGCAGCACCTCACCTGGGAGAACCAACTTCTTGATCATGGCATCTTCCCTGCCAGGTAAGTTTTTTGTTTTTGTTTTTTTCTAAAGCATTGAACTGTATTAAATTGGAAATTAAAGCAAGTCATTCTTCACGAAGCGTAGTTTAAGCGACGCCTTAAAGAAGGAAGAACTAGAATAGAAGTCGCAGACGAGAGACACGGAACTTATTGAAGACACCGTAGTTTAACAAACCCGACCCTTACTGAAGTTGCACACCGCCTTCAAGTTATTCAGCCAATCCCAAGTCGGAGCGTGAGGACCAGCGTTTCCGCGAGAGGCCTGGGCTGGCGTCAGGCCGGAGGAGAGGAGCTTCGCGTCACTCAACCCTGAGGGCGGAGCTAATTCCGGCCCGCGTCCTCGGCGCTCTGGCCCACAAAGACGCTACTCTATGACACCTCGGGTTCCCTCTGCCTGCACTCTGGAGGACCACACTCGTTTTCTTTTTGGCTGTGAGAGGTCCTGCAGCTGTGGCTGAGCTGGGAGAAAGATGGCGGCGGCCGTGCGACAGGATTTGGCCCAGCTCATGAATTCGAGCGGCTCTCATAAAGATCTGGCGGGCAAGTGAGTATAGCCTAGGTACAGGGGAGGGAAGGAAGCCACAAATTAATCTGCCTTGAGGTGCTAGAGGCTCTTGGGCGTGAAACTAGAGGTAGGCCGGAGGACGGAGGGGGGCGGGCCTGAAGTCGGCTGGGCTGGGAAATGCTGGGAGCTGTAGGGGACGTTGTCTGGGGTCCAAGGTCCCAAGGCCTGGGATGATCGCACACTTCCTAAGCCCTAGATAGCATCCCCTGCGGCTTCCTTCGGCTTCTGGAAGCGTGGTTAGAGAAGACGGTGGCTCCCTGGGCCGTCGTTGCAGTCATTAGAGTCTCTCCTCATCGCTGGCCCGCCCAGCACACCGAATCTGACTTCTCTTTACTGCCGTCCCTCCCCCGCCTTGATGTTGGCAAATTTATATTCTCCACCTTGATGTTGAGTTTTCTCAGCACAAGACTTCTCAGGGTTGACAGGGGCTGAGCCGTGTGACTGGTGTCTTGTCATCCATAACTACTCTGTACAGGTCGCGTGTGGGTCCTTGTGCTTTGGATACTTTGTCACTAACGCTGAAGAAGGGACGTAGGCAGATAGCACTCATGTTGTGAATCAAGGCTGTTTAGAACAGTGACGTTATCAGGGCGCTTAGGAATTTTGTCGAAATCTTACAGTCCACTCCAAGTTAAAATTTGTGGCATGTGCTTGTCCTGCAAGCAGTTGCTCAACAGTTTTATAAATTTCCTCTTATTAGATTTCACAGTATTGCTATATTGTAATGATCATGCCCTCAGTTTAAATTATGCCTCATATTGATCTTAACATTTACATCCTGACAGCTGAGATCACGTTGATCCAGTTAATGGAATACACTTACCCAAAGTTGAACATGGAACATGTGTGGTATGTGGGCTGTGCTGCCTCTTCTCTGGTAGTAATGTAATTTACTTTATCAGTGGGAAATTTAGTTCTATATCTTGGGCTTAATACCTTCTGCAGCATTTTTCTGTGTAAGAAAATGATAGTACAGAATAACTTCTTACCAGATGTCACAATGAGTGTGTATGCTTAACATACTTAAAAATTTAGTATAGTACCTGTGTTTGTTATGATGCAGTCGGTGAATACATTATTGATAGATTTTGTAAGTTGGTATAAGTTGTTGGGTGTTTTGTTTTGTTTGAGGACAGCTCCCTGGCAAGCCTGAAATTTATTATTTAGACCAGGCTGACCTTAATCTCACAGAGCTCTGCCTCTCTGTCTCCAGAGTGCTGGAATTAAAAACATGCTCCACCATGTCCAGACTTGGAAATAAGTTGAATATGTCTCCATGCTTATTCTTTTTTTGCCTGTACTAATACCTTTTACAGATTTAGATGAAAGTAAAGCTAGTTTACATATTTCTTCATATTTGCTTTTTATTGTGTTGAGGAAAACTTAAATCTATTGGTTATCTGGGGAGATTCAGCTTGTCAAACCGTGGAAGAACTCTGAAACTTCAGCTTACCATTTACCTCTTTAGCTCTGAATTGGAGATAAACAGTGGCACCTCTCCACAGGGTGCTTCTTTGTCGCTATTTAATATTAGAAACTGAGTGACAAAGAATCCTATGTCAAAGAATAATGGAGTACAGGATTTCTAAATACTGATTTCTGTGTTCCCATACTTTGTGTTCAAGAAATGTTGGCTGGATCAATCAACATCCAAAACTTTATATTTGGAACCAAATTTGTCTCACTTAATTTTTTTAAAAAATTATTATTTTTATATGTATGAATGTTATGCTTGCGTATGTGTAAGTGCACCCATGTTGTGCAATGCCCTTGGAGGACAGAATAGGCATTGGATTCCCTGGAACTGGAGTTATGGATGCCACCATGTGTTAACTACCATGTGGATGCTAGGATCTGAACCCAGGTCCTCTGCAGGAACAGCTAGTGCTCTTAACTGCTGAGCCATCTTTCCAGCTTCCCCCAAAGCTCACTTTTAACTTACAAGACTTTACTGCTTTTCTTGTTAAATACTCAACTAGAATTGCTGTCTGGAAATAAAATGAATAATTATCCAAAGTTAGTATAAGAAACTAGCCATATAAAAAGCCTTTTCTTTTTGCAAATTTTATAAACCATGAATATGTTACAAAGTTTAAGAGGGAAGGTTGGGGGGGGGCATTTGAGATCATTGTTGATAGCCTGTCCTGCTCACTTCACTAAGACCTACTTGGTTCTTCAATTTTTGAATCATGTTACTTCTGGCAAAAAGCTTTCTTACATACTCATACCATGCCTGCACAGGGCCTGGCCAGTTGGTCTTCCTGTGTCCAGGGACTCCTACATTTCTTTCTATGTAGATTGCTTCCCTAACCAGAAAGTGATTTTTTAAAACTGTTACTTCTTTGAGGGCAGGTTTGGGGTCATGGAATATAGGTCTTTGTTGAATTAATCCTATGGAAATAGGACTCTGTCTTTTTTTTTCTTTCTTTCCTCCCAGTTGTAGAGTATGGAGGGTATTCAGAGGAGACTAGGAGGTCTTCACAGCTTTGTGTTTGTTTTGAGACAGAATCTCACTGTGTAGCCCTGAATAGCCAGAAACTCACTATGTAGACCAAGTCGACTTGTAACTCAACGGCAATCCTCTTATCTCAGTTTTCCAACAAATAATGAGCTTTTTATTTTTGCCTAGAATAACTAGAATATCTTACTCCAGTACCCATTGCCACTAAATTGGAGTAGAATACTTAAAGAAATTGCTAGAGACAATTTCTCCTAAAAATTGCATTAGGACTTTGAATTTTGGCAACTTCACTGTGATATTTATTAGTTATCCATATTATCTACCTTTTACTGTGAAATAAGCCATTCATAAACCTTAGTGGGTTAAAATAGTAATCATTTATTTAGTTCATGGTTTTGTAGATTGGCAGTTTGGCTTGGACTAAGCTGAATAGTTATCTGCCCCAAATGGTCTTGTTTCCATTTTGGCTCCTGAATCCATCCATAGTCAACTCAGGCCAGGAGTACAGCTCTGCTTTTGTGGGCTGGTTGGCTAGGATGAGACAATAGCAAGGTCCCAAAGTTAAAGACATGTACAAGGCTGCTTAAGGTTTCAGCTCAGAGCTAGAATTCTATTGATCAACAAGTTTGGAGTCAGAGTAGGTAAATAAACTCTGCTTTTTTATGTGAAGAGTTTTGTAGTCACATTGCAAAGGGGCATGGAAACAGGTAGTGAAAAGGATTGTGGCCAGTTTTTATAAACGTTCTGCCATGTTACCTGGCTGTGCTTCCCTGGGAAGCCCAGTAGATTAGATTCTTTGAACAATTCTGATAAGTGCCTGTCTGCCTGCCTCTCATTTTTTGATACATTGTCTCTGTAGCTCAGGCTGGCCTTCACCTCTACAGTCCTCCTGCCTCATTTTCAGAGGTGCTGGGATTAGCAGCATGAGTGCTACTTCTAGTCTCAGCTGTGTCTCTGTTACTTCTTCTCTAGGCTCCAGGGGAAGCTCTGTTCAGAACAACTTACTGTAACTTCTATGCTTCTTATTCTGTCTTGGTGTATTTTTCATTTCTATGCTTCATTCTAGATAGGTCTTTCAACATACCTAGTTTATCTTTTCTCAGTGTGTTTTATCTGCTGTTGGGTGTTTAAGTTGGTTATAATATTTCTCAGTTCTGAAATTTCTGATGATTGTTTCTTCAAATGATATTTTTTGTGGGTCCTAGTTACTTGTTGAACTTAAAATCTTATCTTTTAAAAAAATATTTAGGACTGGAGAGATGGCTCAGTAGTTAAGAGCACTGGTTGTTCTTACAGAAAACCTGGGTTTGAATCCCAGCACCCACATGGCAGCTAACAGTTGTAGCTCCAGTTCCAGGAGATATGATGCCCTCTTTGGTCCTCTGTGGGCATTGTATGACATGGGTACACTTAGATACATGTAGGCAATATACCCATACACATAGAGATAATAAATAAAGTATTTAAAAACATTTTTTATGTGTATGAGTATTTTGCCTGCATGTGTGTAAGTGCACTCATGTCGTGCATTGCCTGTGGAGATCAGAAGAGGCCATCGAATCTCCTGAAACTGGAATTATGGAAAGGTGTTAGCCACCTTGTAGGTGCTAGGGATTGAACCTGGGTCCTCTGCAAGAGCAGTCAGTGCTCTTAGCTTCTGAACCATCTCTTCAGCCCCAAGATTCATTTTATTTGTAATCATGTGTATCTGTGTAGATATGCATATCTGCCTGTGAAGCCAGAAGCATTGAATCCTCTGGAACTAGAGTTATAGATGCTTGTGAGCTACTGATATGGATGCTACGAATTGAACTCTGGTCCTCTGGAAGAGCAATGTGTGTTTTGACCACTAAGCCATTTCGTTAGTCCCTGGCAAATTCTTTCTTGCCTTAAAATTTTTTTAAAATTTATTTTTATTTTACGTGTGTGTGTTGCCTGCATATATGTAAGTGTACCATGTGTATGCAATGCCAGAAGAGGCCAGAAGAGGGCACTGGATTTTTGAAACTGGAGTTATGGACCATTGTTAGCTTACATGTAGTTGTTGGGAACTGAAACCAGTTCCTCTACAAGAGCGACCAATGCTTTTAAGCACTGAGCCATCTGTCCAGCCCCAAATAATTCTTTTCTTCTTTTTCTTTTTTTTTTGTCTTTTTGAGACAGGGAGTACTTGTAGCCACCCTGGAACTTGCTATGTAGACCAGGCTGGCCTCAGTCTCATAGATCTGTGTCCCCAGTCTCATAGATCTGCGTCCCAACTTCCGGAATTAAAGGTGTGCACCACTATACCTGGACCAAATTCTTTTTTAAAAACTATTTTTAGAAACACTTTTTTTCCCTAGATAATCCTCTTTGTTGGATTTGTAACCTTACTTTCAAAGCGCTCATGCTTCTTGGTTTGATAGTCAAGGAACTTTAGCACCATCTTACCTTTGATGACTAACAAATGCCTCTGGACTTCACCTTTATGTTTTTATCCTTTCACTGCTTACCATGTCTTTAAAAGATGTTTATTTACTCTTATTTGTTTTGTCTTTTTGAGACAGGGTCTCCCTGTAGCCCCAAATGGCCTGGAACTTGATGTGGATATTAGGTTGGCCTCAATCTCGCAGAGATTTGCCTGTCTCTGCCTCCTGAGTGCTGAGATTAAAGGTGTGCACCACCATGCCTGACTTATTTACTTTATTTTTAATTTATTATTACTGTGTGTGTGTGTGTGTGTGTGTGTGTGTGTGTGTGCACGCATACTTATGTGGAGGTCAGAAGACAACTTTTGGGAATTTGTTTTCAGTCATCAGGCTTGCAAGGCAGGTGCTTTTACCTGGTAAGCCACTTTATTGGCCCTCTTATATTCTTTAAAAGTTTTTTTTAATTTAAGTTTTCATATTATGTGTATGAGTATATTGCTTACGTATTAGGGAACCTGTAAAGTGCAGAACCCATGGAGGCCAGAAAAGGCATCGGGTTCCCTAGAATGGAGTTAGGGATGGTTGTTAGCACCCATGTGGGTTCTGGGAACTAAACCTAGGTTTGCTGCAAGAGCAGCCAGTGCTCTTTACTACTGAGCCATCTCTCCAGTCCCTTAGCACTAACTGCTTTTTGTTTTGTTTTGGTTTTTTTGAGACAGGGTCTCCTTGTAGCTATAGTTGGCCTGGAATTTGCTTTGTAGGACAGGCTGGGCTTGATTTGTCAAGATCCTCCTGCCTCTGCCCCCTGAGTCCTGAGATTAAAGACATGTGCCACTGCATCTGGCCCTTGCATTCTTTAAAAAATTTTATTTTTTTTTAATTTAAATTTAATTTATTTTTATTTTTCATATATGAGTGTTTTACCTGCATAGTTGTAAGTGCAGCTATACATGTAATGCTTTCAGAAGCCAGAAGAGGGTATTGAACTGGAGTTACATATAGTTGTTAGCTGCCTTGTGGGTGCTGGCAACCAAACCTGAGCCCTTTGCTAGAGAAGCCAGTGCTCTTAACCACTTAGCCATCTCTCCGCCCCCAAATTTTATTTATTTATTTTTTATGTGTATGAGTGTTTTGACTGTATGTATATGAGAGGACTACATGCATACAAAGCCCATGGAAGCCAGAAGTGGGCATTGCATCTTCTGGAACTGGACTTATAAGTAGTTGTGAACCACCAAATGGGAATGGAACCTGGGTCTTCTGGAAGAGCAATAAGTACTCCTAAATGTTGAACCATCTCTCCAACCCTTAACTGATGCTTTAAAGAACATGCTTGAAGCAAACAGAAGAGGGGCCAGTGTGATGGTTCAAGAGGTAAATGTGACTGCTTTATAGGCCTGGAGACCTGTGTTTGATTCCCCAGAACCCACATAAAAGGGGAAGGAGAGAACAAACTCTACAAAGTTATTCTCTGACCTCTGCATGCACTCCATGGTGTGTGTTCCAGCCCCCATAATAAAAATGTTTTAAAGACAAATGAGATAAAGAATAAAATAGCTTAACCCTGATTTAGTGACTCAATTTAAGAAATAAAATGTTACCAGTACTGTTAAATACTTAAGTGCTTGTGATGTGCCATGTACTTTTTCAGATATTATGTATATTTTAGTAAACAAAACAAAACAAAACAAAACAAAAAACCCTGACCTCTTGGAGCTTTTATTTACCATTGCCTGATAGTTATTTATTTTTAGCATTTCCCTCATTGTTTTTAGAGTGCTGACATGAATAATATGTGGTTGTAGATATTAGGTAGAACAGTTACTAGAACTGAATGCAAATGTCCAACAACATAAAAAGCGATGTGCATTTTACTTGGTGGAGTTTGTTTTGTACACACTGAGATGTGCAGCCTTTAATGTTTGGTTTTGTTGTTTAGTCAACATTATTTTATTGTAGACTCACAAAATCTGCAAGAGGGAAAGCTTCTCAATCATCTCAAATAATTTCTTGTGTGTCTGTGTAATGTACCATTGAAGGAAAATGTAGCTTGTTTCTTAAGACATTCAAAAGGAAATGGCTTTTCAGTTCAAATTCAAAATGAACGCTTTAAAAAATGGACTTAGATTTAGTAATGTAGAGTTTTAGATTCATTCCTCTTTTGATGGTTTTGAAAAATATTTAAATCTGATTTCCAGCACTAAAAACTAGAGACGGCACCTTAGATTTACATATTTAGTATTTCTTTAAACTTTTTTTTGTTAATTTAGTGTGTGTGTGTGTGTGTGTGTGTGTGTGTGTGTGTGTGTACATGTGTAATGATCCAAGATAATTTGTGGGAAAATCAGTTCTACCACCATGTGAGTTTCAGGGATTGAACTCAGGTTGTCACTTGGCAGCAAGTACCTTTATCTACTGAGCTACTGCTCTGGCCCCAAAATTTAGTATTTCTTGTGATGAGACCTTACAAAATTTTTTTTTCAGTGTGCTATAAAGAAAGCTGAAAGAAATTAGGGTACATAAAAAAAAACTAAATATATATCAAAGTTGGTGGAAGAAATGAATAAACAGGCCAAAGCATAATGTCTCAACTCTAATCCCAGCATCCAAGAAGCAGAGACCGGAGGATCAAGAGTTCTAAGGTAGCTGGGCTGCATAGGGAACTCAGGGCTAGCTTTGGTCTACCACTGTGCTTGAGGCTGGCTTGGGCAATATCATAATGAAGCTCTGATTCAAAAAACCAAAAACAAATTGACAAGCAAATTAATAAATGAACTTCAAAGTTTGTATTAGAAAATATTTGTCTTAGTTTCTTTTCTGTTGCTGTCATAAAATATCCTGACAGGCAACTTTGGGGTGAAAGGGTCCATTTTTGCACACAATTCCAGAGTGCAGTCCATGATTGTAAATCATGCCATGTTGACAATTAGAGCTAACTACCACATTATTTTTATTTGGTAATGCTTTAGATATCGTCAGATCCTGGAAAAAGCCATTCAGTTATCTGGAGCAGAGCAACTAGAAGCATTGAAAGCTTTTGTGGAAGCAAGTAAGTGGAATGGGAATGCCATGTTTGCCTTATATCATTGAGCTGGTGCTTTAAAGCCTTTATTTTATTTTAGTTTTTTAGATGGACTCGATCAGACTCTATCAGTTTGACCTGTAGACCTGTCTGTGGGGCAGTTTTCTTTCTTTTTCTTTTTTTAAATTAAATCATCAATGCTAAATATGCTTTGAGACTGGGGCTTATTCCAGAATTTAAACTATTTATAGTTTGATTATTTTTCATTGAATTTTCAGAATTGAAATCCCAATTAAGTTTTGTATAGTTTCTGATATAGTGTCTGCTAAATGACATAGCATAGTGTAAAGCAGTTTGGATTCAGATCCTGGTATGCTATTTCATGATCTTGGGTAAGTTGTTTAAGTTTTTTGTGCCTGTTTCATTTACAAAATGAGGACACCCTGTAGAATTGTTGGGAGATTAAATAAGTGAATAAGCATAATAAAATGCTGGCATTTAAACACTTGCTGTGTGTCTACCATTAATTATATTAAGAATGTTCTCTTTGAAATGAGAAGTAGAAATTTCCATTTTTCACAGTCTCTACTTTCAAAATATTCCTTTATTGTGAAAATTACTCAGAATTTAGACTGAAATTCATTCTAATTTAAGAACATTGATGATGCTTAATGATGATACTTTGTGTTCTCACAGACATTGCCCATCACATAGACTGCTTTAATCATCTTGTGCTTAGACATGTAGTTAGAGGTATCCTTGTATGTGTTATAAAATCAATCTCAGGAGAAACTAGCCCCCCTCTGCCTCTCCAGTCACCTTCCAGGGTAGTTAACTTGCCAGTGGCAAAGCCAGACTAGGTTTTCTGACTTACTATCCTTATTTAGTTAGCTTTCCCTGAATAATACTAATTTATGTAGTCGTTTTGGTTTCATATGCCCAATTGCAATTGTAGCAAAACTTTCTCAAGTCACATCAAGTATTATCTAATAATAAAATTCCAATTAATATATTATAAACTAGTTACAAAAACTGTTGTTATTGCCCGCAGTATGAGACAAACTGCCAGTGGTTTCCGAAAAACTGTTCAGAATAGCTTTATTGGGAATATTCTATTACAGTAGTAAGTGAATAGTACTTTTTATAAACTTTGGTCTTTATATAATATTTGAATCCAAAGATCCCTGAACAACTTTTGAATCATCTTTTATTTTCATACTAACTACTGCTTTAAGATTTGAATGATTTATTAAGCGATAGTCACAATCATGTGAGATTTATAAATGTGTGAATGGCCAGGGATAGTGGCACTCACATTTAATCTCAACACTGGGGAGGCAGAGGCAAGTGGATTTCTGTGAGTTTGAGGCCAGCTTGGGCTACTTAGTGAGACCCTATCTCAAAATAAAATAAATGAATGAATAAATAAATGAATAAATACAATAAAGTGTAATGGGCTGAGGCATGTAGCTCAGTAATACAGCCCTTAACATGCACAAAGCCTGGGTTCCACCTCTGCACTGAATGAAAAAGGAGTGTAAAAATACAATGATAATTTAACTAACGTGTTAAGTACTGTGTCAGATTGTTTAGAGTGTTTTGTGTATTATTACATTTAAGTGTCACAGAAGTCTTAGGTAGTTCATAGTAGCTGTATCATAGATAAGGAAACAGAAGCATAGAGAAATTAAATTCTGAGTAATCAGTTTACCCTTAGGACTTTGATGTTAATCACATAGAATAATACGTCATATACATTGGTATATCCAGTGCTGACTGAACTTCTTATTGGAAAGGTAGAAATGGCATAATTATGAGTTCACTATTTTCTTCTTTAACTCTGTTTTGGAATTGTTGGAGATAGAAAGCACATAAAGTATTGATGCCCTGTGTCTTCACTTTGTAGAAAATAAACAGGGGAAACAAAGTATAAAATTCTCAACTATTAATTTTTCCAATCATTTCTGTTTCTTCAAAAAGTTACTGTATTTTTGTTGCTTTGTTGTAGTAAGTATGTAATCAAGTAAAATTCAGCATAAAGAAAACTGATTATGTTAATCCTAGGACTCAGGAGGCAGAAAGAGGCCAATTTCTCTGATTTCAAGGCCAGCCAAGTCTACACAGTAAGTTCCAGGTCAGCCAGAACTACACAGTTAGACCCAGTCTTAAAACAAACAAATAAAAGGAAACATTGTATAACAGGATGATAAGAATATGGAAATCTGTGGATAATACATTGAATGCTGCCCTCATAGAATGTTTTTAGTATAAATTTTAAGAAGAGTCAATTGCTTAATGAAAATGTGTATATTATTTATATTTTCTATCTCATTTTTTTTTAAACAGTGGTAAATGAGAATGTCAGTCTTGTGATCTCACGACAGTTGCTGACTGATTTCTGTACACATCTCCCTAACCTGCCTGATAGCACAGCCAAAGAAATTTACCATTTTACCTTGGAAAAGATCCAGCCTAGAGTCATTTCATTTGAGGAGCAGGTACAATTCTAATCTTAAATAACAGCAATTATTTTCATGATCTGGTGTCATTACATTCATGCAAGGGATAACTAATACCTCAGTTTCATTTTATATAAAATGGTACCAAACAACATTTATAATATAAAATCAAATAGGTATTAGAATGTTGTAACTTCAGCTTAAGTTTTAGTAAAGTTATTTTTAATTTCATTTTATTCATTATTATTGTTTGTGTATGATGTGTTGCACACGCATACACTATGGTGGACATGTGGAAGTCAGAGGACAACTTCGTGGAGTTGGTTCTCTTTCCACCTTACATATATTTCAGGGATTGAACTCTGGTCATACTTTTGTGACAAGTACCTTTACTTACTAAGCTATCTTGTCAACCCTAGTAAAATTATTAATACCAACTTTATGGAAAAAAATTTGGATGATCTATTTAAACATCTGCTATTTTCTTATTAGCTTAATATGTTGGATGAGAGCGTTGTTCCAGTAACATGTATGTATACTGTTATTCTAGGTTGCTTCCATAAGACAGCATCTTGCATCTATTTATGAGAAAGAAGAAGATTGGAGAAATGCAGCCCAAGTGTTGGTGGGAATTCCTTTGGAAACAGGACAAAAGTATAGTAAATAGTGGATACTGGATTTCTCTCTCTCTCTCTCTCTCTCTCTCTCTCTCTCTCTCTCTCTCTATATATATATATATATATATATATATAAAACATTTTATATATATGACATATATAAATGCTTACTAACTATATATATATATATATATATATATATATATATATATAAAACTAAATGTATATATATAAATGCATACTAACATTTTTTCTTAGATCCTAATGCAGGAGATAAAAATAAATGTTATAGCATGTTAGACTGTGATAAATGCTCTAGAGAAAAGTAAGGGCACGAAGTGTATGTATCATTGAATAGGGTGATTGAGGTGTGAGCTGTCTCTGATGTCATATTTTCAGACTTCGAGGAGTTAAGGGAGTGTTATGAATGATATAAGGCAGAGTGTAATGAGGTAGTTCTTAGAAGGAGTGATTAACACAGAGGTCTTAAGATAGTAACATACTTGTGTTTTCTAAAGAAGATGAAGAGGCCAGTTGTGGGTAGGGTGAACAGGAAGGAAAAACAGAATGAAATCAGTCTGGAGTCAGATTCTGTGAGATATTGAAGACGTTAGGAATACTCTGGTTCAGAGTGAAAGGAGAGCTAACCATTAGAGGAGTTTTTGAACAGAAAACTGTCATAATGTGATTTATGCTTTAATTTAAGAATAAACTGTTGGCAAGCAGTAATAGAAGGAGGGATATTAAGAGACTTATGGAGGTTGTGAGAAAGGTTTTATTCTGGATATGGTGTTTTGTTTTTAATCTGGAGTTAAGAGAGTGGTCTGGGTTGCAGACTGACATTTAGCAGTCATTAAAAGCTTTTGAAAGCTATTAGATTGGATTGATTCCTTCCACAGGAGGAGGGAATGTAGAGAGAGAAAAAGAGTCAGTATGAGGCCTGGAGTATGCCAGCCTCATGTCATTGGCAGGAGGGAGCTGTAACAAGGGAAGGATTTTGTTCATTGAGGTACGAACACTAGAAGACTTCAGTGTACTCTTCCTAGAAGTCGTATGAGGAAGAGAAGGGGATCAGATTTGGTGCTGATGGGTAGTACTGTGGAGGTAACTGGACCAATGCTGTTTTGGTGAAACTGGAGAGCAAAGGTCTGACTGGAATAGTGAATATAGATAGCTCTTTGGAAGAGTTTTCAAAAAAGGAAGAAAGGAAATAGTGTATATCATAGTGGAAGTTAGAGGCTATTTTTTATTTTATGATTGACCCATTAGAAAGCAAAAATTGATATTGAGGAATTGGGAAAGACTTCTTCCAGGAGTATATAAAAGGGGAAGAAATCTAGTAAAGGAATGGGCTTAGGTAGGAGCATAGAGAGTTCACTGAAGGTGGGGTTTCCCAATGTTGTTGTTTCAGGCAGGACAATCCTTATTGTTAGGGCTGTGCTGTGTGTTGCAAAATGGTTAGCAGCATCTGGGCCTCCTCTTCCTAAGTGACAGTAGCACTGCCATCCCTAGTTGTGACAAACAAAAGTGCCTATAAACATTGCCAAATGTTCATGACAAGTTACCCCCAGTGATAAAAAATAGTAGGTAGGAACATTATATTAATATTATATTAATGATATGGTAGACTTGTGCAAGTTCTCTTTCATTGTTTTATTTATTTTTATTTTTTGAGACAGAATCTCTCTGTAGCCCCAACTGGCCCAAAACTTACTATGTAGACCAGGTTGGCCCCAATCTTCATAGAGATCCTCCTACCTCTCCCATGTGTTGGAACTAAAAGTTTTTGCCATCACACCTGGCCTGCTCTGTTATTCTTCTTTTTAAATTTCATTTTTATCTTATGTATATGAGTGTTTTGCCTGCATACGTGTACTATGCGCATGCAGCGCCCAAAGAGACCAGCAGCGGGTGTTGGATCCCCTGGACCTGGAGTTATAGATGGTTGTTAACCACTATGTGTTTGCTGGGAACCAAACCAGCAAGTGAACTTAACCATTGAGCCATCTCTCCAGCTCCATAAAAATTATCCATTTTAATTTTTAAAGTAGTGAATGTGATAAATATTCCTGCCAGAAAATTAAAAAATTCAAAGCTTAATGTGGTGTAAAAACTGTTATAAATTTGAGTTCTGATTGGAAAACAGTATAAATGATTAATAATAAATGAGTAAGCCGAAATTTTGAATTTGTAGAACTATTTCCCATACTTTACTTCCTCCCCCAATTAAAATCAAGAATTAATTTCAAAATTGGAGCCAAGTGAATTATAAATTCTCTTCTTGCCACATGGTATTACCATTTTTGCTGGTAAATAGGAAAATTAATCTTGAATTATTTGAATTTTGAATTATGTGAGACCTTCAATTCTGTATTCCTTGCATAAAATATGACCCCTGGAGTAAGGAGGAAAATGAAAACCACCTGTAATCTTGTCACTACTCTAATTGATGTTACATTTTGATGTATGTATAGAAGTGCATTTTAATGGTGTTTTGCAAACTCTTGTGTTCCTTTGTTTTGTTTTGTTTTGTTTTGTTTTAGAGACAGTGTCTCGCTGTAGCCCCAACTGGCTATCTAGACTACGCTGGCCTGGATATCATAGAGATCTCTCTGCCTCTGCCTCTGCCTAGGTGCTGGGATTAAAGGTGTGCACCACCATGCCTAGCTCTTTTCTTTTTTTGAGACAGCATCTCAATGTAACCTTGACTAATCTGAGCTTGCTTATATAGACTAGGCTGGGTTTGAAATCAGAGATCTGCTTGCCTCTGTCTCCCAAGTGTTAAGATTAAAGGTGTGAACCACCATGCCTAATGATATCTCACTTTTTCACTTAAAAAATGAATGATGTTTGTAGGTACCTAGTAATGATTCTAACTGCATCATCATATTCTACCTCTTTATGTGCCACAACTTCAATATTTCTTATAAATACCATAATGAGATTTCCATTTTTTCCTATTATAGATATTTATTAGCAACTTTACATATTAATATCCTTGTAAGAAATGCACAGGCATGTCCATTAGTATCTTCTTAGGATTTGGTATCTGGAAATATAGTGCATATAAAGGCATACATGGTTTTAAGAATTCAAAGGATAATTGCAGAGTTTATTGCCAAATTTTTCTCCAGGAAGGCCAAGTCTGACTGTAGTTCCAACAGTCATATGCTCTGAAACTTGGCGGTGGTTCTTCTGAGATGTTTGCAGCCATGATGCAATATGTTCAACAATAATAAAAATAAAAGTTTAATGAAACTTAACTTTAACTTTTTTCTATAATATAGCCAGAAAATTAATTTCCTTACATTAAAGAGTATGTAAAGAGAAAAACATTTTTTATTATTCATAAAATTTTTCTTGACAAAATACAGTCAACCTGTATTTTTTTTTTTTTTAATTTATCCTAGACAGTACAATGTAGATTATAAACTGGAGACTTACCTGAAGATTGCCAGGCTATATCTGGAGGATGATGATCCTGTCCAGGCAGAGGCTTACATAAATCGAGCATCCTTGCTTCAGAATGAATCAACTAATGAACAGTTACAAATACATTATAAGGTAACAAATGAGCTATTTTGGAATTAATTTTGTATTGTGAATCATATACGAAGGTGTTTAAGAATATCTGATGAAATTGCTTGTTTATATATTATATTATATATATTATATTATTTATATCTTTTAGAAATTCTGTTTTTCTCTTTTTTTATCTTTTCAATTTTTCCCTTAATTGATACATTTTCTCTCCATAGGTATGCTATGCACGTGTTCTTGATTATAGAAGAAAATTCATTGAAGCTGCACAAAGGTACAATGAACTCTCTTACAAGACAATAGTCCATGAAAGTGAAAGACTAGAGGCCTTAAAACATGCTTTGCACTGTACCATCTTAGCATCAGCAGGTAAACATGCAATTTATACTAAAATGAAGTTAGTTTTCTATGCTTAATAACTTTAGGATGATTACTACTGAAATATTTAGCCAGGAATATTCCTATAATACAGCTAAGGTAATCTAATCTTAATACAGCTAAGGTAAATTTAGTTTAAAAATTCAAATAAAAACAGGAATAAAATGATTTTTTATCCTAAAAAATTTTAATGTTATCCACACATTAAGAATAGTTTAAAAGAGAGGGCTAGAGAGATGAGTCAGAGGTTAGGAGCACTAGCCACTTTTGCCGAGGGACCTGGGTTTGGTTCCCAGCACCCACATGAAGACTAACACCTGTCCATAACTCCAGTTCCAGGGGATCTGACACCTTCTTCTGGTCTCTGTGACCAATATACATGTAAAATGAAAAAATAAATTAATTAACAAAAAGGATACTTAAAAGAGATAATAGAAAGTTTAATGTAGAGTTTAGTTAGAAAATTTCACTGAAAAAAATCGGTATCAAATTAAATGAGAGTATAAGAAGGAAACAAAGATAAACATTTATAAAGATTGGGCTGGAGAGAAAAGGTACTTGCTGACAAGTGTCACAACCTTAGTTTGGTCCCCAGGACCCATGTGGTGGAAGGAGAGAACCAATTCACACAAGTTGTCCTCTGAACCCCACAGGTGCACCTTGGCATGTTTGCATGCCCTCCCACATACAATAAATGAATCGATTAAAAAAAAATTAATGTCGTAAAATGTTTTTAAATCTGAAGATTGATGATATGATAATGAATATACTGCCTTTCAGTTTTTGTTTTTAACCTTCAAGCTTCCATTTTAGACCTGGTATTCATTCTTTTCCTTAATAAATATAAAGTTGTTACTAAGTTGTAGCACATAAAGCACTGACCGTAAAAGTGGAAAGGTATGAAAGGAAAAGTATGAAAGAATGTTAATTCTAAGCAATGACTTTACTGAAATCTCCCTTCCTGAACTATAGTCAGTTGAAAACTGATGACATGTTTAAGTGTTTAATACTTTATGAACTAGTAATTTTGTTACTGAAAAGGCAGTACATGAACATGGTACTACTTTATCTTTTAAAGAATTGTCATATGTTGTTTGACTTTATCATCTACTTATGTTGAACCTGTAGCCCTTGTACCATGCTGCCAAGGGAAGCTGTAAATTCAGTTCAACACAAAATTGTATATTTACTTGAACCATTATGAACTTTTGTTTTGTAACTCAATTACATGATTCTTGAGTAAGAACTCTGTGAATGATGACATCTTTCCACAGTGTCAGAAGGTTGGACACACCTGCTTGCTGTGGTGCTTATGCACAGGGATTAATATATGAATAGATTAAATTCCTTGGTCCAAAGGTACATTTTTAACCTTTTGATAGAAAGTGTGCATTTCCCTTTAATAATACATTCTAAACAAATATGCTCCATGAGTACCTGATTCCTCATAGGTACTATTGATTTTTTATTTATATTTGACTATCTGGTAGATGAAAAATATTACACTTTTAGTTTTAATTTGTATTTCATATATAATGAATGTTCTTAAGCATTTTTGTTGTGTTTAAAAAAGTCATTGTTGAAAAGCCTGTATTTTCTTTTGGAATGAATGAATTATATATTAGGTCTCTTGGCCTTTTTTTTTCTTAGTTATTAAAAAATCTTTAAAAACATTTTTATTTTATGTATTATTTTTATTTTATGTGTAGGAGTGTATTGTCTGCATGTATGTAAGTGCACTTGTGTTGTGTGATGCCTGAGGAAGTCAGAAGAGGGCATTGGATCTCTTGAAAGTAGAGTTAATGAACGATTGTTAGTTGCCTGTGGGTGCTGGGAATCAAATCCAGGTCCTTTGCAAGAGCAGCCAGGGCTCTTAACCACTGAGCAATCTCTCTAGCCCTAGTTTTAAAAACTCTTTAACATGACCTGGAGAGATGGCTCAGTGGTTAAGAGCCCTAGTTGCTCTTACAGAGAGAACCTGAGTTCAGTTTCTAGCACCTACATCACAGCTAACAACCATTTGTAGCTCTAGTATCACAGGATCCAATGCCTTCTTGTGACTTGTGGGCATTGTACCTTCAGGTACACTTACATACAAGCAAATCACTCATACACATAAAATAAGAATAAATAAATAAAAATAATAATAGTATACCAATTACATACAAACAGTATGATGTATTTTTATGAAAAATAATTAAATTTTCCAAAGCAAAGAAATAAGTTATCTAAGAGAGTAGAATTATTTTATTTTTAGATTGCTTCAATCACTCATCCTCCTGAGTGCTAAGATCATAGGTGTGCACTGTCGTGCCAGCTCTTGTTTTTTCATCTTACCTGTTTCCTGTGAATTGGAAGTTAGTTAATGGTTAGATTATATTCAGCTTAAAATTTTCTAGGAAGAGCACCTTACAGTGATGCTCCACCTATTTTCAAACTGAGGACCTGTAATGTCAGATTACTCTACTTTGTGATTCTGAGTTTGGTCATTTTGTTTATGATAAACAGAGACTCTATTGTAAAAGCACATTTTGTTTGCATCTACTCATTAATCTGTGTGATGTTCATTTAGAAAAATCCTACTCTTTCCATTAATAATATAATTTAGTACCTTTTATAATTTTGGTCTGTGTCTTTCCTTACATTGTGGGCTACAAAATAGTGATTTCTTAATTCTGTTCTTCAGCACGAACATTCTTTTTTATTTTTCCTGATTTTGGTTTTATAGTGTACTTATTTTTCTGTGTGTATAATAAAATAAAAGTGTGCATATTAGAAGTGTACTGCGTAATATACTTCACAAACTGAGCATCTTCATATAACAAGCACCCATAACAAGAAATAAAATATTACCATTACCTTGTCACTAGTGCCAACTCTATCCTCCAGGAATAATCACTGATGTGTGTGTGTGTGTGTGTGTGTGTGTGTGTGTGTGTGTGTGTGTGTAGTAGCATTACCTGGTTTTAAATTTTTATGTAAATGAAATTATATAGTGCATTTATTTCTCTCTTGATCAACTTTATGAAATTTATCCATACTGTTAGACAATGCTTTCTTCAATTTCATGGTTATGTATCATTCTCTTATATGCATATACCACAATTTACCCTTTTGCTTTTGGTTAACTTCTTATTGGCTGTTAAGAATAGTACTGGGGTTAGGGTGGAGAGATGGCTCAATGGTCAAGAGGACTGGCTGCTCTTCTGGAGGGCCTGGGTTCAGTTCCCAGCACCCATGTGGTAGTTTGGAATCTCCTCAAACTCCAACTCCAGGGAGTGCCTTCTTCTGGCCTCCATTGGCACCTGCTCTCACATGCACATACACACAAAGACACACATACACATACTTAAAAATATAAGGGGCTAAAAAAAGGCTCAGTAGTTAAGAACACTGGCTGCTTTCGCAGAGGAACCCAGTTTGGTTCCCAGCACACACATGGTGGCTAACAGCCATCCTTAACTCCAGTTCTAGGGGATCCAACACCTTCTTCTGGCCTTTGTGGGTTTGCACATATGGCTGCACTTGCATACACGTAGGCAAAACACTCATGCACATAAAATAAAAATAAATACATTAAAAATATTTTAAAAAGAATGCTGTTGTGAATATCCTCTCTTTCTTTTCTGTTCTGTCTTTTCTTTCTTTTTCTTTTTTTCTTTCTTTCTTTCCTTCCTTTCTTTTCTTTCTCTTCTCTTCTCTTCTCTTCTCTTCTCTTCTCTCCTCTTTCTCCTCCCCTCCCCTCCCCTCCCCTCCCCTCTCCTCTCCTCTCCTCTCCTCTCCTCTCCTCTCCTCTTTTCTTTCTTGAGGTAGGTCTTATATAGCCCAGATTGGTCTCAGACTTGATATGTAGGGAAGGATGATATTGAGCTTCTGTCTCCCAAGTGATGAGATTACAGGTATGTGCTACCATGCCTGGTTTATGCTGTGCTGGGGATCAAACCTAGTGTTTTGTGCTTACTAGGCAAGTAGTGCTAAGCACTAGAAACAAAACAGAAAACATGCTGAAAATGAGGCCTTAACTTCTATTATGTAAGGATTCTTACTGCCTTTTAATATAATACCAAGATTTAGACACTAGGTGTGCTCACTGTCACTGGATGTCCTTGTGGCTACACATTTTATTCAAAGGACCTAGAGATAATATTCTAAAAGAAAAGAGTTTTGGTATTTTCGTCACCAGTCATATAAAGGTTCTTTTATTTTGAGACAGGGTCTTTCTGTAGCCCCACCTGGCCTGAAACTCGCTATGTAGACCAGACTGGCCTCAATCTCACAGAGATTCACCTGCTTCTGCCTCCCAAGTGTACCGTCATGCTTAGCTCTGTAAAAGCTCTTAAAAGCATAAATTGAATATTGTGTCTTAGCAGAGAGATATTTGCTCTTTTCTGTTGTTGTTGAGACAAGATCTTTCTGTCCTGGTCTAACATGTGACTGTTCAGTTATCCTCATTATCCGTGGATTCCATGTGGGTGAACATAGCTACTCATTAAAGTTTATTTTTAGCAAACTCAAATTCAGTACTCATAGCATTTTTGTCATTTGCAGACATGTGCAGAACAGCAGAATTTGAGTTCACAGCTCACATTTCCAGCTGAGAGGGAACTAGTAGGTGCTCTGCCTTTATTTTGGCTTTCAAACTGTAAACAAGTGTCCTTTGTGATCTACTTAGTGTCTCATTTTTCATATTTTTGTGCCCTTTATTGGTGATTTTGCTGTTTAAAATGGTCCTTTGACACTGCTGCAAGCTCTCTAGTGTTTGGGTTTTTTTTGGTGGAGGCTGTGGGAGACTAGATCTTATTATATAGCCCTGGGAGACCTGGTACTATAGGGAGCCTAGGATGGCCTCAAACTTCTGGCAGTTCTTCCTGCCTCAGCCACCCAAGTACTGGGAATATAGGTGTACACCACCAAATCCTCTGGTGTTTTCAGGTATAGGCTGTCTGATTTGCACTAGAGACAAAGTACATGTTAGATAAACCTTATTTCATCAGTTATGGTATTGGCTGTGAGTTCAATTCTAATAAATTAACAATGTTAAATAAGATGTCTTTAAACAGAAACCATTAAACAGAGTTACAGACTGATTCGTTGACAAATACAGTAACTAGAGGCTTTAAAGAACCTAACCCTGTATCTCCCATAGAGGGAACAGTTGAGTATTAACTAAGTGGTGACTGTGACTATTGAACATGATTAATGAGGATTGACTGCATTTTAGTAGATAAAAATAAGATAGTAGAATGATTATTTGTCATTGAAGAAACATTGTGGGAATATCTGATGCTCTCCTGTGTTTCCCTTAGGACAGCAGCGTTCTCGGATGCTGGCTACTCTCTTTAAGGATGAAAGGTGCCAGCAACTTGCTGCATATGGGATCCTAGAGAAAATGTACCTAGATAGAATCATCAGAGGAAATCAGCTCCAAGAATTTGCTGCAATGTTGATGCCTCACCAAAAAGCAACTACAGCTGATGGTAATGATCATGTCTTACACATACATGGTGGTAAATATTAGGGTTAAAGTAGTAGGAAGTATGTGAGATTAGAAGCATGTTGCTGGCTTTTATAGTACTTCCTGATTATAAAAAGGATTAACATAATGACTGATGGGGAATGTAAACACAGACAGACATAGTCTTGTGGACTATTTTAAAATAGTCCCTGTTGGAAAGCATTTTGTGAAATAATGCTTTAAAAAAAAATCCAAAAAACTTATGTAGAAAAATTATAGATTATACCTATGACAACTGGCTTTTTAAAAGCTAAAACTATTGGTAAATAACTTAATAAACAGATTATAATAGAGCATAATTATCCAGTCTTATTTTAGAGCAAAATTTAGCATAATAGCTTGTCCAGGGATCCCCAGGGTAAAATACTACCAATAAGAATAGAATTTCCTGGGACTGGAGAGGTGGCTCAGTGGTTAAGAGCACTGGCTGTTCTTCTAGGGGACCCAGCTAACAGCCTTCAGTAACTCATTTATAGGGGAATCTCCTCTTCTGGTCTCCTTGGGTTTGCATGCACATACATGCAGGCAAAACACTCATATACATAAAAAAATAATTAATTTTAAAGAAAGAATAGCACTTCCTGTCATATTTTCAGGTTAAGGGATATATTTGCTTAAATCAGACTGTCTTTGCCAAGAAAAAGGTTTTTAATATTCTCTTATTATTTATTATTTTATGTATGTTTGTCGACAGGTGTTTTAAAATAGCTTGTAATAGTAATACATGCTACTAAAAATACAGATGTAAACAAGTAGAAACACGCAAAGATCAAGATCAGCATGTATGCCATTTTAGTCACTGCCCTGGGTTCCTTGTCATCCTCTGTCAAAGAGAAGTTGGTAGTAAGGAGTCATTTATGTTCAGGCTAGCTGAACACTGTATACTTGACTCAGTCTTAGCTGTTTGCAACTGAACCAGATCAGTAACCCATTGAGTTTCATTTATTTGATTGTACTTGAGAAGCAACTCAATTGCTTCCCATCTTTATCTAAAGGAGGGTCTTTTACCAACCCCCTCCCCCACAGAATTTTCTTTATGAAGAACCTCAAGAAAAATTCCTTTGGGGTTGTAGAATTATTTCTGGGTCTTATGAGCACTTAGTTTTTATCTTATTTAAACATGTTGTGAATTGATAAACTGGTTCTCTTTTTTTTGCTTGGCTGCTAGAAAACTTAAAATTAAAATTGAAGCCCACCTATACTTTAATTATTGCTTCTTCTTCTTTTTGTTCTTTTGTGAGACAGGGTTTCCCTGTAGCCCCAGCTAGCCTGGAACTCACTGTGTATATCAGGCTGGACTGGAACTCACAGAGATTCACCTGCTTCTGCCTCCCAAGTGCTGGGAATAAAGGCGTGCGCCACCCATTACTAGCTTTTTTTTTTTTTTTTTTTAAAAAAAAGACAAGATCTCACTATGTAGTCCTGGCCTACAACAAACTATGTAGATAAGCTGGTCTCAAACTCACAGAGATATGCCTGCCTCTGCTTCCTGGTGCTGGGATTGAAAGTATGTGCCCCCATATCCAACCTTTAACTTTTGAATATTTTAAAATTATTCTATGTATTTCAAAAGCCTTAAAGCTTTTAAAAAGATATTGGAGATACACAAATTGAAAGCTGTATAAAAAGTTTCCAGAATTAATATAGTTGATCTTCAGATTTAACTTTGAGCTTTCTGGTCATGAAAGAAAAATGAAAAAAAAAAAAAAATTCTACTCAGTAGTGTCTCAGCAAATGATACTCACATACAACTGTATATAGAAAAATGTTTATTTTTCATTTCCACATTAAATCTCATTCCTTTTATCTCTCATGGATATTCTTGTTTGTTTCTGTAAACAAGTAGCCAACTCTTAAGCTAGCAATATTAAGACATAGTTTCTATTTTATTTTTTAATTTATGATTCATTGGTTTTTATTATAGTCCCAGAGTTGTGCAATATTACTGCCAGTGTATCTTCTGCCCTATAGATTTATCAGTTCTGGACATGTCACATAAATGGTAGAATCATAATATTATCATGACCTTTTGTGGCTGACTTATTTCACTTAGTATAATGGTTTATCCATGTTATCAATACTTCATTACTTCTATTTCCAAATAATATTTTGTCATTAGATGTACCATTTTTCTTATTTTTTTGTGAATTGATGGGTAGGAAGGTTGTTTCCACTTTGAGGCTGTTAATATTGCTGCTGTGAGCTTTTTATGATAAGGAGTTTATATGGTTATATGTATGCATTTATATATGTGTATAGTACAGTCTTTCCTCTCTTTCCCTTTCCTCTCTCCCTCCTCCCCTTTCATGCTTGGGATTGAGTTCAAGACATTGCACATACTAAGCAAGCATTCTGTTGCTGTACCAGTCTATATATTATTTCTTTTTCTTTGTTTTTTTGAGAGAGTCTCATATCAAGTTGGTCTTGAACTCCCCGTGTAGCTGAGAACAACCTCCAATTCTTGATTTTCCTGCTTTCTACACCCAAGTGCTGGGATTTTTTTTTTTTTTTAATATATATGAGTATATTGCCTACATGTATATAAGTGCAATGCCTGAGAAGATCAGAAGAAGGTGTTGGATTCTTCCAGAACTGGAGTCACATGTGGGTGCTTGGACTTGAACCTGGGTCCTCTGCAAGAGTAGCTAGTGCTTTTAACCTCTGAGTCATCTCTCTAGTCTGTGGATATATGTTTTTAATTCTCTTGTTGATAGACCTAAGAATGGGATTACGGGACCATATGGTAACTTTGTGGTTATTAGTCTTTTAAGGAGCTGCCAGAGTATTTTTCAAGGCAGGGTTTTTTCTCTTTCAGTTTTGAGATGGGTCTCCCTGCAGCTCAGGCTGTCCTGGACCTCACTATGTAGGCCATGCTGACTTCAAACTCACATCAGTCTTTCTGCCTTAGTCTTTTGAATGATGAGAGTACAGGCCGGGCCCCACCTTGCCTGGCTCAGTTGCTACATGTTATATTTCCTCTGACTGTGTGGAAGGTTCCAGTTTCTCCACATTTTTATCCATACTTGTTATTTATTTTCTTTTTAAAAATATTTTTATTTTTATTTTTTTATTTTATGTGTATTGCCTGTCTACATGTAAATGCTCCCATGTTGTGCAGTGCCTGCAGAGGTCAGAAGAGGGCATTGGATCCCCTAGAACTGAAGTTCTAGATGCAGATGGTTGTTAGTTGCCATGTGGGTGCTGGGAACCAAACCCAGATCCTCTTCAAGAGCAGCCAATGCCCTTAACTGCTAAGCCATCTCTCCAGCCCTAATCTTATCTATCTTCCTTTCTTTTTTCTTTTGCTTTAGTGTTGGGGATTGAATTTAGGGCTTTGTATATGCTAGACAAGTCCTCTACCACTAAGCTCCATCCCAACCTTTATCTGTCTTTTTTAGTCATCCTAGTGGGTGAAGTGATATCTCATTGCCAGTTTGATTTGAATTTGAATATCTTTTCTTGTGTTTATTGTCAATTTGTATTTCTTCTTTGGAGAAATCTCTATTCAGATACTTTGCCAATTTTCAGTTTGAGGCTTGTGGATGTTTCTTCTGCCTCTGCCTTCTGAGTGCTGAGTGTCATCACTCTGAGCCTTTGCCAGTTTTATTTATTGTTAGCTTTTGTATGTATGAGTGTATTGCTTGAATGGAAGTGCACCCATGTCATGCAGTGCTCTCAGAGGTCAGAAGAGGCCGATCCCCTGGAACCGAAGTTAAGGACAGTTGTTAGCTGCCGTGTAGGTGTTGGGACCTGAACCTGGGTCCTCTGCAAGAGCAATCAGTACTCTTAACTGCTGAGCTTTCTCTCTAGCCCCCCTTACCAATTTTGAAATTGTGCTATGTGTCTTACTGGTAAATTATAGTAACATTTTATATATGGTAGAGGCAAAGTACCTTATCAAATAAATGAACCAGGTGTGTACCTGTAATCCCAGCACTCTGAAGACTGAGACAGGAGGGAGGAGTGTTCCACACTAGCCTGGGCTACAAAACAATACAAAAAAATTAGATAAACAGTTGGCAATTATTTTTTCCCATTCTGTGTGTTGTTTCTTCCCTATTTTTAATTAATTGTGTGGTTCTAAGGATCAAACCCAAGGCCCTGCATTTGCTATGCATTTACTCTGCAACTTCAGCCCTCTTTAGTATTTTTTTAAAAAATTTATGTGTATGAGTACTTCATGCATATATGTAAGTGCACCTGTGTTGTGCAATGCTGGTGGTGATCGAAGAGGGCATTGGATCCCCTAGAACTGGAGTTATGAATGGTTGTTAGCCACCATATAGGTGGTGGGATTTTAACCCAGGTCTTCTGCAAGAGCAGCCAGTGTAATTTTTTTAAATAGAAAGGTTTTGATTTTGTTAAAGTGCAGTTTAAATTTTTCTTTTCTTTTCTGTGATTTGTTCTCATATCTAAGAAGTCATTTTAAAATCCAAGCTCATGAAGATTTACTCTCTTTAAAAGTTTTATAGTTAGAGTTCTTACATTCAACTTTTTGAGTTAATTTTTTGTTTTGTTTTGTTTTTTTTTTTTTTGCTTCTCAGAGAGTCTCACTCTGTAGCACTGGCTGGCCTAGAGCTAACAAAGATCCACCTACCTCATGTTATCAATATTCATCCTCAGGACATTTTCATCTTTCCAAACTGGATTCTGTACCAATTAAACAATGCCTTGTTTTCCTCCTCTTAAGCTACTGTACTACTGTACTGCTTATCAGGGTGCAGTAGACTGAGAGAGGAAGAGACCTGACAGGTCCTGTTTTGAGCATTAAATTTTAGATATATATGTTCAAGTAGAAGGTCAAAAGAGATTTGAATTAGAGATACATATCCAATCATTATCAGGAGATGAGTGAATTGAAATAATATTGGAAGAAAGAAGAGGTGAGGATACAAAATTGAGTTCTTTGATAGTTCATAGGTAAAGAAAAGGAGACTCCATCAAGTAAGACTGCAAAATAGAACTAGATCATGGATGGGTGAAGGGTTATAGATTAGTTTAACTGTAGAGCAGTTGCTTAGCATGTATGAAGCCCTGGATTCAGTACACACACACACACACACACACACACACACACACACACACACTCCATTGGTATAATTATGAAAAAGAAGTAGTGGGGAATTATCAGAGGTGTTTGTACTTCCCTTGAGTTTTCTAAATGTACTTTGTTACCCTGTTAAAGTATCTGGACTATAGTAAACATACAACAAAAATGTGATAAAGAATTAGGGGAGCCCAGCAGTTGAGGATGGAGCCTTATATCCAGAAACTTCATCAGATACTAGTTGCCCCACTTAAGGATTCTCTTCTTAAACTCTGAGAAATGTTAGCTAATCCTACCTTCTAGTTATTTCTTACATTGCTTCACAGTAAGGATTATAGGATGACCAAAAGAATTAAGATGAGGGGTTGGAAAGATGGCTCAGAGCATACTGCTCTTTTAGATGACCTGAATTAGGTTCCTGGTACCCAAGTTGGGCAGTTCACAACTGCCTCCAGTTCCAGGGGATCTGGTGGCCTCTTTGGGCAGTGGCACACACATGCGCATATCTGTTTACAGGCACAAGAATATACACAGTTAAAAATAAGTCTTAAAAATTAAGATGAGAGATATAAGATGAAGCTTACAGAACACATTGCATGATTGTTGTTCTACTGGTTGCTAATAAAGGTTAGTGCTTGAAGCAGGAAAAGAAAAGTTAATGACTTTGAGAGCTAGCCTAAAGAAGGAAGCCCCAACTCAAAGGGTTAAATCCACTCCCTTAGTAATTACTTACAAAGTTACTCACTGAATTAGTTACTTTTCTTGACACAGTACCTGTCAAAAGCAACTGAAGTTAGGAAGGATTTATTTTGGTGCACAGTGTGAGTCTAGACTACCAGGGTGGGGAAGGCATGATGGTGAAAGTATAGGCTGGTCATACTGATTCTGCAGTCAGAGTGCAGAGGGGCATGCTGGTACTCTGCCAGCTTTCTTTTTATTCAGTCCAGGGCCCAATCCATGGAATGGTGCCACCCATCTTCAGGGTGGTCCTTCCTTCTTCAGGTGTTTCTGGAAACACCCTCATGACATGCCAGAGGTGTATTTACATAGTGATTCTAAATCTTGTCATGTAGACAGTGACGATTAGCCTTGACACTAATTTTCTAAATACTGATTATCTTTATTTGTATGTAAACCACACTGTCAAATAGAAGTTTTGGTTACTTTAAAAATATTGATCATAGTAGTAAAGATGATGGTTAAAGGTTATTATATGCTTAGAAATTTTCAAAACTAAAGATGCATCTTTTAAAGTATGAAATGAGTTTCAAATGTCTATTTTGTTTATATTTATTTAAGGTTCCAGCATTTTGGACAGAGCTGTTATTGAACATAACTTGTTGTCAGCAAGCAAATTATATAATAATATTACCTTTGAAGAACTTGGAGCTCTCTTAGAGATCCCTGCAGCAAAGGTATTTTCTTAATTCCAATACTCTTATAAAAAGGATATCAAGTAGTGAGAAAATACATAATTGATAAGAAAAACTGTTTAAATGGTAAAATACTATTATAATAAAACTTCTTTAGTGATTTTGTGTTTCATATTGTATACTGTGATAAAGTTACCTGGAATGGAGATCTTAATAGGAGGTTCAAGTTCATAAGAATATCTTTGTTTAATGTGTTTAATGTGATTTCAAGTTTCCAAAATTTTAGATTGTGATATGTGCCTTGCTTGTTTTTTTCTGCCCTAGATTGACTCAAAGATTTAATATTTCATCTCTTTTAGATAATGTCTCTGGTCATATTTCAGGCTATCTGTTGTAATGTCTGTGCTTGGTTTAATTTAAGGAGTTGACTGACATACTAGTCAATTTTATTTCATTCTTCGGATTTGATTGACTATACACAAATTCCAGCAAGATACCAATCATTAATTTAGTTGTTATAGTTATCATTTTTGAAAAAATATTAATTTCAAATAATGTTAAAAGTAAGCACTCAGTTTTACTTTTGCTTTATTTTTGTAAACCTTAATTAAAGTCATGAGTTTATCTGGCTTTGAAGTTTTAGTTTAGGATTTGTTTTTCTTTTGAAACAGTATCTCATGCTGCCTAGGCTGATGTCAGACTCAAAAAGTAGCTAAGGGTGATCTTTAATTCTGGATCTTCCTACCTTTACCTCCCAATTATAGAACTTACAGATGTGTGTATGCCAGGCTTAATTTAGAATTTTCGAATAGTTTCTTTACTTGTACGCATTTAGCAAAGAAAATGAATCAGTTTGGTAACTGAGAGTACAATTACCATTTTTTTTTTTTGTTTTTTTATTATTTTGTTTGAGGCAGGGTCTCCTTGTAAACCCAGCTGGCTGGAATTCACTGTGTAGACCAGGCTGGCCTCCATTTCAGAGAGATCCGCCTTCTGCCTCTCACGAGCTGGGATTAAAAGTGCACACTTTTTTTTAAGATTTGGACCCCACTGAAAAGGAAAATTGAAGCTGGTTTTGTAGCTCAGTAGGGTGAATGCTTGCCTAACATGCACAAAGCCCTGGGTTCCATCCTGAGCACTGTGTAAACTGAGCAAGGTGGTACTCTTCTATGATCCCAGTATTTGGGTGATGAGGCAGGAAGATCAGAAGTTCAAGGTTACCCTCTGACACCTAGGGAGTTTGAGGCCTAGGACACATGACACTCTTAAGAAAAGAAAATTGGTTTTTGTCTAAAATCTCACAAGTCTGGCATGGTGGCACAAGTCTGTATTCTTAGCACTTGGGAGACTAAAGCTGGAGGATCATGAATTCTGGGTCAGCCTGGGCTATATAGTGAGACTGTGTCTCCAAAAGGAACAAGCAGCAACAACACACTCCCAACAAAGTAAAGTCGATCTCAGTCAACTTAAAATAATGGATTATATGCAGAACAAAAATAAGAATATGAGATGTGATCTTCCAGCAATGACCAGCACATGTAAATCTTAGTGATATCTAAGCCATAGACTTTCACTCTCTCTTGCATATGAAGAACTGTTAGATATGTGTTTAAGTTTCTTAGAGATTTTTTTTTTTAATAGGCCGAAAAGATAGCATCTCAAATGATAACAGAAGGACGTATGAATGGATTTATTGACCAGATTGATGGAATAGTTCATTTTGAAAGTAAGAAATTTTGTACATTTTCATTGTAGTAAAATGGCAATGAACTGTTAGATGTTTATGGTTAAAATATGTTGAACTGTTTCCTTTGACCCAGAATAATATTACTTGAAGTGAGCTTATTTGCAAAAGAAATAATTGTAAATAATTTTTAAAAGTTGTATTCATGAATCTACTTAATTCATCATTTCTAAGCTAAGGAAAAATTTTGAAGCTGGCATTGTATCTGTTCACTCATCGGGTCACCTGACTTTTATTGATCTCAAGCTGTGTGTTGGGCGCATGCAATGATGTTGCATTTCCTGTCATCAGCTCATTAAACTAATGCAATGCTTGTGGAGGTTGGAAGAGATTGTTGGATTCCCTGAAACTGGAATTAGGGAGAATTGTTATCTACCATGTGGGTGGTGGGAATTGAACCGGGTCCTCTGCAAGTGCAGCCAGTGCTCTTAACCACTGAGTCATCTCTCCAGCCCTATCCAAATTCTTATTTTTATTTTAGAGTGTTACACTCGCATGTGTGTAAGTGCACTCATGTTGTGCAGTGCCCTTGGAGGACAGAAGAAGGCTTTGGATCCCCTAGAACCGGAGTTACTGACAATTGTTAGCTGCCTTGTGGGTACTAGAATTAGAACCCAGGTCTTCTGCAAGAACAGCCAGTGCTCTTAACTACTGAGCCATCTCTCTGCTCTTTTTATCTTTTCCCAGTTGGTGGGAAGAAATTACATTGGTCTTTTAGTGTACATTTTCTTGACAGTGATGAAGTAGAATACATTTCCGTGTATTTGGTGTTAGCATTTTCTCCCTTGTAAGTCACTTTTCCTTACCTGTTTTTTTCCCTTTCTGCCACAGTCTCTCTGATCTTCTGTCCAATGTTTTACATGTTTTGGTATAATCCTTAGTTTCATTGGTTATGTGTGTTACAGATGTTTTTCCAGTTGGTTGTTTTTCTGAAAGATACATTACATAAAAATTATGCAGCTAAATATGTCAGTTTAAAATTTTTATGTTCCCATCTTGAAAGCAAATTGAAAACTTCTACTTTAGGATAAAGCTAACACCTTAAAATTTCTTCTGCTATCTTCATTTGATCTATCTACAGTTTGGTTTATGACTAATTTCAGAATGATCTAGTCTTTTTCTAGATGAATAGCTAATTATGCAAAGATAATGTATTAAATAAAATACCACTCTGAATTGAATTGTGACCTTTGACATATGTTAACTTCTACTTACATATTTGGCACTACTTCATTCCACTGATCTGTAACAATATTAATAAACAAGTTATAGTAAATATTTCTATTGATAGAGTAACTTCTACTCCTTCTGTTTTAAAATAAACAATTCAGTGACCTGTAGTATAATGCATTTATCATGTTGTACAACTTCCATCTTTGAAAGCAAATTTATTCTTATTTTATTTTATGTGTACGAGGGTACGGCCTGCATGTATGTAAATGGACCCATATTATGCAGTGCTCATGGAGGCCAGAAGAGGAGGGCATTGAATCACCTGGAACTAGAGTTACAGGCAGTTGTTAGCCACTCTTAGCCACTGAGCATCACTCCAGCTTCACAGTTTCTATCTTTATCTAGTTTTAAAAATATTTTTGTCTCCCTGAAAGGAATCCTGTGCCTGTGCAGCAGTTACGCCTGCTCTTCCCTCCAGCCCCTCCAATACACGTTGAATGGGTCGTGTATTTAGGGTATTTCATTCAGTGAAATCATACCTATATAACTTTTAACTTCTTTTAGTCCACATAATTTATAGGTTCATCTATGTTGTAGCATGTAGTTGATGTCTTTTTTCTTTGTAGCATGTAGTGAGTCCTTTTAAAGATAGAATGGCAATCCATTGTATGGATATACTACAATTCTGCCACTGTTCTCTATGTGCAAAATTATCTTTTTCTTGGCTAACCTCAGACACTAATTCTTTTTTTTACTTTTAATAATCCTATCTTGGTTAGAAAGTTCAAAAGGGGGGATTATTTTTGGAATTTAATAAATTTATATGCTGAAGGAGAAAGATGACATATATTTCTGTCTTAGAATGTGATTTGTATGTATTTAGGCTATCTTATGTCCTTTATGATTATATTTTTTTCATTAAATCTGTACCCTATGGGATTAAATTAAATGCTGTTTTGAATGAATCCCAGTTTCTCACTTCTGACTTCATATTGCTAATTATCTTTCAAAGTAGTAGATTCAAGATAGTGTCTTTACTTTGATGTTTTTTGTTTTAATGTTTGTTATATGTGTTTTTCATCCTTGAGTGTATAAACCCACTTTCTCCAGCAGATGGCAGTGGAATCAGTCAGTAAGCACTGGAGTACTGGAAATACCTCATTGTGGCTCTTGTGGTCTTTGTGGTTATAGGTGTTTCCCTAGTTTTTTTTTGTTTTTGTTTTTGTTTTTCTTTTTCAAAAATTTGAATTTTTTAGAATTTCATATAATACATTTTGATCATATTTAGGTCCTCTGCCCCCCCCCCATTACTACCTCCACCCAATTTGCTGTTCTCTTTTTCTCTGTGTTTGTCTGTCTGTCTGTCTGTGTCTGTGTCTCTGTGTGTATATAATAAGGCCTAGAGTCAGGTTTGTATCCTCAAATGCCCTTTTATTGTGGGTTCATCCACTGGAGGAGGGTTAACCTACTGTGAGTCATTCCCTCCACCTTTAAAAGAGATGGACTCTCCCTGTCCCTCCAAGCAGCCATTGGTTGCCAGTAGTTTTTCAGATAAGATTGGGGTTTCTTACCCACTTCTTGCTTGAGCTTACTTGGGACTTGTGCATGCTGTCATCATTGCCATGAATTCATTTGAATAACTGCCCACCTGTTTGAAAAACTGTTTCCTGTGATCATCTACCACTCTGTATCTTACATTCTTTCCACCCCTCTTCCACAATGATCCGTAAACCTTGAGAGGCAGAAGTTTGATAGAGGTGTCCTATTCAGGATGATCACTCTTCAGCCTCTTATTCTCTGCATATTGGCCATTTGTGGGTTTCTATAGTAATTATCATCTACAGTATAAGGAAGCATCTCAGCTGAGACTTGAGAAATGTATTAATGTATAGCTATAACAAGTCATTCATAGTTAATTTAATACTGTATATTTATTTAACAGAATAATATTAGGCTCTCCTTTATGTCCTGTGACCTATCTAGCCTTGAATTCCTAGGCCTGATGTCACTGTCAAGTATGGCTCCGTCCTATAAATTGAACCTTAAATCCAATGAGAAAGTGGTTGGTTACTCCCATAGTATTTGGGCCACTATTGCACTGGTAGGCATACCTTGCTGGGCCATTATTGTTGTAGCTCACAGGATTCACAGGTAGGTAGGATTGATGTAGCTGGCAAGGCACCTAGCTCTATTAAAGCTAGCCAGTATTCAGCACCATCTTGATTTCTCTGTCTGTCTGTAGTTCATGTATGTAGTGTCTTCAGCAATACGATCTTACTGTGAAGCTCTGGTGGGTAACCCAGAGCAGAGGCAATGGCTGCTATTTGCTTGGGGGTCTATGGGACCCCAGTAATTTTTATTTTCAAGGCCTCTAATAAAAACATGTAATGGGGATGGAGAGATGGCTCAGTGGTTAAAGAGTACTGGCTGCTCTTTCAGAGGGTCTGGGTTTGGTTCTCAGCACCCACATGGTAGCTAACAACTGTCTGTAACTCCAGTTCCAGGGGATATGATGTCTTCTTCTGGCCTCTGTAAATATTGCATGACATGGGTGCAAAACACTCATTCATTTAAAATAAAAATAATGATAGGCGTGGTGGCTTACTCTTTTAGTTCCAGCACTTGGGAGGTAGAAGCAGGCAGATCTCTGTCAGTTCCAGGCCAGCTGGGGCTACAGGGATACCTTGTCTCAAAGAGACCAATAAATAAATAATAATGATAGCATGTATCTGGTTTGGGGGGGAGCATTATTTTTGTTTTTGTCTTGTTTTTTGAGAGAGACAGTATAGTTAATATTGTCAACCATGATTTTTGAAATAAACTTAAAAAAAAATTAATGCTAGAATTGGAGAGTGTTTAAGAGTACTGGCTGTTCTGGACCCAGGCTCAGTTCCCAGCACTCACATGGTGGCTAACAACCATCTGAAACTCCAGTTCCAGGGGATCTGATACCTTTCTTCAAAGTCACTGCACAACATGAGTGTACTTACATACATGCAGGCATAACACTTATACACATAAAATAATAAATACAAAATTTTTAAAAATGCTAGTGTATTATCTTTTAACCCATTTGCTGTAAATACAAAGGAATAATTTCTAATTTTAACATTATTTTCTTTTTTCTTTAGCCCGAGAAGCCCTGCCAACATGGGACAAGCAGATCCAATCACTTTGTTTCCAAGTGAATAACCTTCTGGAGAAAATTAGTCAGACAGCCCCCGAGTGGACAGCACAAGCCATGGAAGCCCAGATGGCCCAGTGAATCCTTGCAGAACTATGTGCACACTGCATTGTTGCCATTTTGTGCAAATTGATTTCACTGTCCCTCCAAAGCATTTGCATCATGACCTTTACATTTTAGTCCTTTTTATGCTGGATTCCATTTAAAGAAGATATTAGAGCAGGAAGTACAAGCATTTAAACATATGTAGTTCCCATATATTCAGGGTCTGTGTATTAAACTAACTCAGATATTTTGAAAACTTTTTCTTTAAGCAGAGGTGAAATATCTGTGACTAAAAAGTTTGGGATTTGTGATAACTTTGTAGTCATGTAAAACTTAAGTGCTTTGTGCCTCTCCAAATGTGGTTATTCTAATAAATGGAGCAATGAGCCAAGTAAAAGTATACTTTGTTTTTAGATGATGAAAAGTGTTCTATTCCCTTTTCTTTGGATTTATAAAAATTTTAATTTATATCTTATGTTACAAATTACAAAAATAAGTTATAATATTTTCCTCCAGGTATTGAGAGTCACAAAGCCAAGAGAGAAAGTTGAATGGTTGGGGTTGTACCGATAGGACACAAGGAAGACCTCTTCATGAGCAGAGAGCAGCTGAGGAAGGCTCCTCAGAGGGTATATCAGTTGAGCTTAATGGAGAGTATGGAGAAGACTTTTACAAAAGGATGTAGATGACTTCAGTTTCACCCAACATTTAAAGAGCTTGAAAGTCACCCATCCGCTTAGAATGTTTCAAACAAATAAACAAACAAAAAAAGAACTTAGCAGGTTGAAAATCAGTGTCTTAAATACATCAAAAACTTGAAGTCACAGGATAAAGCACCCCAAACCTGGAACCTGGAGAGATGGCAGGTATAGAGAATCAGGAGGGAGCCGCTGCTGGGACCTGAGTCTGCCTAGAACACTAAGATAATGACGCCATTCCTGGAGACTGAGCAAGGATGAGCTTGAGTTCTAGAACCCTCTGCCTGGCTTTCTGGTTAAGATTGGGATCTCTGTGTTTCAGGCCCCTTGGGGAGAGGAAACTAACTTTTAAAGTACACTCTCTGTTTTGAAATATACCCAGGGGAAAGTAGCATATTTTGAAACAACTCCCAAATTATTTTCCGTAAGTAAGGCCTGCTCTTTAAAGGAAATTTTGTAAAAGAAAATTGTTTTGTCAGAACTTTGACCTAGAGAATGGGTAGACAGTTCCATACTCCTTTAATCCTTTTCGTTTGCTATAAATGGAGGAAAAATAAGAATACACTTCTGAAGGTCAAAGCCCTGTTTTTCTCAGGGATTAATTTATTATTTTATGTGTATGAGTGTTTTCTTGCGTGTATGTAAGTGCACTTGTGTTGTGACCAGAAAAGGGTGTCAGATCCCCTGGAACTGTACTTATGAATGGTTGTTAGCCACCATGTTGGTGCTGGGAACTAAACCCACATCCTCTATAAGAGCAGCCAGTGCTCCTAACTCCCGAACTATCTCTCCAGCCCCAGCCACTGATGACAATTTTATTTCTACCTCACATTCAAAAGGAAAAAAAATCATCTGTGCTTTGTGCTTGGTGGTGCACATGTTTAATCCCAACACTTGGAAGGCAGAGACAGGTGGATCTCTGAGGTCAAGGCCAGCCTGGTTTACCCAGGTCAGCCAGGGCTTCATAGGGACTCTGTCTCAGAAAAAAAAAAAAAAAAAATGTCAGGAAGGGAGACCCACACGGTTCTTTTGTGTAAGTCTGCTTCGTCAGAACTACCCATGCTGACGTCACAGGATAAGGAGTGGAAATGCTGACTTGTTTTTCTGTAACTGATTCAGAACTGTTACCTCTAGCTTTATACGCTGTCTCAAGCTTCTCAGACAAAAGAGTTGAGTGGCTGAAAGTGGAAATCTGCTCTTGAGACCCTAGACTATAGGAACAGAATGAAATTGACCCTTGAAATTAACTGGTGATAAGGGTATTTTAGTGAGGGCAGATCATACAAGGTCTTGGTAGGATATGGAGGTGTAGTTCAGGATACAGCGGTTAGTACAAGGCCTGAAATTCAATCCCCAGCACAGACGAAACAAAACAAAAAACCACTTGTTAGTAAAATCTTTTATTTTGTTTATATTTAGAAGGTAATTAAAAAATTTTAAGCCAAAATATTTAATAATGTGGAAGAAAGAATAAACAAAGCCAAGAAACTGTCCACTTAAGGTAAATCAGATTTTTGATTTTTTAATGCCATCATCTTGTAATTAAACATATCCATCATATATCTCAGTTACAAAAGGTGGAGAAATACTCAGGCTGAAGAAGTGTCTGCTGATTCCACTTGCTTCAGTAAATGCTCTTCACCTGTAAGGGATGTACAAAAAAATGCTTTGGAACTTTCTCAATCCACTTTTTTTTTTTGGTAAACATTTGGTTACAGAATCATTTTTTATTTACAGAAAAGTAACCAAGTTGGCACAGAGTCCTCATGGATCCTGTACTCTCTTTTCCTTTTGGTTAACATCACATGGTAGGCTTATCACAGGTGGTGAGCCCATATTGGCACATTATTAACCAAACCATCCTTTATTTAGGTTCCTCAGATTTTACATACCTGACTTTTTCTATCTGAGGATCCCATCTAGGACAGTGTATTGCCTTGGATTGTTGTATTTCCTTAGGTTCCTTCGGAACTCACAGTGTCTCAGACTTCCCTTGTGTTCTGTGGACCTTGACAGTTTTGAGTACTGAGTGGAAAATTTGTAGAATGTGTCCCAGTTTAGGTTTATCTGAAATTTTCCTCATGGTTAGAAAGACCAGTAAGGTCAAGCGCCATTTTCTCTTCCTTTCTGGGATGCAAGAGGCATGCCTGATTCAACGCTGTGGGTGAGAACTTCGGGAAGGAAGCCTCCACTTAGAAGGGGAGCCAGGCTCCATCCCCTTGAAGGAGGAATGTCCTCATGCTTCTGGAGTTCTGCTTGAGAGGCTTGTCTCCTCCCATGCAGAAATCCCCCGCCACTTCCTTGCCTCGGTTTTCCCTACCTTTAATACACATACATTTTTTAATTTAAAATTTTATTCATGAGCCAATGAGATGGCTCAGTGGGTAAAGGCTCAGTCTGATGACCTGAGGTCATTCCCTGGAACCTAGATGGTGGAAGGAGAGAAACGACTCTGCCACACATCCTCTGACCTTCACATGTATGTCCATTTGCACACATGTACAAATAAATAAATGTAAAATTTTTAAGTTACTTATTCAGGATGCTCTGATATAAATTTTAAACTTTTGTGTGAGTGCATGTGAGTGGGTACGTGTACATGGCATACACGGATGTGGAGGCCAGAGGTCAATCTTGGGTGTCATTTCTTGGGCACTGTCTACCTTAGTGTTTGAGACAAAGTCTCTCACTGGACCCAGGGCTCACAGATTTGACTGACTGGCTGGCCAGTGAGCCCAGGGATCCACTATTTCTGCCAGTCTGCCCTTCAGTGCAAGGATTACAAGTACCCACACCATGTCCAGCCTTTTATGTGCTGGGGATTGAACTCTTAGGTCGTTATGCTTGCTCGGCAAAGCACTGTACAAATGAAACCATCTCCTTAGCTACAATTTTTAAATTTTGATAATGTGTTATAATTCAATATATTATTATACTGAAAAACATCCAGTTTTGGTTATGAGCAGATTTAAGGTTGAAGTTGATTCCTAAATGACCCCTCATTTCAATCTTTTTTTTTTTTTTTTTAAAGACAGAGTCTTACTATGTAGCCCTGCTGGCCTAGAACTTGCTATGTTGACCAGGTTGGCTTTAAACTCACAAACACGTTCCTCTGCATCCTGAGTGCTGGGGATTAAAAGTAGGTACCACCACACCTAGCCTTCTTTCAGACATTTTTATATTTAGATTTTTTTGTGGGATTTTTGTTTTGTTTTGTTTTTGTTTTTAAGACAGGATCTCATGTAGTCCAGGAGGGCCCAGGGGGCTACTTAGCCAAGGCTGGCCTTGAACTCTTGATCCTTCTGCCTCCAGCTCTCAAATGCTGAGGTTACAGGCATGTGCCATCACACCTGGTTTTATGTGGTACTGGGGATCGAACCCAGGGCTTTGTGCAAGCATTTTACTAATAACTGAGCTACATCCCTGACCCTGTATTTAGTTTTATTATCAATAATATAGGGTTCAAGTTTATCATCAAGAGTCAGGACCACCAAAGAAATTTTACTTCAAACTAGCTCAAAGATTTCAGTGAGTTTTTCTCTCAGATTTAAAAAAAAAAAAAGTTCAGATCTGATGACTCATTAGTATGTGTACATGATTACATAATTTGTTTGAATTGTTCATGTCTTTATTTAACAGTGACAAATGGTTCAACTCCTTTGCTTCTGGCCTTTATCCAACCATCTGTATGGTATTCTATCATAGAATTAGTTTTCACTTAGCATCTTGTGATGATTTCTTCAAGTTGGCCATGTTATTAGCTTAGTAATCATTATATGCCAAGGCACAAATTCACTTAAAAATCTTTCATGTTTCATATTTTCCTCCTTATACCATATATATATATATATATATATATATATATATATTCCACTAAAATTAGCCCTAAGCCCATAAAGATATTTCCTTAAAATTTTTTTAATGTTATTTATTTATTTTATGTGCATGAGTGTTTTACCTGCATGTGTATAAGTACACTGTGTCATACAGTGCCAGAGGAGACCGGAAGAAGGTATTGGGTCCTTTGGGACTGGAATTACCAATGGTTCTTAGCCACCATGTAGGTGCTGGGAACTGAACCCAGACCTTCTGCAAGAGCAGCCAGTGTTCTTAGCCACTGAGTCATTTTTCCAGCTCCCTTAAAAACTTTTTTTTGCCTCTGTAGTCTCACTGATAGCTTTGCTGACTTGAAACTAGGTTCCATTTCTGTTTGTGCTAGTCACACATGGCAGTTACCTTGTCTACCTGCTGTCAGCCCTGTAGGCTGGCCTGTGGACTACAGCAATCCTTCCCAATCCTCTGTCTTTCTGGTGGGTTCAGCCAAGGAGAAGCCCAGAAAGATCTTAAATGAGGCCAATGTATTTTTTCCTTGGCCCCATTCTGGAGTGCTGCCTAGGGCTGCTCTGTCCTGGCACTGAGAGGATACTATTGCTCTGTGGGGAGCCTTCTTCATATAGCTCTTCCCTGAGGAATTCTGGTAATAGATTCCTTTTCTCCTTGGGGCCTAAAGGAGGTTACAGCTGAGCTGTAGCTGGTCAGAGATTTGCCTCCTGTCACTCCCTCCAGCCCCACTCTGTAATCAGCCTTTCTTAGATCCTATCAGATCCTGTCAATCTGAGCTGCATACTGCATGTGAACTGATAACACACTTCCTCTTTAGACTTAAAACCCATTTCCTTCAAGAAACTGCCACTCATTCATCTCCCAAGTGTGCTTTTCTGCTGAACATATAACATACAAGACATCCATTAAACTGCATTTTATCTAAAGGCTTCAAATCTCTAAGGACAAGAGACTAGTTTATTCTTGTCCCTACCAACACCTATAGAATTTTTATGTTACACTTAATACATTTTCAAAACAAGTGAACAGTACTTTATGCATCTTTCAAGACTTATTTTGGGGGCTGGAGAGACAGTTAAAAGCACTTCCAGAGGACAGAATTAGGTTCCCAGCATCCATATCAGGTGGCTTTGCAACCACCTGTAACTCCAACTCCAGGAAATCTGACACCCTCTTCTGGCCTCTGCAGGTACTTACATGGGGACACACACACACACACACACACACACGCATGTGCACATAAGTACAAATAAAATAAATCTTAAAAATTGAGAATTGTTTCTGTTAACTTTTGCAGAGTTCTCTTTCACTCTAGACAGGAGATAGGATATTATAAAAAAAGGGGGGGGGTGAGTAGGTGGGAATTAATGTTCTAATGCTTGAGATATCCTGTAGAGATAAGTGACAAATTCAATGTTGGCATCTACTTAACTACATTCTAATTAGATAATCTTGAGAAAAATTAGTTGGAAGAGGAGGACTCGATTGAATTTCAGGGAAATTATAAACATTTCTAAATATTGTTCAGTTCTGTATCTACCCTTTTCAATGGACATTTTTCTCTAACAGGATCTTTTTGTTCATTGATATATTTTGTTTTACTCTAAATTGTGATAGTTTAATAGGTATATTCATTATTTAAATACACATTTGCTTGTATTTGTGTTTGTTGTAGACATTTGTATCATGTACTGCCACATATGATATTTATTCTGTTAAGTATGGTGAGGTGCCAGATGAGCAGGGAGTTAGAGCTACATATGTATAAGTTCCTATGGGGCTGGAGAGATTGCTCAATGTTTAAGAGTGTGTGCTGCTCTTGCAGAGGACCTGAGTTCAGTTCCCGGCACCCATTTTGGGCAGCTCACAACCACTTGTACGTCCAGCTTAAGGAGACCCAATGCTTCTTCTCTTCTGACCTCGGTAGGCACTTACGGTAATGTACACACACACATATACGTATACATACACACAATTAAAAATGAAATAAATATTAAAAAAAGCTTCAGGGGCTAGAGAGATGGCTCAGTGATGAAGAGAATTGACTGCTCTTACAGAGGACCCAGGTTTGGTTCCCATCACTCACTCACATGACAGGTAACAACCATCCATAACTCCAGTTCTAGGGGATCTAGAGCATTGCATGACATGTGTACTTACATACATGCAAGTGATATACAGATAAATTAAAACAAAATATTTTTAAAGAATAAGTTTTTATAATCATATTTATATGATTATGAACATGCTTTTAGTTGTTCCATCAAAAAATATATTTAGCAATATATTTACATGTGTCTGAATTTGTACATATTTGGTAAACAAGGCTGGTTTTCCAGGGGAGGCCATCAGTCTAGCATGATGACCAAAGGACATCCATGCTCTCCTGGCACAGCTGATGGCCAGATGTTTCTGATCTGGCCTTCTGCCACAGCCGTGTCCTTCTAGTAGGATTTATCTGTTAAAATTCATCTTACTAAATATTCTTTATACTACAAATAATCTGCATGTTACAGACTCTGTAGCACTTGCTTTTTGATATTCTGTATTGTTAGAAAATTATCAAATTATCATCTTATGATTGTTTACCAGTTTCATCAAGTTGTCTCGGCAGAAAGTATATCATCAACATTTTTTTCAGTTTCTAAAAACTGTGTGTGTGTATGCACATGTATGTGTAGGCATGCTTGCCCACTGCAAGAAGCCAGAGGTTGATGCTGGAACATTGTTCCTTGATCACTTCACCTTCTTTTTTGGAATAAGGTTTCCTATTGAACTGGAAGTTTTCCACTTCAGCTAGACTGGCTAGCTAGTGGGCCCCAGGGACCCACTTGCCGTTTTCCAGTGCTAGGGTTATAGGCATGTGCTGCTGTGCCTAGCTTTTATGTTCTAGGAATCCAAATTCGGGTCTTCATATTTGCACAGCAAGTACTTTACCCTCTAAACCATCTCCTCAGCTCCTTGTTTTTTAAATAATTAAAAAAATTTTATTTTTATTTTATGTGGATAAATGTTTTGCCTATATATATGTAAGTATACCCACATCATGTGATACCCATAAAGGTCAGAAAAAGATGTCAGATTCCCTGAAACTAGAGCTCCAGACGGTTGTTAGCCATCGTGGTTTGGTTCCCGGTACCTACCATCAGTTGTGCCAGCACTCTTAACCACTAAGCCATCTCTCTAGGCCCCCTTTTTTGTTTTATAAGACGGGATCTTGCTATGTAGTATGACTGGCCTGGAACTTACTATGTAGACCAGGCTGACTTTAAAGATAATTCTCCTGCTTCTGTCTCTTGAGTTCTGGGATCGTAGGTATGTACAGCATGCCTGGCTTCAACTTCTTTTTTATTTTACAGTACCAATATTTTATAAGTGGTAAGTGCTTCATTAATAAATCAAAAGAATTCTGAGAAGCTTAGAAAATTCACCATTATTTACTAAAATACGGTTCAAAACACAGAACTATTTTCTTAAGAGGAAATTTAAATCCATCTTGTATTATAATAAGATAGCACTTTGAGAGACTTAAGGAATTGCTATTAATGAATTATTATTCCAAGCAATGAATAAACAACCTAGCCCTTAATTCTGTTTCTCAAGCCCCAGATTGACTCACCATCAGGATCCTTAGAAAGCATTCATGGCTCTTCTCCTGTTGATATCTCTCTTTATTTGGCACAGAGAGCAAACAGGGCAACACAAGGTGGCCATGTAGTCATCACAAATAGATCCCTGTGGGAAGATATGAAAGACATGTAAATGCACAGTGTACCTGCTGTGGTTTAAGGCTTGTTGGTTTTCAGGCACCTTCAGGTGAACCAAAGGCCCTGATTCTTTGTATTCATTTTATTTTATTTTTATTTCTTTATTTGTTTTTACATTTTATTTGTTTTGTGCGTTTGGGCACATGGGTGTGTGCATGGGAATCAGAGGACAACTTTCAGGAGTAAGTTTTCTCTTTCAACCAAGTGCAGTCTGGGGACTGAGTTCAAGTTGTTAAGCTTGGCTGCAAGTGCCTTTCCTGACTGAGTCATCTTGCTAGTCCTGGATTCACTTTAGATGGATTCATTCAGGAAACACTAACTGATTTTTCCCTATATCATCTGCCTCTTCTTATGACACCATGCTTTCCAGTACTTTATAATTCTTGGAGTACAAGACAGTGAACTAAGGTTCCAAATCTAAGACTAGAAAAGGAGATTCAGAAAGTAGACTCTCAACTCTTTCCCCCAACGCTTGCTCACTGTCCAGGGAGCTACTGACTCAAAGCAAGTAGTTCAAAGGGTCAGGAAGCAGTTGTATCAAGAAGAAAATGATGCTATTAACATGTTGAATGTGTTGTGAAGAGAAAAACAAAGTTGTTAGACAGGGAATAAAATTGTGTATATAATATGATTTTTAAATTGAATAAAGCAATGTTAAGGATCATGATATAGATATCGGATACATAATTAACCAAAGGCATGTAGATTGGTATGACTAAGGAGTGGGATTGGGAGCCAGGGAAAATCACAAAATCAAACCTTTGTACAAGAAGTACAACTCAAGGCTGTCATTTGAAGATTCAAAGAAACAGCAAAAAACGTGCTCTAGGGAAGGAAAAAGTCAAGAAGGAGGTTTGGGAGCAAACTGTAAAATCAGAGCATTTAAAAAGCAATTTGCTTCAGGGCTTTAGTACCTTAAAAAAAAAGCTGTATTAGAAAATGGGTATTGGTGACATTTAAAAGGCCAGAAAAATGTGAACAGTTTGGGGAAAATACAAAGAAGCTGGGATTCCAATGATGAAGAAGAAAACTAGAGCCATACAACCTGATGTAGCCACTATCCCCAGAACACTAGATAAACCCAGAACTCAGCAAGGAGGAACAGGCCCGCAGTGGGGATGGTGGAGAGGCCATCAAAGCCTCCCTTGAATGGTAGGACCTGCATCTGAGGCTTGCTACGGATTTAGGGATATAGCACCCAAACACAGCAGAGCCTCCTCATGTTGCTGTGAGGCTCCAGAGAGAAGTAATGGAAAATGGTGGGCAGTGTGCTAGGCATTAGATTGTTGAATCACAGGAACATGTATTCTGAGAGAGACTTCCAGGTATTCCTCCAAATGACTATATCAGTTTACAACCCACTGGCACTTATATGTATGTGAGTTATAGGGTTAGAAAGAAGTCTTAAAGTTGTTGTACATCAAATTATTGTTTATTACCAGGAAGTGGAATTGGGTTTAAAAGGGTTCACTTTTTATGTTTAAATTTACTATATAATTTTAACATTATGTTTTGTAATTAGAAAAACATAACTATTCTCAAGTGAAAAATAATTTCAATGGAATAAAATAAGTTCCTAGAAAAATTTCACATTTGTTTGTTCCCTGTGATGGTTAATTTTATGTGTTAAACGTGTCTAGGCTATGGTTGAACCTAGATGTTTTGTTCAACATTGTTCTAGATGTTTGCTGAAACATTTAAATTAACATTTAAATGAGTAGACTTTGAAGCAGATTACTTTGCATAATATGAGTGGACCTTTCTATTTAGTTGAACACCTTTTTCTTATTGGAATCTGGGGCTAGCTGATTAGGCTAGGCTGGCTGGCTAGCTAGGGACCTACAAACACCCCTTCTCTACCTTTCCAATGCTGGAATTACAAGGGTAGCACATACCCCTAATCATGGATTCTGGGGATCAAACTCAGGCCCTCATCCTTCCGTGGTAATCACTTTACTGACTAAGCTATCTTCTCAGCCATCCCTCTCTCCCGCCCTCCTTTATGATAGACCGTACTGTGTAGCTCAGGCTGGTCTCAAACTCCTAATCCTCCTACCTCAGCCTCCTATAAGCTAGTATTGCAGGTATGTGCTACCATACCCAGCTAGTTGAAGATGTTAACAGAAAAAAAAACCAACAAAACCAGATTTCCCTTGAAAGAATTCTACCAGCTACACTGCCTATGAGCTTAAACTGCAGTTCATTCCTGAGTCTTTAGCTTGACAGCCTATTCTTCAAGTTTTGGACTTACTGACTTCCATAACTGTATGACCTAAAACAAATCTCCCTCTGTCTCTCTCATTTTCTCCTTTTCTATACACATACAGAGGCTCATGTATGAATACATAGATGCATATCTGATACATTTTCCTATATAATATATAGGGAAGTATGTGAACATATACACACATACATACACCCCCGCATCTACTCATCCCCAGCACCATAAGGATGAAGAAGAGTCAAGTAGTCTGAGGTGTGGTAGGTTCTAAACAATCTTCTTTTATATTATACACATTGCAACTATGTGAGTTACTTCTTTTCTAGAATGTTCATCAGAAACATAGAAAGACACCACTTAAGTAGAATATAAAGCTGCATGAGCTACAAAACTCTTTACAATCAAATGCTGAGCATGGACACCATCCAACGGCAGCCATGCTCAGCAAGCGTTACAAATATGGGCACATATTGGAAACATAGAGGAAGGTAAGAGACTCACGGGAATGCCATATCGGGTTCGGTAGAGAGTCCTCATTGCGACAGCTGTTCCACATAAGCAACATTCATTCATATCAGCTGCCACTTGACACCCAAGGCACATAAAGCAAAATGTGCCACAGATACCTGGATGCACAAAACAGAGGCCCAAGTTACTCTAGTCAGCTCCTATCACAGCTGAGCATGTGTTCAGTTGCACAGACAGCTGTCACATCATGGGGTCTTTGCCATACCATGATGCCAAGTTGATCTTCACTGTTTCAGAGGGGCTTCATCACTTCCTTCATCCTCAAGGTATCTCAGGAGTACTTGGACGCAGGTCAAGTACTTGGAAAGTACGTCATTCCTTTTGCAACAGTACCATCCTCGACTCCACTCACTACTTCAACTACTGAAACCTAGCCGTGTTCCAGGTATATTACTGAGTGCCAACCATGCCCCCAGCTGAAGTCCAGTAGGGAAATCACAGGAAAGGATGCCCAGTGGAAACCAGCCTGGGAGGCCCCAGGGTCACCCAACATAGAGCTTACAAGGCCCTAAGTGCTTGAGCTAAATATTGGAAGATGGTTAGAAATGTTAAAAGTGGACTAAAATAAAAATTTTAAAGGAAATAAAGTCTTTTTGAGATATCATACCCATTCACTGTGGCTGGAGTCCTGGGATAAGATGGGGTGAAGCTGGGGTGATAAAGGCTAAGGGGTCAGATGATGACTAATTAGGGGTGCTCACATTGAGTCATCAAAGCCACAAAGAATCACCAAAGTATTTTGTAAGGGGAGAATTATTTGGTCAGATCTATACTCAAAGAAAATCTGCAGGGGGTGAATAGGATCAAAATACATTGCATGTATAAAATTCTCAAAGAATTAATAAAAATATACTTAAAAATCTGTCACAAGTTGGATATGGTAGCACACACTTTTAACTTGAGCACTCTAAGCAGAGGCCAGTAAATCTCTGTGTCATCAAGGCCAGCCTGATCTACATAGCAAATTCCAGGCCAGCTACAGGAAAACTGTGTCTCACAAAAAGCCAAAAAAGAAAAAAAATTTTTTCCACAAAGCAATGCAGATTGCCTTGGAACTTCCATATTTAAGTAACTGGACATTTGAATAATTGAGAAGCAACAAGGGGCAGGAGGATTAAATGCTTATCTCTGTTATAGTCTCTATTATCACTTTGAGTTTCAGATGCGGAACTAAAATACCTTGAGACATGTAAGTCATCAGTGCCAGCTACCACTTAAGGCAAAGAGAGCCTCCTGATGAACTAACTTGATTCACTTACAAGTTCCATTTCACTAAAGTCAAAGCCAGTGTATTTTCTTTCCTTGGCTAACGATGGCCTTTAGTGCAAATATCGTGCACCTGGTTGTGCTGAGCGCAAAGCACCCTGTCCTCTTTGTCTCCTCACCTCATTTCCAAACTTTCCTTCTTCCAAGTTCACTTAGAGGGATCATAGCTGGATCCCACTTCAGAGATGCGCTGAGGGAAAGCAAGGGGAGTCAGAGGTACTTTTCTCATTGACAAGCTAATTGCCTTCAGAATTCTTTATTCTCAAACATGCAGGGAAATTTAATTGTATAAATTAAAATAGTTCTCTGAAACCATGGCTGAAAACTGCATCATGTGTTCTGGATACATGTAACTATAAAATAATGATTTCAGTTTCTTTGCAATCAAGAAGTCTTTTTTTTTTTAATTAGGTTATGCTTGAAATGCTTCATTTGTGCATCATGTATTTATGATAATTAGGTTGGGCTTGTTCATTTTTTGAATCAGTTATCTCTTTCACTATTATCATAACTGTAGAGCTTATTTTGGAAGAAATACAATTCTTTGGGATTATAGCCAGGGAAGAATCAGTTATAATGAGCACAGAGCATTTTCTTTGTTGCTGATTGTACCTTTACTGGGTGTGCAAGTATCTGTAGTAAGTTAGGAAGTTCTACCATAAAGCAAAGGAGAGGAGGGGAAGAATTTGGACATCATATGGATCACGGGGGACCTTTCCCCAACACTTACAGACTCCACAGTCGCTGAAGCAATCACACAGGCCTGTCTGCCAGTTGGAATTTTGGGGCGCACGAGCAAATCCAGGTTGAGTCACAATGACTGTTGGTGCCTGAGCCATCTTCAACGCAGGAGCTCAAAACCTGTGGCTGAAAAGGAAGATGTCTGCGATTGTAGCCTGGAGAAGCTGGAAAAAATGCTCTCTAGATGTGGCATGCTCTGATGGCTGGGCAAGCATTTAAAACAGACTGCTTGTTGATCTTGAACAGCATCTCTGTCTCCGCCTCTCTGGGAATAGATGCCCCAGGGGAAAGGGGTTTACTGAACTGGTAAGGTGAACAGGTGCCTCCTCTGGGAGAAAGGGATGAAACAAGGGTGTTCAAGTACTATTTTTAGACAGTTCTCTACTGTCCGTAAGAGACGGGAAATAAATGACTGGTTTGTGATAGTGGTCAGAAGTAGTGAACTGAGGAAAACAGCCTTCTCTAAAGCTTTGTGCACATGGGAACATTCACCCTCTCCCTCGTAATCCTTTGTCATGCTCTTGTTTCTTTTGGAATTGGTTTGGATGGACAGTCTTCTGCATCCAAGTTGGTCTATCACCTCAGATTTACTAGGACCTGCATCCCTTTGTCAGTGCTACTTAAAAGTCTCTTGCTATACGATGCTCTGCCCAGCAGGGCCTTTCTTTTTGTTTGTTTGTTTTCTTGAGACAGGATCTCATGTAGTAGCCCAGGCTGGCTTTAAGCACACGATCCTCCTGCCTCAGTCTTTTAAATGATGGGATTATAGGCTTGTACCAGACTAAGCTCAGCAAAGTCTTTATAAAGTATATTTTGTTCCTTTTTTTTTGGTCTTCTTGAGATAGTGTCTCCCTGTAGCCCTAGCTGGCCTGGAACTCACTATGTAGACCAGGATGGCCTTGAACTCACAGAGATTTGCCAGCCTCTGGGATTAAAGGCCTGTGCCACCACATCCAGTTTAGGCTACTCTTAATTTCTCTCCATCATGAGAGATGCTATGAAGTGCAGAAAGGTGACTTGGGTTTGGAGTGAGAGATGAGGGATCTAACCAGTCATTTCTCTCTCCACATATTCACCTGTAAAGTGGAAATGGTGACTGAGCTATCTGCCTCACGCACTCACTGAGAGTATTAAGTTGGGCTGGAGAGCTGGTGCAGAAGTTAAAGGCTCAGAATCACAGCCAAAAAGACAAGAGAATATTAAGTACGATTTACAGACAAGTTTAGTAAATAATAAAACAAGCCAGACAAATACAAAGGAAGGTGGCACTAATGTACACGGCACCGCCTCTGGTCTGTGAAAGCCTCTCGGAAACCAGAAAACCTCTGTATCAGGAAAATGTGTGTGCGTGCGCATGTGCATTTATCTCTATGTGCGGTGTATGTACAGTGTACACGCAGGTGCATGTGCCTGTGGAGGCCAGAGCAGGATGTCAGGTATCCTGCCTGCTCCATCACACTCCACCTTATTCTCTTGAGACAGCGAGGGCTTAGAAGCAGCAGAACACTGACTGTATCAGTAAGAACACCCTGTGCCCAAATTAGATTACCCAATGCCATTTTTCAGAAAAAAAAAAAAAAAAGAATAGTCATTAGAAAAATGACTAACTCCAAGACTAGGGAAAGGAATTCGTAAAATGAGCCTGGAACATGTGGACTCAGAAAGAAAGGAGGCCTCAAAGCAGATTAGAGGCTAGTTCAAAAGAATCCTCTGATCAAAGGAACCACTGATGCATGAGATAAAAAAACAGACTTCTGGGCAAGTTGATGGCCCTACCAATGGCCAAATCTAGGAGAATTTGAGCAAAAAGTGAAGCGATTAATGGGTTATAACTCACAGAATAAACTATATATCTTTTCTATATATCTATATTATACATCTTACATATTTAACTAGTATTAATAAATAAATTTTAAAATGGGAGCGAACGGATGGTATTTAAAATTTTTATTTATTTTTATTTTATGTATATGAGTGTTTTGTCTGCAAGTATGTAAATACCCCATGTGCATGCAATGCCCAAGGAAGCCAGAAGGGGACCTCGGCTCCCAAGGAGTTACTGGCAGCTATTAACCACCATTTAGGTACTGGGAACTGAAGCCAGGTTCTCTGTAAGAGTAGCCAGTGCTCTTAACTGCTGAGCCACCTGTCCAGCTCAGATGATACTTTTCTATGGTAGAACTGCAGTTGGTGAGTATAGAAGGAATAACAGAAATACAAGACCACCATTTGGCATACATCATAGTAGCAACTGTAAGACTGATGAATGGAATTTATGGTATTATGATAGGTAAATTTTGGTTTTCATCTATGGTTCCTGTCTTGTATCTTCCTCCCCAAAGCAAGCCATAGAAACTAGAACTTTTCTTCTCCAACACAAGTCAAAAAACCCAGTCTTCCTCACTTCTCTGTCTTAGAGCTCAGCATAACGACATTTTCTTATCTACTTTGATAAACAACCACAGACATTCCCTTGAAGATTTGGTCCATGAGGAAGGAATGTTGAAGAATCTGAGAAGACGGGACTTACTGGGTTTTCTTATCTAGTCTATGAGCAACTATGGCCATGCAGTGACATGTCCACAAACTTCCAGAAGACAGAGTTTGAACAGTTTCTAGGTCATGGAACATGTGGTCTTATCCAGAGTCACCCTTGTACTTGTCAGCTTGACATACCTGGCTTGAGGGAGACTCAGTTTTGGAATTGCCTCCATTGGACTGGCCTGTGACCATGTCTGTGGGGCATTTTCTTGATTGTTGAGTGATGTGGGAAGGCCCAGTTCACTGTGGATGGTGCCACCCCTGGGCAGTTTGTTCTGTATTGTATAAGAAAGTGGGCTGAGCATGGCCAGGGGAGCAAGCCAGTAAGCAATGTTCTTCCATGGCCTATGCTTCAGCTCCTGCCTCCAGGTTCCTGCCCTGAGTTCCTACCTTGGGTTCTCTTAGTGATGAGCTGTGACCAGGAGATGTAATTTGAATAAACCCTTTCTTCCCCAAGTTGGTATTGGTCACAGTGTTTTGTCATAGCAAATGGAAAAGCAAGCTAGAACAGAAATTGGTACCAGGGTCATGGGGTATTATTGTGATAGACCTGACCTATGTTTTGGCGAGGCTTGTGGAAGCATTTGGAACTCTGGGCTAGAAAAGTCATTGAGTGCTTAGAGTTTGTTGTTGTGGAGCTTGGAACAGTTATGCTGAAAAAGTTGTAGATATGGAACTGGCTTGTGAAGCTTCAAAGAGAAGGAGAGGCTATCAGGACTGTTTGTGTGATGTTTTGAATTGAGAATCTGTGGGTTCTGGTCAACTGGGGTTGTGATTAAGAAGAGATCAGAACCTGAAGTGAAATCTTTTGTTTCACCGGGACAACTGATGCTGGTTGGCTGGAGCTGAAAAATCAGCTGTGAGTAACAAGAGACCAGCACCACCAAGGCAAAATATTCTAGGAAGTATTTCCTCAGGGTCACAGAAGCTGTGGTCCAGAGGGGGCCTGAGCTCCATCTCAGAGAACAAGAAGCAGGACTTGTTAATATGTAAGAGTCTCCTGCAGGTTCTGGTGTTGAAAGGGTGAAGCTCAACAAACAAAAGTCTACCCTTGGTTAAGTAGATTTATTACTTGCTCAAGGGTGAATGCACACTATGGGGAACTGCAGTGTCTTAGTAAGAGGGTGCTTAGAAAGACTGCTTAGAAAATTTAGGCTGTAATTGAATGATTTGGAGAAGAAACCAGAAAGGAGAGGCACTTCAGAAGGTACAGTTTGCTTTATGACTAGTTGTATTAAGACATCATTCATTAAGGAGAGCCGACTACAGGAACCCCAGCTGCAACAGGTTAAAGTGTTGTTACTGAGAAAAAGCTAAACACACTTCCTCCTCTTGCTTGTAGTCGATTTTTAAAATACTCATTTTGGAGTTCATGTAGCAGCTGACCAATATATAATTGGTTCCTCTCTAGCTTTGTGGTGAGAAACTACATTTTACTATCTTGTTCTTGGACTTTTGCTGTTGGGGCATCGTTCTCTGAAAGAAGATTTTTCTTTCCTTCCTCTCCCTTCTCCCTCCCTCCCTCCCTCCCTCCCTCCCTCCCTCCCTCCCTCCCTTCTCTCTCTCTCTCTCTCCTTCCTTCCTTCCTTCCTTCCTTCCTTCCTTCCTTCCTTCCTTTCTTTCTTTCTTTCTTTCTTTCTTTCTTTCTTTCTTTCTTTCTTCTTTCTTTCGTCACTATGACTTTAGTTAGGATTCCTTACAGGAACATAGCCACATAAATGAAGAAAATGTCCCTCCCTCCCCCAGCAACTTGAAAGATGCCTTTTGTAGCCTAATGATTAACTGCAAAGTTAGTTATTCCTGAGAAGGAAACTAAAATCACATAAGTCATAAGGCATACTAATCTAACCTTTGTTTAGATTTTTGGAATCCAGAAGGTCTGATGACCTGAAGTAGTCCGCCTGAAATTTGAAACTACCCTGGGCTACACATGAGATACCTACCCAGAAATCTCTAAATAGGCTTTGCTCCTGAGGTGCCTAAGCAAGATGCCACCACCACCACCCCTTTTGAGACAGGGTTTCATATAGTTCAAGCTAGCTTCAAACTCTGTAGGTGGCTGAAGATAATTTTGAACTTCTGATCCTCTTGCCTCTGCTCAGTGTTAGGTCCTGGGGCCAGGAGTGGGAGCGGCGAACTCAAGCAAGCGGTGGGACCGTGGGAACCCGAGCTCTGGCAGGCGCTGGAAAACCCAGCGCTGTTGAGTTCCGAGCCGCTGGATCCACGCACCGGTCGCTACACCAGAGCCTGAGCGCCTGGCAACTTTTAAACTTAAAAGTTTATATCAGACGCACGACAGGGAGAAACTATCGTCCACCGCTTTGGATGTTTATTAGGAAGGCTCTACGTGCTGTACATACCCTCTTTCCTTCGTTTTATTTTATTTTTGAGGGGTCTCATGTAGCCCAGACTGTCCTCGAAGTCGCTAACTTTTTTCAGATTTTAAATATAGTAACACGCGCCTGAAGATTTCCAAAAGAAAACTGACCTGCTGTAGCTGTCCTCTGTCTTTCTTGATAGCCCTCATTTAGCATACCGAAGATGTTTGTGTATTTATATTGTGTAAATACACTGGGTGCTTTACAGCTGCTTGAGACCCGAACATTGAGTGCTTCTAAAGTCCACGGCAATGTGCATCTGTAACAAGAATCCACACCCCAAACAGCCATATGCTCACGGCCAGATTGGTAAGAAAGTGTTCTTTCCTCCAGGAAGTGGGCTAAACAGTCATCAGCCTGGCTGACTGTCGGTTATGTGTAGCTGGGTTAGTGGTGCAAGTCAGTGATCCTAGCTCTTGGGAGGCAGGAGGATCAGAAGACCTGCTTCAACTGTAACAGATACTGCCTCAAAAACAAAACAAAACACCCCAAAATAAATGAAAATAAGATTGTAATAATAACCATAACAAAAACTCAAATCTTATCCTAGGAGAAATTTGAAAACATGTATAATGTACCTCACCCACATGCAAACTATTTCCAGTCTTAATGGTATTTGTAAGCTGATTTTTTTTATTTCCAACACTGACAAAGTCAAATTACAAATAAAAGAAGAAATAAATGTTCCATGTGTCTTTCGTGATAGACTTCCTTTTTTCTTTCTCTTGCTTTGTGTGTGGCGCACACCTTGAATCTCAGCACTTGGGACACAGAGACAGGTGGATGACTATGAGTTCAGTGCTAGCCTGGTCTATGTAAGAGTGCCAGGTCTGCCAGTTGTATAGTGAGGCCCTGTCTCAAAACAGTAACAGCAAAAACAACCCAGTGGTAGGGGCTGGAGAGAGGACTTAGCAGTCAAGAGCGCTTACTGCCCTTCCAGAGGAACCAGGGTCCGTTTCCAGCACCCAGAGGATGCCTAATGCACATCCTTAAGTTCAGGTGATCTGACACCCTCTTCAGGCCTCCCTGGGCATTGGGCACAATGTGGTGCACAGTGCAGGCAAAACATACACATAAAACAGAAATAAAATATTTTTTAAAAAAGAACACAGCTGTCTTTAACCTCAATCATCCAAGATAGATAAAAGATTAGCAGAAAGTGACAGGAAAAACAACTTCCCCGACACTTCCCTACTGATGTCTCTAAGAGCGTTTGGAACTTCATGTTTGTGCTAGTGTCCGTAGTTTGGTTGGCCTCAAAAGATGATGTGTAAAAGTCACTTGGAAAGTTTGTTGATCAAGTAGATTCCTGGACCCTATCCTTGGAAACTGCAATTAAGGTGGGTAGACCTGGGGCTGAGTACCTTTGGGGGTGAAAAGTTGAAAAACTATATGGTTGCTTTGATGAGATTTAGAAAAAAAAGTGTTCCTTTCCCTAGGCAGAAACAGTAACTAACTTCCAGTTCCTCCCACATGTCAAACTAGCCCACGGCCCCTCCGCAGTCGGTGATTTAGGGAGAGGCCTTGCAGTTGGTGGAGACACTCACACCAGTGCCTTGTGAAACATACTTTGTAACTCCTGGTTCTGGGCTTTTCCATTTCTCTTCTGTTACTAATAGTTTCAAGTTCAGTTCCCTTTAAACAATATATATTGAGACCCCAGGGAATGTGAAAGTCTGTGATAGATTTGTTATGGGCTAAGGAGATCTCAGCACTTCTGCTCAGAGCTTTACTTGGTTGCAGGCTATCTTTGAAGCCTGAACAGCAGAAAGATTTGATAAAGTGGAAAAGGAAAAGAGGCGTCAAGGGGAATGGAGATGGAGACTGTGGAGGGCAAGCTCTGCAAAATGAAAAGACAGTGCCTTTCTCTAGAAGGTTCTTTTTGTGGAATGATTCTACCAGGAAATCTTGCAGGATTTGGTTCAGATTTTGAACATCTTAAAATCAACCTGGTACCTATTTCCTCTGCTTAAGAATACCCCTCTCTTTAGAAGGACAGGTCACTAGCTTAATAAAATTAATGTTATGTTATATTGCATTAATTATATTGACAAATCTTATTAATAATGATTAACCTAGGTTCTAGTCATATTATTTAAATTTTCCTCTTTCTACTGTATATTGGTATTAAAATTTATTTTTTGATTTGACTGAAATTATCCCAACTCAAAATGATCTTTCATCTCATGAGCTAGCAAATGTGAGATGTGAAAGGGAACAGTTCTCTCTTTGTGTGTCAGTGAGTTTCAGAATTCAATTTCAATATGTTTTTCTTCCTTTCAAAATGAGAATTCAAGAATTCTCACGATTCACAAACTAAATCTACAAAGAAATCTCAATTAGTTTTGCTAAATAAATATTTTAAGTGGATAAAATAAGACATTTTTAATGCTAGAAGCTAGACCAGCACCCATAAAAATGAAAAAATAAGAATGGTCAAGTTAGTAAATATCACACTTAAATGCATTTACCTCTCAAAACAGTGTTTGAAGAGGGTTCCAGGCTGAGATTTTTACCCTAATTTCAAAAGCAACATTTGTAGCAAAATGCTTACCCCATCATTACTGAGTTTGACAAAATTTACTAAATTTAAAGCAATTAAAAAAGAAAACATTGGTCTTTCAATTAAACCTCAAACTATGTTAGGAATGAGACAATTAAATCACTTTTAAAAGACTCCTCCTCACAGTACTAACAAGAAGTGACCAAAAAAGTTCTTAACATACATGTACTTACTATTGAAAAAAGGTTTGAAGCAGCAAGTGTCTTGCCTGGAGAGAATCTTCCTAGAAGTGGAAGCTCCGGGGAAGAGAGAGAAGACTGGCTTTTCAGTGTGTAGTGTACAGAGCACCTTCAGACTTCCTGATTGGCCGAGGAGTCCAGTTCCTCCCATGGTGAGAATGAAAGCTATCTATCTCTTGCTAAACAGGGCATGTTCCTTTTTTACTATGTGCTAACTAAACTCATACACGTTTGTAGAGAGAAGATTCGATTCATTATGTTTGATGTCATATGCCTGGCAAAGCTTGCTGCTTTTTACACTTTTCCTCTTTTAATATAATGAATAAGGAAGTATTAGGCTACCTGGGATTCTAGGTCTGATCAGACTTTCTCATCTTTGCCTTTCCCTCTCTCTCCTTCCCTTCCTTCCCAGAGGTGTTAGGGATTAAACCCAGGGCAGGAACTTTATCACTGAGAGACATCCCTGCGTTGTTTTCTGTAACAGACTGAACACTTGCTTTGTGTTAGGCATGGCACTTTCTTTAAAAAAATTTTTGTGACAGGCTCTCCCTGTAGCTCCAAATGGTCAGGAACTTGCTACGTAGACCAGGCTGGCCTCAGTCTCACAGACACCTATCTCTGCCTCTGAGTGTTGAAATTGAAGGCAGGCATGTTCCACCATGCCCAGCTGTTTTTCTTTTTTAATTAAAAATTTTATTTATTAGTATGGGAGGGATCATGCACATTCTGCAGGGAGTGTGTGGAGGCCAGGGGACAACTTTTGGGAGTGTGTTCTCTCCTTCTGCTTTGTTGAAGCAGGGTATCTCTTGTTTCTACCATTCTATGTAGCAGTGAGCTTCTAGGCAGTTTTCTTGTCTCCACCTCCCATCTCTCAGAATGCTGGAATTATAGATGTGAACTACCACATCTGGCTTTTTGTACATTCCAGGGATTGAAATGAGGTTGTCAGGTTTTTACAGTAAGCCTTTGTTTACCCATCGAGCTATCTTGCGGGACCTCTAGCTGCGGTTTTTAAAAAAAATTTTTAACATTTAAAAAAACTTATTTTTATTTTATGTGTATTGAGTGTATTGCCTGCATGTATGTAAGTGCACCCATGTCATGCAGTGCCCTCCGAGGTCAGAAGAAGGCATCAGATCCCCTGGAACTGTAGTTACAGACAGTTGTTAGCTGCCATGTGGATGCTGGGAATGGAACTCAGGTCCTCTGCAAGAGCAGTCAGTGTTCTTAACCACTAAACCATCATTTTTATGCATAACTGTTTTCAAAATTCTCCCTACAATCATATAGGCTGGTACAGTTATTGTCTCCATTCCAGGGGCAAGGCACTGGCTGAAATGAGACTCTGCCGCATGCTGCCACACATTCCTACTGTAAAATTTACCACAACAGCCTAGCTGGGAAGATTTCCAATCCCAAATAACCTCAGAGTGAGTGAAAGATAGGCTGGACACTTCTATTCCTGAGGGGTTTTATTAAGTAGTAAGGTTTGCCAACTGCAGTGGTACATGCCTTTAATCCAGCACTTGGCAAGCAGAGGCAGGCAGATCTCTGTGAGATGAAGCCCAGCCTGGTCTACATAGCAAATTCTAAGCCAGCTTGGGGCTATAGGGAGGCCCTGTCTCAAACAAATGAACAACAAAAGTAGAATTTATGGGAGGTCTACAGGAGGATCCAGCAGACCAGACTATCAGGATACAGCAGCCACTGGTGCTGAGTGCCACAGAATCAAAGGGAACTTGAAGGAGTTTAGCCTCCCCAAAATGGGGGAGTCTAGACAACCTGTAGCAACAGTGTAAGGAAATCCTTCTATTGTGGTTTATGTTAGGTGTGACTGGAACCTCCGAGCCCTCCCCCAGCAGTTCCAGCCTAGATTCTCTGTGGCCTCTGAGATCTGAGAGATCTGAGAAAAGAACTGACTTTTTGAATAGATAAGGTCCCCAACCCAGGATTCCCAAACAGCTGTAAAAAAGGACTACTTCCTGCCCAGAAGCTTACCTTAAACATCAGTAAGATGTCGTGGCAATCCCAGCCCTCCTCCCCTAAAAGCCAGGAGGGGGCTGAGGGTTTTTTAGGCTTTGAAGCTTTTGGTTTTTTCTGGGCTTTTGGTCTGAGCTCGCTCTCCTGGAGAGTTAGCCTCTCGCACTTCTCCCTGAGGGAGCTCCTCCATCCCGATCTGGAGCCAGGCACGCCAGCCCCAAGATGGGGGTGAGGAGGGCTAGCATCTCTGCACTCCTGAGTGGGGAGAAGCTGGTCCCATCTGGTTTTCTCTTAATAAACCAGTCCTATTAGCTCCCAGCAGTCTCTGGTCCCTTCTGTCTGCTGCGTGTCTTGAACCCAGAACCTGACATAATGGTGCTGTGACTCAGATTGGAAGAGACCAGTAGCCCACGTCGGGACCACGTTTCATGTGGGACCTGACATGGTATGATCTGATCCGCTGGTCCGGCAGTGGGCTCCTCACCCACAGCCCAGCACCCTACGTCATGAGACATGGAGATACGGGTCCCCTTTGCCCTCTATTGCTCTCTCAGCTCTCTCCCTCTCATTCTCCCATTTCTGAGTGGCCACTGGTACTCACTCGCCCACTCAACTCTTGCCCAGCTCTGCCTCTCCTCCTTCATTGCCCACAGGACTCCTGCCAGGTCTTCAGAGAGGAGCGCCCTAGCTAGAACCTTGGCTCCAGCCTCTGCTCGCCAGCCCGCCTGGGAGCTCCTCCGGTCCGCCCAGCCTTTCCCTCTGTCTCCCCTCGTGCGCACTAGCTCGAGTCTCTGCTCACCCGCCCAGGAACTCGTCGGTTTCCCTGGCCTCTCCCTCTCTCCCTCTGTCCTCCATCGTGCTGTGTACTAGGTCAGTCCTCTGCTGGCCTCCATTAGGAGCTGGTCCACCTGCCCTTTCCCTCCCTCTGGCCACTCCATCTGAGCCTAGCGCCCAAACTAGGTGCCTTCGCTTGCCCTCCTGAACCGGGACTCTGCATAGCTTTTCCCTCCCTCTGAGCCACTTCCTCCAGCCTGGGCCTCATGCACTTGCCTGTGTACCACAGGAGCCACCTAGCCTCCGGCCCTGTCTCCACTCTGCGCCTCTCCCTGGGGCTCCTCTCAGTCACCCCGCCCCCCACCCTCCCTCCCCAGACTCTGGCTGGAGCCGCCCCGGGACCTGTATACTTTAACTCTGCACCCCCACCCCATTTTCTCTTTCTCTCTTTATTTTCCACCCATTTCTGGGTGTCAGCCACCACACTCCTCGCCTGACCCCTACAGCCGGAAGCTAGGGAGTCCTGTGGCTGACCCCTCACTTTATCGTCCCCACCCAGGCCCCTGGGACCTGTATACTTTAACTCTGCACCCCCACCCCATTTTCTCTTTCTCTCTTTATCTTCCACCCATTTCTGGGCGTCAGCCACCACACTCCTCGCCTGACCCCTACAGCCGGAAGCTTAGAGAGTCTTGTGGCTGACCCCCCACTTTATCGTCCCCACCCATTTCTGGATGTCAGCCACCACTCGCTCTGCACTGGACCTCTACAGCCGGAAGCTAGGGAGTCCTGTGGCTGACCCCCGACTTTATCATCCCCACCATTTCTGGATGTCAGCCACCACGCTCCTCACTGGACCCCTACAGACTGAAGCTAGGGGGTCTGCTGATCCCTGTAAGACTGCCGCATGCCATCCCCTTTCTGGTCCCCGCCTCTCTGGTGCTCTGTTATAGTCGTTTCCGTTACCATCGTGTCTCACCACTCGGGGCCAGCCCCAGTGGACTTTAGGGGGGCCAGCCCGAGGGGTTGGGGGTGAGTAGAAACAGAGTCAAGCCACAGACTCCCGGAGTTGGACGGGAAGCAGCCCAAGCAGGTGGCTCTGCAAACTTTTGTTGAATAGATACACAAGCAAGGTCTGGATAGCCAATGACCTTATGGGGTGGGGTCCCAATACAGCCAGGAGTAAGTTTGTCCCCAGGTTCTTTCCAGATGCTGGTCTCACAACTAGCCAGAGCAGAATGCCACACCCACAGGAACCATTCCTCTATTCCTCCTAGCAGGTGGCCTGGCTAGGCTCACCTTACATTATGCCCAACAGTTAGCCTCTTGCACTCTCCCTGAGGGAGCTCCTCCATCCTGGTGTGGAACCAGGCACGCCAGCCCCAAGATGGGGGGAGGGCTAGCATCTCTCCACTCCTGAGTGTGGAGAAGCTGGTCCCATCTGGTCTTCTCTTAATAAACCAGTCCTATTAGCTCCCAGCAGAGTCTCTGGTCTCTTCTGTCTGCTGTGTGTCTCGAACCCAGAACCTGACAGTTTAGATATGAAATATCCCCAGAGAATGCTCATGTGTTGAAGGCCTGGTCCCCAGGACAAGGCTCAGAAACAGGGCTTTTAAGGAATGATTGGCTCAGAAGGTTCTGACTAAATGGATGAATCCACTGACCGATTCACAATTTGATTATTGGAAGCTAAGAAGTAGGACCTAGATGGAGGAAGTGTGACGCTGGCCATTGTTCTTTGAAGGCATTTGTCCCTGGTTCCTTATACCCCATGTCTTAGCCACCATGGGGTCAGAAGCCTCCTCCATCACAGGCTTCCACTACCAAGATACACCACAGGCCCAAAACAATGGAGTCAGCCAACCATGAACTCAAATGTATGTAACTAAGAGCCAAAAGAAATCTGGTTAGTTTTTCTCTAGTATTTGTCAATGACAGGAAAGTAATATGCCTCTCCCCTTTTCTTAACTATATTAGAAGAGTAATTTTGAAATGACCAATCCACTTAAATGTATTACTATTTATTTATTTGTGTGTGTGAACATACATGCAATCACAGTGTGGTAGTGGAGGTCAGAGGACAACTTCTGGTTCCAGGGATCAAACTCAGGCTTAGCAGCAAACATTTTGTTCACAGAGCCATCTCCCCAGGTCTACCAATCTGCTTTTCGTTCCTTATTTTTGTTTCAACTCTTTTCTACCTACAAAGCCAGCCTTCTCTATTCAGCTTTTTGAATACTCATTCGGTTTTACAGAATTATATGCTACTGATTTTAGAATTAAAAATAAAAGCTAGTTATATCTTTGGACTATATTTGTTTCAGTTTTTTCTTTTGACAAGTTAAATTACAGAACCAGACACTGAGGATTATAAACAACTAAACAAGTATTTCAAAAGAAAGAAACCCAGTGGCTGGGGATATGTCTTAGTGGATGAGCAGGTGCGTAGTGTGCTTGATGTCCTGGGTTCTAATTATAGCACAAAAGAAAGAAAGAAAGAATGAAAGAAAGGAAGAAACATGAAGGAACATATCAACAACAACAATAATGATTATAGTGGTGCAAATAAATGGGATGTGAGGTAGTAAACAACGATGATTTGGAACTGATCTGACACCAGGTAAAACCCTAAATGAGTGATTTAGTTTTGTGTCCTTTGGAAGTTAACTCAAGAATCTGACCTGGTTTCCTCACCTCTAAAAATCAGGAAAATATTAAGGAGCCATTGATTACACTCAACTTAGTTTTGTATGGTTTTACCAGAATGTTCATTACATACTTACTGTAGAAGAGTTCCAAACCTTTAAATTCAAAGCTTGGCAACATACAACTGCACCTTGAAGGAAGCAGAGATATACCTAAGTATAAACACAGTTTCATCAGGAAGAGGAGGGGATGAGTGTTTGGGTTAGGGAGGAGCAACCAAGACCAAGTATGAAGGACAATGCCATACGGAAAGCTGTTGCCTCAGATGCTAATTTTTAAAAATTTAAAGCATTTCATGAACGCTAAAGATGTAACTCAGTGGTAGAGTGCTTTACCAAGCTTGTCCGAGGCCTTGGGTTTGATCCTGTTGGGAAAACATTTTCACAGAAACATGTAAGGGACAGCAATAATTTGGGTGAGAGGGTCTGGAATGGATATTTCACCTAAGCAGGAAGTTCAGACGGTTGAACCTATGATCAGCCTAAAAATCTAATGACTGTTCCCTCTGCTCAGCATGCCTTCAGCATCCCTCATCTGCCTTGTTTTATATTTGCAGTGCTCAAGTCTGTCTTCTTACTACAGTTTAACTTTCCTTAGGAAGTATTTTTGCAAAGCGATTTCAGAAGCATGACAGGTCCAGTTGGTGCAGTGATTTTACTCAGAGAAATTTGTGTCAAGGAAATGACTGTTTTTGAAAACTTGAATTACTTGTGTTGGTTATACTAGCATAAAAATTTAAACATAAGTGTTTACCAACAGAGAACTGTTGGATAATTGGAAATAAATTTATATGAAGAAATTATCAATCCATTGAAATTATTTTTCAAGGACTATTTAGTAGGGAGGTAGACAGCATATGATTATCTAATGTACGATGTTGTCACCAAGGTTAAAGTGAAACATCCTGCTCACTGGGTAAGAGGACATACCACATGTGTGTATCATCAATGTGATGACAGATATTATACTTGAAATTTCAGAATTTCATAAGGAACGCTTTCCCCTTTTATTTTCATATGGGCACAGAACATTGCTTCAAAAGTCATGTGAAGCTGGGATAAAAATTCCATGGCAACATTCCCCAGGACTTCTCTAGAATCTTCAAGAGTCAGGTAATGGAAAGTCTCAATCCAAGTTTTCAGAGAAGACATTCCAGCTCATATGGTCTCATTGGCTAGGAGATGTTGATGGCAGTCAGGGTGCAGGGATGAAGAAATTGTTTCTTTACATAATAGTAGTTTCCCAAACAACAAAAAAGAAAAAAAAAAACTATAGTTGCTTGAGACAGTTTTTTTATTATTGTGACAAAACTGAGGAAAGTCATCATAAAAGAGAACAGGCTTATTCTTGTCCACTGTCTCTGCTACTGTGAGTCTGCCACAAGGCTCAAATATCATGGCTGGGAAGGTATGGCAAGACAAATTGCTTATTTCATGAAGGTTGGAGGTAGCAAAAGCCAGAGGAAGGGCGTGGGGACTAAATATATCCTTTAAAGGCACCTCTCCAGTGACACACTTCCTCTAACTAGGCCCTACATTTTAACAGTCCATTGACCTATGAACATATCAGGGAATTATCCTTTGATGAGACTGGCACCCTTATGAGTCATTCACTGCTCAATAGTACCATCAGGTAGGATCAAGCCTTCCACAAATGAGCCTTTTAGAGGAGAGCATGAGTCATCTTCAATCCATAACACACCACCCACCAAATACCTACTTCTATGGCTAATATTCACCCACCTGGGATCAAGTCCACACTCACAAGGTGACTTGATTCTGAATGTTCTGCTTAAATATTATTACTACTAATTAAATTAATTGATTGATTTTGTATGCGTGTATGTACATGTGCAGGCATGATCTCTGCGTATGGAAGTTAGAGGACAACCTGAAGGAGCTGATTGTCCTTCCACCATGTAGATCTCGTGACTCAAATGCAGGTCATCAGGCCTGGTGGCATGTAGCTTTACCTACCAAACCATGTTACCGGCCCTACTGCTTAAATTTTAACCAGTGGTTTCTGGCACTAATGAGTAATGCATCAGCTACTCTGTGGACTCTAAACTGGGCCTTGCCTTTTATATTGGGTTTATTCTCAGGGCTTCTGCCAGGGCCACTTCTGCTACACCAGCATTGATAGAGTCACCATGATAGCATTCTTGACAGTTCTCAAACTGTCTCCCATTACAACTTTAATGTTAGGCTATTTGTGCCTATTTAGTCCTTTGGTAACATGAGAGAGTGAGGATTATTACCTTCCTCAATAAGGGTGAGTTTCTCTTCTCCCAGTGTACACTCATAGAAAAATCTAAAAATCTTGCTTGTTCCAAATAGTCAGAATTTGGGTTTTAAAAAGACTTTAAGGTGGGGGATTACTCAGTGGGTAAAATGTCTATGGTGCAAGCCTGAGAACCTGAGTTCAGATTCTCAGCATCCAAGGAAAAGCCTGGTGGAGGTATGCACCTGTGCTGAGAGGCAGAGACAGGAAGAACTTAGGGGGTTGCTGGCCAGACAGGCTAGCCAATCAGTGTGCTTGAGGTTCAGTTTTAACTGGCTCAAAAAATAAGGTGGAAAGTGACTGAGGAAGACATCTAACATGGTCATCTGGCCTCCACATCCTGTGTGAATACCACACAAACATATATACACACATGCTATATACCACACACATACAAATTATAAAAAGAGACTTCTTTTAGTTTTATGCAAACCTACTGTGCCTTTTTCACGAGCATAAGAAAGTTTAAGGAAAATAAGTCAATTCCCTTTAATAACAAACAAAAAAGCCTTAATCTGAATCACCACAGACCTTTTTTTAAAGACAGGGTCTCACTGTATAGCTCTGGCTGGCCTAAAACCTACTGTAGAGACCAGGTTGGACTTGAACTCACAGAGACTGGTTGGCCTCTGTCTCCTGAATGCTAGGGTTAAAGGCACACACTACTATGCCCTGCAGACTTTCTCTTTTAGTTCTGTTGTTTTTAAACTGTTTTCGATTAATTTCTTTCATCCTTTATCAATTTTTTTCTTTATTCTATACTGTTGTAACATTATAAAAAGTCAGAATTCATGTCTGATTTCATGTTCTAATGGAGGATTGTGTGTGGGATGTGTTTGTATCTGTATGTAGGATGTGTGTGTTTTCTGCTTTCTTCTTTGTATCAGGCTGCTGTATGGTCCTAGACAAGCACCTAAGCTTTAATAAGCTTCAGGTTTCTGGCCTATGTCCATGATCTCAGTCATGAAGAGGTCACGTGGTTAATTTGCTTTTTCATGTGGAGTCCATTGCAGTCATTGTTAAAACATCTTTGCATCCTTAAAGCCCCATGTCAGGCTGCTGTTAACTGTGCTTGGCCTATTTTAATGCTAAATATATGAACACCATCATCAAAGAATGCTTGCAATATCAACTATAACCTGAAACGATAATGACTTTTCTCCCTCAAAAGTAGATATCCAGTTTTGACAAGATTTTACCAAAGTTATAGACTGGTTGATTTTAAATTGGTACTTTTTTTAAAAGAAGGCAACATTAGTCATATAGTTAACAGAAGAATGAGAACATATACGGATTCTTGACCCTGTGATTTCAGTGTGAGTGCCATTGTAAATGATGTACCTACAGACACCTTCTTTGCCTCTACTTGATCCTGACCCTGAATGACTGACTACATAAGGAAAAAAGTTAGCTTGTGTTCAGTTCTAGTTCAAATGTAACATTATGTTACCAAGAGTGGGGGGAAAAAGTTTAATTACCCAGCCCACCCTTGTAAAGAGGCCAGGGCATCTGCAGAAGAGAACAGGGTGATGAGTTGCCGACAGCTGGGTAATGTGGACACAGAGCAGTGTCACAGGGAATAACTGTTTTCGGTAAGAGTGACTGAGGGTTGGGAAAGTAAGAGAATTCTTTCTGCATGAAGTGAACCATGGGGGATAGGATTGACGATGCAGAGACGAAAGAGAATGAGCCACGTGAAAGCAACAGAAACAGGGGGCCACACTGATGACTCCAAGACCTGACTCTTGGGGATATGATGAGATAAATTTGAAATGAAGACCATTCCAGAAAAGCTTCCTGCTTACAACTTTCTATTAAGTCTATAATTGTTTCAAATTTTAAAAACATTTAAGGGGTAGAGTGCTTGCCTAGTATGCACAAAGCTTTGGGTTAGGTCCCAAGGACAGCACCCCACCTCCAATTTAAACATTTGCACTCTCCAAAGATCTATCATGCAGAACACTGAAAACAATGCTGTCTTCATTGTTTAGTTGAAAGTTCAAAATCAGACAAAACCCACCAATCTTTGTTCCCTTAAAGAGAAATCTTCCACTCCTAGGACAGTATATCTTAAGTACATTGTTGCTCAAGAGTTTTTCAGTTGTTAAATGACAGAACTTCCATTCAAGTTAAACTTCTTTAAACAAAGGGGAAAAAAGAGTCTGCAGGTGGGTAGCTGTTGACTTAGGCAGCTGTGAGGATTTGCCACTCAGAGAACCCAAGAGAGAGCTGCCAGAAGTCAGGACCTTGGGGTGAGGAGTAGGATCCCAGTGTTCCCACTTGTCTCTCTGCCTCTTTCACTTGCTACCTGCCCATTGTAGGCATTCTGTCTTCTATAGTCAAGACTTCATCCAAGAGTCCAGGGAAGATGACCCCATTCACACTATGTTCTCACCGAGGTCAACAATTCCCACAGAAAAGAGAGAGCTTTTCCTGTCAACATTCTTATATATAGAGATCTTCAGAAACCATTTTATTGGCCCTAGTGGTCACTAGTTCACTTGTTTGACCCAATCAGGTTTCAGGGACATAGAATACCGTCTAACCCTGCATCACATACTGTAGATGGCAATCAAAGGTATCTCAAGAGAAGCCCAGCCGGCAGCTGTGAGCACTGTGGTTAACTGCCAGGTTTAACCTGATGGCATTCTCACATCTCCCTGCCCAGTTCTTCTTCCTCTTTTCACAGATGCTGCACTTCAGCAAACTTTCACAATCCTGACTCTACCTCACTGCCTCTTTTGCTGAGAACCAATGTGGGTCCACATCCTCCCTGGGTACCCTGCTAATCCACCAGAACTATCCATAATGGGTATACGGGCATTCCAAAAAACCCCAAATGATTTGTGTTTAATGATCGCTTACAAACAAAATTTAAGATTGTTTAAGATGACAATTATCATATCTCAATCTAGAATAAAGTTTTGATATTTAAGTTTTTATGGTCCAAGAAACAAGAAGAATGTAGAGCTCATCCTGGGATGGTAGTGCACCCCTTTTATCCCAGCACTCGGCAGGCAGAGGCAAGCAGATCCCTGTGAGTTTGAAACCTGCCTGGTCTATATAGTGAGTTTCAGGTCAGCCAGAGTTACATAGTAAGACCCTGTTTCAAAAAAAAAAAAAAAAAGCCCACTATATATAATATATACATTCTTTTCTCCTCCAGGCAACTTTATAAAATGGTCAATGAAAGAGTCTCAGAAAATGTTGGCACACTATATGAACGAAACTATAACATGAATCTCCAGGGTTTTTCTGCGGAGCTGATCTTGGATTCCACATGGTACTTACTTGTCATCTCTGTCCTCTCTCCCTTTCAACCTGAGGGATGTACAGTGTCTCTTTTCTCTCATGCTTCATATGTTTGAAGTTGCCCATCTGTTATTTTGCAGAATGCCTCTCATTTGGTTTCCTCTGACATTTTCTCAGTGATCAAATCAGTGTGCAGATGATACCAATGTATCCTATTACTGCTAGTGCTGACCTTGACCACTGGCTGAGGAGGTGTCTGTCTCCCCTTTCATGTAAAGGGAGGAACTGTGTCCTCTCCTTTGAATCTGGCCTTTGGGTGGAACATGGCATGCATGACTCAGTTGATTTCTTGGTCAGGCCTTTCTCTTGAGATGCTAGTTTTTGGAACCCTGTAACTCGTTGAGAGCTCCATGTGGAGAGGAACTGAAACACAGATCATGACCATGACCCAGATCAGCTACTATCAGCACTAATTTGTCAACTAACTTGAAAGTTCACTCACAGACAACCATATAAAAGAAATCACTGTCTCCACTGAGTCCTGCACAAATTATAGATTTGTGAATAAAACAAATGATTACTGAGTTCAACCACTAAGTTTTGGAGTGTTTTGTTTCCAGAAATAACCAATAAAGCGGAGGGCAAACGATATAAGGTAGATGTATATTCCAATTTTCATTACAAAAAGAGGATTCTGACATGTCAATACATTTCTTACTATTGACTACAGTTCCTCATGAATAATAGTCTTAAGAAATGACATGAAAATTGAGAAGGGAAAAAATTAGCCCTGTATAACAGTTCATTCATATCTACAGAAGAAATGATATATTCTCTTTCCAGAATCTGTATTTACAGAAAATATTTTTACACTGTGAATAAAATCCACCTTTTCCTTTCTCTTTCTTTCTTCCTTGATTCTTTCCTTTCTGTTTGTTCCTTTGGCAAGTTCTCACTGTGTATCCCTCGAAGTCTAGAACTTACTGTGTATGTAGAGAGTGCTGGCCTCGAATTCAGAGATCGACCTGACTCTGCATGCATCACCACACCTGGCAAAATCTACCTTTTCTCACTTTAGATTTGACATAGATTTAGCCAATGTCTGCTTTATTTATATACTTTTTAAAAATTATTCTTTAATTTCTCATTTCTCCTAAGGTACGTCTTTGTATGTGTTCTTATATCTAACATATCTTTACAATGATGAAAGGTATTTAGTAAATGTTAAGTGATAGATGAATGAGTTAAAAATAGCATATTTGCTCCATTTACCAGAAATTTATTTAATACTTTGGTTTCATTTTTCTGTCTCTATATACACACAAAAGTTTAAAATGTTTGATTTGATGGTGTTTATGAATCAAGAGAATTCTTTCATAAAAAGTTGTAGTTTAATGTGGATTGGTGCTTGTTAAGGATTAGATGGAATGGGAGTGACTGCTGACCGACACAGGGTTTTTTAAAAAAATAAATGTCTGTTGGGCATGGTGGTGCATGCCTTTAATCCCAGCACTTGGGAGGCAGGCAGATCTCTGTGAGTTCAAAGCCAGCCTGGTCCACAGTGAGTTCCAGGCCAGCTGGGGCTACAGAGAGATCCTACCTATCTCAAAAAAAAAAAAAAAAAAAAAAATCTGGAATTAGAGCATGCTGATGATTTCATAACCTTCTGAATATAGCAAACCCCACCAAACTGTACTTTAGAGGGGTAAACTTTATATGGTATGTTCATTATATCTCAATTTTTAAAAAGCTCTGAGTTAGAATCCTTTTTACTTTAAAAAATAATAGCTGAGAGATGGGCATGGTGGTAGCCTTTAATCCCAGCACGAGGAAGGCAGAGACAGGTGGATCTCTGTGAGTTCAAGGCCAACCTGGTCCAAGTTCCAAGGCAGCTGGAACTACTGGAAGACCCTGTCTCAAAAAGACCAAAAAAAAAAAAAAATATATATATATATATATATATATATATATAATAAATAGCTGGGTTAAACTTTATATCCAATACATTTTTTTCTAGTCAGCAAATGGAAGAAGTAAAATTATTTTTTCTTGTGAAATTATAATCAATATTCATCCAACCAGAAAACTGCCACTGTGTAGATATTTTCATAGAAAAGTTAAACATTTCCTGGTGTGAGAGAAGACCATTTGTATTTCTTGACAGGTTTTTATCAGATACTAGTAAACCAATTTAATTTCCTTTGCTTTCAGACAAAGCCTAGAGACGTGGTTAGAAATCTGGGCCTTTCTCCAGATGAACAAGCACGGTTTTCTAAAAGAGCTATGATGCCAAAGTCCATTTTAGTTTATTTATCCTTTATTTCTTATTTATTTTTATTTTATGTGTATGAGTGTATTGCCTGAATGTGTGTAAGTGCATCCATGTTACAAAATACCCACGATGACAGAAGAGGGCATTGGATACCCTGGAACTGGGGTTACTGGCAGTAACTGTTAGTCACCATGTGGGTGCTGGGATTCAAACCTGGGTCTTCTCCAAGAACAGCCAGTGCTCTTAACCACTAAACCATCTCTCCAGTCATGTTTTTTTATTTAAAAAACTTATTTATTTTTATTTGTATGTATGAGTTTTTGCCTTAATGTATGTCAGTGCGCCCATGTTGTTCAATGGCCACAGAGGTCAGAAAAGGGTGTTGGATTCTTTGGAACCAGAGTTACAGGCAGTTGTTAGCCACTATGTGGGCGCTGGGAACTAAACTCAGGTTCTCTGCAAGAGCAGCCAGTGCATAGTCATCTCTCCAGACCCTATGCTTTGTTTTTCAGTTGATGCATCTGAATGCAATGATGATCTTTACATTTAATGGGAATAGAAGAATGAAGAGTCTATAACCCTCTAACAGGAACAGCTAGCTTTGACAAGGACAGTATAGCCTACACAGCTATTCCCTGAACTAAACTCTTTCTCAGAAAGGAGCATAAAACAAACAAAAAGACTGTATGAAACTTGGGGAGAAGATAAGGTGTTGAAAAAAAAAGTAAGTGGCAATCTCTGCTTAAAACGTTGTCCCCTTAAAACTTAAGACAGTAACATTAGTCACTTCCTGTTTGGTGGAATTGCATTCTCAGAAGCTTATAATAACTGAGACTTTGGCTATGGAAATGGTTGTGATATGGTCCCTTGGGTAAATATATTTATTGTAGGGCTCCTTATTACAGATTAAATTCCTAACCTTCTACAGCTAGATGGAAGACTCCATTTCTTTGGGGGAGCAGAATCCATAGTCAAGGGCTTGGAGTTGTAAACAGGTAGAACTCTCTTTGAAGTCTGGGAAAGACTGTGAAATGGAAACCCTTTTATCTGTTCCCAGTGCTTCTCCTAACTAAACAGAACAAATAAAAAGAGCCTGAGGTCAGAGATTTAAGAAGCCCTTAGAAATGCCAGAATCAGGAACAGTTAGAACATAACATTTCTTATGTCTGTTCTTTTTTAATTGCAGGGGAGTTTTTTTTTTTTTTTTCTGAAATAGGGAGTAGGCAAGTTGCTCTGGGCAAACAAAAGTCACAGAAAATAACAGGATTCCTCTTTATGAGCTGGAGCAGACACTGTAAAGACGCTGGCTGCGAGCTGGCGTGTCTTCCTCCGTGTTCATTGGCTTAGTGGGAACCTGGGATCTTGGTTGTATATATCTGGCTTCATTGACATCATGTCACCCATTCTGTTGGATTTAGTTGTGGTACTGGGCCTTCCTCATGCCCCTCAAAAGTCTTGAATTTCCTGCCTAATAAAGGAAGCTGCTAGATTCTTCTTAGTTTCCATTCCATCCCAACTAGGGAAGAAAACGGTGGTGTCTCTAAGACTTAGTGATGGTAGGAGCTTCCAGAGGTTTTAGAAAACTTAATCATTGTGAAAAACTTTCCAACTTTTGACATAATCTCAAAACATCGAGAGATCAAGTCTTCCTAGGAAAATGAATAATTTGGTACACTTTGAGACTTTAAAATATTTGTTCAACATTACAACATTCCTTTGTGTCATGAAGAAATTTAATCTTTGTATAAGAATTTGAAAATATGCAAAATGTTAATAATGGAAAATTATACTGTCCATTTACGACTTGGCAACAGGTTTTTTTTAAGATTTTTTTTTTGTTGTTTTATTTTTTATTTCATGTTATGCCTGTATTGTGTGCATGTAAGTAACTGCAACCATGTCATGCAATGTCTGCAGAGGTCAGAAAAGGGCATCAGATCCCCGGAACTGGAGTTACAGACAGTTGTTAGCTGCCATGTAGGTGCTGGGATTTGAACCTGGATCTTTTGCAAGAATAGCAAATGCTCTTAACCGCTAAACCATCTCTCCAGTCCCCAAGACCCAACAATTGTAAGATTTTCTACAGAAAAGTTGCAAATGATATTTAAAGGTGCTTTTATTTTTCTTCAAACTAATACATGAAAATGATTGAAATAGTTCAAAGCCCAAGGAAGATTTTAAATGGAAAGCAACCATCTTCTGTAGTACTTTTCCACCGATTTGACTCACTCCTGTTCCAGAGAGAGAACAATGTTAACTCTTTTAGGGATTTGTGTTTCTGTTTTCAGTCTTTCTTAGGGTTTATCTTCATATCTGTGAATACTATATTTACTGTTACTTCTTGAGTAATAATTTTAGACATCATCATTTTCCACATGATAGAGGAGGATTTGGCTCATTTATAGACCTCTCCCCTTTTAATAGAGCCATAGTAATTTCTTGATAGTATTATCATTGTTAATTCCTTTATAAATAAGTACTCAACTTAGATCTTGAGTTGGGTTTCTGTAAGTTTTAGACATTATCACTCTGAGTTCTCGTTTTGTGAGCTATTATTCTCATTCCTATGTCCCAACTTCTCCTATATTCTATATATTTACAGTTTTTACATATTTTCTAAATTAATGAAACATGCCCTGTTCTGAGCAAGTTGTATTTTGTCTGTTTCAATCTACATGGTTAAAAAGGGCCACATCAGCATTCTTGTGACTGTAGGCTTATGGTTAAGGGCTCAGCCAAGTTTCATTTTCCTTTGTCTGTTTACATAGCCCTTTCCCAATGGTTCTACAATTATTAACTAAGCTAATCTTCATAACAACCTTTGAGGTTAATAATTAATAATAAAGTTAACTGAGGTCAGGAATTTTTTCCCTTGAGAGTTTCTGAGCCTGTTTCCTTGTCTTCTTACCTTATGCTCTTCGATCAGATACCCAGTGTTAGTTTTGGATCTTTGGAGTTCTGTTTCCCTGGTGTTCTGGTTTGCTCTCAGTTGCCATGACAAAATACTCTGACTAATAACAACTTGGGGAGCAAAGGGTTTATTTGGCTTATGTTTCCCAGGTACAATTCATCACTGAGGGAGCCCAAGGTAGGAGCTCAGGACAGGAACTGGAGACAGGCTGAAACACAGGTCATGGAGTAATGCTGCTTACTGGCTTGCTCCCCTGGCCTGTACTCAACCTGCTTCCCTACACAATACAGTATCACCTGCCCAGGGATGACACGACCCACTGTGGGTTTGGCCCTCCCATATCACTTAACAATCAAGAAGATACCACACAGATGTGGCCACAGGACAGTCCAGTGGAGGCAATTCCCCAATTGAGGCTCCCTTAATCCCAGTGTTAAATTGACATCAAAGCTATCCAGCACCAGCCTGTGCTGGTCACGCTCTTCGTCTGCGGGGCTTCTGCTCCTCGGATGCTTTTCCCGATTGCTCTTGGTGGTTCTCTAGCCTCCAGGCCATCCTCTTTCATGGTTTACGCTCTCCTCGTTTCTCTGGATCACACTCGAATGTGACTTCCTAAGACTGGAGCGCAATATCATTTCCTGAGTCCTTCCGTGCCTGAAAATGTTTTTATTCTTCCCCCACACTTTTATAATTTTTTAGGTTTCAAATCCCCTGGTTCAACATATTTCTCTATGAGGGTGATGAGGTAGGGGAACAGTTCTAACGAAAGCAAGAAAAAGGATAGGAAAAGCAGAGAAACAGGAAAGGAAATAAGTAGAAAGCAGATCTCCCCTTCAGAATAAATAACTCATCTAAAATCTAAAAATTGTCAGATCAGCTTTTGAAATGAACAAATCTGGCCAAAAGAGAGAAAGATTTACTAGGCATCTAGTAAATAAAGTAAACTGGTGTGGTAATGTTACAATCAGGGAAATAATATTATAATGCAGGGCAAGAATGAAACTCAGGCGTTTAAGTAACATGCCTTAGCCAAACAACATAGTGGTGAATAACAGTGCGAAACATCATATGATATTTATCAAAATTTTATATCATAGCTACGTTTTCTGTGATAATTATATTTTCAAACCAAAATTGTATTGATTCAGTAATACATGTACAGATGGTGAAATGGAAAGAAAATTAAGGAAATTACTAGTGAAAAATTCAGGTTGCCCTTGCCTGGGCAAGAGGAGATGAATTCAGGGCGGGGCTATCAGGTGTGTCAGATTCAGGAAATATCAGCTATCATTATAGGGTGTTGGCTTCATGGGTATTCCTTTTATTATTTTAAAGCTATTCTTGTGTGTCACATTGCTTTTGTCAGTCATTTTCTTTAGAATTTTGAAGATATCACTCGATTCTGCCATCTGATGTAGCTGATGAAAACTCAACTGTTTTTTTGTTTTGTTTTTTTTTCTAGTGCTGGGATCAGAACCAGGGTCTCACACATGACAGGCAAGTCTACCATCTCCAGCCCTCCACTGAAAAAGTCTTATTCCACGGAACATCATCTACTTTTGGAAGCTTTTAGGAATATTTTTAAATGATTTTGTTTCTGAGGTATCTAGTGGTAGATTCTCTCCCCTCTTTTTTTGTGCAGGCCTCTTCATGGATCTTTGCACCACAGACCTATGTCTTTCAGGGCTAGAGAAACCCCCCCCCCTTTTTTTTTTTCAGTGATTGCGTCTGCTTCTAGTGAATGTCTTAATTCCATCTTCCATTATTTTCAATGTTCTTGAAATAAGCACTTCTAGTGTTTTACAGGAAAGAATGTCCCTCCACCGTTGGTCTTCTGGGTTTAGTTGAAAAAATAATGAGATCATTTGGAGAGCATACCAGGGAGTGAAGCTTCTCTCAGTCAATCTCACTGATCCTGAAGCCCCGGGTTCCTCAGGGCGGGGCCTGAATACAGGGACTAGAGGGTGGAGTATTGAATTTCTTCCAGTAGAATTTCTCCGTTTCCCTTCCTCTGAGCCTTAGCTGGGTATGTCATATGTAAAACCTCTGAGCCATGAACATCTTGGAGGGCATGGATGTTGACACACACTAGGCATCCAGTAGATTTTTATTTCAGCTGCTTTTGGGGAGACCAGTGGCAGGGAGAACGTTCTGCACTCCCAGGGCATTTGCCCACCATTCCACTTGCCATCTGCACTGTCCTCTCTGCCCCTCCTGGCTAGCAAACTCTTAGCTGTCCTCTAGATTTTAGGGAATCATCAGTTTCCCCAGACACGTTCTCCAATTTTGGTCCTGTCAGTCCTACCGCTGTCAGCTCTCATGCTGTGTCTGTTGTCACGGCCCTTCAGTGCCTGCCGCTTCGTTCCGTTCCCCGCTGGCTTGATTTTAAAAAAATTCTAACTAACTAACTAACTAACTAACTAACTAACTAACTAACTAATCTTTGCAAAAGGTCTCCCAGTAGCCCCAGCTGACCTGGAACTCGCTATGTAGACTAGGCTGGCCTCAGTAACACTGACACCCGCCTGCCTCTGCCTCCGGAGTGCTGGGGTTAAAGGTGTGTGCCACCACACTGGCTTGACCGGATGAGCTCCTCATAGCCTCTTCCTGAAGGTCATTCCTTCTCCTCCTACATTCTTTTCCTCTTTCTTCCCCTTTTTCTTTCAGTTCCTTCTTTCTTTTGCGAAACTTGTTATAATTAAGATGGAACCATTATTATCAAACTGATTTTTTTAAAAAAGTGAGGCAGGAAGAATTAACGCACATATGCTAGATATCAAGAGCTATTACTGTGCCAGAACCACAGCACTGCACAAGACTTCTGTGACATCTTCTTGGCAACTTCTTATCTTGGACTAGCACTATCCTTGTTACGGCTTTTTGTAGCCAAGGGTAATTGTCTCAAAACACGGTCTGGAACACTCCCCTTTTACCTTTAAATACCTTTGTCTTTCAGGCCAGTGAAGTGGCTCACTGCCAAACCTGATGACCTGAGTTTGATCCCTCGGGCTCACATGGTTGGAAGGAGAGAACCAACTTATGAGAGCTGTCCGCTGACCTCCACAATTGCTGTGGCGTCCATGTCTGCACAATACATACATAAGATTTTATTTTTAAAATATTTTTGTTTTGTGTGTATGAGTGTATTCCTTGTATATAAGTGCACCTGTGCCATGCAGTACCCAAGATAGTCAGAAGAGGGCACTGGATTCCTGGGAACTAGAGTTATGGACGGTTGTTGGCCGCCATGTGGGTGCTGGGAATCGAACTCGAGTCTTCTGCGAGAGCAGCAGTGCTCTTAAAGGCTGAGCCTCCAGCCCCACAAAATAAAATAAAATTAAAAATTAGAAATATTTCGGCCTCCCATTCCTCCCTGAGTGACACACAGTTACTATGGGATGTGTGTGCGTACTGCAGCGTCCGCTCCCTAGTGGATGCAAGTTCTTTGGAGACTCTCTTCTCTGCATTGTTTTAGGTTGACATTTCTTTCTGAAAATTCAAATTTCTCTGCTTCATTGCTTTTCTCAGTTTCAACTTCAGGACTTTAATATACCAGATGGTGCGTGCTTTTTCATTTAAGACTGGTAGGAAGTAGAAACAGCTCTTTGAAGAAAAATAATTCAAAATTTAAAGACTAATTACAACTCTGAAATACTCAATACTGAAGGTATTGATATGTCCTTTGAACACAGAATGTTTTCAGACTAAACTATGGGGAAATGGCTGAACTTATATGCAATATTTTAACTGTCTGTGTTTTCTGTTGTCATACTCTGAACTGTCCTTTGGAAAGAATTCTGTTGGTCTCAGTTTTTCATTTCTGTAGAGTTTTTATGTTTTCTGACATTTATTTTTTTAGAGCATCAGTTTTATCCAGGTCTGAAAATCCTAACAGTAAAGTTACTGCTCTCTGTCTGAGAGAGAGAGAGAAAGAGAGAGAGAGAGAGAGAGAGAGAGAGAGAGAGAGAGAACTCTCTGGAGACTGGGTCTCAGGACAAGACTGGCAGGTTAATGTGACAAGGTAGCACCATAGCCATCATTTTGCGGAGCCCAGAGTGAGGTATTCATCAAAGGAGAGAGAAGGAGAGAAGACCGAGCACTGCCAGCTGTGAGAGTCATGGTCAGCATGCTAGTGGCTCTGTGTTTGTTTACTAATCTCATCATCATATTCTTTGAATGGGTATCCTGCCTACATGTGAGCGGCCTTGGTTTACATGCTTGAGTCCAGGCAAGAGGTCCTGTTCAACCAGAGGCTATTATGAAAAAAACTGATGATTACCATTATATAAGCCATGAAGCAGCAATGGGTAACCGAGGCAATGTGTAGTAGAGGTGATGTATGTATAGTCACTGAACACCTTGAAGGCCAGAGCTCTTCCAGTGCTCTTTGCTTTGTGAATTTGCATGTCTTCATGTTTGCCTTCATTCATTCCTAACATCCTTGGGGAATTTGTTGATCTGGGGGCCCTCGAAACTTCTAGGTGAGGTGGCATTCTAGTTCTAGGAGGATTTTGATTGGAAAGTAGTCTGGTGCGTGGGAAACTTTAGCATTTGAAACATATAAAATAAAGCCCGATATCAAGAGAGAATACAGCTATAATGAAACCCATTTTCAGCTAGGTAAAGGATTTCAAAAGCTTCTTCGTTGCAATTTTATGAATAAACATATATAAGAAAGCATGTAACTGTGATTCTGAGCCCTAACTAGTTTTCAATAAAATATATGGAAAACATTAATAGCAAATTTCTACTTTCATCCTTCCTGTGTCATGACTCCCCTCAGTGAAATCTACCTTCCTGTCTTAAGTCTCTAACACCTTTGGAGATGTAGTTCTGCTAGGGACAGGTAGATAGGTGGGGCACTTTTATATTTTGTGTCATAAAGACATACTTATACTTGATATAGCAGGTATATATTACTAATATCTTAGTGTGTACACACTTAATATTTGCTAACGGTTTAACTATGTAGATAGATAATCTTAATTTGTCACATTCTGTCATAGATAAGATTAAAATCTGTTTTAGTAAGTTCATAAATTTACTTCTTATGTTGAAAATATAAAGAAAAGAGAGAAACCATTAGAAAAGAGAAAGTAGAAAGTGGAAAAAGGTGAACGAGGGTTTAAATATAAGGATATATTTTTAGTAAGTAGAGCTTAAAAAAGGAGAATTTTTGTTTTTATAAATAAGGAATTTTGTGTGATAAATAAGGTTTTGTCCTAAGGTAAAATGACTGGCCTCTTCCAAAGTAGAAAAGAAAAGATAAGGGTAAAGTCTAGAAGCTTAAACATATCACAGATGGTCCAAGTAAGTCCCACAAGACTGGTATAAGATAGAACTTAAAGATAGTATATAGATAAAGTTTGTTAATACTCCTAAGGCAAAGCTTCAGCGCATGGATTTAAAGCTTAAATCTCATTCTCTGTTTAAGATAATAAGGTTCTGTGAAGATACTAGCTACTCCTGTTAACAGTAAAAAGAAACTTAGCTTAAAATACGAAAACCCCCTACAACCTATGCTTAATCAAGATAATTATGGTAATTACAAGGTAGTTATCAAGGTAATTACATACGGGGCTGGAGAGATGGCCCAGTGGTTAAGAGCACTGACTGCTCTTGCAGAAGACCCAGGTTCTGTTCCCAGCACCCAGGTAGCAGCTAACAACTGTCTGTAACTCCGCTTCCACGGGATCCAACGCTCTCTTCTCACTTTCATAGGCATTGCAAGACATGAGTGGCCTTATATACATGCCGGCAATATACCCGTACATATAAAATAAAACTCATAAATGAAATATATTTTTAAAAAGATAATTTCTTATGTTTTCTGCTGTTTGTCAGGCTTTTACTTACTTAGAAGACTTAGAAATGACTTCAAGCCTTAACAGAGTCAAGGTCTGTGTATCTGTTTATGTTATGTCCTGTTCCCGAGCTTTCTACAGAATTCTAAACTTGACCATTTTAAGTTCTTTGTCAGTCATAATTTTTGTTCTTCTATAAAGAATTTATGATCTTGATTGGTGTTGTTTTGTAGTTTCCTCATAAAACTTTCTAACTGTTGTTTGTTGACATCCTACAAAAGCACAAATCCTACTGTACTTAAAAAAATGCTGGGACATTATCTACATTATCCACATGACAGAAAAAAATCAAATTTAAATATGAACTTTGGGTGGGCCTGCAGAAGAAAGAGCTTCTCTAGACTCTCATTCTGCTTTGATGGCATTTTGCTGATTTCAGTTCACTTGCTTAAAGAAGCATTTTTAGCTTTTAAGAAGTGATAGTTTTAATTTTTTTCATGTGTACAAGTGCTTTGCCTGCCTGTATATAAGTGTACCTGTGTCAGGCTCTCCTCAGAGGTCAGAAGAGAGTGTTAGATCTCCTGGAACTGGAGTTATTCATGGTTGTCAGATGCCATGTGGGTGCTGGGAACTGAACCCTAGTCCTCTGTACTATTAATCTCTGAGCTGTCTCTTCAGCCCCATAAAGTGATATTTTAAAACATGAGTTATTAAAGAAGATATTTTTAATGGCAATCATTTTGGAGAATGGTACTACTAGAAATGTCTTTTTTTTTTTTTTTTTGCCAAAGAAACTAGAGTCTAGTACAAGATCTTAAAGGAGGTATTTATGTTCAACAATTTCTCTGTGACCGCAGGAGCAGAAATCTCAGCTGTGTTGGTGTTGGAGAGGGCAGTCTTAATTATGATTCTCTGACTATAAGCAACAGAAATTGATTCTACTCCAACCTAAAACATGAATTCATTGGAATGAATATATCAAGAAGGCATTAAACAATTGGCAGGTGGCAGGTAGACCTAGGTCAGCCAGATCCAGAATCTACAGCAGTGGTCTTTGGAAGCTCTCTGTGGGATACTGACATTCATATGCCTCAGGCTCAGCAGCTTCCCCCTGGAGCTCTGAATAGGGAACCTCAGAGTTATCTTGTCAGCCATGTAGACATCTACAATTTTATAGCCTATAGGCAGGAAATGGCAGGTGAAACTATAAGCAGGCCCTCAGAAGTTTCCTTCTCTTTGATAGCGCTCTAGGTCTATATTCACTTCTGTTCCACGGGAGTCTTGTTGGGTTTGTACTAGTTTCCTGACTACTGATGTAGGATTTATATTTTAGACTTGATCTCCTGTGCAGGTGCTATCTTACCTCTATATTTGTGTAGGAAGAAATGAACTACAAACGAATACCAGACATTAGCTAGTAAGGGATTTAACAATCTTGACTCCAAAAGCTTTTCAGGAAATTGGTGCAAGAAACGAAGAGGCTATGTTTACCCTTCTGTTTGATTAAAGATTAGTGCTTACTTGTCAGCCAGCTGTTAAAAAAGAGGTCTCATTAGAACATGATTTAGAGATCATGGATTGGGTGGGGGAAATGGATGGATTCTAGTGCATGATTCAAGGCACACGTACACAGAAAGGCCAGGAGCAAAGTCGGAAAGAAACCAGACTTTTGGTGGGAGAATATACCTAAGTCTCAGTTCCACCATTTCCGTGTTCTGTGACCTTCAGTCTCTCTGATTCTGGTTCTGTATCGGTAGAGTGAAGATAACAATCTTCATGTTAATCCCTGTATTGCAAAGCGCTCGGGAGCAGGAAATGAGGGCATCGATGTCAGCTAGATCCCCTTGTATGGTAGGCATGCAGCACTGTTTCTTTTCTTTTTCCTTCCGCCTGCAGAGACTATGCCTTTGGTCTGGGTTTTCTTGTGTGTGAAGGGAGTAGTGTGCAGATCAGAAAGATTTCGTGGCAGAACCCGTAAAGGTTTGTATGCACGTAAAAGGGAAACAAAGCAGAGAACTTAAATGATACAAACCAGTCCTAGAAACTGCGCGTCTGTTCTGAGGAGGAGTAACAGACATGCAGTGCTTCTCAGTAAACTTATTTAATGTCTTTCAAAGAAAATTACTATATTATACAATATTAGATCTGGAAGTAATCTTAGAGCCAAGTATGGTGGCACATAATTGCAGCACTGAGGAGGCTGAGGCAGAAAGATTGCAAGCTCAAAGCTAGCCTGATCTACAAAGGAAGCCTGTCTCAGACATCATTTGGTATAACTCCCTCATGAAAGATGTAAAAAACAACACACCAAATATCAGATCACTTCTCAGACTGTCATAAAGTTAGCTAACTACCAAGTTGTTCCCTAACTTCCTCTCCAGAATCTAAACGAGCACCTATCTTCTGTACTTTGGATTGAGGACCATTTTGGAATCTCACCATCCTGTGACCTTACGTATACATGACATTTTGCATACAGTTTCAGGATGTCTCATCCAGGCACAGAGTTAAAAAGTCCTGAGGGTTCATGTGGCTAAGCAAGCACACAGGAGAAATAGAATGATAACCCTACCCTGGGTCAGTTTCTGGGATAGGAACAAAAATAGTAATCTTCATTTACTGAGCATTTACTATTTGCCAGGCCCTTTCTTTATGCTCTCTGAATAATACTAACCTCAACGCCATGCTGGAGGCATCATTATTATTATTTCATCAGGGAGGGATTGGGAGAATAGAAAGGTTAATGATTTGCTGTTTGTCACGTAGGAACAGTGAGAGGGGCAGAGGCCTGTGTTTCAGGCCCAATAGTCTAGTATGTCACTTCTTTGTTTAAACATTTTATGGATTTTTAGATCAGTCAGAGTAAAAGTTGAAAACTCCCATGATGGTTTGCCTCTCTGGCTTCTTGTCCTTTCCGGAATGTTCCAGATAAGACCCACTGCAAGGTTTTGGCTCTAGCATTTTGCTCTGCCTGGTCTTTTCCCACATGAGTCATCCGCTGGTCCTTCTAGAACTTAATTTCCTCACTGAAGTCCTTCCTGACAACTCTAGTTAAAATCAGAACCCCTGGATGCGCTTTGTTCCTCTCTTTTGCTCTATTTCCCACTGTGCACTTATCCATCCCCACATCACACTTTTATTTAGTTAAAGGTAAAACTCACTGTTAGTGTCATATTCATTATTGATTCACACAAGAATTTCCAGTGGATATTAGCAATGTAGATAAGGGTTTGATAAGGAACAAGATATTCATAAGTTTCTTCAGAAATCTTTAGCATAGCCATTGTGGCAACATCCATTTGTAATTCCAGCACTAGGGAGGCTGAGGGAGAGGACCATGAATTTGAGGCCAGCACGGATCAGGTAGAGTAACTGTCTACACAGCAACAAAAACAAAGTGTGGCTGCTCACGCCTATAATCAAGGCCAGACACAACAACTAACCAAAATAATGTTCATTTTGCATTTGAGGTAATGTTTCTGCTTACTGGGAATTATATTTAAACTTTATCAGGGAATTCCACAGACACTTTGTAATGCTCCTTAGGTTGACTCTGAGATAGAGATGGTGACTGTAGGGATGTTTATTTTGCAGATGGTGAACTGAAGCGTACCGTTAGAAAAAGAATGAAAATTCAGTACTTCAGAAGATGACTCAGTTGGCACATGAGGTGGGACTTGGAGCCTGGTCCTCTGACACCAAACTCCGCTTCTTTTGCTGCTTTATAACTTTTCAGAGAAGTTCTTAATAGAAAGGAAAACTCAAACAATAATGATGACCACGAATTGTTATCATTATAACAAGGGCTTCTAGCTAATGTCAGCAGCAACTGTGTAATTAATGACATCCTGACACTTGACACTTTCACAGTGGCTGAGGTTTCTCAACCACTGGCTTTCCCTTGTAAAAGTGTGAGGCCAGAATCTTAAAAAGAGGCTTCAAGAACTCGTAGAGAAGCCCAGCTCTGCCAAACCACCAGGAAATAGCCTTCCTCAGAGCAGCATCTGTACTACGTGTATCTCACCCAGCAGTCAGATCTTACTCGCAAGAGAAAATGTGCTCGGTTTTGGGTTAATGTTAGAATGGTCTTCTTTGCTATGTCAAATGTAACTATAGTGCTGTGCTCTGTTGTTGACTGGTAATCTTGTTTCTTGCTTCCTTTATGCTACTCATTTTTAATCTCCGTGTGTGTGTGTGTGTGTGTGTGTGTGTGCCATGCACATCTGTGTGTGTGCATGCATGTAGAAAATGACATCTAGTGTCTTCCTCAGTCACTCATCACCTTGTATTCTGAGACAGGATCTCTTACTGAACTTGGACCTCATCAGTTTGGTAGTCTGCCTGTGCAGTAGAACCCCCGGGGTCTGCCTGGCTCTGTCTCCCTAGCATGGATAACAAGCCAAACTCAGGTCCTCACGCTTGAGCAGGAACACGTCATCATCCTAGCCATTTCACCAGGCACCGTTTCTAACATTTCCCCTGACCAGTGGTAAAAAGCCCCCTCTCCTTCCGCTCGACTTCATGGTGCCAGGGAGGCCCCTACTGAAGATTCTTCCACAGTGCTCCCTGCACCAGGCTGTATGCTGGCTTCGTCATTCCCATTCGGCTTGTGGGGTAGACTTGGCAGATAACATTTTTAAGAGTGACACTGATGGACAGTGCCAAGGACCATTATTTTACTGGCCATTTCACTCTTTCCCAGTCCTTCCCAAAGAGCCTTTGGTGTCACCTTGCCTGTTCTTCTTCCTGCTTAATCTTGTCCTGCCTGAGATCTGTAACCATTATTAGTGGATTCTCACCAACAACTGGCTTTATCCGCCCCCAAACAGCTGTGGAAGTTCTATGGGAAATTAAAGGCCAGGGAACTCTGAACTGTATTCAAAAGGTATCCCTCACATTTATTATAAAGAACTTGATTTATGACACAAGGAGACAATAGCCCAGATTGAGAGAGTTATATAATAGCAAAGTCTTACAAGGAATCACATTCAAAACCACACAATGTAGATAAATGCTTAATGGGAAGCCAAAGGGACTTTCTCTTCTCTGCTCCTTTGAGAGGCTGCTAATATCATAAGAGAATCTGTGGCTACCTGGTGGTACAATGGTTTCTAATGATCGGCTAAACTTGGGAAGAACTGACTAGGGAATCTTATAACTATGGCAGGAAAACAGTAGATACAGAATACCATGGAAAGAATGAATCAACAGAAAGTGATGGTTGAAAGTCATGGGGGCTGGAAAGCAGCTCAGCGCTCGGTTAAGAGCACTGGCTGCTCTTGCAGAGGACCTAAGTTCAGTTCCCAGCAACCACACGGCAGCTAACCATCTGTAACTCCAGATTCAGGGAGTCTGACACCCGCCTCTGACCTCCACGGGCATTGCATGAACGCGGGTGCACTTTTGTGTAGGCAATACATTGATACACATAAAACAAAAATAATAAATGAAACATTAGAAAAACATGACGAAGCCAGCATACGGCCTGTGCAGGGAGCACTGTGGAAGAATCTTCAGTAGGGGCCTCCCTGGCACCATGAAGTCGAGCGGAAGGAGAGGGGGCTTTTTGCCACTGGTCAGGGGAAATGTTAGAAACCTCGCCTGGTGAAATGGCTAGGATGATGAAGTGTTCCTGCTCAAGCGTGGGGACCTGAGTTTGGCTTGTTATCCATGCTAGGGAGACAGAGCCAGGCAGACCCCGGGGGCTCTACTTCACAGGCAGCCTACCAAACTGATGAGGTCCAGGTTCAGCAAGAGAGCCTGTCTCAAAATACAAGGTGATGAGTGAATACAGAGCGCTTATCCCTGAATAGGATTCCTATATCAAACCTCTGCCTACCAATGCTCAGGGACCACTGCAGAAGAGGAGTAGAAAGATTGTAAGAGCCACACATGGTAGGTGGCCAAAACAGTTTTCCAGATGGCTTGTCAGTTATACATATGAATTCACAGCAATAGAGATAGCATGCACAAGTCCCATGAAAGTTCAAGTTAGACAAATCCCAGTGTAGACATGGAGAAGAGGGTAATAAACCCCAATCGTTCCTGAGGGACCAATGGCTTCGGAGGAGAGGAGAGTCAGTCTCGTTAAGACTTTTGGTAGACTGAGCAGGTTCCAGTGCACGAACTTACCAAAGGGAATTTGGGGACACAAATTAGACTCTATAGGTCTTAACATATGTATATATTTGTGTGTGTGTGTGTATAATAAGGTACATGAACTTGAGCAGGGGCAGTAAGTGGTGCAGATAAGAGAGCAGAGCTAAGAACAATAAAATATATTGCATGAAATTCACAAAATTCAATGAAAATCAAAAAAAGGTCATGGGTAGGATATCACTCAACAAGGGAATTGAAATTTGTGGTTGGGCAAGGAGACGTGCTTTAGTTTGTGTCTAATTCTGTATGTGAGTGTTGTCTTTGCATTATTTCCATTCCTCTCATCCCCCTCCAGCTCCTCCCATGTCTCCCCACACTCTCAATGTCTTGTCCTCGTTGACGATTATTGTTACACACCAGCACACATAAAATGCAACTGAGTTCGTTTAGTGGTGCTCATGTGTACCTGTGCTTAGGGCTGGTCAGTTGGGATTAGATAACCTCTTGGAAAGCTTCAATTTTTTTCCTGGAGGAAACAGATTCTCCCTTTCTTAACATCCGTTGATTGCATGTAGTTCTTTATCTTGAGGTGGTACCCTGTGAAATTTCCCTCCATACACCTTGGCATGTCCACCAGTTTTGTCATTATGCAGATCTTGTTAGACCATCATACTGTGGAGTATGATAGGGTGTAGCTCCCCTGTCCTATCTAGAATGCATTAGCTAGCAGCCGATGTCTCTCTGGCTCTTGTATTCTTTCTGCCCCCTCTTCCTTGATGTTCACTGAGCCTTACGTGCAGAGGCTGTATTAGCACAGACATTTCTTTAAAAAGGAATGAAGAGTATGGAGTGACTAGAATATAGCCATTGAGAACAGGCATGGAGGCAAGCTCCTGTGGTCCCAGTTACTCTAGAGGCTGAGACAGGAGGATCACTTGAACCTTGGAATTAGAAGTCAGCCTAGGAAGCATAGCAAGACCCTGACTCTAAAATTTTTTATCTATCTATCTATCTATCTATCTATCTATCTATCTATCCACCTACTTACCTATCTCTGAAAGCTATCTATCAGAAGCAAAATTGATCACATCCAAGTGTTTACCTTTCTAATGATTTTAGACGCTTCAAAATCTTAAGTTTGTATTGTTTGAAGAAGCACGTGGATGCATGTTCCTTGACTGTCCTACATAAGTAGCATAAGCAGTATTTTCATCAACTGAGGTTTGGTAAACACTGGGCAGCAGTGAGAATTCACTAGAAGCCTCTGGTAAGAGCCTGGGTTCAGTTCTACAGCTAAGGCTCCTCTTGCATGGGAATAGGCATATCAAAGAAAACCAGTAAAAGGCAAATGTATTATTATGAGACTTGAGGAATGTAATTGCCTTGTTTACTGTGGAGGGGAGCTAATGACATCCCATCTATCAGAAATCCCGTGTTTCCTTCAGACAGTGGCTCAGGACTGCTTTAGCAAGTGGCTATTTGGCTGACAAATATCCCAAAGTTCTAGATCATAGATGATGGGAAACTTCTATAATATATATTTACCAAAACCCTCCCCTGTAACAAAAAAGAATGTAACAAAGTACCGAGGAGTCTAACTTTGGTATGTACCATCTTTAATAACTTTGTACAGACAGAATAGGAGTAAGAGTCTTATTAGCAAAAGTGACAGCTTGGGCCCTGTTCTGATTGTGAATTGTTTGGTCCAGGTGAGCAGCCCTGGAACACATTTTTGTTTGCTTTTGTTTTTGGAGATAGAGTCTCACTATGTAGCCCTAACTGGCCTGGAACTCACCATGTGGATGGAATTGGTATTGTTAACTTTCTCAGGTGATTCTAATAGTCAGCAAGGGTTCAAAATAACTTAATTAGAGGGAATTTATTTTCAGTGATGATTTGAGAATTGAAGTAGTGGATCTTAAGTCTTTTACACAGCAATAAAACATGTATTTCCCAAATTTCAAATTTCCTCTACCACATAAATTCTCACCCCATATATAACCGAAAAAAAAAAAAGCCCAAATAGTATGCCCAATGAAGAAAGTCTGAAAATCAGAGATCTATCCAAAAGCAAAAGAGAGCAAGTTCACTGTATAAAGCTGACTACTATTGACATTTATTTTTGTATATTCTTTTTAATTAATTACTTTTTATTTTTATACATATTCACTTGTATTTTTATACGAGTGTTATGCCTGCATGTCTGTAAGTGCACCCATGTCATGCAGTGCCTGAAGAGGACAGAAGAGGGCGTCAGATCCCCTGGAACTGGAGTTATGGATGATTGTTTGCCACCATGTGGGTGCTGGGATTTGAATCAGGGTCTTCTGTAAGAACAGCAGTGCTCTTAAGAACACTTAAGAAATGCAGAATCATTTCTCCAGCTCCTGTATGTTCTTCTTAATTTAATCCATTAAAAATAATTAGGGTCACTTTTTGTTGTTGCAGTTTTATAACTTTGTTTGACTCTCAGCAGTTAGTTCTCATTCACATTGACTGTCTGTAGAGTTTTGAATGAATGTGGGAATGGGGACATAGGTTACCAGAGTACACAGCTCGATTGGCAAGTCCTCATCCTCATTATGTTTTCTTGACAAATGAACATAAATATGATATGGAACATTCCTTTTTCCAGGCAGCTTTATTGAGCTTAGTATCAATGCACACATCTGGAGTAACCGGCTCCTTCATGGTGAATTTCTGGATTTCTTTGAGTGCCCGAAGGCACGTTTCTTGAAGCCTACCCCATGGATGCGCCTTGTATCCCAGGTCACCACCTCATTGATTGCGGAACAGCCCTTCTTCTTCTCACCACCCTTCTTTGTGGAAACCATTCCACCAGGCCCAAGTTGGAAAAGCAAGATCACTTTTTTAAAGGGAGTAAGAGATAGTTTATTCTGGAGCCAAATATGAGTGACCATGGCCTGGGAACACAGATTTAGCTTACTCCAAATTTCATGCTCCAACAGTTTCATGAAGTTTTTATATTAACATAATAAAAAAGTCATAAATCAAGACAATTTTCAAATACATTGTTGGAAACACTAGGTAGGAGTCAACTAGTGTATTTTGAGACCCATTTATACTGATTAGAGGATACACTGAAAAGTTTTGTTGTCTTATAAAATACTGAGTGAGACTTAGTTAAAATATTGGATGAGACTTGGTTATAGGCTCTACTCCAGGTCAACATTGTTTTCACCATATAAGCTTCTGTCAGCCTTCTTTACATCTATCACCATTGACATCTTGAAAGAAACCTTTCACTCTCCCTCAACCAAATAAAATTTTCCATCATTTAACAAAAGCTCGGTGGAAAAGTTAAAAAAGCAAGAACACAGGGACCAAATCTCTTTGGATGTTTTCTAGCATTTATTTGCATTATTTGCTGAATCCACTAAGCAAACAGATGACCTTCAGCCCACATGGATTGAAGGGCAAACCATTTCAGTTCAAACTTGAGTCATGACAAGATTGAGTAAGCTATGTTACATTTTAGATCCTCTGGTTGTTAAATCTGAAACTTCCAAATGACTGCTCTCCTGTGACTGTGATCAGAGAGCAGGAGTGCTGAGCGTGGTTAGGAAGAACCCTCTGTAAAAGCAGAGGGTACAGTTCCTTCCTTTGCTTTTGAAATTCCTCTCTACTGAGCTCCTACAGAGACAAATAGCTGTGAGGAGAGAAATAAACTGATCAAAGGCAAGATCTGTGTCTGGGGAAAATCAGCCATTGAATAAGGAATCTGATTTGAGCTTTCAGAATCTCTACATATAAACCAGGACCTTGAAAATGAATTAAAAAACCATGCCGCCTGGGCGTCCTCACTGCCTTAAGGGTCCGCATTTTCTAAGAAAGTAGACTCAGCATTCTGACTCAGCATTCTGTCTCAGTGTATTTACTTTCGTGACAGTTACTTGTAGCAGGTTCCTTAGACGTGGCAACTCACATTTAATGATTTAATGAGGGTTCAAGGTTTGCGTTTTTTTTTGTGTGTGTGTGTGTGTGGTTTTTTTTTTTTATCTTTTTGGTCTCACTGTAGCCCCAGGTAGCCTGGAACTTGCTATGTAAACCAGACTGGCCTGGAACTTAGAGATTCACCTGCCTCTGCCTCCTGAGTACTGGGCCTAAAGACATGTACCACCGTGCCTGGCTTGCTTATTTTTAAGTCTTAGAATTCATTTATTCCCTTGGGCATTTAAGGATCTTGAAACTTGTTTAGAAGTAAGAACTGGGCAGCTGATCTTTGGTCTCAGATTTGGAAAGGAGTTAATGAGCCTCCATTCTCTCCACAGTAAGGGCTGAATGAAAGACCTTTCTGTAAGGTTCTGGGTTCGAGAGACGCAGCAGACAGAAGGGACCAGAGACTCCACTGGTAGCTAACAGGACCTGGCTTTATTAAGAGAAGACCAGATGGGACTAGCTCCTCTGCATCCACGAATGGAGAAATGTTAGCCCCTCTGGGGGCTAGCCTCCCCGAAGAGGTGGGGGGGAGGCTAGCCTCCTCACCCCCATCTTGGGGCTGGGGCTCTGGGGAACTGGGCTGGCGTGCCAGGCTCCAGATCCGGATGGAGGAGCTCCCTCAGGGAGAGTGTGAGACGCAAGTTCCCCGGGACAGCGAGCTCAGCCCAAAAGCCCAAGACCTAGTTCCAGTTCCAGCCCCAGTCCAAATGTAAGTTTCAGAAGCCAGTCCCAGTCCCAGTCCCAGTCCCAGTCCCAGTCCTCAAAGCCTTAAAAAAACTTCAGCCCCCTCCTGGCTTTTAGGGGAGGGGGTTGCCATGATATGATTGATGTTTAAGGCAAGCTTCTGGCAAGGCGGTGGTCCTTTTTTACAGCTGTTTGTGAATTTTTTGAGTCCGGAATTTGGGGTCTGGAGTCTTATCCTAGCTATTTGCAGGGCCTGGATTTCTGAGAAGTTATAAAAGTCGGTCTTTCCTCATGCATGCTTTGTAAACTCTGGCTCCAGGTTCCCTTCTATCTTCCTGAGTTTGAAACTGTTGGGGTTTCCCTTTCCTTCTTCTTCGTGTGGCTCACAGATGATGTTCCTTCAGTAAATCAGGCTACAAGAGAAAAACAGAAAATGTTTTCATCGAAGTTTAATGAGGCATTAGAACTTTTAGAAACGAAGACTTAAGGACTATGGCCAGGTCCATTTTTCACACTCAGGTCTGAGGAAGAATGGACAATCTGTGGATGTGGCTGGATGAAAGGACATGGCTATAGACTCAAGGAACCTCAGCAAGGCGGGTCTGCCCAGATACTTCTTGGCCTTTCTGTGCATCATTCTTTCCTGTTGCATGCGCATGAGGCAGGACCCCTATCTGGAATGAGCCCTTGTGTGTGTTGGTGGGGGGGGACACAAGTAAGTCATGTGCACATGCATGTGTGTGGAAGTCAGGGGCCAACCTTGGGTGTTTTCCTCAAGTGTTCTCCATCTTGGTGTTTTGGACAAGGTCTTTCAGTGGCCTGGAACTCACCTGGTAGGGTAGAGAGCGTTGTCTGGCCAGTGAACCCCAGGGATCCACCTATCTCTGCTTCTCCAGCCCTGAGAATACAAGGGTCACCACCATGCCCAGCTTTTAAATTTTTTTTTTTAATTAAAATGTGGGTTCTGGGGATCAAACTCAGGTCTCATGCTGACCTCAAAGCAAGCACTTTAGGAACTGAATTCCCTCCAGCCCTTGGAATGAGTCCTGGAGAGAGGGTGACCTTTCTAGGTTTTATAGTTTCTTCTGGGTCAGAGAGGGTCCATTCTTAAGACCCACCTTGGGAAAGGGGAATTCCACTTTCTATGACTTGCTTCAGGGGAAGGGGAGGGCAGGAGAGGTCGTTCTGAGGCCTTCTAATCACTTCACTTCAAGATACTTAGGATGTCAACACTACATTCTTTGGGGTATCATGTTGAACCTCCATCCCAAGCTATTGGATCTTGTGTTTCCTGCTAAATAGCTCTAAGCTATAAACAAGGGAAGATACTGGAGGGTTGGGGCAGAGCAGGGGCATAGAGGCATTTGGTCACACTGGTATGGTGCTGCTGCAGAGCCTATATTTCAAGGGCAAGACTGACAACAGGGGACCAGTGTTCAGAGGGTCTGAGCAGGGTAGAAGACCAGAGGACAGACTGGAGAGAAAACCATGACAGGTGGATATGGCAGATAATGAACAGGGTCTCTTGGTGCCGGCTCACATCAGAGGGCCATTTGCCTCATAATTACCATTCACGAAGACCTCTAAATAGAAAATTCAACATCAGCATGTAATGGCTGGTCTTGATTGTCAATCTGACAAGATTTTACCTCTGGGCATGTCTATGAGGACACTTCCAGAGAGCACTGACTGAGGTGAGAAGACTCAACCTGAATATGAACGTCACCGTTCCACGGACTGGATTCTGGGACTGAATCAAGAGAGAGAAGCGAAGCCAGCTGAGCACATGCATTCATCTCTGTGCTTCTTGCCCCATGCCTTCTACCATTACATCCTCTATTAAACCGTGAGCCAGAATAAACCCTTCATTCCTTAGGTCGATTTGGTCAGACGTGTTTTCCCAGAAACTAGAAAAGTAACTAATACACAGCACAGTAAATGCTATTCTATTTCAGGGAACTTGTGCATAGGTAAAAACTTGCTACATTTAAGAAAGTAGGAGAATCACCCCTGTCTTGGAAGAGCTTGAAACATGAGAGGTGAGATAAGTCATGTAGCTTGTTTGGAAAACACTCCTAGGATCTTACAAAGTAAGAAGTCAGTATACCACAGGTCGCTGACTCTGCAGACCTTAGGAAATTCTCTTACTAAATAAGGCTGTGATTTATTCAGTATGCACCATGAGAAAAGAATTTCATTTTGATGAGTGTATCAGTATGTACCTTTACCACCTAGCACAAGGAATGCTATTGGTTTTATTCTCATTATGAAGATCAGGAAATTGAACACAAGGAAGTAACTTGCCTATGAAACGGCACAATATGAATTTAGCATTTATTTCCTTTCCTGGCACACCCAGTTCCTTGGGATATCCAGCACGGTATCTCTCTGTGTGATAGTATGATGAATGGTGGCTGGAAGATCCTAAACAGCTTTAGGACAGGGACTGTTCATTCATATAGAGACTGAGGCAGGATTAGAGGTTTGGAACCTTCTGTCCTCACTCCTCTCAACAGCTAAGAGTGGTTAATGATTCAACCAGTCATCCTATCTAATGATGCTTCCGTAAAAACCCAGAAGGACTGAGCCCAGGCAGACTCCAGATAGCTGAACATGTGGAAGTCCCTGGAGGGTGGGTGTCTGGAAAGCGCATTGAAACTGCATGCTGCCAGAGCCCTTATATCTAGCCCTATTCCAAGGCTTTGTCTAGTGTTTATCAATTACCCCTGGTAATGTCCTTTGTAATAAACCAGTAAACTCAAGTCAGGGCCTCCCTGGGTTCTCTGTGCCCTCTTAATAAATGAGGAAAACTCAAGGACGGGGTCATGGGAGCCCCAAATTAGAGCTGACCATTCAGAAGCACATGCTAAACGTTGTACTTACAAATGGCATCTGAAGTGAAAGGAGCCTTGGAGATTGAACCCTCAGCCTGCGGCATCTGGTTACCTCCTGTTACTAGAGGCAGAATCAGATTGGATCAAAGGACGCCCAGCTGCAGAATCTGGTGTCCGCGTTCGTTGACTGCTTGGTGTTTGAGGAAAGAGCCCACACCTGGTGTCAGAGCACTGCGCGCACTGGTGTATTAGCCGTGAGACAGAACAAGGAGAACATCGACTCGGGTGTCTTCTCAGCACCCTTGGGCCCTACAGTGGGGAGCCTGGGAGGCTGAAATTTGAATGGAGGCCTACCTGACGTGGAAGTTCATGCTCTCGCATTACAGTCAGCCACACAGCAGTGGTGGAAGCTCCAGCTCCCAGACTGCAATGCGAATGAAATGAGATGACAGGGGAGAGACATGGCCAGTCGCATTTCTTCTGCTGTCAGCCCCTGTCTCTGCTTTGCAGGTTGCCCAGGTCTCTTTTGTAACCCTCTTCTCTGTGAGAGGATATCTCTTGGGCCTTACTTCCCCAACTGACAAGAGAGAGACATGGGATTTTGTCGCTGTTGTGTCCAGAGGATTAAGAGTTCGTGTCAAGGGATGAGAACTCAGGATCCCATGGGATAACATTAAGGAACGATGTGGATTCTTGGATTCTCCTTTCTTTGCAAATAGGCACAGCAAGCTTTGGGACTGAGGATAAGTAGATTCAGAGTTCAGTGACTGATTCCCCAGGAAAAATTACGAAGATGGCTGTATGTAACCCCTGAAATTGACTAGAGCATTCTAGTGTCGCTGCCATTTATAAAAAGGACTAAGTACATGCACAGGTCAGTTCCATGTGAGTAAAGACCAGAATGAGTGCTATAAGCATTACTCTTGGGGTTAGCTAAGCAGGAAATGTTATCTAGAGCTAGATTATATTCAGAGCGGCACCAAGAATGTTCTCAGGAGTGGCTTCAACACTGACTCACTGTGTGACTTTAGACTGGTTAGTCACTGACTAGGCACTTCTGGGTCCTCACAGAGATGTTAGCAGGTTAAACAGTTCACACAGCCAAGCACAGTCTCTAGGCATTTAACAAGCATCCGTGAAGAACTCAGTACCTCCCACTTCCCTTTAGTAGAGTAATGGGAGAGTGGAAAGAATCAGAGCGAAAGGAAATTGAGGAAGCGGGATGGGCAGCCTTACCACACAGGACGTGGACAGTGAGAGGGAAATGTAGCAAGTGGCAATTTTCTAGCCCAGGACACTGACTGACTGCTATCAGTTAGGACTTTTTGATGCAAAAATGGATAGGCTGGGGTTATGTAACTGAAAGTTTCCAGGCACAGCAAGTTTCACGACCAACTTGTTCCAGGGCCTCGTCTCTGTGTGGGCCCACACTCCAGCCCTCTGGATCTGCTTTGTGTCATGTTGACCTCTTTCCTTCTCAACTCCCTGTGTTCTGGGAGTGCTAAAAGCTTCACTTGGAGCTAAAAACTCTCCTAGATCTGGGACAAGACATTATGCTACCATTTTATATATTTTGACACAGGGCTTTCACAAATATCCTACATAAAATCAAGGCTTGAACTAGTAGCCAAAGTTTCAAGAGTCAGAGCTGATTTAGGGCCAGGGAGTCTGCTTTTCAGCCATGTCTGTGGTCTGAATGCTTCCTTTGAGAGAGGCCTTGTTTTGGGCTCCTATTAAACTTCAAGAATTCAGTTTGGGTTCACTCAGGCTTAGAGGAAGGTGCTATCTAATTGGCCAGGCACAGTTACCTTGCATCTCTCCAGTGGGCCATGGAGGAAATGCCGTCAGCCACCTGGAGTCCCTGGGCTAGGAGTGGAGAAAGGATGATACTCAGAGCAAGGGTGATTGGATGCTTCACAGAAAATCATTTTCAACACAGCTGAGATGAAAATGAAAAGGTTGGAAGGAACCAATGGGCTCAGTGTTAAGAAACCTTAAGCTTAAAGTGCTAGAAAATATTAATGTGGAGATGTGCTTCACTGGAAATATTGGTTCATACTTGAAACAAGCATAATAAAAAGTTGAAAATAAAATGATAGGCAAGAAATATTAGGTAAGATGGGTGGAGTGGCACATGCTTTTAACCCCAACACTTGGGAAGCAGAGGCAGGTGGATTTCTGTGAATTCAAGGCCAGCCTGGTCTACCTAGGGAGTTCCAGGTCAACCATAGCTACATAGTGAGACCCTGTCTCAAAAAAAAAAGAAAGAAGACAGACAGACAGAAAGGAAGCTATGGCAAATGAGAAACAGGAGCATTTGCTTGGCGGTCAGGCAACGGCACTTACAGTATAATGGTCATCCTTAATGTACTGACAAAAGGTGCAAAGACAGCATAGCAGATTATACGGACATCAAAGAAGCTGGGAGGTATGTGTGGAGAAATGGTTCAGCAGTGAAGAGTGCTTGCTACTCTTCCAGAGGACCCAAGTTCAGTTCCCAGCACCCTCTTCTGGCTGCTTAAAACTACCTATGACTCCAGCTCCAGAGGATCCAGTGTCTTTTCTCGCCTTTGTGGGCACCCCAACCCCATACACATATACACAGAAGACTTAGTGGCTAAATATATAAAACCCTGTAATCCCATCCCTTAGGAACTGAGGCAAGAGGATTTGAGCTAGGCTCAGCTACATGGTGACTTCCAGGAGAGCCTGGGTTACAAAGTGAGACCGTATCTTAAAAACCAGCAAATAAAGAAGCGCATACAGGCAAGATGAACTTTATAAACACACAACTGTCCTGAAAGATTTCAAAATGTCCTCCTAATGATTAGCCAGGATTATCAGATGAAAAGTTCCTCAGATCAACAAAATAATATATGATGGGAACTGAACGGTTTAATGTGATATGTGTAAGAACTTTGTACATCCCACAAACAGGGAAAATACTTTTGTTTTAATGCAAATGAAAAAGTTGGCTGGCCACTGTAGTACCAACCCATAATCTCATACACTGGAGACTGGGAAGGAGGATTGTAAGTCGGAGGCCAGCCTGGGCTAAACAATCAGTTCAAGCTTAGCCTAGGCTATATGCTAAAACCCTGTCTCAAAATAATAACTAACTAAATAATTTTGCTTACCCCAAAGCTTTAACAACAAAAAACAAAAACAACAGAATTTGTCACAATTTAAAGAATTATAGATTCATGACCCAAAAGAGACCTAAAAACCTCTCATAGTTAAAAATTAAGGAAGAAACTATATGCATATAAATCATAGATTACAAGGAAATACAAGAGACTTCACTACTGAGAAAGCATTAAGAAACTTGCTTCCCATTTAGAGTAATAAGAACCTGAAAGTTGCATTTGGAGGAACATTGGAAACCCTCAAAAGCCTTCAAAATTAAAAATAAAACCATAAAACAAAGGAACTAAGTCATCATCTCAGAAACTTAGACAGAGAAGACAGGAAGTTGGAGTTAATAATAATAAAACTTGGAACTAATGAAACAGAAAAAGTACAAATGGAAATAAGAGCTACGAAAAGTAAGAGAGTTGGAGAGAGACCTTTCTCAAAAACTAAATTTCAAAGAGTAAGAAAGATGAGCAAGCCACTTCTGAAGGTGACTCGCAAAGCTTATTGAACTGACTAATAAAACAAAGTTTAGAGAGGGAAATAAACGAGATTAAGAACGAGAACAGAAGCAACCATAGGCATTTGGGAGAGATTTAGACATTCAAGATACCATCAACAATACAGCAATGACTATGAGAACGTATAGGAAATAATATGATTTCATAGCAAAATACAATTAAAATTAATCCCAAAAGAGAGAAAAATCATGAATGGAGCCGTTATCGCAGGCATAATGGTGAGGTGATTGAAAAGAACTTGGGGCGATGATATCTCCATGGTTAGTTTACCTTGAAAGAGCAGATGGCTCCCAAAGGAACTTATTGGAACCCTGCAACTCAAAGCATCAGGGACTGGTGGCAGCCTCAGCAGGTGGGAATATGAGAAGGCTGTTATAAGCATAGAACACCCGTTTACAGTAATCAACTCCAAATGAATCAAGGACCTTAATGCAAGATCCGAATCTACTCAAAGAAAATGTAAACACCACAAGATATAGATATAGGTGTTTCTAACCAAGACTGTAGTCACTCTGAACATATTGCCAACAATCGACAAATGAGACTTTATGAAATGAAATGGCTTCTGCCCAGCAAAGGAGACAATCAAGTAAAGAGACATTTGAGTGGGTGAAACATCTTTACTAGCTCTCTATCTGACAGAGGATTAATATCTAGAATATACAAAGAACTAAAAAATTAAACAAGAAGAACTCACACATCCTGCTCAAAAACTGTACTACTTGGTCTGGAAACATGGCTCAGTGGTTGCTTCTCTTTCCACTGCCACATCAGGCAGACTCACAGCCGTCTACAACTCCAGCTTCAGGGGATCCAACTCTCCTAGCCTCCACGAGCACCTGCCCTCACATGCACATCAGACATACACATATACATAATTTAAAATAATAAAAATAAACCCTTAAAAATGAGCAAAAGCATGTGCTATAACACCTGGTTGCCCCATATAATTTTAACACAAAAACTTAAGAAAGAGTAAAGTATAGATAAATAGTTTTTGTTCTTTTTTGACTGGCCTTGAACTTGTGTTGATCCTTCTGCCTCCAGCTCCCAAGTGATTGAATTACAAGCATACACCACAGAACCTGGCTCTAGATTAATAGCTACTAATTACAACTATAATTATAGACTAACTTACAGTTTTGTTTTGTTATGCTTTCTTACAGTGCTGAGGTTCAAACCCAGGGCCTTGCATATGTCAGGCAAGCACTCTGCCTGGAGCTACAACCCCAGATCACTTATTTCATTATGAAAATTATGAACAAAATACTATCATCTTATAAATGTCTTTATTATATCAAAAGAATATGAAATAATGAACAAGCAAGGTTTCTATTACAAGAGCAATATAACATCCTTATCCCATTAATATGACCATCATCTATTACTTCATTAAACTAAGGAAGAGAAAATATCAACAGATGTTTAATCATTGCAGAACTGACCATGCATCTCAGTGGCAGAGTGCTTGCTTAGAATATGCAAGGCCTTGGGTTTGATCCCTAACACTATAAAAGTTAAAACAAGAACAACAACAACAAAAAGCAAAGATCTGTAGAGATGGCTCAGTGGGTAAGAATGCTTGCTTCACAAGTATGAGGACCTGAGTTCAGATTCCAGCACCCACACAAAAAACTGGGTGTGGCCACAAATTCACCTGTAACACTATGGCTGTTGGGGATAGAGACAGGAGGATTTCTGGAGGTATCTGGCCATTGACACAGCTCCAGGGCTCAGTGAGAGATCCTGTCCCAGAGGAATAAGGTAAAGTAACAGCACTTTGGCCTCCATGTGCATTTTAAGACACATGCATCTGCACACACATGTGCTCATACAGCACACACATATATACCAAACTCTCTCTCTCTCTCTCTCTCACACACACACACACACATACTACATATACTCAGATTAAATAATTGCTATAATTTAGCAGTCATTCTTTTAAAACTTTATTTACTCTGTGTGTGTGTGTGTGTGTGTGTGTGTGTGTGTGTGTGTGTGTGCTCATAAGTGGAGGACAGTGAACAACTTTTGAGTATCAATTTTCTTCTTCTACCATGTGGGGTCCACAAATCAAACTTAGGTCATCAGGCTTAGTGGTAAGTGCCTTATCCAACAAGCTATCTTACTAGCCCTCAATGACCATTCTTAATAAAATTATACATAGGCACAGAAAGGAATTATTTAAATAGATAATGACTATCTACTCAAAACAATAATGAATACTATCTTAAGCAGAGAAACGGGTAGAAGCATACAGTGAAATGAGGCTAGGTAAACATAGATGAAACAAAAGCTTTTCCAACTCTTAGAGAACGAACTGAAAATTAGATTGGAACTATATTGTTGCATATAACACTCACAAAAAGTATAAACCACTTAGGAATAGTTCTAAAAAGAAAATAATAAAACTCTTATGTTGCACCAGGTAAAGTGGTCCACATCTTTAATTCCAGCACACACACAAGAAGCAGAGGCAGATGAATCTCTGTAAGATGGATACCTACATAGTGAATTCCAGGTCACCTGGGGTTACTCTCTCTGAAAGCAAAACAACCACCCCCCAAACCACAACAGCAGTAACAGAAGCACCTCTTACCTTGTCAGCAGATAGATCTGAGTATTTCCATGTTTGGGAATAGAAAATCCTACAAAAATCTCTCAAAACTGAGGTCATACAATTTCTATTACAAGGAAAAGAAAGGTTTTTTTCCTTCCTGGAACTGAACAGAATTATCAAATAATTCAATGGGAAAAATAAGTTCCTGGTGTTAGCTCAGGCGATCTTGAAAAACACTAAGTTATTTGCTCTACCAGTCAATCAGAAACAAAGGCTGGAGCAACCAAATCAGTGCAGTATGTACAGAGTTATACCATAGTGACATGTTCTTACTGTACAAACAGAGCAGTTTAGTTCAGAAGAAAAGGGAAGGGACTTGTAATAAAGAGTTTACTTCTTTCTGAAAGAAAATTAAAATGTGCTCTCATGAACAGACAGCCTACAGAATGGGAGGAAATCCTAGCCAGTTATATATATAAAGAACTGCAAAACTGAACACTGAAACAAAACAAAAACAACTGCCAATCAATAGATGGGCCAATGAGATGAACAGACAGTTTTCAAAAGTACAAACGATGAACACATATTGTAAAAGGTGTTGAACATCCTAGACATCAGAGAAATATAAATTAAAGCTACTCTGCGATTCTATCTCATACCTGTCAGAATGACTACTATCATCCAGACAAATGACCACAGGTGTTGGTGAGGATGTAGGAAAGAGGAATCGTATTCCATACTGGTGAGAGTGTAGACTGGTACTGTCACTACGAAAGTCAGTGCGGAAAGTCTCAAAAAACTACAAGCAGAACTGATTAGATGGCTCATCCGGTAAAGCACTTGTGAAACAAGCCTGATGCCCAGAGGTTGAGGTTGATTCCTGGCACCCGTGTAAAGGTGGAAGAGGAAGACAGATTCTGCCAAATTGTCTCCTGACCTCCACACACTTGCTCTCCACAAACACATCATACACACAGATAAAAAATAGAAAGACTAAAAATAGATGACCCAGCTCTAGCACTCCTGAGAATATACCCAAAGGACTCTACATCCTACTGCAGAGACACCTGCTCATCTGTGTTCATTGCTGTATTTTTTTTTCATAATAACAAGGCTGATTCAAATTGGCTTAGATATTCATCAATAGACAAATGGATAATGAAACATGATATAGATATGCAATGGTTTATTCTCCTGTAAAGGAAAATGAAATTTGTAGGAAAATGGACAGAACTGGAGAATATTATATCAAGTGTGGTACACCAAGCTCTCAGAAAGACACGTAACACATGTGTTCTCTGATCCTAGCTTCTAGATATTAAATATACATGTTTAAATAGGAGTAAGTGTGTGTAGGAAACTAGAAAAGGGCCTGTGAGGTAGGAAACAGTTACTTTAAGGGAGGTGGGTGGGAAGGACCCAGAACACACGGGATAGGAAAGCGGAAGGGAAATTACTAGGAACAGAAGATAAACAGAGGAGAGGCGGGTCAGGATGTGGGGAAGGAGGAAAGACTGCATCTGAACTGAGTGGACACAAGTTTCCGGTGCTGGGAATCTGGTCTGTGTGGTTCCAGGTTCTCCGTGTCTCCATCAAAGAATGAAATAAAAGATACAGATTTGCAAGTAATAAGACTGCTTCATCCACAGCAAAGCCTGGGCTACAAGTTAAGGTTTTCCAGCGCCTCCAGTTACTGCCTCGGGCTGCTTTTTATGGGGTATAAAGGAAGGAGGAGTTTGGTTACTGGGCATAGTTGGAGCAGTTTTCTATTTTGGTTAACAGATTAATTTATAAACCATTTCTCTACTGTGTATGCCCAAGAAAGCACACAATTGGTAAATAGGGGATTTTCCCTAAAAGTTCACTTGGGAACACAGTTTTGTCCTCGAGGGTGCACCCTGAACCTTTCTAGGCTGCATCATCTTCCCTGCTCTCCCACTCACACATAACTTGGAATGGCTGAATAGAATCTGTCTAAAGTTTGATGGCTGTTAAGTGTTAAGGGGAACAGAAACAATCCATTGTTTGGAGTGGAGTGTTAGTGCTGTTCAATGTAGGTGGGGCTCTTGGGTTGCCAACAGGTTGTCAGGTGTATTGTTTGGAGAGGGGTATGTATGCACAGTACATGCAGGTACTGAGGGTCTTAGGCTGCCAAGTACATTATTTATTAGAAGAAAGGTGTGTGCATAGTCCAAACCAAGTGGAGTCCTAGGTTGCCAAACTGCTCCCCACACTTGCCTGCCTCATAGAGATATGTTTCTCATCCTTATTTCCTTAGTACTATGTTTACATTGTGTTAGATATTCTAGATAAAAATGTACTCTAAGTACCATGTGGGAAGAAAAACTGCAAAAGAATTAAAAGCTTAGGTATAATGTTTTTTTTAAATTTAGGCAACTATGGTGCAGTGAAAACCTAGAAGCTATAAGAGAAAAGACAAACATTTGATTATATAAGAAATTTAAAATATTTTATTTATTGTTTTATTTTACGTATATAAGTGTATTGCCTGAGTGTATATAAGTTCACCCATGTCATGCAGTGCCTGCAGCGGTCAGAAGAAGACACTGGATCCGCTGGAACAGGAGTTACAGACAGTTGTTAGCTTCCATGTGGGTGTTGGGAATTGAACCCAGGTCCTTTGCAAAAGCAGGCAGTGCTTTTAACTGCTGAGCTATCAGTTCCTATGTAGGAAATTTTAAATCTAAGATAAACATCAAAAGCAAAGTCAATAACAACAGAACTAAAATTATTAAAATGCATATGACATGAGAAGGTTTTTAAAACAATACAAAGGTCTTTAACAATTTGATAAGAAAAAGGATCACTAACAACATTAAGCATGTAACCAGTATGAAATGGCAATATAATAAAGATCTAAAACCATAGAACATACTAAATTCACCACAGCCAGGGAGAGTCAGGCTAAAATAATAATAAGATACAGAGTTGCAACGTGCAGAGACAGGAGGATTGCAAGTCTGAAGCTACCCAGGGACGTCCACTCCAAGCTGAGCTATATAACAAGACCCTCTCTCAAAACAAAACAGAATAACAGCACAAAATCAGTAAAATAAGTTATATTATCATTTGCTAGGAGGATGAAATGTGAAGTGTTATAACCTTATGGGGAAAGAATGTAGCATGAATAACTGAGTTAATATTTATGAAATGCTTAAAATAGTGTCTGTCACAAAATAAATGCCATGTACATTTTCATTAAATGCACGAGACTTCTTTGGAAAACGAAAAACATAAATGTATTGACTCAGAGATTGCACTCTGAGGGACCAGTGCTGTTCTAAAGCTAAAGCCAGAGCTGCCTGGCTTCTCAGCTTCCTGAAGAACACAGCTTCCTCAGGGTTGAGTCCAGGATGCATGTTTTAACCCGGTGCATCGAAAGTTCCTCTCGGGTAAGGCACTTAATAACTACATATATAGTGATGGAATGCTTTCAGCTTCCTAGTCTAGTGGCCAGATGCTTGTGGATATGTCTGGCAACTCATTTTGAAAGGCAGTTAGTACCTTAGACATACTGGGAGCAACAGACGCTAGTTGTCTATTAACACAAATAATAAGATTGGAAATGGAGGTGGAAGTTGTCAGCTGTGCACAAGGGACCCATAGTAGATTGCTGACCCCAAGAAGCCAGGGTGAAACGAGAAAAGAGTGAATTCAAGGCCCACTGTACAGCCGCTTACAAGTGAACTGGCTTTTGCTGAAGACTAAAGAGGTTTTGATAGTTTATTTAGGTGACATTATTGGGATGCCCAGGCGGAAACATCTAGGAGATAACGTGAAAAGATAACAGCAAGTCCAGAGCTTTCTCTTGAGGAGGAAGTCAAGGTCCAGAAGGAAAGTGAGTGAGTCACTGGGGAGGAGGGACTGACACTTGCAGCTTTTAGGGTTGGGGACACGGGTCAGTGCAGGGTCATTTCTTACCGACATGTGACTCTGGGTACTACATTTAATGAACTCAGTTTCATTGACGAAGGGCTGATTACACCTGTCCTCTACCACATGGAGTGCCTCTGTGACAACGGATGCACACAGAAGAGATGTGCGATCAGCAGGCACCATGCAAGTTAAGGACTTTGGTAAAGGGTGTAGTTGCCTGAGGACTGAACATGGGTGACAGTCCGCCCTCTTCACCTCTTCAGCTGCCACTCCCCCACTCCTCAGACCGCAGAGCAGCAACCTTCCCCGGCCTGCCTGGCAGCCCAGTGCCTGCTTGTGGAATGCTTCAGGCATAGGCAGACGGTCATTACAAGTTTACTTCTGCCACAGTGGTGAATTCACACACACCTGCTACTCCGCTCTCACATGCTTACTTGTCATCCTGTTCACAGCCTCCTACAGACCTACGGGCAACCTTTTCTTCTAAATAAAATGACGTGGTATGGCAGACACGGATGGTCACACCCTGAATTATTAACTGACACTCATTTCCCATCACACGGTTCTTTTATAACAATGGCACTAACCATTTCTGGCACAAGCAAATTTGGCAATTGTGCAGTGAGTGCTTAGTCAGCACCCCAAAGGAGTGGGCCCCACAGCTCTCCTACTGAGAGCTGACACCTGGTACACTGCAGGAGAAAGTGAGTACAGTGCATCAGACCAGGAGGAAGGAAAACAAGATCACAGCTGGGGACAGAGCTATAGGGAACTTTAAAAAAGGTCAACCATGTCAGTATTTAAAGAAATGAAAGTAAAGAAGGCATTTGAAAGCATCCCAGATTAACTGTGCTTGGCCAGACACTGCCTAAAACAATGGTTTACATAGAACAAGCAAAAAAGCTATATTTTCTGGGGTTCTAAATAGGGCAAGTATAAATATTAAAAACCCATCCTCTTTCCCAAATCCTTCATCTTTAGGCATTGTTGAACCCTAGGTAACATTGTTAGTCCAGGAAGCAAGGAAAGTCTGGGACTCTGTCCAGCAGAGTGACTTGAACATGAAGTGGAACCCCAGAAGTGGAAAGCAGGTGTACAGTCTTCTGCACAGGCATATAGTCATTGCTGAAGGGTGAGCAGTGGCTGCACCCATGTTCGTAGCTCACACACCATGGCGAAACTCAACCCAGGTACCTTGGCTTGTATGGCTCTCTTCAAACAAGTCAAAGTTAATTGAGGTCTGGGTATTTTGTACAAGCCTTTAATAACTTCCGTGCAACGTTTCATAGTGCAGGCATGAGGCCAGCCTGGTCTACACAATGAGTTCCAGCTCAGCTGGAGCTACAGGGAGACCCTGTCTCAAATATATATATAAAGACTTATTTATTTATTTATTTATTTCTTATTGGACTGGTTACTACACGTTTTGCTTTCGTGGTTGATCTTAACACATCCTGAGAAGCTACAATCTGGAATCATTAGGTACTTATAGAAATTAGGGTGGATGGGGCTGGTGAGATGGCTCAGTGGATAAAGGTGTTTGCCACCAAACCTAATGACCTGAGTTTGATCCCCAGAATCCACACGATGGAAGGAGAGGACAGACTCTCAACTTGCCCCCTGACTTCTACATTTGTGCTGTGGCATGTCCCCCAATAAATATTTGACTCGTCCACAGAATTAGGGATCTGATATAACTCTAAACAGAGAAAAAATACAATTCAAGCAAGAGTTGGATAAGGTAGAGGTGACCTAATTAGGCTAGGTAGTCATTAATAACAGAAATACTTACTGAAATATCCAAGTCAACTCTGGCTAGGGCTACACATTCAAGGAATGGGCTGCAGAGATGGCTCAGTGGATAAAGTTCTTGCTGCGCTAGCATGAAGATACGAAATTGAATCCCCAACAGCCACAGAAAAAGCTGGACATGGTAGCAAGATCACTGGTGGGGGAAGGAGCAGTCAAGCAGATCCCTAAGGCTTGCTGGCCAGTCTAGCTGAATTTGTGAGCTCCAGGTTCAGTGAGACAACCTACCTCAAAAAATAAGGTAAAGAGTGATTAAGGAACGCAAGTGCGTACATGTACATGTGTAGGTACATACACATGCAAAATAAATGCCTCAGGGGACATTATTATCATCTTCATTTTGCAAATGAGGCACCAGAAGCTTCGAGAGGCTGAGTCACAAAACTAGAAACTGGCAGAATTGAGGGGGGGTGGTCTCAAATATTCTGGGCAAAATTGATAATCCTTTCTATTTCCTTATGTGTTAATCCAACTAGAACAGTGTCTTCAGCCTGTGGTCATCAATACACGTATCTCCCGAGTCCTTACCACATGAGGCCCTGAGGAGGCTTCAGTGATGAATGAGAACCAGTATGTCTGAACCGATGTTGTAGCAGGGAAAGACAATCACAAATAGCCTCACAATCACAAACAGGCCAGGGATGGTTAAACAGATGCTTTGGGAGATTACAATACAGGAACCTTACCAGACTGGTGTGGGTAGGAGCGCAGAGAAACTTTCCTCCTGGAAACAAAGTTTCAGGACCCTGCCCTTACTATTGGCTGCAGCCAGACACGGTCAGTTTGTTGTGATCTTTGGGAAGGGTTGGTTTCTTTATAGGTGGGTTCAACTGAATTGAGCGTAGAAAATCTGATCCCACGCAGACCAGCTAAAACTGGTTGTAGTGTTTGTACAACCTGTGAAATACACACTTTATAAAATTTCTGCTTAAATATAAAAATTAGAATAAACACCTAAGCAGAGAAGTAAAAATTGACCTGTCAACGTGGCTGGCCTCAAACTTGTTGTGTAGACCAGGTGGGCCTTGAGCTTGTGATAACCCCACTTGCATCCCAAGCACTGAGATTACAGGCATAAATCACTATGCTCAGCTGCATTAGTGCTAATTTTTTTTGTGTGTATGCGTATTTTGCCTCTTTGTATATAAGTGCATCTATGTTTCACAATGCCCATAGAGGTCAGAAGAGAGTGTCACATTTCTTGGAACTGGAGTTATAGACAGTTGTAAGCTGCTTTGTGGGTGCTGGCAACTGAACCTGGTCCTCCACAAGAACAGTCACTTAACCACTGAGCCATATCTCCAGCCCCACCTCAGTGATATTTTAAGAAAGAGGAAGGACAGTATTGCTATAATTGTGAAGAAAATGGTGTCATTTGACATGATGCAAGTCTTGAGAAATGATGGACATTCTTCTTTTCCCCTAACTTGACACAGCAATGGGAACCACTGGTGGGAAAGTGCTGACAAGACAGTTGGAGAAGCCAGCATGATGAGAAGGAGCCCACTTCTTCATTAAAATGAAACAAGGAGTAAGTTTCTTTAGTTATGTGTGTGGTGTGCCTGGTTCTTAAGTAGCTAGTGTTATTTTTTTCTGTGCATGTATGTGTGTTTATGCATGTACAGGTGTGTGAAGAAGAAGCAGCCTCGGTAACTTCAGACAGTTTGCTTCCAGTGCAGGAGGACAGGACCAGCCCACAGACTGCTGAGGAGACCAAAGGAGATAAAACATGAACATACTTTTCATTTTATTTTATTCTATGCATTTTTGAAACAAGGTCTTTCTATATAGCTCAGGTTGGTCACTGACTCACTGTGTAGCTCAGGTTGCCATCCAATTTATAATCTTCATACCTCTGATTCTTAAGTACTGGAATTACAGTTGTGTACCACCATGCCTGGCTCTTTTTTCATTTTTTGATCAAGTATTTAGTGTTTACTCTTCAGGTAAGTGCTTGAATTTTGGCCCCATAAAGTGCCAAGGCAAAAGTTCTCAGCCCTAAGTATTTATTAACATTACCTAAAGGACCTTAAAACAAAACAAACTAGAAAAACCAACCAAGGGCCTGGAGTGCTAGTTCAGTCAGTGAAGTACTTGCTTACATGAAGGTCTGAGTTTGACTCCCAGAACCCACAGAAGAAAAGATGGGCATGGTGGCACATACTTACAATCCCAGTGCTGGGGAGGTGGGGACGGTGGAGGATGGACAGAGAGAGACAAAGACAGAGAGAGACAGAGACCGAGAGAGACAGAGAGACCTGCCTCAAAAACAAGCAAACAAACAAAACGGATGGCCTAAGGAACAACATCCAAGGCTGTTTTTTTGTTCATATGCATGTACATACACATATGTGCACCTGCACACACACACATACTACCCACACACTACCTCACCCTTTCAAGAGTCTCATTCAGTTTACCTGGAGAGGCAAGCATTTAAAAAAATGAAAACAGGGGACTGGAGAGATGACTCAGTGGTTAAGAGCCCTGGTTGTGTACTGGGTTGGAATCCCAGCACCCACTTGGTCTGCTAATGGCCATCTGTAACTCCAGTTTCAGGGGATCAAACACCCTCCTCTGTCCTCTGAGGGCACTGTAGGACCCAGGTGCACTTATACACATGCAAGCAATACACTCATACACATAAAAATAAAAATTTAATTAAAAAAAACCCCAGGGAATGGAGAGATGGCTCAGCTGTTGAGAGCACTTACTGCTCTTTCAGAGGACTTGAGTTTGGTTCCCAGTACCAACATGGTGGCTCACAACTGCCTATAAGTAATTCCAGTTCCAGGGGAATCAATGCCCTCTTCTGACCTCCCTGAGCACCTGACATACATGTATTACACATATAGGCAAAACACTCCTATACATAAAATAAAATAGAAAATTATTTAAAAATAAAGACAAAACTCAAAAAGACCCTCAGGTTTTCATATTGGCAGCCAGGGCTTCTATTATTATTGTTATGAATGTGAATTTTAACTGATAGGTCTTTAGCAAGAAGATCTTGTCTGCACTAGACATATGAAGAATATGTAGAGTTCCAGAAATATTTTTGGACCTGGCAGCTTGTACACAGGATGCAAAATTCAGATCTGAAAGGACTTTTCGTGGACGCGTATCTTCCTCTTTTCCTTTCCCGTTCTCTGTTCTCTCTGGAGGCAACAGCTCTTGCCAGTTCTCGCGTCTGCTACCTGAGACATCGCTACAGTTTCTATTCCCTAAAGCTCCCGTTAGAGGTGTTTGGAGGTGGGGCCTTTGGCAGGTAATTGGAACTAGATGGGCTCGTGAGGTGCGGCTCCCATGATGACCCTCGGGGTTTATAAGAAGAATGAGAACCGTAAGCTCACCCACTTGCTCTGTCCTGCCATGCGAAGCTCTTCACTGTGTTGTGGTACAGCATGAATGCCTCAGGGGACGCCAGTGCCTGGGTAGCCATCCGTCTACCTCCAGAACCATCAGCTCCTCTGTGTAGAGCACAGCTGAGAGGACTGGGTTATATAACAACAGAAGATGGACTAAGAGTGTCAGATGGGTTGTGAGAGACTGGGGCTGTAGATGAACACTGTAACAGAAAGAGTTATGAAGGACGGGATGATGGATGAAAGTTTAGCAGATTTTATTCTTAATTTGGGCAACAAGGCCTTATGTTTAACTCCAACAGTGCTCCTTCAAGAGACCTGTTGAGATCGGCTGAGAGTCACATGAGCCCTGGACACAGTTTGGCGCTGTGGCCTATCAGCACCTACTGCTTTGTTTAAGTTAACCAATTCAAAATCCAAAATTAGGAGAGGGGGACCTGACCCATAGCGCTAAGAATGTTTAAATGCCCCAATGCCCTTCCCACTTGTGGAGAGCCGTGTGTGTGTGTGTGTGTGTGTGTGTGTGTGTGTGTGTATGTGTGTGCTTGTGCTTCTCTACTTTTAATAAAGTTTGTTACCCACTGCTTTCTGTTGTATCTGAGATTTTTTTCCCCCTGCCTTTTAATTCTTTAATCATTGGAGAAAATGTACCCAATTAAGACCACCGATATTAACTGTCATGGGAAATGAGAAAAAAAGGATCAGGTGTCATTTTCTATGCTATGACCCTCCACCAAGCACAGACTGTCATCTACACAGGTACAGCTTGAGTGGTGACATCTATCTGAAGAGAAAATAAAAACAACAACAATAAAAAACCCCAAACTTTTAGAAAAGGGCATATATATATATATATATATATATATATATATATAAGTTTTCTAGTTCTTTCTTCTTATAGTAACTTCTTATTCAGCTACTGGGAAAACTAGGGTCTCTTTGCGGGTTCTTAGTCTTGTTAATAAAAAAATTTAAAAACCAACTCAGAAGGGAACTTGAGATCATTTTATTCAAGTTTGAAAGAAAAGAAACATGTCAAGCGAGGTGTAAATCTCGGCGGCTTCCTGGAAGAGGGAAGTGGACGGAAGAGAGAAAGAAGGAAATCCTTACCTTTTGCAATGGGGCTCAGCAAACAGAGGCACAGTCAGAGGACGAGGGGAGCTTTGGATGAGGGAAGAGCAAGTCTAGGCTTAGGCTTTTAGCTACCATTTCAAAGAAAGAAACAGAAAAGGAAGCAAAGGGGAAGTTGGGCTTTTCTGAGGCCACAATGCTGCCTGATGGAAGCTTGGTGAGCCGTTCTGCAGGGTCTTGACTTTGTTGTAATGAAGTTTCTAACTCTCAGTCAGCAGGAAATGTATCTAGTTGTAATTTTTAAATTAGTGAATTATTTTTTATGTGTATGCGTTTGAGTGTTTTGCCTGCATGTAAGTTCGCTCATGCAGGCAATATCTGAGGAGGCCAGAAGAAGGAGATGGATCCCAGTAGCTGGAGTTACTGGTGGTTGTTAGATACCATGTAGGCGCTAGGAACTGAACCTGTAAGAGCAGCCACTACACTTAACCACTGAGCCATCCCTCCAGCTCCCTGATTAAATTTTAGCAGGAGAAAACAAAGCAGTAATGCTTTGTGTAGCTTGGAGTGTTAGGTTTCCATTCAGAGCTGGCGGTAAAACTTAGATTTTATTTTTGGACCAGGAATAAGCAGCTTTGTGTTAATAGACCCCAACAAAACCCAAATACCTATACTTCTATCTTTTATATAGTTATTTAAATCCTAAGGCAGGCCTTCTCTTTCTAGCATTGTCAAAGAAATGTGAGATGGTGTCCAAAGTTCAGAGAGAAGGGTCCTTTCCATTGGCCTTCAAGCTGTTGATATCTGTCTAGCTACTTAATAATAATTAACTTTTTTATTTTGAGATCATTGCAGACTCACATACAGTTATTAAAAATAATATCAACAGGTTCATGTATTAACCAAGACATCCGCAGAAGAACTATTTCCCTCACCCACATGGCAGTTAACCCTGGTCACTCTAGCTTCAGGGATCTGACACCCTCTCCTGGCCTCAATATGTACTGAATGCATGGATGCACATACACATGTAGGCAAAACGCTTATACACATAAAATACACATTAACTGTTAAACTAAGTGAAGTAACACAGACTCAGAAAAACAAGTGATGTATGTTCTCTCTCATTTGAAGATCTTACTCCAAATCCTTATATGGGAATATATATTCTGATGTAACTTCAGGAGCCAGGAAAATGGAAAAGAAAATCGGGGGTAAAGGGAGCGTAGGAGCCTGAGAGAGGGGCGTGGTAGGAGACAGGTGTTATTGTGCGGGAAACGAGTATTTAGTTGGGGAGGGAGGGAGAGGGTTATACAAGAGGAGAGAGAGGAGAGAGAAATAATGTTTATGTGGTGTGAAAAAACAGAGGGAAGTGTATCAGTTCAAATACCTACTGAAAAATACACACACAATGTATGTATATGATGCATATGTACAGCTAAGACTATATAACAAGAGACCCTGGGCCAGACAGGAGAATCCTCCTGACAATGGTCCAACCCCAGCTGTAAAGCTAATAATTACAACAATGCCTGGCCCAGCAAACTTTCTCTATTGATACAGTAGTAGCACTCTTATCTCAGGGGTAATCAACAGCTGTCTAGTTGGAGTAAGTCTCATTTAGTGGATGGTACTGTAAATATAGCCAAATACACATGGCTTAAAAGTCAGAGATTCTAGAAAAACCTATGTCTGTCACATTCCTAGACAAACACGATTTCTTACTGTTTGCAGAATATGGACCCTCCATGCAACAGATGGAGACAAATACAGAGTTCTAGAACTGGTCAAACACAGAGAATAGGTGTCTGTGAGATCCCCAGCCCTAAGGGACACGTCTACCATGGAACCCCTATACCTAAGGATCACAGAACATAGTGGGACAGGAGGCACAGAGAATATTAGTGCATCTGTCAGCTCTCGCCAGTGAAGCTTCCATATGCAAGAGATGGTAATTAACATGAAAGCCACAAATGGCCAAAATGTAGAGTAAGAGACCTCAGAATGTGTGTCCCCGGAGAGGACCCCAATATTAAACCTCTGCCACCCAGGGCTCAGGGTCATTTCAGAAGTGGGGACAGAGGCCTATAGAAGCCAGGGATGGTGGATGACCACAAGGAAATAGTTTTCCAGGCTGCTGGGAACCGGCTCATATGAACTTCCAGTCATGGTGACAGCATGGACAAGACCCATGCTACCTCAGACTGGACAAAACTCAGCACAGAAGTGGGAAGATGGGCGAGAAGCCCCACCCTAAGCTGAAGAACTGTTCGCAGCTGATCACTGCTGGGTGAGGGAGAGCTGGTCTTCTTTAAGGGAGTGAGGACGATAGACTGACCAGGCTTCGGTGAGTGAACTCACACTGGGGGACATCTGGGGACATAAACTTGACTTGACGGACCTTACCCTATACGACAGAATGTATGAAATCTGTAGACAGGGTACTATGGGGCTGCAGATAGGGGAGGGGATCTAATAGGATTAAGATGTATGAAATGCACAAAAATTCAATAAAAGTACATATTGTATGGAAAAAAGAGCTGTCAGCAGCCGGAGACATTGCCTACACGCTCAGCTGAGGCTGAGGAGACTGTCACTCACATGAAGCTGAATCCTTCACTAAGCACGGTGTTAGCGAGTTCATTAAGCAGAAATAGAGACAGCGCTTCCGCTTTAAACTCTGTTAGGAGAGGGAGAAACCTAAAAAAAGGACAACAGTATGTACCTAAAAGGTAGGTCTGGGCCTCTGAAGGGGGAAGATCTCACTCAAGCACCTCAACAATAAGCAGATGTGATTTTTTTTTTTTTTGAGGTTTTTGAAGTTACGTTGCTTAAAGGTTGTAATTGACAACCAAGTTCAAGGATTAAACAAAATTTAAAAATTAAGTAAAAAATAGGGCTCCCACTGTAACTGTGGTCCCTCAGCCCAAGCACCTGGTCAGAAACAGGTATTTGGAGAGGAAGTTTAATCTTTTTCCAGTTCAATCCACCTTGCATTGTTTACCTAGGGGCTGCAGGTTAGGTGTCTGGATGATTGTCTTCTCTTTTCTGAATGAATTTCCTTTTTGTAAATAAACTTTTAGAGTGGTTTTAGGAAGTTCAGTGTTCAGGTTTAGGGAAGAGAGAGGAGCTGATTCAGTTAAACTCAAAGGTCCGGAACATTCTGGCTGTAGCACAGTTCATTTGTGGATTTTAACTCTTGTTTAAGAGATCTTTTGGAAAAGAGAATATTGTCTCTGTGTCTCTGCAGGTGGCGTGACTGTGTTGAAGTTTCTGACTCTTACCAGCAGAAAATGCAACTGCAACCAGAGCGAAGTGCTTCCTTCCCTTCCCAGGTCCCTTAATTTTCCTCTTGTTTCTATCCGGCCTCAAAGATACTTCAGATTTTCTAGTCCTGCTATAAAAAACTGTTACACTTAACTGGGTGCGGTTGTCAGGGAGAGGAGGCATGTGGAAGGACAGTATGTTTTCGGTTTCCCCACATGATTGCTGGGAAATCAAAACCTAACTACAGGGGTGCAGTCCCAGCTGGGCTTCCAGGGCCGCCTCCTCCCGGAGGACTCGGTCGTGCTGAAGCTCAGTTGCAGTTTCTACCTGCGTTCAGACTCCAGGCGCCCTGGGCCAGCCTTTCTAACCCCCCTGTCCATGGTCTCCAAACTCCCAAGGAACAAAGGAATGAGGCAGCAAATGATTTCTGTCTCTCTCAGGTCTCCAGTTGCCTCTGAGTTGCTGGATTTTTCAACACCCTCTGTTTAATGGGGCTCCCAATGTAACTGTGGTCCCTTAGCCCAAGCACCTGGTCAGAAACGGGTATTTGGAGAGGAAGTTTAATCTATTTCCAGTTCAATCCACCTTGCACTGTTTACCTAGGGGCTGCAGGACAGGTGTCCGGCTGACTGAAGAGGCAAACAGTGTTCTTGAGTTTCTTCTGTGAGAAGTTCAGTAGGTCATATGTCCCTTTCCTGTGGACAGTTTTGACCTAGCAGTTCGTTCTAATGTTAATGTTATTTGTAGCAATATGTCTAGAGACACTAATACTGGGTGTTTTATGTGGTGCCTGGGTGAGAGAGCCGGAGCGGGTGCACTGGGCTTCATCACATGTCTGGTTTAGGATATTTTAAACATGCAGCAGAGAAGAGAGAAATGAACCGAACACTAATAAACGTAACTCAGAGTTCTGTAGTTATGTGACATAGGAAACTAAGCACATGTGTGAGATTCAGGCATATTTTCCTGTAGGCATAATACCTACTATTTATTAATGTTACGTTATCTGGACAGAATGTTAACATTTTACATGAATGATCCTATGTGCTCCTTATCTGCTGTGATACATGCTGCTATCATCTCCATTTTATTATTGGACAATTGAAACTTATAATGGTGTAGTTACTGTCCAAGGTCCACATGGCTGGCAGGTGAGGCAAGGTCTGGACCTAGATCTCTCTGCCACTGATAGACTCTTTATTGATTGCACTGTATATAACTGGGAAGCCTTCTTGAAATAATGTTTGTGATTTCGTGTATGCATGTGTGTGTGTGTGTGTGTGTGTGTGTACACATACACACTGGGGATTCTATTATTCAGGTTCTTATGAGTAGACAGCCTGTACTCTGCCACTGAGCTACATCCTCGGCAACAGAAAAAGGTTTTAAATACTAAATTACTTTAAAATCAAAATAAAAATGAAACAGAACTTTTTTTTTTTCAGTTTGGGAACTCTTTTGCTTGCTAGTTGGTTTTGAAACAGAGTCATCTTGTAGCCCCAGATGGCCTGGGACTAGCTATGTAGACCAGGCTGACCTCAGTCTCACAAAGATCTGTTTGCCTCTGCCTCCCCAGTGCTGGGATTAAAGGCATGTGGCCCCATGGCCAGCAGAAGATTTTTTTAAAATAGAAAGAAAGGGAGGGAGGGAGGGAGAGAAGAAGGGAAGGAGGGGGAGAGGGAGGAAGAAAGGGAGGGAGGGAGAGGGTGGCCGTTTTGAAGGTGGCCCCCATGCTCCCATCCCCTCCTCCTTGCAATATGCAAACAGAAGTGAAACTTAACTTGGGCTCGTTCTTAAAAATGCCTGTATTAGAGTAAAACAAAACTTAAACTCAACCAATCTCAAGCTACCAGCTAACAGGAAATATCTGGCAGGGTAGATCAAATAAGGTGCTGTACTCAATTATTGTCTTTGCTTTTCCTGCAGGTTTATCCTATAAGAGCCTTCCTTTTGTATTCCCTGGGGGGGGGGGGCAAACCATCTTTTATCTTGTTGCTATATGAATTATTTGTTGAAAAAGGCCCTTTATATTTTTATTGTGTCTCAGTTTATCTTTTTTTTTCAATGTATTTATTTTTATGTGAATGTTTTGCCTGTATATAAGTGCATCCATGGGTGCAATGCTTACAGAGGCCAGAAGAGGGCCGAACTGGATTTACAGATAGTTGCTAGCCACCATGTGGGTGCTGGGAATTGAACCTGGGTCCTCTGCATGAGCAGCCAGTGCTCTTAGCCACTGAGCCATCTCTCCAGCTTCTCAGTTCACATTTTAATACTGATCAAAATATAGCATCTGTCCTGTTCTTGGGCAATTTGGCAGTGGTTAAGGTATTAAAAGTGACTACATGTTCATCTTGGAGCCCAAGTATGCTCCCTACCCAAAGGCATGACCAGTCCTCAGAATGGTACCTGGTTCAAATGTGTTACTCAATATGAATCTGGTGCATGGCTAGGACAGATGGATTCAGGCTCAGCATGTAACAGAGTAGGCTGCCTGCTTGTACTTTCTACTTAGCTACTGAAGAGAGCAAATTTGTAGAAACTGACAAATGATAATTAATCAAACATCAAATGACTTCATTAAGAAAGACCTGGAAGGAGCTGGAGAGATGGTTCAGTGGTCAAGAGTGCTGGTTGTTTTTGCAGAGGACCTGGATTCTGTCCCCAGTCCCCACACAGCAGCTAACAACTGCTTGTTACTCCAGTTACAGAGGATCTGATGTCCTCTTCTGGCATCTGGGGGCATTGCATGACACAGCTGCACTTATATACATGCAAGCAAAACACGCAAACACATACAATAAAAATAAAGAAATAAAAAGAAAATTTGAAAAAGAAAGACCAAGAGATGTCAAAGGAGATGCTGTTCTCCACAGCCAGCACCGGCAGGCAAGGCGCAGACACCAGTCAGCCTTAAGAGAGACCACAGGCAGTGTGCATGGTGCACACTCATCATCCCAGCATTCAGGGGATTAAGGCAGGAGGATTACTGCAGATTTGAGATCAGCCCAAGTCACATAGTGAGCAATAGGCCAACCCTGGCCTCATAGCAAGATCTTGTCTCAACACCTGCCCCTCAAAGGCAGCTCTCAGGTCCCAGTCAAGTCTCAGATGACCACACCCCAGCCAAATGTTGAGCGGAGTCAAAAGAGGCTTCGCTGTTCCTAAGGGGAATGTAAGAGGAACAAAGGCAAGCAAGACGGTAGAACTGAGGAAGTCTGGCCCCTAGCATCTGTAGGTTTGGCCAGGGTTAGGGCCTGTCCCATACTGGTTCAGGAGAGCAAACTTTGCCAAGTCTACATCCATTGATGTCACGTAGCCAGCCTGAAATCACCACGGAGAGTGACAGCAGGCTCACCGATGCGGCTCTCCTCAGAGAAACTACTTTGCAGAACACTTCTAGGTGGAGGTCAGAAAGTGTCAAGTCAGAAGGTTGTTATCTGCCATGTGAGTGCTGGGAACTGAATCTCAGTTCTCTGGGAGAGCAGTCATCTCTCCACACCAAAAGTTTTTTTTTTTTTAAATGTGTATGAGTGTTTTGCTTATGTGTATCCATGTGAAAATCAGTGTGCCTGATGCCTGCAGAGGCCAAAAGAAAGCATTGGATCCTCTGGAACTAGATAATTGTGAGCTGTCATATACATGCTGGAAACTGAACCTGGATCCTCTGCAAGACCTGCAAATACTTTTAACTGCTGAGCCATATCTCTAGCCCTAGAAGTCTAAATTTTTATACCAAACTGTTAAAGAAAATATGTTCTGTCGTTCCATACTGTCATATTCCTTACTTTCCTTCTCTTGGTTCTGGGGATTGAATCTAGGACCTTGTGCATGCTGGGAATATGCTATAGGTTCAACCACATCCCTAGCTTGCTATAACGATCTAAAAGACAGGGTCAAGGTTACAAGTCTCAAACAACATGTACTTCCTCAACAGATGTTGGAACCGGCTCGCTCCTTGGTTGTCCATCCCTGGCCAGAGGCCATTGTCCTTTTTCTATCACTGTCCCATTCCAGTCTACCACAGACCCTGGGTACACAGTGTAGACACCCTGTGTAGACATCCTGCTCTCCCCATCCCTACTCTCATCAAACATGTGTCCCTGGGACATCTCTGAGATTGAAGCTGTGTCCTCCAGCTGTGCAGTTTGCCCTTGGAAGGACCTAACAAGGAAAGAGGCTGCCTGGGCCCTGTAAATTGGCTCAGGGCTCATTAGACAGATACATCTGAGACCTTAGGCACCCAGAGCATGGTACAGAAGAAAGTGGTACATCACCTGTGAGGACATGCCTTTCAGATGCAGACGCCTTGAAGGCCAGAGTTTGATCAGCTGATTGTGGAGTGAGCCCCTCTAAACATAGACATGATGAGGAGGAGCTTTCTGTCCAGGCCAAAGGACAATCGACCCCTCTCTAAGGATCCTGAAAAACACGTGTCTTTAGATTGATTTCCTCTAGAACCTGAAGTTAGTTCTGAGTCTTTGTTGGTATAGAAGAAAAGAGTGACAACCCACTGTATACAAGGATCATGGGGAGCTAGAGGTTACAGCTGACACTTGGTTTTCAATGATTTTTTATTGTGTTTGTATATGATGCATGTGCACACGTGTGTATGTGTTTACATGTAGGTGCATGCTTGTGTGGGTACAGGCATATGTGCAGGTATGTATTTGTGCATATGTGTGTGATTGCGTGTGCATGTGTGTAGGACATCCACTTTGTTTCTGAAAGAGAATCTCTCACTGAGATTAGAAGCCCCAGACCTGGCCCAGCGGACTGGCCGGTGCACCCCGGAGATCACTTCCCCGGTTCTGGGGTTACAAGCGGACACCACCATGCCATTTCTGTTGTTGTTGTCTATTTTGAATGTGGATTCTGGAGATCAAACTCAGCTTCTCACACTTGCAAGGCAAAGACTTTATAGACTGAACTACCCCTCTAACTCTGTTTCTAATTATTGAGTTAGAAAAATTAATCTCTGCCCAGGAACACTGGATTGCTTCCCTTCCGGTTTTCCAAGAGACTTCCGTCTCGTCCTCATCCTCCGTCTCACCTTAGGCTCCCCTTCTGTCATTTGAACTCAGCAACAGCTGAAGTCCCGTAGACTGGGTCTGTACTGTCCACTCTTATTTCCAGTATTGCTGTCTCGACACCCAGATCCAGAGGACCCCTCCCAGCCTCTGTCTTGTACCTGCTCTCTTGGCCCCACGTGCTCTCCCCATCCACATATGCCTTCTCTGTTCCAGAGCTCATCCTCATTCAAAGAGTGCCCAAAGACAGGGTGTGCAGCAGGAAGATCAGGACTCAGGCAGCCAGAGAGGAAGTGGCTGTTAATGGGTAGGTGGAAGACGAGACCCCATTAAGAGATGGAGGTGTGCTGGGGACCATCATGATTGTTAGTCCAACAAGAGAGTGGTCACACGTTGTGGTAACTCTCTATAACTATTTTCCTTGTTAGTAGGCTATCGATTGAGTCACTTCCTTTTCTTCTCTTTGGGGTGGATGGCTAGCTTATTATTTTCCACGGGCTTTCACCCTTTCTTCTTATAGAAGCTAATTCCTGTCTCTCACTCAGCTGTCCAAGCTGGAACCACAGTCCTCCATGGTCTTGCTCGCTGACTAGACTCAGACAGAGTATGATCCTGCAATACTTGGGGCCTCTTGCCCCTTAGTTACCCAGGCCCAAGTATCAGACAACTAGGGTAGGCCCCCAGCCCTGAAGCCTGGTAAAATGATTACAACAAGCCAAACATTGTTTTTTTCTGACACAGGGTCTCACTGTAGTCCAGGCTGAGATAGAACTTTTTAGTCCTACTGCCTCAGCCTCCCGAGTGCTGAGATGACAAGCCTGAGCTGCCACATCCAGCTGAAACCTCCCAATCATAACCCGCCTTGCCTGCTAACTGCCTCACTAAGCCCTTCCTGTGGAAACCACGATAAAAGCTCGTGCCCAAGTTTTCCCTTTCCTCTTCCTCCTGGCTGACCTTGCTGCTTCCCCCGATGGTGAGACGTGCCCCCTCCACTGGGAAACTGTGAGGGACAAACTATGTTGTCAATGGCAATCATCTCGTCCGCCTCACCATACCTGGGCAATGTACTAAGACCAACCACCAGATTCTTACAGGGAGATATCGAAGCCCTCCAAAAGGGCTTTATGTTGTCACCTCCAATTCACTGAAAGTCGTCATGTTATTCTGGTGTCTGGCCTCAGACCAAATTCTGCCATACCTCTTATCAATACCAGCAAGCAGGCATGCTGTTCTTACAAAGCTCAGTCTGTCAGGAACCAGATCTGTCACAATAAGGCAAAGAAACTGTAAGGAAAACATTCAACAACAAGGCATTGGCTTTAGGTACTAGCCCAAGGCAAGTATCTAGGGCTGGCAGATGGCTCTACTTCAAGAAGTGTGGGGGCGGGGGGCGAGGGGCAGGTTGGGGGGGTGCCGCTGGAGAAATGGCTCAGCCGTTAAGAACACTTGCTGCTCTTCCAAAGGACCCAGGTTTGATTCCCAGTCCCCACATGGTGGTTAACAGCTCCAGTTCCAGGGGAGCCAACGCCCTCTTCTGGCCTCTAGGGGGAATTGCATGCACATTGTACACTTCCATTCAGGCAAATCATTCAAATGCATAAAAAATGAAAATAGTAAATATTTTTTAAAAGAAGTCATTGAGGGATTTGGGCTTCTTTCAACAATTCTGTATCATCTCTGGACCTTTTATTGTCTGCACAGAAAGGGTTCCTGCAATTCAAATGGCAAAACAGAGAAGAGAACACCAAAGAGGTGTGCATATTGCCTTAAGGTGTGGGCTGAGAAGTCGAGGTGGACATTTGTTTCCAGGGGATCGGGTTTTTTGCAGGTCCTTGGTCTCATTGATTTAAGAACTTTAAAATGGACTCAGGAAGAGGCTTAAGTACCACTTTATTAGAAGTGGAGATGAAAACCACAGGGCAGACAAGCTGTAAATCCTGGAAGCTGCTGGAAGGGGATGAAGAGGAAGGAGAAAGGAACACAAGTCCTTTGAATCAGGGTCAGCAGTGGAGGTCTGCAAGCAGCTATAGAAAGAGAGGCGACCCCAGAGAAGTCCCAGGGGGCCAGGGCAAACATGCTTAGATCCTGGTCAGCATCCAAAGAAGTGGTACGGAGGGAGAAAGAAGGAAATCCTATGCGTGTGAGTTAGAACTCAGAAAAGTGCTTAGGTGTGGCATTGATGTCTGCAAGCAACTGCCTCGAGAGAGAGGCTCCTGTTTGAGGGTCTTATACTGTTCTCATCCCATATTTGTGGGGTGTCCGCTTTCTGCAGCTGGTCTTTACTGAGAATGAAATTTCTCTTTCACTTGGCACCGGCTCAACATATAGTCCTCAATTATGGCATCCTTCTCAACTCCTGCTTATCAGATCATATACCTGTAAAAGAGCAATCCAACCGATAATGAAAATCAGACTTGATGGTTTCTTCACCTGAAAAGCAAGTCCATAGCACCCAAGTGCCAGAACAGCACCTGGCACACGGCGGCTCTCTGTGGTGCTGACTGTTTTCATTTGTCCCTCCTGTCAGATAAATAGATTGTGAAACTTTGAATCTTTGTCACTTTGTTCTGCTGTGATAAGTAAGTCACTATCTCCTACTATCACCTTCCACAATCACTGTTAGCTCATCGTGTGGACCGCCCTGCTGACGGACCTGCCGAGGCTGCTGGGATTCCAGGATTGAAAAGATGCCTTTTCTCTTGCCCTTTGCCCGTTCTCTGCTTTATAGACACTTAACTATCACTTTCTACATGAGCTGGAAAAAAAAAAAAACAGAACTGTGTTTCTTGTAAAGAATGAAAGTGCCATGGACAACTGTTGAAATTCAAAGAAGTTCCTCATCTCTCTGCATTAATTTTATCTGCATACTTACTATCTGTTCTCTTTAAGAAATGCAGACTTTTGATGGTGTTAAAATAGTCTAAAATTCCTGAGGATTTTAAATTTTATTTGTTTAAAAAGAAAATATATGACAAATCTTAAATAATTCTACCGTGAGTTTGCTTCACATTAATTGTCCTTCCATTGAGTTTGAGGAAGGTTCAACTGTCATCAGACTATAATCAATTCTAATGACTAAAAGTTATTTAAAATTGAAAGTATACTTTGTCAAAAAATTACACTTAGATTAACATAAATGATTCTTTCCTGAAGTGAAATAAATTTCTATCCCATGCATTTACAGTAGATTTAGCCAGGTGTGGTGGCACAGGCCTATAATCTCAGAGCTTGGCATCAGGAGTTCAAGGTCAGCTTCTGCTACACACACACACACACACACACACACACACACACACACACAGGCCTGGAGAGATGGCTCAGCAGTTAAGAGTACTTGCTGCTCTTGCAGAGGACCCAGACTAGATTTCAAGCACCCACATTGTGGCTAACAACCACTTGTAACTCCAATGCTAGGAGATTAATGGCCTGTTCTGGCTTCCATGGGCACTGCATAAACGGTGTGTGTACATACACATGCACACACACATGCACATGCACACATGCACATACACATGCACATATACATGCACACACACGTGCATACATGCACATACATGTACACACATGTGCACACATGTACACACATGTGCACACATGCACACACATGCGCATACACATGCACACACATGTGCACATGCGCACACACATGTACATACGCATGCACACATGCGCACACATGCACATACACATGTACATACAGATGTATATACACATGCACACACATGCACACACACATACACATACACATGCACACACATGCACATACACATGCATACACATGTACATACACATGCACACGCACATGCACATACACATGCATACACATGTACATACAGGAAAGTACTCATACTCCTAGGATGAAAATAAGTAAAATATTTTTTAAATTTTAAAATAAATAAACACACACATGCAAAATAGTTTTAAATAGTAAAGTTTAAAACAGATGGGTTGGAGGGATAGCCCAGCCATTAAGGCTAAGGCTAACAACCAAAATGTTAAAACTGACCAAATCATTTCTTTTCTTATCTTTCTGAACAGTTCAGATGCTGAAGTAGTGGCTGAATTTCTGGATTCTGGAGGGTCTAGATTTGCCCAGAATTTTTCCTAATACAGCACAGAAAGTACCAGGCAAGCCAGGAAGCTTGGTCATGCCAGCCTGAAAAGCTCTGGATTTATTGACTCAGCAGCACCGTGGACACACCCCCTGGGCACTGACTCTCACCATCTGTGGCTTCTCAAGAGGAAGGAAAAGCAGCAGTGAGGGTCAGGTCCCCATCACTGGATTTGCATTGGTTTCTAAGCTGCTTTGTACATTCCTCGGTGCTGGCAACCTGGTGAGCTCCAGCTGGAGCCATGTGCTTGCAGACCAGCACTGAGGTGGGTATCAACAACTTGCATCTCTAGGGAAGTAAAATGCAGTTAAGAGTGCAGCTGGGGCTCCTATCTCCTCCACTGTGTGGTGTCTCTATAAGTTGGCTTGGCCAGACAGAACATTTCCCAGAGTTCCCTCAGCTGAGAGGCTCTGGTTAGGGTGGGGCAGCAGAGTCTACAAATTCTCTTAGCTATGAAACTGGGCTGTGATTTCCCATCATAAAAGCTCAAGGCATACTTTTGGCTCTTATATTGCTTACTTTTTTGTTGCTGTAATAAAACACCATGACCACAGCACTTACAGAATGAAGAGTTTTATTGGGCGTACAGTTCCAGTGGGAGAGTCCATAATGGTGATGGAGTCATGGTGGCAGGAGGTGACTGGAGCAGAAGACTGAGGACTCACACACTAAAGCAGGCACAGGAAGCAGAAGGAGACAGATGGAGAAATGGGCATGACTATGCACCTCAAAGCCTACCCCCAGTGACGTGCTTCTTCCAACTTGGCCACACTCCTAATGGTTCCGAGACCCTCCCCAAACAGGATCAGAAACTGGGGCCCAAGTATCCAAATACTTGGAGCCTATGGGAGACATTCTCATTCAAACCACCACAGCTCCATAATATAGAATAAATAATATGGGATGGTTGGAGAGATGGCTCAGTGATTACAGATGTGTACTGCTCTTGCATAGCACCCGAGTTTGGCTCTAGTACTCACATTAGGCAGTTCACAATTGCCCGTAACTGCAAATCCAGAGGAGGCTTCAAAGCCTCTGGCCCTCTGTGTGTACCTGCACTCACATATATATACTCCCACACAGACACACACATACATATAATTAAAAATAATAAAAATAAATCTTAAAGATTTGCTATTACAATACCCGCTCCCAACACAACTGGAGTATCAGCTAGATAGGAAGGAAATACATTTTACTCAATGTTGTCTCTATCCACAGGCCTGCTGACTAGTCATAAACATTCATAACATTTCAATGAAGACGTACATGAGCGCATGAATAAAAAAAATAACACTATGGTAGGTGGACTGTCTATTTTGTTCCTACAGACAGCACGATCAATTAGTCCTTGTCACAATTTGTGAACCACAGCTTCTGGAAGGCAGCCTGTCTCTTCCACCCAGTGCCATAAGTATGCCCTACATCTTGTCCTAGTGGTTGAACGCTGCCATTTTAGTTCTGCGACTGTTGCATCCTATCATTCCTACTGGGAGCTATTTTCAAGAGTGAGCTCTTACAGTCACACTTAATCTACAAAGGTGACAACCACAGAGCTTTTCAAGGGAATTGTCACTTGGGTTTTTGTGGAATATACCTGGAGGGTGGTGAGCTTGGCGGATTCATCCAGCCCAACATTCCTGTCTCCGGAGGCTTTTGAAGTCCTTCCTTCTTAAGGTGGCAGGAAAGCCCTCTAGTAAATGAACTTGGCCTGAGTGAGTGGGATATTCCACCTTCTAGCTTTAATATCTTAAGAATGTATTCCCACACATGGTCCCCAGGTTTCTGGTGATACGTATTAGGAAAGTGGTGATTCATTTAATGTATAAGATCTTTCTTCCTGGGCTATAGCGTGTTCTTGTCCTACTGAAGCGTGCTGAGATCTGACACTAGTTATGAGGTGGCAGGAGGTCATTGTGGTCAATCTTGAGAGGAAGACATCTGCCCTAGAGAGGATTATCAGATCTACCAGTTCTATATCAGTCAGACTTGGTACTACTAGACCAGAGTCCAAGCATAATTTGACCGGGGAAAGTCCAATATAAAGAATTATTAGCTATACTAAGAGAATAACTAAAGGGTAAGGAAAAGTCACAAGAGCACGTCAGGGCTGATGAAAGTACTCAAGGAAAATAGAAACCAAGGAGTCCCTGTCCTCAAGCTGAGATTCAGAACACTGACAGGATGTGGTTGAGAACCAATGGGCAAGTTTACTGGGTGGCCCAGGTTTGCCTGTCCACAGTCTCTAGATGAGCACTTGGGAGCATGAGACCTGGCCATGGAATCCATAGTCAGAACTGGCAAGCAGGGGACATACAGGCGAGGATGGCGAGCTGCTCCAGAGTGTAAAAAGAATGAGGCTGGTGCGTGGGCCTATGAAGGAATTGAGGATATTAAGATCCCATCTGCCAGCTGCATGTCATGCGCCTGCTGTTAGGATTGCTGTGGAAAGGTAGTGAGTGGGCTACGCCGGGACAGTAGATGTAGAAAAGGGCCAGTTCTGGAACACAAGTTCATGTACAGACAGATCTACAGGAGAATTTTGGTTCCAAGTTAAAGAACACAGGGACAGCGTGATCACATTTTAACAACTTTCACCTATGTTGGTGAAAATGACTTCCATTTACTATACGTATTTTTGGAGCTAAGCTCTCACCATGTAGCTCAGGCTGGCCTCAAGCTTATCATTCTCCTGCCTCAGCCCTCAAGTTCTGATATTATTAGTATGTGTTACCACACCAGCTTACTTAAAAAATTTGTCATGTGGGGGCTAGGTCATTGGTTATGAGCACTGGCTGCTCTTCCAGAGGACCCAGGTTTGGCTCCCAGGTTTGGGTCACATAACCTCTAACAGCCATCAGTAACTCCAGTTCTAGGGGATCTGATGCCCTCTTCTGATCTCTAGGGGCATTGCATGCCTGTGGTACATTTACCTTCTTGGGGGCAAAACATACATACACATAAAATAAATTTTTTTTTAATTTAAAAATTGTGGTATAATTAACAGAAGGTCTCTCACTGGAACCTGATGCTCACCAGTTTGGCTAGGCTGGCTGGCTACTAAACCCCATGGATCCACCTGTTTCCACTTTCCTCATGGATTACAAGAGTCCCACTGTGCTTGCCTTTTTAATGTGGGTTCTGGGGCTCAAATTCAAGTCTTCATGCTTGTATGGCAAGCATCTTTACCAGCTGGGCCACTTCCCAGTCCAGAGTGCTGTTTTTAATCTGGCGTAGCTGGAGAGTCATGCATGTTGCTACATGTTTTACATTTGTTCCTTTTTGATGAGGGGTGGAATTCCATTGTGTATGCACGTATATCCCAGGCTGCGAATTCTTTCATCAGTCCATGGATATTCGTCTTTTCTAGATATTTGTCTTTTCCAGTTTTGGATAATTATGAAATGAGTAGACTTCATGTGCACATGCTTTCCTCTCTGGTAAATAGCTAGGAGTAATGTTTCGGGTCAAAGCTTCAGTGCATAATTATAAGAGACTGCTAAGCTCTTTTCCACAGTGACAGTCCCACTGAATGTCCCCATCAGCAACATGGAAGAATTACGGTTGCCCCAGGTCACCCCCACCATCTGTCATAGAGCAGCATGGCCATGGACTCTAGAATGACGCTGGGAACATGGCCTGTTCGTCTCATGGCTCTGGCTCATCCCCTCCAAGGCTTGTGCACTTGCTTTTCCTTCTTCCTGGTGCTGTAACTTCCATAGCATTCGAGAAGGGCAGCCAAAAACCAGAATGAGGGGAAGCAGAAACAAGAATGGGAGAAAGTGATAAAGCTGGGCACTTTTCTCCTGTGTTCTTTCATGTATTGTAAGATCTTAAATTTCAATTAAAGATTAATTTGTGCTAAAATCTTTCTTACTTTTAAATAGCTTTGCTCAAAATATCAACCCAGAGACATGGCCTTACTCCTAATTCTTCTTTTAAAAAAGTTATTAGTATGTATATGCTTGTGCACGTGAACCACACACATGGGGAAGGCAGAGGACAGCTCTGCGGAGGTGGTTCTCCACTTCTACCTTTGCGTAGGCTCTTAGGATTGAACTTGGGTCAACAAGCCTACAAGCAAGCATCTTTATTTGATGAGCCCACTCTGAATGCTAAGATGTTAAAGTTTTCTTGTTTCTTTCTGAGAGGAAATAAGGGAACCCGGAAGCACACTGTGCTTATGAATGATTCCCGTCACAGTGCCTACCGCACTGCTTGTCCAGCTCTATAGACACTGGGTTGGTCCCTCCGTTGTTTAAACATGAAGGAAGTTTGGGTCATGATAATTTGCTTTTGTTCTAGCTGTGCTGAAGGAAGAAATTAATTACTAAATTTTATCTTTAAAAAGAAAGTGCCTGGGCTTGGGTGTGATGGAGCACACCTTTCATCCTAGCACTTAAAAGCAGAGGCAGGTGGATCTCTATAAGTTCAAAGCCAAACTGGTCTACATAGCTAGTTATAGACCATCCGGGGCTACACAGTGAGCCCCTGAATAAAAAGAAAGAAAGGAGGGAGGGAGGGAGAGAGGGAGAGAGGGAGGGAAGGAGGGAGGAATTTGTTTGAGCCAGCAAGATGCCTTGCTGAATAAAGGTACTTGCTACCAAACCTAATGACCTGAGTTCAATCCCTGGTACCCACAAAGAGGAAGAAGAGAACCAGTTTATGAAAGTTGTCCCCTGACTGACACACACACACACACACACACACGCACATACTAAATGTAAAAAATGGTAAAAGAACATGCTTAAGGAGTTTTAAATTATTTATTTGTTTATTTTATGAGTATGAGCATATTGCCTGCATGCGTGTGAGTGTACCTGCATCATTCAATGCCAGAAGAGGAGGGCAGCCCCTCATCACAGGATCCTTTAAGGCACCTTGAGTCTTCCTTCTGCTCAGAACCTCTGGATGGCTCCCGGCTGCGCTCAGTGTGCAGCTGAAGTCCTAGGCGTGACCTTTGGGCTCGGCCTTTGCTTACCTGTTGGCTCATCCCACCCAGTGCTCTCCGCTGTCCGGGCTCCTCAGCTGTCCGCCTCCCTCAGTTCCAGGAGCCCCTCCACCTCGTCTCCCAACCCTAGACACTCCCCACCAAATGTCTCCATCTCGAGGAATCCTTTGTCTTCCGTTTCTGGAATGACACACCATATGTGAGCTTCTTTATCTCTTTCTCTGCTTTATCGCTCTTCTAGGGATATAATTTGTCTTATTTCACCAACTAGAAGCTAAGCTCCGTAGGACCAACAAAGCCTTTCTTTTTGTGGATAGGAACTCTCTAGGCTGGCTTCAAACTTGGAATCATATTGGGTCAGCCTCCTGCCTACAGGTGGGCGTCACCATATGGAAAAAATAAGTTTGGTAACTATTTACTAAAAGTTACACAAATTTGTTGAAGATGGTCCCTCTGAATCCCACTTGCTCTTCCCGTTTCAAGAGCTCATCCAGCAAGCATGCCTGGACTGCCCTCTGAGTGCCAAGAGGATTCTGGTACCATGTCGAGAAGGAAGGAAGGGCGGGCATTTTCACTACATAGTATTAAATTGTGAGGTGAGAAGTGACCGGATATCTGCCTGCTGACATCTCTCTTGGAGTCCAACCCTCATCTGTCATCTACTTATTATCATAATCCCTCAATGTATTCATGAAAAATCATCCAGTTAGGTCAAGGGTGGTGGCTCACACCTGTAATCCTAGCACTTGGGAGGTAGAGGCAAGAGGATCAGGACATCAAGGTCATCCTCAGCTACATGGTGAGTTTGAGTCTGAGGCAACCTAGAGTATATGAGACCATCTCTGAAGAGACAAGCAGACATGGTTGTTGATAGGGCTCAGATGGTAAGTGTGTTTGTTACCAAACCTGACTTCCATCCATAGTACCCAGATCATGGAGAGAAGTGACTCCAAGTTGTTCTTGACGTTGACCTCAACATAAGGATTGTGTGTGCACAACCCCTATAGGTAAATAAATAAATGCATGTTAAAAAGTTAAAACAGGGGCTGGGAAGATTGCTTAATGGTTAAGAGCAGTGGCTGTTTTTGCGGAAGGCCCAGGTTCTGTCCCGTCCAGCGGGCAGCGTGGACATGAGACTTCTCCAGGAAACTGGAATGAGTGGAGGCAAACAGACGGAACACACAGGACAATGAAGACAGACAGGACAGACACATGAGGATGGACGGACCTGGGCTCCACAGGCCACTCAGACACACAAGACCAGACATATGAGGACAGACACACATGACGACCCATGCTCTTCAGACAGGCCGCATGCTTTATTGTTCTAGGGGGTATTTATACAGTTTCAGGAATACAGGAATGTGGTAATTAACAGAGAGACATTATCCCACCAGGAAGTTGTCTGCATACCAGGAAGGTGGCACTAAGAGGGGGAAGGGGCTTTGAACCAGGGAAGTGCTAGAACCCTGGCGCCGTCAGAGCTTCCTTTTTAGCTCAGCTCTGGTGAGAAGAAGGTGAGTCCTTTTGTCAGACCCCAGGACATTCCTGTGAGACTTAGTTACAAAGATTAAGGACTGAGTTTACCTACAGGTGGTCACAGCGGGGTGGAATCTCCCTAAAGCTGATTTCCTCTGAGATGAACTCAAACTACAAGCTGGCTGTTTTCTCTCGCTCACGGAGTACAGCAAGGTTCAAATTCCAGCACCCACATGGCAGCTAACAACTGTCTATAACTCCAGTTCCAGAGGATCCGACGCCCTCTTCTGTCCTCTGTGGGCACTGTACAACACGGGTGTGCGTGTATACATGCACACAATACATGCATACATAGAAAATAAAAATAAAGCAAAAAAAAAAATTAAAACAGAGGCTAGAGAGAAGGCTCACAGGTGCTCGTACTCACGTGCACATACCCCTCACAGACATACCCACGATTAAAAACAAAACAAATCTTTAAGAAACACCTGAACACCTGGAGAGACGGTTCAGTGGTTAGGAACACTGACTACTCTTGCAGAGGACCCAGGTTCGATTCCCAGCATCCATACGGCGACTAACAACCGTAACTCCAGTTCCAGGGGATCCAATGCCTTTTTCTGACCTCAGTGGGAAATGTATGACAGGAGTGCACTTACATTCATACAGGTAATACACTCATACGCATAAGATAAAAATAATAAGTAAAATATTTTTTAAAACTTAAAACAAACAAAAGTCATTCAGTTAGAAACATTGATGTTGTTAACATGAAATGAACATATGAACATTAAAAGCAGTGTCTTTTTTTAGTGATTTATTGTCTTATTTTCTTCTAGCTAATTATCTTTCAAATTAAGAGTACAAAAGGGAGCATCTTTGGAGGTTGGTCTTTTTTCATTCTTCTTTCTTTTCTCTTTCTTTCTCCCCCCCAGTGAATTTTAATATTACTTCTTTGGAAGAGGGGAGGCCATAATTCCCACCTTTAAGGACACCCCAAAAAGCTTCCTGGGACTTGGGTCCGGAAAGGACTTGGTATAGTAGTGGGTGGCTTAGAACACAGAGAGGCACATAATGCTGGCGGCTCGAACTCTTGTGGGGAGAGAAGGGGTGAAATGATTTGGGAGCGATGTGTGTGGATACAGGTTCAAGCTCTGATGACAGCAGTGGTTGGCCTGGGTGCTCACTGGGTGGTGGAGGGCAAATGGTACCTTGAGGCTGGGGGCTTCTGCCGTGCTGGCTGCTGCATGCCCAACTCAGGAGCTCACTGCTCAGAAACCACAGCTGAGGTCTTTTGGGGGCTCCTCCCCTGAGTCACAGGCCTGGATCGAATTCCAGCTGATGTGGATGCTGGCCTTCCTGACTGGTCCTATGGCCTTAGCGGGTTGTGGCCCTCAGAGAACAAGGACAGTCTTGTAGTGCTTGCAGCACGCTTCCCGCTCCACTGCATCTTCACCCCACCTGACTGCAGTCGGTCTCCCAAAGTGGGAGACCCTGTCCCAAGGAATACTGTGTGGACAGTGGAAGCCACCCCTGTCTTCCTCGAGCTTCTGCATGGACAAGCACAGGGATGTGCATTCTAATGCTTAAGTGCAGGCACCACACACACATACACATAACACACAACACGAACAAAAGGAGAGACAGGAGAAGGGGAGAGACAGAGAGAGGAAGTACAGCTGGGTACAGAGCTCAGTGACAGTTTACCTAGCTTGTATGAGGGGCACTGGGTCCCATCTTCTGTACTGAAAAAAAAAAAAGCCATAGAAGGAAGTAGAGTACGGCTCTATTGTTTGTTTGGTTTTTTTGAAACAGGGTCTGTGTACCCCTGGCTGGCCTGGAACTCTTTATGTAGACCAGGATGGCCTCACGCTCACTCTTCTGAGTGCTGAGATTAAAGGCAGCAGAACCATGCCTGGCCTTTTCTTTAAAAACAGGGTCTCATAACCTCAAACTTGCTATGTAGCTGAGGATGACCTTGAAATTCTAATCCTTCTGCCTCTACATCCTTTGTGCTGAGATCACAGGCATGAACTATGCCTGGTTTATGTGGTGCTGAGCATTAAACCTAGGGCTTTATGCATTCTAGGCAAGCTACCAGCTGAGTCACATCCCAGCCATGGCTCCCATTTTATTAAAAATATGATTATATGCCTATAAAAATATTGATAATGCAGCTATGCCTGACTTTTCTGTTGTGCTTTTCTGTATTTCTGCATTCCCCAAACTGTGCATGCGATTGCAGGAGAAAAATGAAGTCACTATTAATCTTTAAACAGAAAATCTGTGGACGCCATCTAGTTTCATGTGTTATATCAATTCCTGAAGATAAGCCAAATGGCACTGTTTCTTACATGCTATATTCTGTCAATGAGCAAGGCGTGGTGGTAACTTTAGTGCTCTTCAGAGTCTGGCTCCTGTCTTAGAACTACAGCTCCCTTTTAAGACATAAACCAAGGACTGAGCGCAAAGAAAGACAAGGAAGTCTGGGTGCAGTGATAGGAACCTCCTCTAGCCTTCAATTCCTTGACTTTGAAAGGGGCTTATGAGCCTGGTAATGCTCTTCTTGCCTTTGTTCTTGTGGGCAGTTAAGAGCACTTTGCTGCTCTTCCAGAGGACTGAAGTTCAGTTCCCAGCACCCACTCAGGGGTTCACAACTGTCTGTAACTCCAGTTCCAGGGGACTTGAGGCCCTCTTCTAGCCTCCTCAGATATTGCACATGTGTGATGCACTTGTATATTTGCAGAAAAACACACACAAATAAAACAAAAATAAATATAAAAAAAAAAGATCCAAGGCCCAAGGACTCCAACAATACTAACACAAAGAACACACAGACAAAGTGAAAGTAACTTAGCAAGGCAGACTTACTTCTGCAAAAGGAGGTCCTATGTGGTCCATTAGATCCAGCCAGCACACAGGACCCAGAAGTTTGGTGAGCTTTTATTCCTAATGAAAGAGGACAGTGTCTTTTCCCCTTTTGCTGAAGTCCAACCTCACATTCTTTTCTGGTTGGCTAGTTTAAAAAAATGGGCAGGAAGGGAGAAGAGTTCCATTGCCCCAGGCCATCAGGTTCAGGAATGGGGATCTCTGTGAGTTCAGTGCCAGCCTGGTCTACATAGTGAGTTCCAGACCAGCTGGGGTTTCAAGGAGACCATGTCTCAAAAAGACCAAAAAATAAAATAAAATAATATAAAATAAAATAAACGCAAAGGGAAAAAACAATGAAGTACAGGTGATACTTGTTGAAAATTTTTACACAGTGGCTAAGAAAAGCTTCTTTGAGGAGGTGATTTTTTTTCCTCTAGGCAATGTGAAGAGCAAGTGTGAAGGCCCTGGGGTAGCTGTCTGCCAAGCCTGAGCTGGGAAGGTGAGCAGCCTGTCTGGAATGGGTGAGTCTGGAGGGCACAGAAATGAGGCCATATCCCAGAGACCTGACAGGTAACAGGATGCTGAGTCTGTTTTCAGTGATCCTGAAGGGTTCTGGGAAAAGCATGACCTACTTAGGTGTTAAGAGAACTACTCTGATGCTCTGAGGAAACGTAGTAAGAGGTAATGGGAAGAAAAGAGTTCATCTAAACAGTATGGTATGTTTCCATCCTGTAAACAATGTTTTGTCAAGATAAAGAATACATAAATGTAAGTTAAAGTTCTATGTCAGGGCTTAGCAACAGTCATACAAATGGGTATAATAGGTAAAATTTTTATTTGCTCATTTAAATTCTTCTAAAACATCCAGAACCAGAATGGCTTCTTGAAGGATAGCTTCTGGCAGTGAATGAAGATCACAATAAAGAGAGATGCCCAGCTTCCCACAGCAGATTTTATCAAAAAACTAAAAAGAAGAATGCCAGGCATTGTGGCATCCATCCACCTTTAATCCAAACACAAGTATGAGCAGCTAGATCTCTGTGAGTCCAAGGCCAGCCTGGTCTACATAGTGAGCCCTTGTCTCAGAAAGGAAAATAAAATACAAAAGGTCCATTTTCCTTGAAAAAAACAAACCATTTATTTAGATGAGACATACATCAAGTTTTTTCATAAAATGCTAAAACTAATGTTTCTCGAATCTTCAGATGGGAATGGGTGTACTCTTAACATGAAATTCATCTGACAGAAGAGGACACTGGTGTCTCCTCTATTACGTCCTGAGATGCTGTGAAATGGAAACATTTTGCTAGGAAGCCACTAAATTAAGATCCTGGCAAATACGCTTTACATATCTGGTTCTTCCTTCTTTAACAGACTGCTCATCCAAATCTAACAATGTGTACAACCCTGAGAGTGTTTATAAAATCAGTTTTAATTCCTAGATAAACTATTTGCTAGGAATGGAACCCACAGTCTTCAGCACGCTGCACAGCTCACATGTACTCTGGCACTGAACTACAAACCCAGTCCTTGCTTTTCTGACATGTTCTATGTCCTTAGGCTGGCCTTGAACCCAACTGTGCAGCCCAGGCTGTTTTCGAATTCCTGATCTTCCTGCCTCTGTTTCCTGAGTGCTGGGGTTACAGGTATGCACCACCATGGCCAGTTTATCTGCTAATTTTCTACCTTATGATCTTCAGATTTTTTTTCTTCTTCTGTCTTCTTTTCTTTCCATAAATTCCCAAGGACAATCCCTAAGAACAAGAGTATTCCTATTGTGCGGTTGGAAGTAAATTTATTCCAACAGTCTTCAGATCTGTGGATGTCTAGAGTATAAATCTGTAAGAAAAGAGCACAGCACCATGTTAGTATCTGTTGTGGACTCAGGGCATTACAAGCAAATCATTCAGAGAGGAAGAGCTTTTAGCAATAGATTCTAAGCTATGGGAATCCCTTATTAGGACACAACTATCTTTAAAAAAAATTCTACCAAGTTTTTCACTGGAATCATCCAAGCTATGTCCTAAAATCATCCAAGCTATGTCCTAAAACATTAATGATTTGAGAGGTAACTCAGGCTACTCTTAGTTCTAACCAGAGGCTGCACTGCCATCATCCAAAAATATGACAGGCTCCATCATCCAGAACTGATACACCAGATGAAAATTCCACATGTGACCTTATGTATTGAACCAGTCAAAATTCAGGTGCACTGAAAATACTGCATAAATTACTTTCAGGCTATACAAATAAGATGTATATGAAACATAAGAATTTTATGTTTCAATCTGGGTCCCATTTCTAAGATATTTTATTACATATTATGCAACTATTACAAACCCTAAAAAACTAAACTCAAAAAGCCTTCTGGCCCTAAGCATTTCATGAAAGGGCTACGCAGCTTGCACTTAGAAAGCACTTCTTCTTTCACACTGGACTGAACTCAGCTTCCCTGTAACTCCCACCCTTGAGTTCTAGCTCCAACCTCTGCTGCAGTCTTTCAAATGAGAAAAGTTCCATTTGAACAGAAAAATTCCACTGTGCAGGACACTGAAATACACTGCATATTCCTGGCTCTCAATCATTGAATGAGTGAGCTCCTCTCAGGTTACTAAAATAACCAAAGCTGTTCTACCCATACATTTCTAATCTCCCTCCTATGCTCACAGAGGATCCAGAGACCAGATCTGTGCCCTGTCACCTAGAACACACATAGTCTTTTTTCTCTATACTAGTCCTGCAAACATATTTAAAAAGTCTCACCTTGCTTGCCTGCATCCTTCCTTCCTTCTCTCCCTCCCTTTTTGGACAGGGTCTCCTTGTTTATAGCTCAGGCTGGCCTTGCATTCCAGATGCTCTTGTCTGACTCCCTAGTACAGGGATTGTAGCTGTGGTGGTCTACCATGCCTGGATCAAACCATCTCTTCTTAATTATGTAGTCTACAGACTCAAAATCATGATTTCCTTTCTCTTCAAATACTGGAAAGCTATGCTCATGTTTGGGCACACAAATATAAAGGGGAGCTGAGTGTGGTGGCGCACACCTTTGAGCCCTGCAGAGGCAGGTGGATCTCTCTGAGATTGAGGCCAGCCTGGTCTACACAGTGAATTCCAGGCCAGCTGGGTCTACAGGGAGACTCTTATCGAAAAAAAAAAAAACAAAAAACAAATCAACCAACCAAAACAAAATAAATAAATAAATAAACCTGAAGGATCCTAAATCTTAGCTTTCGCGATGAGAAAAGCACAGCAGGATTACAGAACATCACACTGTGGTTTCCATCATGCAAGTCTTCCTGCCTGTACTGACACATACTTGCCAATAACTGATATAAAGAAGATCCTCTAAAGACAGGGTCACTCATCTTTTTTATTCTATTCAAAGAAAAATTTAACAACAGTGATATACAAATAGCCCACTTATTAGCAATTGATTTAATTAAATTATAAATTAGATTTAGTTCATTCATTTTGCAAGTTAATAATGTAGATTTTCAATTGGAGCTTGGGGCGCACTAGGAGGGGGTGGGATGCTGGGTGAATATCCTGAAATGACAGTTTCCTGTTTTCCAGACAGAACTTGGCCATGTATAGCACTTCCTGTCAGGTTTGTTGTTGGTTTTGGTGGTACTGGGAACTGAACTGGGGCCTTACACGTTAGGCAAGTGCTCTAATACTGAGCTGTATTCTCAGCCCCTTCTGCACTTTTTTTTTCCATTTTAAGACTGGGTCTCATTAAGTTGCTGAGGCTTTGAATTCAGGAACCTCCTGTCTCAGCACCTTGAGTTGCTGGGATTACAGATCTAGTTGCGTTTCATGTCTTATGTGCCTGGCAGGGGTATCTCTGCTAGTGGAACTCAAGTGATTTTCTTTTTTAAGTTTATCAGTTTACTTCTGGAGCAATTCAACTCAACCAAAAACTTCAGATACTGCTGAAAAATTCCTAAAGCAGAAGGAATTAGAGGAAAATCAAAGGTGATAATCCAAGTTTAGGTTCATGTTAGTTTTTCTGTAAAGTAACAAGGCTAATTTCTTAATATGAGAAGTTGGGGTGGACAGAGAGGCAATTCAAGGCAGTACCATCTGAGGAGCTGCTTGTGTTAGGAAGTTCCCTACTTAGTTAATAGAGGCCATTTGGTTTAAATTTTTAAAATAATTAATACTAATGAAAATCAAGGGAGAAATAAGGAAAAGGTCGAACCTGGTGCGCCAGGTGGGCTCCGACAGCAGCCACAGCAGCATAGTAGGGGGCCGTCTGACTGCTGTTGGCCCCCACCAGGCTCAATGCTCCCAGCATGGCAACCCCGAAGCCACCGAGCCACTGCTTGGTATTCTCTCTGAACAGCAGTGCTGTGGACTTCAGACCAATCAGAGCATCATCTCTTTTGTCCTAATACCAGGAATAGGAAAGCACTTGTTAGTGTTTACTCAGCACTCTCAAGTTCACATTTTGAAGTACACAACCTAGCCGTTCTGAATATATTCACAAGGTCAGACAAGTGCCACTGCTCTCTAAGTGCATGTCTTTGAAAGAACATGCAGATACACCACTATCTGTGAACATGATGTGACTCAGGAGCGGCTGATCAGCAGTGAATGTACAGTTCCAGCAGTTACACATCTAGAATGAGCACTCAGCCCTTTCACATGCCATTCCACTTCCTATGACCACATGATGGATCAAAGTTAGACTTTTATTATATTAGAATAAAAATTCTACTCTTCACGAATCTCCTCTCTACCACAGAGTTCTCAGATCTCAATCTCTGGTAGGCTTTGAGTCTAGTTAATATCACAGATGCATAAAGTGCTCACTGCATAACCACATCCACCCATCTTCCACTTCCAGCCCAGCTGACGCCTCACCTCTCATCAAGCCTTTCCCTGCACACAGAGCTTGGTGCGGAGATACTCTCCTGTCTAACTGCTGGGTCTCCAGGAACTGTCTACTGCATCAGCGTCCCGAGGTGGCAGCAGCCCAGGGCTGTCACTCACCTCCAGGCAGACACCTGAAAGCCACCTACTGAGCCCAGATCTAAACAGTAAGCACAGGCGTAGTTTATCTCTTTTCCTTTCAGATTTCAATGACGTTCAGCTCTAGTTCTTACCTTAAAATGTATCAGTATCTCCTAAACAGGAAGTCAACTTTTACTTTGGAAATAGGCTAATTATAGATTTGCTTCTTTATGATAATATACATACAGTAGGACAATAAAAGCAAACACTAAAATTCAGATTAAAATGTTAGAAAAAGAATTTCATTAGGCTATGACACTTGTAAATAATTAGGAACACATAATCATACTTTCAGAAAAAAAGTTTTTGCAAATGTGTAGCCCAGATTAGACTCAAACTCATGTCTCCTGGCTTCTTGAGTGCTAAATTTACAGATGTGCAACACATAGGCCTGGCTGACAAAACACTGTTTTGAAAGTTCATAAAAATAGCCTCACCACACAAACAAATAGTGACTGTGTTGCTGTGTCAATCACTTCTCAGTGCACACGTATGTCAAATTGCCACTCCATACATATTGGGTATATACTACTTTTGTCAATTGTACTTCAATGAAGCTGGAAAAAGGATAAATGTAAAGGTCATGAACAAAAAAGAAGTTTTTAAAACTTAAATTTATGCTGGGCATGTGGTGCATGCCTTTAATCCCAGCACTCTGGAAGCAGAGGCCTTGCTTGGTCTACATAGTTAGTTCCAGGTCAGCTGGGCCTACAGGGAGACCCTGTCTCAAGAAAAACAAAAAACAAAACCCAAAACAGAAAAAATTTTAAATGAAGGAAAGTGTTTATTACCTATAAAATTAAAAGTCTGTTGAAGGGCTGGAGAGCTGGCTTAGCCGTTAAGAGCACTGGCTGTTCTTGCAGAGGGTGCTCTCCCAGCACCCACATGGCAGCTAAAAACTGTCCATAACTCCAGTTCCAAGGGACCTGATGCCCTCTTCTGACCTCTGCAGGCACTGCATGACATGGTACACTTACACACATGCAGGCAATACACTCATACACATAAAATATAATAAATATTTTTTTAAAAGTCTGTTGAACACAATGATTAGAGGCATAGACAGAGGGGCAGGAGAGTGTGATGACTGAAAGTACAGCAACTGGAGGTCATCTAGGCTTGATTCTCAGCTCTACAACCCACTCTCGGTGAGCCAGGGGCAAGTTACTTGCCCACTTGCTTTTTCATCTGCAAAATGAGGACAATAAAAGTATATTCTATGCAGGCTGTTATAGGGATTAAATTAGTAAATTTGTAAACTATTTAAAGCAGTGCCTAGAATATAATAAATATTATTTAAATGCTTATAAATGAAATAAAATGCATCAGTTGGACTCCTGGATAAACAAACATAAACATGGAACAGAAATATTTGTTGGAGTCAGGAATTGTGACCTTCCTTTAGAAACAAACAAACACAAGAAAACTTTCCCTTTAATTTGATCCTTATTGTAAAGGTGTTTCGGTATACCTGTAATTTCAGCATTCAGAAAATAGAGACAAGAAAATCCAGAGTTCAACATCATCCCTGACTGACACAGCAAGTTTAAAGGTAATATGGTCTGGGCATATAGTCTGGGCAATATGAGATCGTGTCTCAAAAAAAACCCAATACCAAAACCCAACCAAACAAAACAAGTTCTTAGAAGACAAGAATAGCTAAATCAAATCTAGAAAAAAAAATCATTTCTTTACCTGATGGGCATAAATGGTATCATATATCAGTGTCCACATAACTCCAGAAAAATAAAGAGGCAGGCACACTGATGGATCACAGGAACCCTTGATAGCAGACCATCCAAGTAGTGCTCCCCAATTAAAAGTCAACCCTACAACGGGTAAAAACACAACCAGAGGAAGTGAACATATGTTAGCATTCTACAGGACAGAAGAGGTTCAGCAGTGTGCATCAAGGGCTGCATCAGGCCCTGGCTAGGCTGTTTTCCATGTACCTCCATGAAATCAACATTTTGTGGTACTTATTTGCTCCATGTTACAAAAAACAAATGAGGCTCAGAAAGCTTAACCAATAATTAAGACAATATATCTAATAAAAAGAATAATATCCCCTAATAAGGTAAATAAGTTTGTAGCAAGCACAGCCAGCAAACTGTATCTGCTGGGATCTGAATTTAGGCACATCTGACCTAAAACGTGTGTTCCAGTCTCCCTCTACCTTCCCTCTGAGATACAGAAACAAGAGTGTCTACACAATACTTATTTACTCTGCAAGCCCAGCCCCTCTGAGGACTGTAAACACCCAAATGCCCACAGCTTCTGGATCTCTTAAGACTGATCCATCATTTCCCTAAGTCCAGTCCAGATGCCCAACTTTGCTGGACACCTCTTAGCCTGAAACTTGGTGCCACAAGCCACTCTGCAGAAACCTTTGTCCTTTTCTTATATTGTCTATTCCCACTTAGAACAATCCTCAGCTGAGTAAGCCCTCTCCCTTGTGGTTCCACCATGATCAGGTGTGCCACATCATACTTCAGTGACCTGCTTCTCTGTTGTCTCCTCCTCTAGCTCCATAAAGATGGTGAAAGTCTTTTAGTCATTACTACTTCTGAATAGCTGGTGTAATTCCTGCACAAAGTAAAAGTAGGGGTTCAATAAATGTTTGAAGTAATTATACCAGCTTTTAAATATTAGCTTGAAGATAGGAAATATTTAAATTCCTTTTACTAAAAGATTTCCAGATCCATTAAGAAGATTATTTTCTACCTTTTATTTTAGTAAAAGAAGAAAAGAGAACATTCAATGAGAGGACAAAGATAAATATTCTGTGACAATCTTTCCACAGGTCAGTTCCTCATTAATTTCACGAAAGTTCTCTTGGTTCTTTTATTGACCGGAAAAATGATCCAAAGAACTAGAATCATTCTAGGAGTAGTTTAGAATATTCAAGAAATAGAAAAGTCTGGAAGTAGTTATTTTTGGAACAGCCTCTGACTTGCCTACCTATACCTTCTCTTTCTTCCTCTCTTTTCACCAGCAAGTAAAGAATTAAACAGTTGCAGTGTGTCTAGACGCTGGGTTCTACACAAAGAATGCTTTTTTGAGACACTTACCATCTCTTTATGAAGAGACATGGGCGTCTATAAACAAGTCTTTGTCAAGGTTTCGCAGAGGGCTATTGAAGCTATCATATTTAACCTCCCTTTTCTGCTACATGCTTTCTATCTTACCCCACATTTTTTAGGGCACTGAGATCAACCATCTTTTCCTGACATACCTAGGGCTCTAAAACATTTCAGAAAAATAATACTTATGATAATCTTAATGAATATATAGGTTTTATTTACCAATGAGAATAATTAATTAGACTCTTTTAAAATATGACAATTTATTCTTAGCTTGGAAAGCTTCATGACTGACCCAACATTTTATCTCTACCTCCATGTGCAGTATATAAAAGTATGACAGTATCAAGGAAACAGTTAGCTATTTCAAGCTCACCCAAGGCTAACTGAGGCCAAAATGTGATTCTTTTCATTAGCGGGTAGGTGATGACGAGAAGTAGGGATGCCGCTCCCAGAGCTACGCTGAAAACAGAAACAACTAGATTAGCACCGTGTACAGTAAATACTTCCAAGATATAAATAATACTAACTGCAAGATGTTTTTATCTTAGATAATATTTTTGTTATTAAAATTATTTTCCTAGAGTATGACTTTTTCTATTATAAAAGATGATTACAAAAGTATTTTTAAATGTTAAACAAATTAACAGCTACTATGCACAGGACTTTTATGTGTTAGGTATTATTCTAAGTGCTTCAGATTCATGAACTTATTCTACAGTCTTCACAGAGAGGTAGGTATTTCAGTCTTATTCCTTTCTACAGATAAGGAAACTGAAGTGCAAAAAAGATTAAGTAGTGTGTCTGCTGTCATAATGCTCGTCTGTAAACGAGCCAAGACTCAAATCTTAAAGCAATCTGGCTCCAGTTTGCTTCCATCTGTTAACCACCATGTACTACTTACTGCCCCTCTAAATTGTTGCAAAGCTTAAGGTGTGCAGTAAACTGAGTGGATGAGTGTGTATGAGTGTGCAGGACAAAGGACAATGTCGGACAACATTTCTGGGGAGCCATCTACCTTATTTTTTGAGACAAATTAATTGGAACCTGAAGCTTACAAATCAGGCTGGGCTGGCCAGCAAGTCCCAGGGAACTGCCTTGTCTCCACCTCCCCAGTGAGGGAAATACAGCACACCACCATGTGTGGCTTTTTATGTGAGTGCTAAGGTTGGAACTCAGGGCTAATACTTGTGACAACCCTTTACCAATTATGGTGTCTTAACAGAGCCCATTAGGGTCAAGAGGCCCTCTTTCATAGACAGTGTTACTTCTTTGTTTGTTTGTTTGTCACTTTGTAGTTCTAGTTGGCCTGGAATTTGCTATGTAGACCAGGCTGGCCTGGAACTCACAGAGATTAGCTTGTCTGCCTGCCTCTGCCTCCCCAGTGCTACGATTAAACGTGTGTGCCCCCACATCCAGCGGGTATTACTTATTAAGAAAAAGAAAAACACCCATGAAAATGCAAGATGTTCTTAGGTATCTCAAAGTTCACCTAACACTGCCCCTCCAGGAACAGCCTTCTAAAGGGGTTTTCATGCTATTAATGCTCTTGGGGCTTGACATGTAATCAAGCCTACTCTACACACGTAATCAAGCCTACTCTACACATGTAATCAAGCCTACTCTACACACGTAATCAAGCCTACTCTCTATACTTTCTTTTTTTAAAAATACTTTATTTATTGGCCTGGAGAGATGGCTCAGCAAAAGAGTACTGGCTGCTCTTACAGACCACCTGGGTTCGAATCCCTGCACCCACATGGTGGCTAACAGCTGTCCACAGCTCCAGTTCCAGGGCATCCGATAGCCTCACCTGTCCTCCAAGGGCACTGCATGACACAGATGCATTTGTACATACGCAGGCATAACACTCATACACATAAAAATAGATGAATCAAAAATGTTTATTATTTTTATTTTATGTATATAACTGTATTGTCTGCATGTATGTAAATGCACTTGCAATGCCCGCAGAGGTCAGAAGAGGGGATTGGATTCTCCTAGAACTGGAGTTCTGGACAGTTGTTAGCTTCCATGTGGGGATTCGAACCCAGGTCTTCTGCAAAAGCAGCCAGTGCTGTTAACTGCTGAGCCATCTGTCCAGACCCTTCCCTACCTCTTTACCCTTTTAAACAAGCCTATTCTCTACAACATAATACTTATTTGCTGACATTCCTTCCCTTTTCCCCTTTTTTATTTTTGTAAACATTTTGAGTACTTTGTAAACAGACATCTGATACCCTGTTTCTGTTTAAGGGATACAGGAAAGAGCCCTCATTTTTTTTCTTCTTCTATTTTGATTAATTGTAGGTTCTGGGAAAGACAGTTCTTTTTATAAATGAGTATGACCACTTCTGCTTCCAGGTATTTCAGAGATGACCATCAGCACAAATAAAATTATACAAATACATATGGTTGTATAGACACTTAGAAAACCCATGAGTCTTGTGTCCTTTAAGGAGCACATAGAGCAAATATTTTTATTTTTTGTGTATGACTGTATCACCTGCAAGTATGTAAGTGCACCTGTGTCATGCAATGCCTGTGGAGGTCAGAAGAGGGCACTGGATTCCCCTAGAACTGGAGTTAATGGATTTGGGTGCTTTAGGATTAATGCTCATCTGATTCCTCTGGCTGAAAGTATTCCTGAAACAGATTTTACAATGTGTTCAGTTACTTTATGCTTGCTAACTTACAGATGCTTCACAGGCAGTCAATAAACAACTTGCAATAAAGAAAATTCTATCTTATTCCAACTTTGTTCATTTCAAATGAGACATCTAATACACCATTATGAAAAGCATGCTTAATATACCTGTAATAGTTCAGACACAGAAGAACTCCCAGTGCCAAGGTCAACTGTCCCCCAAGAAATACAAAGGATTGGAAGGTTGAAATGTCTCCAGCAGCTATCGGGCGATTTGCTGTTCTTGTAACCTAAATACAGGAAAACAGATACCTGAGTCTCCTATAATGACTCATTTATTTAAACATTAAATTAAGAAGTGGCTCGTAGGGTTGCTGAGATGGTTCAGTGAGTAAAAGCACTGGCTGCTAAGTGTGACGACTAGAGTTTGATTCCTGACACCCACACAGAGGAAGGAGAGAATCAACTCCCCAAAGTTATCCTCAGACCTCTATGCTGTGGCAAGCATGTATACACAAACACAACATATGCATACACAAACACACAAACATGCATACACACACAAGTAAATACTTAAATGTAATTTAAAATTAAAAATAAAGAGACAGGCCCACAGTAGACACATAGATACAATATGAATGGAGCATAATCAACATCTGAAGTAATGCCAAGAACTAAAACTGCATATTTAAAAAATTTCCTAATTATGCTATGTGAATGTTTTTGCATGCATGTATGTAATTGCAGCTGTGCGTGAAAAATGTAGTATTTAGTGAAACTGGTCCCAGACTGATTTTTTGTTTTTCATGAGACATAGTTTCACTGTAGCCTAGGCTGGCTTAGAACTCCGTTCTTTTTAAAAAAATGCTTTTTAATTTATTTATTTTAATGTGTATGAGTGTTTTGCCTACATGTGAGGACACATGTAAACTGCAGGGGCCAGAAGAGGGCATCAGTTCCTCTGTAACTGGGGCTATGGATGGCTGCTAGCTAGCATGTAGATGGCTGGGAATCAAACCTGGTCCTTTGGAAGAACAGCCAGTGCTCTTAACTACTGAGCCATCTTTCCAGCTCCCTAAAACTAAACATTTAAAGCACCTGTGTAAAAAGTATAGGTTCCTGCTACTCACTCCCCCATTTCCCATCATCTCCAAACAAGCAGAGCAAAGTACTTTCTCATCTAGATCTTTAGCTACTCAGCTCAGCAAATATGTATGTCCAACTTCCACAGAGAAAAGAGAAGAGAGCCTTCCCAGGAAGGAAGAAACCTCAACAGGTACTGGCTGAGGCTAACACAAGTGTTACAGCATGGGAAACACTAAGTCGGAATCTCAATGGAGAAAAATATTATCTAGGTTTGCAAGTGGAAGTGCTTTTCCAGCTACTTATGAATGGAGGGATGGCTCAGCCATGAAGAGCACTGGCGCTCTTGCAGAGAGAGGTTTGGAGCCCAGCATTCCCATGGCAGCTAAAAACCATCTGTAGCTCCAGTTCCCGGGGAACCAACACCCTCTTCTGGCCTCCACAGGCACTGCATGACACGGGTGCACTTATTCACAGGCAAAACACACATATATAACAATAATAAAAAAATTAATGGAGTTGTGGAATGATACTGACTGTATCAAAATGCCAAGAACAAATTTACTAGGAGAATGTGAGCACAGCACTGCTAAACAGACAAACCAAATGGACTGATTTTTCACAATAAAATGTGATTATACTAAATTCAACTACAAATAAAGAATATAGCCAAAAAAACTTACATCACCAGGCTTAACCACAAGAACCTTTACCCTATGAGTCATCTTGCTGGCCCTAAAAAGGTGTTTCTTTTTTTTTTAAATTAAAAACTTTATTTAATTTTAGCTGTATGAATATTTTATCCGCATGTATTTAAGTGCAGCCATGCATACAATGTCTGGAGGCCAGAAAAGGGTGTCGGATCCACTGGAACTGGAGTTACAGATAATTGTTAGCTGTCATATGGGTGACGGTCCTCTGCAAGAGCAGCCAGGACTCTAACGGCTGAGCCATCTCTCCAGTCCCTTGTTTCATTTAAAAGAAAAACTCAGAGTTGGAGAGATGATGGCTCAGTAGTCAAGAACCCTGGCTGCTCTTGAAGAGGACCCAGATTTGGCTCCTCAGACCCACAATGCAGCTAAAAACCATGTGTAACTATGCTTCCAGGGAATATGATACCTTCTTCTGACCTCTAGTCATTTCATGACACTGGCGCACTTACATAAATGCAGGCAATACACTTATACACATAGAAAGTAAATAAAAATAATAAAATATTTTTAAATGAGTCAAAATAATTTTCTTTTTAAAGAGTTTTCTTTTTAAAGAGTAGTTTTCTTTTTAAAGGCCAAGGGTGTGGCATGGTGGTGCAGTACCTGCATTTATAAAGATCTAGGCTCTATCCCATGCTCAAAGAAGAAAAAAGATGCTACAGTATAATTCAAATTTCAGCATTCATAAAATCTAAAAATTGTATTGAAGAAAACAATCATACCCGTTTTCTGTAGATTTGTCTCAGTCCAAAAGAGATTGTTAAATGCAATGACAGTGACTTGGCCTGTAAAACCCCCAATAAAGTCCTTACAGGTTTGTTGACTAGATTTACAATGTGCTTCACTGTGCCTTCTTAGGGTCTTAGTACTGGGTTTTTTCTCCATTTTGGTGAAAAGACTTCAGACTGGAAATATTACCTAAGTGTCTGAGCACTTCAGCTGCTTCGGTCACTATCCTAAGAACTGCATCACTTCACTAAATCCTCACAGCCACCCACAATTTCTTGCCACTTCTAATACTGAAGAAACTCGGGTAGAATCTCAGTAACTCTTAAGGTTACAGAGGCTAAGGGGCAGTGTAGCCAGTCCAGTCCATTAACACAAGATGGCACTGTTCCTTTAGTACAGAGATGTCAAGCAAGATTTGAAAGCCGCAAATAAGCAAGTACTCTATCAAGGATGAACATGAAGATAAAAACATATTCTATGAAAGCCAGGTGTGGTGGCGCACACCTTTAATCCCAGCATTAGAGAGGCAGAGGCTGGTGGATCTCTGTGAGTTCAAGGCCAGCCTGGTCTACATAGTGAGTTCCAGTCCAGGCTACAGGGAAGCCCTGGCTCAAAAAGACCAAAATACAAACAAAAAACTCCCCCAAACCATGTTCTACGAAACCAGAGTGCTCACAGCTTATATGAACAAATCATTAGTGTCCATGTTGAAGCTTCAATTTTTTAACCTAATGTTTGCCATGTAATCACCTGACTAGTAAATTATTAACCCAACATCAAGAAACACAATTTATATACCCTACTAGCAATTTACTTATTATTTAACATATTAGCAATTTAGTTACTATTCAGTTGATTAAACAAAATCTTGAGCCATAAACATGTCCTTAAAGACAGATACATTGCCTTTTAGAAATTGAGGTAAGGATTACAATTACATCAAGATTTCTAACTCATCCTTTAAAAGAGATAACATTTTAAAATTCAAGTTAGCAAAACCAGCTCAATAGCTAAGAAACATTTATGTTCTGTTGTATGTCAATAAACAATCTAGGCTCTTAGAGAAAAATAACATAATCAGTTCCCTTTTATCTAAGCAGAAAAGGAAGCAATTAAGGAAAACTTAGAAAGATTATTCTTTGCTAATTAAGAAAACAGAAAAAGTTGATTGGCTGGATTATTTTTTAATGAAGGTTTTTCTTTTAAGATAACTACAGTTTTAACAATACAGGAATCAGGATGGCTCAGTGATTAAAAGAGTACTGTTCTAGTAGAGGACCAGAGTTCGATTCCTAGCACTCATGTCAAATAGCTCACAACTGCCTATAAATCTAGTTCGAGGGGCTCCAACCCCTGGTGTCTGAGGGCACTGGCACTCACGTGCATATACTCACAGCCACATAATGAAAAATAACAAATCTTAAAAAAATACAGAATCTCATATGCCCTTTATCATCCCATTCCTTCCATTAATGACATCTTGAGAAACTATGTATGACCAGGATTTTGACATCATCAATACAATAAAAATATGTAAGACTCCGATCACAAGGATCTCTATTTCCACTATGAATGGCACACTGACCCCTGGCCTCCATCATTCCAAAATTCCTAGCAATTAGTCTAACAAGAAGTACATGTAATCTTTTCAGATTTTCCTCTCTCTTAATGTAATCATCAGATGGCTCTAACATCTCTGCCATCTTGCTTGTCCATCTATCAAGTGTCTTTTTCACTCTAAGCTAAGATTTTCCTTTCTTAGTATGATGAGTAATTTTTACTTGAAACCTGAACATTTTAGGTGTTCTAAGATTCCGATCTCAGTTTAACCTTGTGTTAGTTGGGTTTTTGATGCTTCTCTGGCAAGGGAAAGGGACTGCCTAATTATATTACCAGGTGGAGTTGAAGCTCATGTTTGCCCTTCAGCCTCCATCAGCACCTGACGTTGACTTTTGTTGGTACTTGGTTTTAGTCTGCACACACTGGAGTCTCCAGTTTGCTGACCCCTTCAGTTCCAAGACTGGAATATGCAAGGCAAAAAAATAAAACCCAGAAAACTCATTACTATGTTTTCTTTGGGTCCTGAGCAGTCTATTATATTTTCTTCCGTAGTTTTTTGTTTTCTATATAATGTCTGGGAGTTTCTGTTGTATTTAGTAGGAAGAACAAATAAAAGCTTATCTACTCTATCTTCTAAGAAGCAGAATCAAAATTGATGTAAGTAGTTTCAACACTTAAAAGTCTGGAACTTTTAGACCTTTTCTAACAAATAAGAAAAGGAACTCAAATACTGAAATTCATTTTATCTTCAAATTCCCTATTAACCAAGAGCATAGGTCTTAAATTAGTTCTTATAGATAACTGAGAACAAAATCTTTTTCAAATATTTAATTTCAATGCTCACTGAGCTAGCAAAAGACCTAAAAACACAAAAACATTGAGCCAAACATATCCAAGAATTCATATGGTACACAGAATGAAGAAACTATTAAGAAAATTTGAACCTTCAAATCAAGTGTGTATTTGCTGGCCAATGAAACCATCTCAGCTGTGCCTGCATGGCAGGAAGATGCTTTATCACATGGCTCCTGCCACTAATCCACTCCATCCTGTTCCAGACATGCATCTATGTACACACACACACACACACACACACACACACACACACACATGATATACTTTATTGCACAGTAAGATACTAACTATAATAACTAAAATTAAAACCCAACACTTACAATAATGTATTTTAATAAAAGATAATGATACCACTTAGATGATATATTATTTAAAACTTCTGAACCATTTAATATTTTGGGGCTACGGTTGAGTGTGGGTAATAGAAACCTGGGAAAGCAGACTGAAGGTAAGGGGACCTCTTGGAGAGCCAGTGCTGATAGGACTGCCCTGGTTCATTTAAACTAAGATTTGGTTCACATAAAAACAGTTAGGGCTTCAAAACAGGCCTCAGAGGACGGAATGGCTTATCTTCTGGACATTAAAAGGGTCAGGACAGATTTATAATTTCCACTCCTAGTCTTTAAGTTTATCCTTGGCTCCAAATTCCTAATTTACTTATAAAAATACAGCATACATCCTTCCCTGTTGCCACTCTTCTGTTGAAAGGGGAGTGAACTGCACTTTTCAACACCAACTATTCAACTGATAACTCTTCACAGTGGATTTCAGCAAGAACAATAATCAGTCTCACTGTTCACAGGGCATTCCAGCAATGCCACCACGCTGTTCTATGGAAACAAGAGGAGCCTCTCGGTTCCTTCCCAGGATGAAACTACCTTTTTATCATAGTCACGGTCCCACATGTCATTAATAGTACAGCCTGCTCCACGCATCAGAACAGCTCCAGTGCCAAAGAGAGACAGCATGTACCAATCTGGAAAACAACCTGGTTCAGCAGCTAAACTGATACTCCAGGTACATGGCAAATACAGCAACCAGGTTCCTAGGCAAAACACAAAACACAAAAAAGGTACAAAGCTAAGTCAGGTAACTGCTTCATTGGTTTAATCACCACATCGAAAAGAAGTAAAGAACGATAAGCAAAGTAAAATAAAAAGACCTGACAAGCCAGGCATAGTTGTAAATACCTGCAGTTGGGACACTGGATAGGCTGAGGCAGCAGGATTAAGAGTTCAAGGTGAACCTGGGCTACAAAGCAAGACCCTAAAAAATAGAACAGCAACACCTCCCCTCCCAAGCCAACAAACAAAATATGTGGGAAAATAAGCCAGGTGTGCTGTTCTGATGCGTGGTACACCTATAATCTCAGCACTCAGTGGGGCAGAGACAAGAGGGTCAAGTTAAAGTCCAGCCCAGTCTATACATCAAGTTCCAAATCAACTAGGGCTAAGTACTGAGTTTCTCTCTCTCTTTCTCTCCCTCCCTCCTCTCTCACTCTCTCTTACACACACACACACACATACACACACACAAAAGAGAAAGAAACCACAAGAAAAATAAATCTCCCAACTCATATTTCAAAGAACTATTCACCGAAAAGGTAAAAATAAAAAACTTCTGGAAATAGAGAAGAGAAAGATCAGCAGTACAATTAAGAAATGGACAAAAGACAATAAAAGTTCTCAGAAAAATAAAAGCAAATGGCATTTATAATAAGTACATACTTAATTCTGAAAAACACATACTAAATCTGAGTTCTGAGGCCACTTTTCCTATGAGGTTGGCAAACCCAAAGTCTGACAACACATCTCAGAGAGGTGGTTACTCATGTATTTCTGAGGAAGTCACAAAATAGTCCTATGCTTATAGAGGACAACTTAAGCACTTATATGCTGTGTTTGTGTATCTATATATACACTGTCATATATATGCATTTATATACCATGTCAGGAAGGGTGCATTAGTAACTGGTAACAATACTTGTTTCTGGGGAACCACATGGTTAGGTGACACAGGTAGGAAAATTATTTCCCTTTTGTTGTATACTCCCCTCTTCTGAATTTTGTATCACATACACAAACTTACTGAAGAGTTTGTGAAAATTTTCTTTACATCGTTAGTACAGTACAAAGATGGTCTTGGAAGGGGCCACTACCCTGAAATTCTCTGCTTCTCTGCTCTTTCTTGCAGCTACATGTACAGAGTTTAAGCTAAAAGGAAGTAGATTACACAGATTAGAGACTTTACTTGTGAACACTAATAGATATTCTATTTCTAAAAAGGAAGTCTTTCAACTATTTGTATACTACACTTATTAAATTCTAAAGGATGCTTAAAATTTTTTTGTTGTTTTGTTTGACACAGGTGTTACTATACAGCCTAGGTTGGCCTCAGGAATCCTTTGTTTTAGCCTCCTTAGTGCTAAGATCATGCTTGGCTTGATAAATTCTACATTTTATTTCCTGATTTGGGGCCAGGCACAGCAGTACACACATATAACCCCAGCACATGGCAGGCAGAGGCAGGAGGATCCTGAGTTCAAGGTCAGCCTGAGCTACACAATGAGACCATGTCTCAAAAAAAATCAAGATCTAGGGATATAGCTCAGTAGTAGTATTTGCCTAGCATGACCCATGGCCCTAGGTTTGATTCTTGGCACTAGGAGAGAGAGAAAGGGGAGGGCTGGGATTGAGCAATAAAGATCAAATCCTACACAAAAATTGTCAAATAACTAAAAACCCTATAAACCCTACAATACGTAAGCATTACTCATCACAAGTATTTATGAATATCTCTGTGCTAAATACTGGAAATACAATAGTGACTAAGAGAGATTTTATTTTGCCAAAGCAAGAAATATAGTTAAATAAGCAGTAGCAATAAGAGATCAATGTAACAACAGAGCCAAGAACAAGGTCGTCCTATAAAGGCATAAAACACAGTCAACCCACGTTATCTGGGAGAGAGGTGAGGAGGAATCAGAGAGGCTTTTCCAAGGCCAGAAGACTCCAGAATAAATCCCTGAGAACTCTATACTCTCTCTATATATATATGTGCATGTGTGCATGTGCATGTATGTATTGGGGCAGGTGCAGATAGAGGAAGGGCTCTAAATACTATCAAACTATAGTATATGAAAATCACAAAAATTCAATTAAAAAAATCCTTGAAAATTGAGCCAGGCCTGGTGGACCACGCACACCTTTAATCCCAGCAGAGGCAAGTGTATCTCTGTGAGTTCCAGGCCAGCAAGAGCTACTTAAGTGAGACCCTGTCTCAAACGACAATGAGAACAAATACTTGAGAGTCCGGCCTGCTAGGTGCCTGAATTCCGTTGCCCTAGGCAATCTCCTATTTACTGGGCCCCACCTAAAACACTTAACTACCATAGCTAGCTAGCATTTACTGAATGTTCATGTAAAGTCAGGTAGCATTCTAAATACTTTATATGTATAAACTCATTCAATCCTTAACATCCTTATAAAGAAAGTTCTATTGGTGGCCCTATCTTACCGATGTAGAAACATAGAGAGGGGGTAAGTAAAACAACAGGATCCATTACTTCCTTTTGGCAGGAGCCACCAGCAGAACTCACAAGGAACACAAGAACAGCTAACACTGTCCTAAGTTAGAGAAGAAAAATAAATACCACTTGAGTTACTATTTACTTTGTGCAAGGAGAATGCAAGCTTCCATTAGAAAGAATCCAATAGACTGTGGACAGAAATGTTTACTATGACAGGAAAAAACCTTGGGAAATGAAATGAAATGGTCAAATTCTGAAAGGAATGGGCAGAACAAAGTACCTGTGTAAACTGAGTCAATTAAGACAACCCATAAATGTGGTAAAAAAAAATTACACTGACAATTTAGTGGAAAGAGTGCCACCTGCTGAAACTGCCTGAAACCATGTAGTTGACTATCCATTCTAGTTGTGAGCTGGTGATGTACCCCAGTGGTATGGAGCTTGCCTCAAGTACAAGGCCATGAGATCCTCCTCCTACACTGAAGAAAAAAAACAAAAACAAGATCAAAAACAAAGATGTTCCACTGAAACTGGTACTGCCTTCTCTCAGACAGTGCAGCCTGGTACTGGTCTATGAACTGGTATTGGTCTACATCAATAAAGTAGAACAGTAATATGCAACTGTCCCAGAAGAAAGTAATAATAAAGAATAACTCAGGAATTCCACTACTGTCAATTAATTACTGTTCCAGGTATAAGGCAGGTGCTTAAAATGTTTGTTGAACAAATTCTACACTTTCTGAAAAATTCTGGATTGATCTTATTTTAGAGTCAAAACATGCAGGCTGGTATCTTTAATTTTTTTTTAAATTTTATTTTACATGCATGAATGCTTTGCCTGTGTGTATGTAAGTGTACCCATGTTGTGCAAAGCCTATGAGGGCCAGAAGAAGGTGTTGGATCCCCAAGAACTGGACTTACATACAGATGGTTGTCAGCTACCATGTAGGTTCTGGGAACCAAATCCTGGTCCTCTGCAAGAGTACAGTGCACTTAACTGCTAAGCCATCTCTCCAGCCCCAGGTATCTTCTTAAGGTACATAACTATAAGTATGACTGAGTTCTTTAATCCTCACTTCTGAAGTAATAATGGCTAATACTTCTTGAGCCCATATACGAAGGCACTGTTCAAAGCACTATGTGTTGAGGACTGTTCACAGTGACACTACAAAGTCTGTTAAGACTTTTATTTTATAGGAAAGAAATGAAGTGATTTAACCATGGTCCCTCCAATAAGTGGAGTTGAAGGTTCAAACCTATGGGGTCTGGCTCTGAAATTTGCTCATCACTACTTTATAGCATCCTGTAACATGGCAGAACGTCTGCCACTATGACAGAGGCCAGGTATTTAATTGTGGAAACAGAATGGCAGCTGTTGGTCATCTTGGATGCCTATAACCCTATCCTGTAGTTCTGTAATCCAGAATACAAGAACAGAATTAGTCAAGCTCTACCTGAATTATACATAGCATGCCAATGATGGAAGGCCCGTCTTTCATTTAAATTAACACAAGTTTACACTCTAATCTCTGATTGCTGTGACTCGACTCTGTGCTCCGATGCCAAACACCTAGGACATAAACCTAAAATATTAAAAGCAAATCCTTGCTGTAGTAGTTGTGCCCTCCCCCCAACCCCAATACACTTTGGAAACTGAGGCAAGATCTGGAGTTTGAGGCCAGTATGGTTTATATTGTTAGGTTGAGACCAGTGTGGCCTATAAAGCAAGATCTTGTCTCAAAAAAACAAGTGTACCCAGAGCTGGTGGTGCGCGCCTTTAACCACAGCACTTGGTTGAGACAGAAGGCTAAAGAGAGTATTCAAGGCCTGGTCTACATAGCAAGTTCCAGGCCAGCTGGGGCTACAGGGAGACCCTGTCTCAAAAAGACGAAAAGAAAATTTTAAAATTTCTCTCACCAAGATCTCTTTTCTCCTCTAAAGCAGTCTGTCCTTTGGAGTACAATCCCCCACCCCACCCCACCCTTCGCCTTTTTTTAGATCGTTTTGTAGACCAGGCTAGCTTTGAACTCACAGAGATCTACCTGCCTCGAGTGCTGGGATTAAAGGCCAGGTGGCATCACACCCGGCTGGAATACAATTCTTAAGGCTCTTCCCAGTCATTTCTTTCTTTTCCCAACAGCACTACCTACAACACTGATATTCGTTTCCATACCGTATTTTCCAAGCAGAAACACAATCCTTGAGAACAGGTTGTTTCCCTAGCTCTTTCCATCACTGAAGTGTGGTGACTTCATTTACTACTGCCCGGCAGCGAACTAGTTAGAAACATTCCATGTGTATGGAACTTGTATTAAAGATGCCAATAAACGTATAAGGTTAGTGAGTGATAATACAGTGAAAATTATGTTAATTTAAATAGGAAGATCAAAGAAGTTCGCACAGCAGGACAATGGGCACTGACAGGCACTCTGGAAGCATGTACTCAGTGCTTTCAAAAGCACCGAAATCCCTGTAACCAGGGATGCCGGAAAAAAGAACTCAATATCAAAACACTGGGTCCTTCCGGTTTGCCTCTAAAAGGATCCTTAGTTTCTTCAGCATTTCGACTGTCTTAATTGTGTACCTCGCAGGCTTTATAGAATTGGAGACGGAATAAAAAATTCTAATGACTATAGAAGTACCTCAATACTGCAAATCTAAAGTGTAGGACCACGAGAAGGCAATGTGTCGCTAGACGATCATTTAGAAAGTATCTGTGGAGTGTTTTCTTCATCTTCATCTTCTTCCCCACCACCACCGCCAGTCGTCGTCGTCATCATCATCATCATCATCATCATCGCCCGCCTACCGGGCTCACACGCTGAGGGTACCGGTGTGAAAGTCAGCGGGTCCCCTGACCGTGCCCAAAGGTGACGCTGGGCATCAGCCACCTAGAGGCCGGCCTGGGCCAGCCCGGAGGCAGTCCGAGGGCCGCGGGCGCAGCCGCCTCACTCACCTATGGGCTTGTCCAACCGCATGAGGCGCAGGTAGGGCTGCAGAGGGCGCGGCGCCGAGTTCACCACCGCCGCGGCCGACAGGCTGAGCGCGCGCCTGCGCGGCGTTCTCGCCGTCCGCTCCCGCCAGTCCCACAAGCCCGGCGCCCCTGCCGCGCGCGCCTGGGCCAGCGGGCGCCCCAGCGGACCCCGCAGCCACGCCGGCGCTACGGCCCGCAGGCCCCACGCGAGCCCGGAGCCCCGCAGGCCCAGCATGGCGCGGAGGCTGGACGCTGCCCGGTGACGTCATCCCGGGGACAGGCCGCAGGCGGGCATGCGTGGTGGCGGCTGTGATGCCGTTTCCTGGTGGTCTGGCGGCCAGTTCCCTGTGTCTTCACTTTGTAAGGATGTTTGTATCCGCTTCAGAAGAAACGCGAAAGGATGGTGTTTGTGCACACGGAGTAGTTCTAGCACACACACACACGCACAACAGCGAAAACTTTTCGAATCTGAAATATTAATTTGCACCCGATGCTAACCTTTTAAAGCTAAAAAGGACACCGAGCGGCAAATCCAATGCTGTAAATTAAGACTTCCTAAGGTTAAGGTCGTTCGTTACCCAAGGGAGAACCTTTAATTCGACGGTCAGCCAAAGGACGCCAACAGCCTGCCTCTAAATTTACCGGCACACTAATTCTAGTCAGTCGTTGTATGTTGCTATGTATCAGGCACTTTGCACGTGTTATCCCATCTAACCACTCACTGAATGACTGGGTAAATCACGCGTCTGGATTTTTGTGTTCTAGAGGGTCGGATTATCCATTAGGCCCCTTAAAGCCTGGGTAGTGAATTGTGTGTATCACAGAATAAATATCACCAACTCTGAGGGTTGCCTGACGCTTCAGAAGAAATGCAGCAGGGGCGCCCCGGCCTTTCTCCTGAGTGCCAAGACCAAGGGCAGATGGCTGTCAAAGAACGCTCTGTCCCAAGAATCATAGGAATGTATTATCTGTTACTTCCGTGGCTTGCCAGTTTAATACCAAATTCTCCAACCTCACATTTGAGGACTTTCACTCACCTTTCAAAAATTATAATTTTTTAAATGTGTATGAATGTATTGCCTGAATGTATGTAGAGTGCCCATGTGGTGCGGACGTCAGAAGAGGACGGTGGATCTCCTGAAACTGTAGTTACCAAGAGTTGTTAGTGGCCATGTGCGTGCTGAGAACCGAATTCCGGGTCCTCTGCGAGATCAGCCAGTTCTCTTAACTGCTGAACCAACTCTCCAGTCCCATAGCACATTAAAAAAAATATTTATAAAAATTTTATTTTTAAATGTGTGTTTATGCATGTGTGTGTACAGGACCTTTAAAGCCCAGAAAAGTTAGTCTGAGCCCCTGAAGCTGTAGTTCCCAGAGTTTGAGAGCTGCTGGATAAGAGTGCTGGGGACCGAACTCCAGTCCTCTCCAAAAGGACACGCTCTTAAGGACTGAGCTGTCTCTCCATCCCTGGGTCACCTTTCTTTTGCAAAAGGGTTCCTCCAGATTTATACTTAAGCACGCTTTCAAGTAACAGAGAGGTGCTTACTATGCCAACATATGGCACTTTCACACCTGTATATTATTTCCGATTGCCTGGAGTTTGTATCAACAAACATAAAATTCAGAAAGCATTATGAATACTCTTTCCACGGGGTAGGGATGGGAGGTCCTAAAGCTATTTTGGTTCTCTTAATTCTTGAAGTAAAATATGCATGCAGAAGGCAGATGAGGACATCAGGAGACTTCCTCCATCGGTATCTCAATGAACCCAAAGCTCTCCATTTTGGCTAGATAGGTTGGTCAGCTGGCTGCTAGGATCCGCCTGTCTCTTTCCCCCAGTCCTTTATGTGGAGGCTGGGAATTTGAACTCAGGTCCTCATGTTTATGCAGCAAGCTGAGCTATCTCCCCAGTGCCCCTCCCCATTTCTTAATTAATATGAATGCCCATTTTTATTTATCTGTAGTATCAGGAGTGCAATTTGAATACCCAAAGGAGGCCATCTGATGTGTGAAAGAAGACGTTAACATTTTTTTCTCAATTTTTACTTCAATCTTACAGGCTTATTCAGTGCAATTATCTTTCTGGATAACACTGGGGTTCCCATGACCACTGCCAAGTTCATTGAAGATGAAAGAGTTAGTATACAGTTGTACTCATGGCCATCATTTAGTACAGCCAAAGATTGCAAAGCAAAATCAGCAAAATGAAAGAGTTCTTAAAGGGGTGTCAAGAAGAAGTTAGGAGCAGACTTTTAAGAGTCCTCTCCAAATAAAGTCACCCAGGACAAGACTTAATTCCTTCAGCAGTGAATTGTGACAACACGTGGGTAATGTCACTTGCCTGAGGAGCCTCAGTGCCCAGGGTTTTTATTAGTGTCTGGTCATGTATGTAGTCTGTGTTCTGCATGTACCAAAATCCCATGCATCAGAAGGAAAGATGCTCAGCATTAACCATATTATTTGTAAAACAACTTAAATATAATAATCCAGTTTTATCACTTTAAGGACTGATGGGAGTCCTCCCCAAATTTATGTGCCTAGATGCAAGCCAAGAGCCAACTTTGCAAGTAGGCCTTTCTAAAGATGGCAGTCTCAGGCCTACTAAGTTCATTCTTTCTGCACAATACTGTACAAACATCCTCTGACTTGGGCCTTTTCATCCTCTCGTCCCCCAGATAAAAGATACAGTATTTTTTTTCTGGATGGTTTTTGTTATAAAGCATCAGAATTCTTGTATCTCTGTGTTGCTAGGAGGCAATGCAAAACTTCTGAGGCTGTTCTGGCCTTGGAATAAAAGTATTCTTCAGGGATCTGGGTCTTCACAAGAAGTTTTATGGGGCTGGGGACAAGAAAATATATAGCTAAGATTCTGTATTTCTGGAAGGTACCACCTAATCTATCCATCCTTATTCATGTGTTTCAATGCTTTCTTCATCTAATGTTTCAAACTAAGGACACTGGGTGCCTTGGCTTTGGAAACATGGCAACACGTCCTTTCTGTTGCCATGTGGAAAATATTTAAGTGGTGTGATTATAGTAAGGTTTGTCGGAAACCTCCCGGTGTGTACTCCCACAGATTTGGGGAAGCATTCCACCTTTTCCTTTCTTTTTCATCATTTTTTGGCCAAGTTCTGCAGTATCCCTCTCTAGGCCTTTGTTTGGAGCTAAGGCTCTTCAAGCTTCCTTGGTGCTCTGTTATTTTATGCAGTCCTTATAGACTTGGCATCAGAGTGGCTTCTGTGCTGGGTAGGAGAAAGGGTACTCCAGATGGATAATACTGACAGGAAGAGTTGGTGGTTTAGTTTCTCAGCTTGCTGTCTTGTGTGTCTATATGCTCTAACACTGAAGTTGATGTGAACGAACTGTCTTCCTACTCCATGCACAATTGGAGTTATAGCTCCCCCCCATATATGGCAGCACTAGAGATCAAATCCAAGGCTTCCCTCATTCTAGGCTACACCTCTAGTTGTTAACTTTTTCTTTCTTTTAAAAACTTTATTTATTTATTGTGTGGCTGTAGGCATGCCACAGTGTGTGAAAAAAATATTTTGAGACAATATCTCTCTAAGTTGTCTAGGCTGGCCTCTAACTCACAGTGTAGTGCAGGCCAGCAGAACTTGCCATTGTCCTACCTTGGCTTCTCAAGTACCTGGAATTATTGGTGTTTATCAATAGAACTTGTATTTATGTATAGAATTTAAGTATATTTTCTTAGCGTTTCTGAAACCTATAAGCTTATATCATTTTAGTTTGAAATTCCTTAAAGCCTGTGACTATAAAGAACTTAAGAAAACAGTAACTGAATTCTTTCTTATTTTATAAAAGTGTTGTGTCTAGCATAGGGAGAAAAAAATTCTCAAGGAGCACAAAGATGAGATAGGAAAACATTTTGCCAGTAACAATCTCAATTCTCTGGATCTCTGATAGAGACTGAGTGTCCTATAATTCAATTTTGACAGTGACTTAGAGCAGCCCCTATAAATAAAAGGTTTGGTTCCACAAGACTGCCCCTACTTCCGACACAGCCACAGTGGGCTTCCTATCCTACCCACACTTCTGCCTGGCCACTTGCAAATTTAGGTGTTCCTTGGCCCTTATGCAGGCTTAATAATCTTACCTAGAACAATCCACATAGCTCAAGAAAGCACTACACTTATAATTCTAACTATTCTAAATTATACAAGTTGACAGTTGGGTGAAAAGGTACAGAGGACAGTGTTCAGAACAGCTTAAGCACAGGAACTTGCCTGGAGTTGGCGTGCCTCACCCTCATATACAAACATGTTTAGCAATCAGGAAACTCTCCTAGCCCTCTTTATTGGAAAGTTTTTGTTGAGGTTCTGTTGCACAGACGTGTTTCCTTAAACCATTGGCTACTGGTGACTGGATTCAATCTTCAGCGTTCCCCCTCTTCCCTGAGAATGGGGTGTGGGACAGAACCTTCCAAGCTTCTATTATCATGGGTGGCAGTCCTTCTCTTGAAATTGTCTGAGGTCATCTTGAGTCATCTCCTTATTACAAACTCAGGTATCATAGGAAAGGGCTCATTACCAATAATAAAAGACAGTACTATTACTGAGGAATGCCTAGGATTTCCAGAACTATGTACTAGGAACCAGAGACAGAGACTCTCTCAGGGATAAACATGATAAGCTGTGTGTGTGTGTGTGTGTGTGCGTGTGCGTGTGCATGTGTGATGTTTATCACTAAACTAATTATTTTTATTTTTCACTGTCATAATAACTTCTCTTAATTTCTGATACACACATTGTCCTTCTCCTTCTTTGGGTTTTTCTGCATGTCTCTTGACTCTTTGAGTTACTCCTGGATCGGATTTGCTGTCGAGACTGTGTCCTCTGGGCTGAATTTCAATCTTTTTGGATTCCAAATACAAGATGTCTGAATTTCCAGCTGCTCCTTTTTTCTTCTGGTCCATGACCAGGATTTCTGTGTTCTCCCTTGCTTTCTCCTCTGCTACAATAGGCTGGGAGAAATGATTCTGTTTCTGAATTTCAAGCACATTTGCTTTCCAGTGCCTGTCCGTAGATTTGGATTTCTTGGCTTCATCATCTGGATCTGTTGCTTCATCTCTTGACAGGTCTTCATGTAAAACAAACTCTTTTGTTGACGAGAACTGGAGATAGAAATTGACCTGGCAGGGTGTCGGTGAGATGGTTCAGCGGGTAAAGGCACTCCCGTTTGCCCTCAGGACTTACATGGTGAAAAGAGAGCATTAACTTCTGCAAGTTGTCCTCTGACCTCCACACACATGCCATGGTACGTTCACACACACAAAACAAACAAACAAGCAAACAAATATGTAGTAAGAATAAAGAAGAAACTGGCCAGACAGTTTTAGGGTAGAGGATCCCCAAAGAGAACAATTTTTCCTAGGCTAATAGCCTGAAATGTCCTTGGTTCTGTGGGCAGTTTGGTTCTTACTGAGCACCAGGGATGTGAGAAGGGAAGGGCTGGCTTCTCCTCCTAAATGTGGACTCCTGCCTGGAAACCATAGGTGAGAATGTGACTGAAAGTGAGAGATACCCGAACACCCAATGAAGAGGCCAACTAGACTGAGAAGTCCATTGCCTTCCCCATGCCTCTCCCCAGTTTCTGTCATAAGTCCCATCAAAAGCCCCCAGACTAGTAGTTTGGTGTTATCCTGTCTCCAGGGATCCATTCTTGCTGTACAAGGGCTGTGCCTTCTTTCTCTTAAAATCCTATCTATGAATGTCTAATAAAACTCCTTTGTAACCTCATCCTTCTGTTGTCCAGAATTTAATTCTTCAAATTTGTGGGCAGAAATTCAGAAGCCACTCAGTGGAAGTTTTCTGTGACCATGAGCATCCAACACTCTTTAACTCCTGATTTAAAGCTCACCTAAGGTGAGAAAGCCTCCATATTTTCCAAATCATATGTTTCAGGAAGACTAGAGCACTATCTTCCTATGCATAGATATTTCAAGGAGGAGTGAGACTCAGAAGCATGCAGGTGTCTAAGTTAAAAAGCTGGAGACAAATGGAGACTCTTTATCCCTGAAAAGATTTTTATTCACATCCCAAACAAAGGGTCTTCCCATCTTTTGGAGACAAGCTATCTCTGTGGTCCCAGCTGGCCTGGAACTCACTATGTAAACCACGCTGGCCTGAGTCTCATAGATATCTACTTTCTCCAGCCTCCCAAGTGCTTGGATTAAAGGCATGTGCCACTGTGCCAGCAGGTTCTCCCATCTTTTGCTGACAGGAGGCAGCTGCTTCTTTCTCCCATATACAAATAGAGAAAAATTCACATTCCCTCCCCACCCCAGTGTGACATATACTACTAAGTTTGAACAGATAAAACACTTGACCTGAACTGGGGATGCAATCCAATTGGTAGACTGCGTGTCTAGCATGCCCTGGGTTTGAACTTAAGCACCACATAAACCACATGTTATGGCACATGCTTGAAATCCTGATACTTGGGAGGTAGAGGCAGGAGGATCATAAGTCCAAGGTCATCCTTGATTATGTAGCAGGTTTGAGGCTAGTCTGGATTATATGAGACCCTGTGTATAAAAAAAAGTTTACTTGTTTTGATTGCGTTACCACAGAAGCAAGCATTGTGGTATGGAGAATCATACAAGTTATTATTTTCCTCTTATTTATTTTTTATTTTATGTGTATGAGTGTATTGCCTGCATGTACATAAGTGTACCTATGTCATACAATACCCTCAGAAGTCAGAAGAGGGTTATGGGATTCCCTGGAACTGGAGTTACAGACAGTGGTTAGCCACCATGTGGATGCTTGGACTCGAATCCAGGTCCTCTGCAAGAGCAGTCAGGGCTCTTAACCAGAACCATGTCTCCAGCCCCTTATTTACCTTTTAGGTGAGTGATGCTTATCTGTCTCTTACCTAAACACCTCATATTCACATTCAGAAAAAAATCAATGTAGACAAATATTTAAGATATAATAGACAGCAAGAGAGAACATGGCTTGTTCTTAGAACAACAGAGATGATAGCACACCAGGAAGGATGTGCTGAACAAATCAAGAGTTGGGATTGTCACACAAGATACTCCATCACATAAAGACAGGTAGAAGATGAGAGAAGAGACAACCTAAGAGACAAGTAGCAAGCCAGGAATCATGGGGCCAAAGAAGTCAACAGTGATGACTTCAAGAAGGAAAACTGGTCAACAGTGTCAAAATAGAACTGAAAGTATCTGTTGAACATGTCATACAGGTGTCTTGAGAAGCAGCTGGCCTGGTGCACTTCATGTGCTCAAAGTTGATTCATGTATTAAAGTCAAGTGTAAACAATGAGACCAGACAGGTAGATCTGGCTTAATTTTTTTTTTTTTTTTTTTTAGTTTTACGTGTATGGGTGTTTTGCCTACTAGTACTTGAGTGCACCATGCGAGTACAGTGTTCCTGGAGGAGGTTTTGAAATTAATGTCTGACCTGGTCTTCACAAGTAAACATCTGTCACCTAGAAAGGAGAATTAGACTAGACCAGATAGACACAAAGGCACAGGAGCAGGAGGCATAGAACACATGGGTCCGAACTTCTCAACACATGTGTGCTTAGAGAACAGAATCCTTGGAGAAAGTGACCTGGCTTAAGGCTGAAAAGAGAAAGGTCTCAGGTACTAGAAAACCTCATGGGCCTGTGAGAAATGGAAAGCCAGTTAAGAATTTAAAGCAAAATCAAGGTAAACAAACAACTAGGACATTATTATGATAACACAAGTGAGGAAATAGGTATTGATCTTAGTAAGTGGAAAAAGACAAGGAAAAATCAATAAGTAAGACTTTGATTGTGATTGAATATTTATGTATGATGATTCTTTTTCCTCAAAGTCAAGTGCTTTGGGGGACTGGAGAGATGGTTCTGCAGTTAAGAACACTGATTGCTCTTACAAAAGACCTGGGTTAAATTTCCAGCACCTACAAGGCATCTAACAAGCACCCATAACTCCAGTGCCCTCTCCTGACCTCTATGGGTATTGCATGACACAGGTACACTTACATACATGCAGTCAATATGCTCATCCACGTAAAACCATAAAAATAAGGGGCTGGAGGGATGGCCCAGCAGTAAAGAGCACTGACTGCTCTTGCAGAGGACCCAGGTTCAATTCCCAGCACCAACATGGTGGCTAACAACTGTCTGTATCTTCAGATCCATGGAAGCTGACACCCTCTTCTGATGTCTTCTGGCATTGAGCAACACAGGTGCACTTACAGACGCTCAGGCAATACACTCATACACATAAAAATAAAAATAATAAAATACTAGAAAAGTCAAATGCTGTGGTGCTGGGGAAGACAAACGGAGAAATAAAGGTAGGGGGTATACAGAAAATGGTGACAAAAATAAGACTTCATTCATTGATCTTGCAGTGCTAGAGATCAAAACCAGGGCCGTGCACATGCTACACTAGGCATTCTTTGAGTGAGCTACATCTCCAACCCACCAAAATCAGGCTTTTGAAAGTAAGAATCTGTAAGCTTCAACTTCAACTATATCCCACGTTATGGCGGTACATGAATAAAATCAGCCTGATCCAACATTCATTAAACCCAAGACTGGGACCCAATCTGTTTTGAGAATTTGTTCTTTCAGATTTCTCCTGGAACTCTGCTCTCAAGCAAAGGCCTTGCACTCTCTTCATTGAAACTCTATATCCAGCATGAAATGTGAAGGAAAAGCAGAATCTTATCCCAGGAGGATTTTTCCGCCCTGATCCCTACTCACCAAGAACAGCATATAAGGCCACAGATATTACCAGTCTAATCCCATCTGCTGTTTACAACATAAATGGGATAACTTGTTGTTTCTAGTGAATATTTGATACTTGCAGCACTTGGTATTTTCACAACACACACACACACACACACACACACACACACACACACACAGATTGAGTCAAGAGCAAGGAAGAGTCGTGAGGGATTAAAGCTATATGTTTAACTACAAGAGGAGCCCAAGGTCTAGTAAGCTTGTTTACATGTATAGTGTTAAATAATCTCAAAACATAAGATTAACTTTGGTTACAAGGTTAGGTAAGTCATTCCCACATAGCTTTATTAGAATAATAATCATGCAAATTAAGGTTAAAATATTAGTTTATTTCAAATGTGAAAATATAAAAATTGCTTACATAAAAATTTGAGAATATTGAATCATCCAAATTTTAAGGTCTAGCTTTATAAATGTACTTAGACTGAATTGAGATAATATTCAGAGCAGCCATAAACATACAGAATCATAATCTTTAAGAAGATTAAAACTGGGGAAATAATGCATGTTGTTACCAATATAAAGCACAGAACTGCAATGTCTAGTGCTGTCATCCTGTAGTTTCCTCCAAGCCTCTGCTCCAAAGCAGGATTACTTGAATATAGGCACCTCACTGTCATGGGTTGTGATTGGGGAAATGACCACATGACCTATTTCTGACCTGTAGGACATGAGTAGACATGAGGTTTCCTGGGAGAACCTCTGTGGAAGAGCTCTTCAAATCTGTAAAGAGGACAGAAAAAAAGCCACTCATGTTCTCTTGTTGCTACCAGGTCTCAGTGAATCTGCAGACCACGTGTAGTCATCGTCATCTTGATACCAGCCAAGGAAGCAGCCAGTACGGGGCTGGACCCCCCTCAACACACCCAGCTGCTGGGCCCTGCCTTACTTGGACAACTTATATGGAATTAGAGATTTCCTGATTGTCTCAGGGGTTTCTGTTACTTGCAGCTCAAAGCTTCCCAAGTGAAGTGAGCAGTAAAAGGAGAAAAAAGGCAGACCTTAGCAGATGGCTAGGAGTAGTAGGTATTTTCTAAAATTTCTCCTCTTAGTCAGCCATCGCCTTCACTGTCATTTTCAAACTTCAAGTTTGCATAATACTTTCCCTCTCAATTGTCACTCACTGTTTTTGGCATATTGGGCCTAACCATCTTGCTTCTCACAAACTACTGCAAAAAAAAAAAAAAAAAAAAAAAAAAAAGACAAACAGAATAAAGAAAAGAGACATAGCCGCTGATTCTAGCTCTTGCTAAGGTGCAGACAAGTAGTTCCTCTTTTATAGTCAGGTTGTGGCTTGGAGGTTCTGACAGTGACCCTTGTCCCCACGGGAGCTGCAGAGGCTCCTGAAGAAAAGAATCTGACCATCTCCTGATGGTATAAGCACTTAAAAAAACTCATGATATACCCTTCTTATTTACCTCCTGGTCACATGGGGGGCAGTCCTATACATTTTTTAATAACCTTAAAAATAGCACATGCAAAGTGCTAAGCATTGTCCGTCACTGTATTACTAACTGTCATTCTACTTAGATCAAAACGCCATGCTCAGTCTAGCACTGAAGACTGTCCTAGTGTTCCCGAAGCTCCAGTGTTTTTGTGACAAGTCTGCCTGCCTTCCTACGGCTAGAGTTCTGCTTTACTCTTATCAATGATACCTTTGAAATCTTTCACCTCACAACTACTGTCTGGCTTTTATTTTCACACACAAGCAGCAACTTTGGCATTTCTTATAACAAAAAACCCATATGAAAAGGCAGGCAAGCCTAGAGAACTTCCTGGGCGGAGAGGTTTTTCTGTCAAAGCTGGAAGGGTTTGATCATCCACCATCTTCAGGGTTTGACCGTTGAGTTGAACAGATCTGTAAACAGGAAAGAAAGTGCCTGAGTTAGACAGGATGTGCATGTACCATGACCCATGCAAAAATTGTGAAATAATTTTAGATCAGAAATGATTTTTGCGGTAGCCTATGTTATATAACATGTATTTCAACACTGTGTGAAGTTAGGTATTTGACTAAGACGATCTTTAAACTACAGTTGATGAGAAGAGTATTGGAACAGAAACCATCTGGACTGCAGAGCCTGAATATTTACTATCTGACCTTTTGCAGATAATGAAACATGCACAGATTATGTGTCTATCTTATCTTGTTTCTTGAGACAAGTTCTTACCCTGTAGTTCAGGCTGTCCTGGAACTTACTTTGTAGCACAGGCTGGCCTGGAGCTCACGGTGATCTTCCTGCCTCATCCTCTGCATTCTGGGATTACAGGTGTAAACTACCATGCTTAGATTATCTTTCTTCTCAAATGCTTTTCGTATTTTTGTTGACAGGATTAATGACAGCTGTCTTTATGCCGTATATGTAATACATGTAATGTATTTAGAACACTTATCACTGTGCCTACATTTGTAATCCCAGCATTTGGGAGATAGATTCAGGAAGATCAGGAGTTCAAGAATACATGAAACCTTGCCTCAAACACACTCTCCAAAAACAAAACATAACAAAACCTATTATATAATCATAGCTATTTTTAATATCTTGATATTCAGTTTATTTTTTATATACGTATATATTTTACTTAAACAAAAATGGGTATAAGGTACATAATTTCTTTTAAAACTTGATTCTTTTTCCCTTAATACACCCTGAAATTTGTTCACACCATAGTGCATTTATTCACTGCATCATCTTAATGGGCATATTAGACTTCATGGTTTGAGCGTAATGATGCAGTTACTGAATCCCCAACTGCTGGACATTTTGTTGTTTTCATGTAGACCTACTATGTATTTTTTAATTTTTCTTTTCTTGACAACGTCTTGCTATGTAGCCTCTAACTCACTATGTAGACCAAGCTGGCCTCTAACTTGTGGGTGATCCTCCTGCCTCTGCTTCTGAAGAGCTTGGATTACAGTTATGCATCACCATGTCTGGCTTATATTTCCATTTTTAAAGCTCTTCCCCACCCCTATTCTTACTAAGGATCAATGAGAAGAAAAACTGGTTCCATGTAGCCTTGGTTAGATGTTCAGCACGAAGTTCCATAACTTAAGACATGTTAACAACACACCCATGATTGTGCCAGGACCCACCAAGCTTGCACTGGGGTTGGACTCAGTCCACAGGCCTTCGTCTTTGTTTTTATTATGTATTTTTCTAGATAGGTAGGGGAGGAAATGTCATGACCATCTTCGGGAAACCACAATCAAAAATAGGTCTTGAAAACATCTCTAAATGACGGTACTTAGAATGTTCAACATGAAACGCAGGACCTGCTGAGAGTGTACACTAAAGTTCTAGAATTGCTTTTAGTGGTTTGCTTCCTCAATTTAAGATAAATCTGGTCATTGTGAATCAATTGTGCTGTTTAAGATGAGGAACACAGTAAGGTGCTATACCAGAAGGCTGGGTTTAACCAGCTGCACACACATCTAAATGATGCTCTAAGGAGTATGCCAGTTGTTTCCACAGCTGCTCAGGCAATGAGGGTGAGGTTTTATTTGAGGGTAGCAACTTGCTTCATGTTTGAGAACAGAAACATGAAGATAAGGAAATAGAAGATAAGTTGGTCAAATTTCGATTGAAATAAAGGTTCAAGGAATTTACAGTAAACAAAAGGTTTGGTAGAACTGAGAAATTTTGGCAAAATTTATCTGAGAAAAATATATAATACTGTTTTCATATTTAAATATTTTCATTCAGAGCCAGTGAGATGGCTCAGATGATAGAGGCACCTGCCACTAAGACTGACAATCTGAGCTGGATTCCCAGGACCCACAGTGCTGGAAGGAGAGAACCAAATTCCCCATGTTGTCTTATGACCTCTGCATATATGTGCACGTGTGTGCACACAGAAAATAAATAAATGTATCAAAGTTATTTTCATTCTAATACTTATTAAATGTTTACTACTTAGGACCATGGAAAGCCATTGTCCAAAGGATACTTAATTAAAAGTTATTTCTTATGGTCACCATTGTTAAACTCTGGGGTTGTTAAATACAAGCAAGTATACAGAGTGTCATTGTCAAACTTCCCTGGGGAACTTTGCAAATGAAGAGAAAAGAGCAGAAGTAAAAATACACTCATCAAAGAGAAGTTAAAGGATGAAACAATTTCCATAATTTCACCAGTTTTCTAATTGATAAGTGTGAAATACAGGATCAGATGTAATGGAGTTGTTGAAATTCAGCAGAAAGAAGAATCACTGGTGAATCTGGGCCGATTCATCCTTGAGAGGAGACAACCCAGGTGTCCTTCACACATGTGAGTTATCTTGGAGAAGATGAGGCACACAGCATTGCTCCAGACAAGGGTATAAATTGGGTTGAGGAAGCTACAGGCGCAAGGGCAGCAGGGCAGACCTCAGGAAGGGACGGCAGCCCAGAAGGGAGTATGCAAACAAGACAGCTGAATGACACGCCCACAGTAGACAACCCGAATCAGGTCCAGCCAAGGGAGAGGACAAACCCACAGTAGGCAGAGCATGTGATCAGCAGTGGCTAGGGCCCTGGGTTCCATCCCTAACACCAAAAAGAGTTAAAATTTTAGATATTTTAGTAATTGTTAATTTGCGAAAGTTGGTAGTTGAATAAAAATGAAAATTAACATATGAAAATAAACACACAAGCGCCTAGCAACCTCTTGTACCAGAAAAATGTACATGTGTGGTGGTGGGAGGGAATGCCTAATGCCTCCGACCCTACCTGATCACAGGCCTGGGGATTTGTTAATAGCTTCCAACCTCCGCTCTAGAGACTAAAATGGAGAGCAGCAAACAAAGATACAGACAAGCTCCTGTTTTGAGCGGAGAGCACGACAGCAGCCTTGAAAGGCTTTGTTTCAACAGAGGAGGCAAACACGGCTGAAAGGGTGAATGGGCAGGCAGACAAAATGGTCTCTTAAGACTCACTAACCGTGCAACTATGACTTGGTTACTTCAGAAATGCTTTTTCCTCATGAGCCTCAGACATGATTATGCTAAAAAATCAGAACCTAAATAGGGACAGGTATCTGTTACTGAAAGATGCATTATTTATAACAGGAAGAAACAGACTTAACTGGTAGTAGGGAATGGTTGAGTCTATTAGTGGTTTGTTTTTTGTTGTTTTGGTTTTTTGCTGATGGGGAATCAAACGCAGAACCTTGTACATTCTGGGCATGCACTAGACCACTGAGCCAAATCTCAGCCTGTCTGATTTTGTTTTTCCAGTGTCGTAGATTAAACCCAGAGTCTCACCCGATGCTAGGCAGTCACTGTATCACTAAACCCTAACCCTGAATCATGATATTTCATGAAGCATGTAGCCTACTTAAAATGCCTGTAAGAAGCCCCAGCTAGGTGGTGCAAACCTTTAATCCCGGCATTCAGGAGGCAAGAGGCAAGTGAATCTCTGTGAGTTCAAGGCCAGGCTGGTCTACATAGTGAGTTCCAGGCCAGCTGGGGCTACAAGGAGACCTTGCCTCAAAAGGACCAAAAAAAAAAAAAAAAAAAAAATGCCTGCAAGAAAAATGGGGATATTTAAATGAGAGGGAGAGAGGGAGGGTTATAGAAGGAACTTTGGGGATAAAGGGAAAAGAGCTCAGGAGAGGTGGGACCACAGGAGACAGGTATTATTAAGGGAGAAATGTAGAAAATGGGGATACTTTAAACGGGGAGGATGTGGAGGGAGGGTCAGAGAGAGAGAGAGAGAGAGAGAGGGAAATAATGCCGAGCTACTGTAAAAAGCCAGAGGGAATCATATTAGTCCAAAAACCTACTGACAAATTACACATATAATATCTCTATATGAGTCCATGTGCATAGCTGAAGGCTACAGAACAAGAAACAGTGCCAGACAGGAGAAACTTCCTTTGAGTTGTTGGCCAGGGTGTTCCAAGAGACTCCCAAAATTACATAGGCTATTGCCACAGCCCTAGGTTGCCTCCCAGAACTTGAAGGGAAGACCCTATTGTTGAAGAAAAGACATACTTCAGAGACAGGATTTGGAGCAATGGAGCTGGAACTGACCTGGAAGTCTCCTCCCTGTAGGCTACTCTCATAGCTTTGGAGAGCATTATGCAAGCTGCTAAGGGAGAACATCGATCAATGATCCAGCCCCAGCTTTAAGGCCTAATAACTACATCAATGGCTATCGTAAGAAACAACATTGATGCAGTAGTGGCACTTTTATCTTGAGGGTAATCAACAGCCTCCTAATTGGAATTAAAGTCTACTCAATGGGAGGAAACTCGTGTGGTACTGTAAACACAACCAAATACACATAGTTGGAGAGGTCATAGATCTTAGAGAAAACCCCAAGGCTGTCACATCCCTACACAAATGTAATTTCTTACTATATGCAAAATATGGATCCTTGTATTTACAGGCAAGTATCCCAATCAACACTCATCAAAGAAGCTTCTTTTGCAAAAGATGGAGATTATTACAGATTTCCACAGCTGGTCACACATAGAGATTGTCTGTGAATTGCCCAAGCCTAAGTCAGCATGTATATGATGCAACACCTAAGACTCATGAAACTTAGACCAAGGGGTAAGGAGAACACTAATGCATTTCTCAGTTCTCATCAATGAAGCTCTCTCATTCAACCGAGGACCAGGAACATAAAAGGTCACACAAATTGGCCAAAGTGAGTAAAATAAGAATCTGCAGAGTATGGGTCCCTGAACAGGACTCCTATATGAAATTCCATCCATCTGGGCCTCAGGGACCATTTCAGAAGAGGGGGCAAAAAGATTGTAAGAGCCAGGAAGGGGGTGTATGACCGTATGAAAACAGACTCCTACAGGCTCCTGGGACCTTGCCCATACAGCAATGGTGTCAGCATGCACAAGACCCAGGCAACCCTGAGCAGACAAAACCCAGCACAGAACACTGGAAAGGGGCAGCAGGCCCCAATCTTTGTTGAAGAATTATTGGCAGCTGATTAATGCTAGTGAGGAAGAGCTAATCTTCTTAAGGGGGGGCTCCAGATGGGCTGACTGGATCCCAGTGGATGAACTTGCACTGAGGGATGTCTGGGAACACTCACTCGACATGATGGGCCTTGACACAGATGACAGAATGTATGAATTCCAGGGGGGAGCTGTGGGAGGGTGCCAGTGGGAGAAAGAGGTAGAGAGATGACTGGGATGTTCTGTGTGAAATACACAAAAATTCAATTAAAACATGAAAAAAATAAAAAGCCTGTAAGATGGACTGGAGAGATGGCTCAGCAGTTAAGAGCACTGGCTGCTCTTGCAGAGGACCTGGCTCGATTCCCAGCACCCATGTGGTGACTAACAACTGTCTGTAACTCCAGTTGCAGGGGATCAGATGTCTTCTTCTGACCTCTGCAGGCTTTGCATGACACAGGTGCACTTACATACATACATACAAAACACTCATATACATAAAATAAAAATAAGTAAATAAAAAATATTAAACTTATAAATAAAAATGTCTGTAAGAGCTGGGGAAAAGAACTTGAGAAAACTTAAAGATCCCTCCTTTTCCCATTAGCGGTGATAGAGCCATAGCTATGCTTTCTAAGAAGCCTTGGGGGAAATAAAGGAATGATGGTCAATGTAAGTGGTGCTTGTCTGTGGGGGCAGAACTTAGAGAAAGCATGCTTTCACACAGTACTTCCTCACAGTCCCATGCTAACAGTCACGGAAAATATCACACATGTGACATTTACAAAGATGGTGAGAATTTTGAACACTCTTCATTTTAAAAATCCACTATGGCAAGAATTAGGATGAAAAGACTCCTTGGACACACACTGCACAGAAGCCTGAAACGTCTGCATGCCTCCCTTTGCAAGACAACAGCCATTCTTGTGTTCTGTTAAATATTTACCTGTGTGAAAGCCATTCAACTTGTTTTTTTTTAAACCAAAATGTATTTTAAAACAACTTCAAATAATCCACCTACGAGTACATTTCTAGCCATCTTTTTCTTACTCAAGCCAACAAAAAAAGTGACTTTAATGTTGTAGGAGGATCCCACCCAGCTCATATGTGTGGCATTTTATTCCACCCACATACCATTACTCCAATTAGATGCGGACATGAGTACTGTTACCAAGAAACAGTGTCTTTTCAGAACAAATAATATAAATACTGAATGGATCTTGATACATGAAGTTATTTGAACTACCAATTATCTTAGAAGATAGCTACTAGTTTGTGTTCTTATCTTTGTATGTTGGACTCTTCCATGAGTTATACTCCCATTAATAATATTCATATACAAAGTTCCTGAATGTCAAGAAATGTTAGAATGTAATAGTTGCCTTATTGTTTTTTTTTTCTTCCTAAAAACACCTCTGCATTCTGATAAATACAAATAAACTTATATAAAGTCTGGAATCCACAGGAAAATTACTCACTTGGAAAGTAATCCATCAGGTCCCAAAGGTTTTACAAGGTACTTATCCACTGGTTTGTTAAATAATTGATAAGGCAACTTCAAGTGCTTGGTGACATTATACAGGTTTAAGGCATACAGAGTTAAATCTCCTTCTTGATACCTTGGGCTAAAAACAAATAGGTTAATTCAATTAGATCTATGTCTGATCGAAGCTATTAACAGAGCAAACATAATACAATCATAGATACTAAGCACTCATGTCCATAATGACGGTGGGACCACTTAGTGTCCTTTTCTAGGATGATGCTTGACTAATCATGTGGCCCTATTGAAAGCTTAACACAATACCCTTCTTCATGTCACCACGTTCTGAACCGGAACTCTGAGACCTCTGCTCCTTTACCATGTTGAGCTTCTAGGAGGCCCATAGCAAGACCTATGTTTGTTTGTTTTTATAGAAGAAGGTTAAACAGTAAAGAATAAAGTTTGTTAGTTCATGTGAATTCAAGTTATAAACTTTATAAAGAAGAGCTATTCCTAGCCTTATAAAAAGACTAAAACATGCTGGGGAGATGGCTAAGTTCACGAGCAGGAGGATCTGAGCACAGAGCTCTAGAACACACTAAAAGCTGGGCATGGTGGCATGCACTTGTAACCCTCATGATCGTGAGATGGAAGGGGAATCGTGTTGCTCCCTGGAAATTGCTGACCAGCTGGCCAAGCGAACTTGGAAAATTCCAGGCCAATCAGAGACCTCATCTCTAACAAAAGGTGGACTGCACCTGAATAATGTCACCTGAGGTTGTCCCCTGACCTTCCACATGCACATACATGTATGTGTATGCATGCACTCACATACACATGTGCATCCACACACATGAACATGTACATATACAAACACGTGCACACAATAATATAAATACACAAAACAAAGTCATTAAAACAAACGAGAAACATAAACCCGCTAACATTTTCAGGATATATCCATTCAGTCCATCCCTCTGCTTCCTAGCAAGTCCCTCACCATTCACAGTCACCCGTCACCGGAAACGGGAAGCTAGCTGGCTTTTCTACGCTCGTATTACGCTATCAGCAATGACAGATTGACACTAAGATGAAAAGATCCCTGGGCTATGGGAAATTTTTGGCTACCTAAATCCAAAGGGCTACAGAAATCTGAATGGCTTCTTGTTCTAGAAACTGTGGTGACAACTTAAGAAAAAGATGATTTATTCCACTTACTTTGGCGTGGGGCATGCATATGTCACACAGCACATGTCTGGAGGGCAGAGGACAACTCTTGGGAGTTGGCTTTCTCCCATAACTTTGTGGAATCTTGGCATTGAACTCAGGTCCTCAGTTCTGCCCACAGGTGCATCTACCTTGCTAGCTCAGCTACAACTTTAAAAACAGCTTTTAAATTCCTGTGTGTGTGATCATGCATGTGCACACACACAAGTCAAGGCATGCGTGTGGAGGTCAGAGGACAGCTTGCAGGAACTGGGTTCTCTCATTCCAGCATGTGGGTCCCAGGGATCTAGCTCAGGTCTTTGGTCTTGGCAGCAGGTGCCTTTACTGGCTGAGCCATCCTGTCAGCCCAGTTACAGCTTTTGAAAGTAAGATTATTGCTGTTATTCTTCCCTTCTTTTGATTCTGCCTTAGAAAACTTGTCACATCTGACACAAGAGAATAAGCATTTTCACAGAATCACTTATTCATATTAATTCATGGTCACATTTATATTCACTCATACTCTCAAGGAACTGATTATTCATATGAATATGGTTTTTTTAAAAATATTTACCATCTGTAAGAAAATTAAGGATATTTTCATTATAAACTATAACAATGAAAATCATTACATAAATCTTTGCTGGACTGCAAATGCCTATATTTAAGCAAGTGTGTGTGTGTGTGTGTGTGTGTGTGTGTGTGTTCATGCATGTACACATTTATGCTCATGCACACGGACATTAGAGGTTGGCGTTGGGTGTCTTCTTCGATCACTCTCCCCCTTATTTATCTACTGACCGACTGATCTGAGGCAGAGGCTCTCCCTGGCCCGGAGCTCACTGACTCAGCCAGATCGGCTAATGAGGGCTCCCCAGGGACACTCCTGTCTCCACCTTCCCAGTGCTGGAAATCAGACACACACGGCCATATCCAGCTTTTTCTACATGAACGCTGGGGACTGAACTCCAGTATTCAGGCTTTACCAACTGAGCCATCTCCCCAGCCGCATAACCAATTTTTTGAAGTTAGATTTTCATGTCATATTGCCATGCATTCAAAAAAGAAAAGAACAATGACACAGATTAGAGCGGTCATAGCTCGGGAAGGAAGGTGCAGGCTTGCCCACCCATTCAAACTTGTTTGGTGACGGGTGTGTCTCATACTCACTGGTGGATGTTTGTGCAGTGGAGGTACAATCGAAGCTTGCCTCTGTCTGGGCCTTTCACTCTTGCCACTAACACCTTGGAACCCACCAGTTTCTTGAATAGAAGAGATAGCCAATAATCCTAGTCGAAGGGGTTTAGAGGGGTGGGGGACAAAAATAGATCTTTAGTTATTTTCAGATTTGTCTTTTAAGGAGCTAAAACCACAGTTCATCTGAGGCAACATCTTGTTTGCTGTCTTTTATTCTCCCCACCCTCAGGTCTCTGATCTGTAACTCACAGGGTCATAACCACTAAAAAACATCTGAAAAAAACAATTCACTGGCCGGGCCTGGTAGCACACACCTTTAATTCCAGCACTCAGGAGGCAGAGGCAGGCAGATCTCTGTGAGTTCAAGGCCAGCCTGGTCTACATAGCAAGTTTTAGGACAGCCATGGCTACATAGTAAGACCTTGTCTAAAAAACTAAATAAATAAGAAGGGGGAAGGTAGGAGGGTAAAGCAGGGCAGTGGGGGAAAGGGCAAATAAGAACAAAGTGTAACAACATGAACTGGTGAAAAAGCCACAGTGATACTCACTACTGAGCTTAAAACATTAATTTTAAAAAGAGATGGGTCACAAGTACTGTGCCGACCTTATTTGGATTCTAATACAAAAAAAATCAACTATAATACTAATATTTTAGACAAAGAAATCGAGATTCTGACTAAATATACTCAAATAATTCCCCAAGAATTATTCCTGGCGTCTGGAGAGAAGGCTCAGCAATTAAGAGCACTGTTCTTTCAACTGCTCTTGCAGAGGACTCGGGTTAGATTCCTAGCACCCACAAGGCAGTTAACAACTGTTGGCAACTTCAGATTCAGGGGATCTGACGCCCTCTTCTGACCTCTGAGAGGACTGCATGACACTGGTGCACTTAAATACATTTAGGCGATACACTCATACACATAAAATAAAAATAATTTTTTAAAGAATTATTCTTAGAAAACATATCTTTAAATGCTACTTTGTTTGTTTTCAGTTTTTTGACACAGGATCTGTCATGCTGGCCTCAAACTCACTAGGTAGCTGAGACGGGTCTTGAATTTCCGCTCTTCTTGTTTCTCCCTCCCAAGTTCTGGGATTATAGGCTTGAGCTACCACACCTCATTTAAATTGCTATTTTAGACCAAAAAAGATCAAGGTCATACTTCTTAGGGCTATGGTTATTATAGCTTAAGTTTTAGACACACACCCACAACACACACATACACACATACATACACTCACCCACGAGGTAGAATTTTGGAGAAAGGTTACAGTTCTAGTTTAGCACCAAATATAGTATGAGATATGGTAGCAATGGAGATTATTAATAAAATGGTAAATTATTGGGGTGATAATTTTTAAAACTAACACATGACCCTTGTTTGTTGTAAAGTTACATAAATTATGACTTTATGACATTTTTATGTTTCTTTTAAGGACAGGGTCTTACTCTATATCCCAGACTGGCCTGGAACTCACTATATAACCCAGGCTAGCTTCAAACTCATGGTGATTCTCCTTCCTCAGCCTCCCAAATGCTGGGATTATAAGCATGATCTATCCCTGACTAACATTAAACATATTTTGAACTTTTGGATAGTATACGAAGTTTTTCTTCCTTCTGTGTATTTGTGTGTATATGTGTATGTATATGATAAGAGCCTGAATGTGGGTGCATATGTGCCATGTAGTATGTGTAGAGGTCAGAGGACAACCCTAGGCATTGGTTTTCCCCTTTACTTTGTTGGAAAGAGAGTCTCTTTGCTTATTGCTGGATATACCAGGCTAGCTGGCCCCCAAAGCTTCTAGAGACTCTCCTGTCTCCACTTCTCATCCCCCCATAGAAGCACTGGGATTACAGTTCTTGGGATCTGAACTCAGGTCTTCACACTTTTGCAACAGTCTTTTTAACCACTGAGCCGCCTCCTCAGTCCTAGCATAGCAATTTTAACTTTGTTTGCTTTGCAAACATTTTGATTCAAATTTGTTGTCCTATAAAATGAGTCACACCATTTCCAATTATCCCTTTTAAAAAAACAAAATGTATACCATGATTCAAATGGACCAGATTTTAAAAGTGATTCCTGGTTCTTAATTTCCTCCCCTTAGACACACACAAAAAATGGATGATCTGTAGGGATCCTCCCAGTTCAGGATCCTAAATTTGGCTATTTACTGAAAGGATTTTTTTTGTAGGAGGTTAGTGCAGAGACCCTGAGCTGAGTTTCACATATTCATAGAATCGGAAAAATAAGGTCACTTACAGGTAAAGGTTCGAAGTTTTCATCCACTAAGTGGTAGTTTCCAGCTCCGAAGAAGACCTGCCTCATCACCACTTCTATGCCCATTTGGGCTGACAGGCCCAATTTATCCAGCCACCTAGGACAGAGTGACACCAACTTTCTTCAGATTTGAAAACAAAAATCATGCAGTTCTAATTACACATTGATTTGTTCACCTATGTGGGAGGAATTACCTCGAAACCACAAGAGTGGCATTAATTGCAAATAAGTCATTCAGATGAGATGGTAACCTCAGTAGTTCCATCACCTTCCCCATAATAGCATGATCTCAAACACCATTAATATGCCAGATTTGTGTTTTATGCTAGCTTATAAAAAGGTGCTGGGGAAAAGGATGGGAGAGGAAAGAGAAAGAATCTCAGTGTGAGGACATCGAATAAAATACTGGGAAAGTGAGACGTTGAATGTTAAGTAAACCCATGGTCTAAAGCAACCAGGTTTGTGGTGGTGGAAGCCAAGGTGCTGTAACAAATCTCAAGTTCACTGGTGATCTCTAGGGTATGACCTCACTTTAGGCTCTAAAGTTCTTGAGAATCTGAAGTATAGCGACATACATACTAAGTGTCCTCAAAGTCAGATCTCTGGATGCATCCTTTTATCGTCCTTTCCTTCTTTTCTCTTTCCCCTGCCTGTCCTGCTTTCTTTGCTTCTCCTGCTACTGACTCCCAAGTGCTGGGGTAATGGTCAAGCACTGCCACACCTAACAGCAAGCTTCCTTAGAGGAAGGAGTCTGCTATGGTTTGGACCTTCAATGTCTGACAAGGCTCATGTGCTGAAGCCTGTCCTCAGTTCTCCTGTGAGGCAGAGGAAACTTTAGGAAGAAAGGCCTAGTTGGAAGAAGTAGGTATTGGGGGTGTGCCCTGGGAGGGGCTATTGGAACCCCTCCCCAGTCCCTTCTTTTGTCTTTTTAGCTTCCCATCACTCATGAAGTGAGCTGTCCACCAAGTACTCATGCAATGAGGTGCTGCTTTGCCACACACCCAAAGACAACAGGATCCAGTGATCATGGACTGAAACCCCTGGAAGTGTGAGCCAAAGCAAATCTTTCATCTTTTCAAATTGTTTATTTGGAGGCTAGAGAGATGGTTCAGCAGTTAAAAACCTGTCTGCTCTTGCCAAGGACCTGGGTTCAGTTCCCAGAACTCACATAATGGCTAACAACCATCTTAACTCCAGTTCTAGAGGATCCAATGCCTTCTTCTGACCTCTGCAGATACTGCATGTACATAGTGCACTTACATACCTGCAGGCAAAACATTCATACACACACAAAAAATAAATTGTTACAACTAGCAACTATCTATAACTCTAGTTCCAGGGGATCTGACACTCTCTTCTGTGGGCATTGCACAAGACAGATGCACTTATACACATGCAATAAAAATAATATATATGTATATGTACATATATATGTATATATATAAATTTTTAAAACAACTCATCCTTACAATGGTTGTTTGGGAACAACTATTAAAGATGTCCAACAAGGTTTAGTAAACTACGTTTTTGTAAGTCCTGACACAGATTTTGATGCTCTGCTGCAGAAATCGTCTTTGATGTGGTTTGGGACTGATATTAGTGGAAGGATGGAGAAGAGTTGTAATCTGAGCCCAAAGTCAGAGCACTGCCACTCACATAAAGCCAGCTGCAAAGGTGTTGGACAGCAAGGGTGCTCCACCACCATACGCAGAGCTTGTTTCTCCCAGCCAGACCTTCTTGCCAGGTCTAGTCTCCTCAATCACCTAGGGAACAGGAAAGTCTCCATGGTAACTGCAAACAAGAGGACCACTGTGGTGTTGAAGTTTAATAGCATGCAAAGTCTTGTATGTCCAGACCCATCTATCTTGGATAGTTACAAAATACATTACAGCCATTTACGTCTTGGGCTGTTTTCTTTTATTGGTCTATTACAGTGTGGAAGGACTATAAACAAATTCATAAATGTAATCATTATTAATTCTACTGAATTGTAAAATACTGGAAATATTTTAAATTTATGATTATCATGAATAGGTAAGGTCCAATACTAAGGAGGAAACAAAGGGTGAACAAGATACAATACTATGGCCAGTTGTGATGGCACACGCCTCTAGCCCCGAGCTTGGAAGGCAGAGGCAGGCAGATATCTGCGAAATCAAGGCCAGCCTGGTCTACACAGTGAGATCAAGGCTAGTCAGGGATACATATTAAGATCCTGTCTCAAAAAATAAAATACAATGTATATTCTTTAAAATTAGAAAAACTGTGTACCTATGTTTCTAAATTTTTCTAAATAAATACCTATAGAATCTAGACCTTCTTAGACTACAAAATAAAGATTGGTTTGACATGAAAAATTTAGAAAGACTATTACCTGTAGAATTTTTTTTACAGATAAAATAAAAGTGTCCAGTACATCAGGGCTTAAAAAATCTTCTTTGGTAGCAACTCGTCCATTCAGATAGTAGCTAGATTATTCAGAAAAAAATATAGTTTATTTCTGCTGTTGAGTCAGTTTTGAACCTTATTCCCTTCCTATATTTCATTATTTTTTTTTTTGAAAAAGCAGGCAGAAGTTCTACTACAGAAGAATAAAGATGAGAGGGCCGTGGAGAAGAGATGACTCTATCCAAATATGCATAAATCAGTTATTCCACCTTAAGAAGAGACCGTCAGAAATGCAGGTGCTCAGCAAGCAGCTGGTTTTACCTACTTCTGTATTCCATGGCTCAGCTGGCCATGTGCTGTGATGTTTGTAGAAACTACCACATTATTTAAAATAACATTAAGATTTTAAAGCTAATATCAAAATTTGGGTAAAATAATGCTTGAGATACTATTTGTTTCTTACTTAAAGTTTCAGAAATATAGTTATTTTTATTTTATGTGTATGGGTAAATGAGTGTTTTGTGTGCGTCTGAATAAGTGCACCAAATGAATGCAATGCCCTTGGAAACCAGAAGAGGGCATCGGATCCCCTGGAACTGGAGTTAACAGATGATTAGCCACCATGTGGGTGCTGGGAACTGAACCGAAGTCCTCTGCAAGAACAGGAAATGCTCTTAACTGCTGAGCCATCTCTCCAGCCCCTGAACTTTTAAAAGTCAATTCATAGTTAAGTGAAAATAATTTCTGGAAAATTGGTAGTAAGTACAATTGGCATTACTTTTTCAGCATTAAGAGTTTCTATTCTTAAAAAATATTTATTTTTCTATTTTTATGTAAATGTGTATGCTTGCACGAGTTTATGTGAACTACGTGGAGACCAGAAGGGGACATTGGATCCCTTGGAATGTGAGTTACCGGTGGTTGTGAGCCCCTGCATGGTGCTAAAACTAAACCCAGTCCTCTACAAGAGGAGCAAGATCCATGAATCTTTATTCTTTATTTTTAAAAAGACTTAATTGTTTTATTTTATGTGTGTGAGCATTTTACCTGCACATATGTAAGTGTACCGCATGCATGTCTGGTGCCCACAGAGGGTATGACAGGGTGTCAGATGCCCTGGGACTGGAGTTACAGGTGATTGTGAGCTACCATGTTGGTGCTGGGAACTGAACCTGGGTCCTCTGCAAGAAAAGCCAGTGCTCTTAATTTTTGAACCATCTCTCCAGCCCTACTATTCTTAATGTAACTAAAATATAATTATATAATTGAGGCATGAGAGGGTATTAAACAAATTGAAGTTAATAATGGGGATATTAAACCAATATATGTACTTACTGATGCCATGTAACTGAGTCAATCACTTCTCCACCAGCCTTCAGGAAACTAGAAGAAAAGTTGCATGATGGTATCATTTAGTCCTCAAACACACGTACATTTTCAGAAGAGTCCCGTTCCCTGGCAATGGCTGGTGACAACGGGAGTCTCAGGAAACACAAGCTTCCTAATCACAGTTGCTGTTCATCCCAGAATCCTTGAAATTTTAAGCCAGTGTTTCCTCTTTTGGTAAACTATATAGTTAAGCAGCAAATTGCTTAATAATATGTGAACTACCAGAGAGGGATCTTTTTTTTTTAAGAAAAGTTTGCTTTTTGGCCAAGAAGGAAGAAGGAAGCTCCTGCCCCTCCCAGAGCCAAAGCCAAAGCAAAGGCATTGAAAGCCAAGAAGGCAGTGCTGGAAAGCATCCACAGCCACAAAAAAATGATCTGCATGTCACCCAGCTTCTGGGGGCCTAAGACCCTGTGGCTCTAAAGGCAACCCAAATACCTTCACAAGGGCATCCCCAGGAGAAACAACCCTGACCACTATGCCATCATCCAGTTCCCCCTGAACACTGGGTCAGCCATGAAAAAGAGAGAAGACAACACACTTCTTTCTGTTCATTGTGGATATCAAGGCTAATAAGCACCAGATCAAGCAGGCTGTGAAGAAATTCCATGACATTATATGATCAAAGTCAATGTCCTGATCAGTCAGACCAGACAGAGAGAAGAAAGCCTGTGTTTGACTGGATCCTGGTGATGATGCTTTGGGTGTTGCCAACAAAATTAGTATCATCTAAACTTAGTCCACCTGCTAATTCTAAATATACATTTCCTCACCAATAAAAAGGAAAAGTGGTTCTATATCCTCCATTTCTTACCTTCTTAGCAACTTAACTGTCTTTCCTCGAGGTTGACCAACATCAGGACCATAGAGTTTCACACTTTTGAGAGCTGACTTTCTTAGTAGCTTACTCAACTCAATAAAATCTTCTCCTAACTGCAATCCATCAATGAAAATGTGAGCCTTCTTCCAGAAACTGTTAGGCTCTGAAAGACAGCAATTCCCATGCCAATCATTTACCTAAATATTTTCTATTTAAACACAAACATACAGCAACAAATATCTTCCAAACTACGAAGCTAGGGTCCAAAGCCAAGAACTATAAGACTCCCAGTTATAAAGACATTTCAGAATTATAAACATTTAAATTTTGTAACTAAGGTCTGAGGAGGTAGTAAACAACCTGAAATTAATAAAGGAGATATTAACTAACTCAATGGATATTTGGAAAATAGTTGATATCCAATATTTGATGACCCAATTTACTTATTTACTTAAAAAGAAAGAAAAACCGTGGCCAGAGAGAGACAGCTCAGTCAGTAAAGTGCCTGCCTTAAAAGCAGAAGGCCTGAGTTTGACAGAAAAAAATCCATGTGAAAAAGCCAGGCGTGGCAATGGCACACTTGTAATCATGGCACTCGGAAGGCAGAAACAGGATGATCCCTGGGGCTTGCTGATGGGCTAGCCTGGTCTACAAGGTGAGTTCCAGGCCAGTGAGATATCTTGTCTCACAGAAATGGTAAAAAGGTAGATAGAGCCCAAGGAACAACACTTTAGGTTGTCCCCTGGCCTTTGTGCACACACATACACACACACACACATACACACACACTCACGCACGCACACACGCACACACGCATGAAATAATGAAAAAGAATGGGCAGGGAGAAGACATTTTATGTGCAGGACAGTGCCTGTCTTCAACAGCATGTGCTCATCAAGTTACTACATTTCATTTTGCATCTTATATTAGCTTTATTTTCTGATGCACACAAAATCCTATAAATATATTTTGAATAAATCTGACTAGTCACTGACATAGTAGTCAGGACTTTTAAATTCCTTACAAAAAAAAAAAAGAGTGAAGAGACAGAGACTTGAGGTTGGCCTGGGTAGGAGTCTAGGCTGGCAACTGCTAGACCACTTGAGCACATGATGAAGGTTGGGCTGAGATCGTGGAGATAACCTGACAAGTTGAGAAACAAAGTGAATGGGAGGGAAGGGTGAAATCAAACTGCCAGCTCCAGAGCTTCGCTGTCTGGTTGCTAAGCACAGTGGGTTTAAGAGACTGCAGATCTCAAGAGAATCTGGGACCTGGGGAGGCTGAGGGCTTTGGTAGTTTTACTTACCTCAAAACAACATAAGGATGTGCCAGTGAGATGGCTCAGCAGGTAAGTAAAGCGCTTGCCACATAAGCTTGATGACCTGAGTTAGATCCCCAGAACCCACGTAGAGGGTGAAGCATAGTACAAAATTTTCTTCTGACCTCTACATCATACACACTAATAAGAAATACTTTTTAAAAATTAAAACAAACACTATACAGGCTAAGGAGATGGCTCAGTGAGTAAAGCATTTGTTGTGAAAGCAAAAAAAACCTGAGTTCAGATCCCCAGCACCTATGTAAAATGCTGGGCATAGAAATGTGTCTATAATCTCAGTGCTGGGAGGCAGAGACAGGAGGATCCCTGTGGTTTACTGGCCAGTCAGTCCAGATAATCACTGAACTGTAGGTTCAGAGAGAGACCCTGCCTCAAAAACTAAGGTGGAGAGTGACAGAGGAAGACGGCATAAATCTCTGGTCTCTACATGTGCACACACCAGTGAGTGTACCTGCACACATACACACACACACTCACAGTCATGTAAACTTGGATTTGTAATAGGTTCTGGAATATAGAGAGAAGCTTTCCCCCAAATGCAGTTCTAAAAGTTGCTGTTGAACAATTTGCAAAAATGTGTCTAGGGGCTGGCAAGACAGATGACGAAAGAACCAGTTCCTGAAAGCAGCTCTCTAACCTCCACACCCATACCATTGCACAGCCTCCTGCCACACAAATATACAATGTAATTTTTTAAATTTGCTGGGTGTGCTGGTGCAGAGGCAGGTGGATCTCTGTGAGGTTGAGGCCAGTGTGGTCTACACAGTAAGTTGCAGTCTACGTCTAGGCAGAAGTCTATTTGCTCACATGGGAAAGAATGTCAAAATAAGAAAAATAACATGGAGGCGATTTCCTCCCGAATGCAGTGTCCAGGGTACATACCATTGCCCAGTTCCCAGGAGATGTCATAGTTCTTGGAAGAGCAGTAGTCCAGCAGCAGCTGAGCATTGGAGCTGTTCCACTGCAAATCTGGAGTTCTTAATAATGCATTTAGACCAAAGATCAAGTCCAGTCCAGAGCACCTAGCAAACATGTACAGCATGTCCACTGAGCTTCCTAAAAGCAAAACAACACAGTTCAGTGGTTGTGTGAAGACTGCCTCCAGGCTTGCTCTTTATGGGTTTTATTTTATTGTTAAGTCAAAGGAATTCCACTCTGAATAAATGACTATCATTATGCCTGAGTAATGACAAAATTGGACAGACATATTTAAAAAGAAAAGTCTGGACTGGAAAAGCAGCTTAGTTGGTAGAGTGTTTTCCTAGCATGTAGGAAGTCCTAGATTCTATACAGGGCTCAGACTCACCATGTAGCTGAAGATGACCTTGAGCTTCCAGTCCTTTTGCCTCTATCTCCTGAGTCCTGGGATTACAGGTGTGCACAACCACACTCAGCATTTTTGGGAGTAGCAACAACTTTTATTTTTGAGACAGGGTCTCATTATGCAGCCTTGGCTACCCTGGAACTCACTATGTATATCAAGTTGGCCATGAACTCACTGAGATCTGCCTGCCTCTGCCTTTCAAGTGTTCAGATTAAAGATGTGCACAGATGGTGGAAACATACCATCCTAATAACATAAAGAAGATGTCTCAGAGCTAACCTAGTTTATAAACTAAAGATAATCTGATATAATGTTTAATATGACTGCTATCAAAATGGGAATCTATTTATTACCTAATGCACACAAGTAAGTTCACTACTGTCTTATTTATGTGTGATCTGTGGCACCTGAAAAACAATTAAAATAATAGCATCAAAGATCACTAACAACAGATTACCATTATGAACAAAATAATGAAATGGTTTGAACAATTTCAAGAATTACCAAAATATGACAAAGACATGACATGGACATGTGCTATTATAAAAATGGTACTGCTGAACTTCTTTGATGCAGGGTTATTACAAACCTTCAACTTGTAGAAAATGTCAGTGCCTCTGGAGTAAGGCACAACCTGGGCATCATGGTGTATAAATGTAATCCTACAACTCAGTAGACAGATGCAGAAGAACCATGAGTTCAAGGCCAGCCTGGTCTACATGGTGAGACGCTGTCTCAAAAAAAAAAAAAAAAAAAAAGGCAAGGTGCAAAGCACGGTAAAACTAATTTTGAAATGTTGATCAACCAAAATAAGTAAAGATAATTTCTTTTCTGAAAGTCAAAAGAAGATAGTTTTAGCATATTTGAGCAGCTGGGTGTAGTGGCACACACCTGTCATCTCAGTATATCTAGAGCAACATCATCAAACATTGACTTTCAGCTGAAAAAAGATTCATACTTGAAGATCGCTTGTTTCATCATTTTCTTTAAAACCTTACAGGACAATGCCATCCTATTTTGAAAACTAGCTTCAGTGAATGGAAATGAATTTCTGATTGGTTGAGTTAGCCTTGTCAGAGAATATCCTCTGATACCATGAGAACTAGTCTTCGGGGAGGAGGCTTCCAGGTCAGTTCCAGCAAATCCTGTGTCTGAGGGATGTCCTGTCTTTAGCAATAGGGTCGTACCATCAAGTTCTGGGAGGCAATCAAAGACTGGGGCAGTAGCCCATGCTATTTTGGGCGTCTCTTGGACCACTCTGAGCAACAGCTCCAAGGGGGGTTTCTCCTACCCGGCACTGTGTTTCAGTTATACACATGCACTCATAGATTTATGATTTGTTTATTTTTCATTAGGACTTTGTACTAATACATTTCCCCCTGGTTTTTCGTATCATCTAAGACGTATTTATCTCTCCTTTCATTCCCCCTGTCTAACCCTCACCACTCCCTCCCCAGTTAAAGTACCCCTCCGTCCCCCGCTTTCCCCTTGATAACACGTGTCTCCTACTAACCCCCCTCTCAAGCTCCTTCTTCCCATTTATCACAAGCTGCCGAGAGACAAAACCAATCAATGATCCTACCCACCTGTAAAGTCTAATAAATAATAATGACTGGCCCAGAAACTATCTCTATTGGTGCAATAGTGGCACTTTTATTTAGGGGGTAAACAGCAGCTGTCTAATTGGAATTAAGGCCCACTCAATGGGAAGGAACTCATGTGTGGTACTGTAAACATAGTCAAATATACATGGTTGGAGAGGTCATAGATTCTAGGGAAAAACCTACTTTTGCTACATCCCTAGACAAACATAATTACTTACTTTATCCTAAACATGTGTCCTCATATATACAGACAAATGCACCCTTCACTCCTCATCAAAGAAGCCTCTTTGCAACAGATGTAGACTATTATAGAGTTCCAGAACTGATCAAATGCAAAGAATAAGTGTCTATGAGATGCTTAACCGTAAGAGACACAGTTTCAATGCAACCTCTACATATAGGATGAATGCATATCTCAACCTCACCAGAGAAGTTTCCTTATGCAGCAGATAGTAATTAACACAGAAACCCACAATTGGCCAATGTGCAGAGAACAAGAGACCACAGAGTACTTATTCCTGATTAGAACACCTATTTTAAACCTCCGTTTCCCAAGGCTCAGGGATCATGTGGAAGAGGTGTCGGAAAAATTCTAAGAGGGGGGTAGATGACCACAAGAAACCAGAGTTTTCCAGACAGCTCGTCATTTCTACATATGAACTTACAGCAGTGATAACAGTATGCACAAGTCCTATGCAAACTCAAACCAAAGAAAATCCCAGTATACATATGGGAAAGTGGGTTAAAAAAAAAAATCCCAAACCAACCTAAGGAACTTTTGGCAATTGGTGTCTTCTGGGAGGAGGAAAAGACAGGTTTACAGTGGTGGGACTCTTGGTGGGCCGAGTGGATAGACTCACTCTGAAGGGCATTTGGGGGACAAATCAGACTTTATAGGCCATGTTATATAATAAGATGATACATTAAATTGGATGGGGGGCAGTCAGGGTGTAGGGATAAAGGAGAGGATCTAAACACTATCAAACTATATCATATAAAAATCAATAAAAATTAAAAAGAAAAACAAACAACAGAGAGGAAAGGAAAAAAGAAAGCTACTTGTGAGCAGTGCTTGAGTATTCAAAAGCCTCTGTAAAGTTATTATTTGGGTTAATTTCTAATTGTCAGATATGACCCATGATTCCTCTGCCTAATAACGAGCTAAATATTTGTTATTTAATATGCTGGAGTCTAGAAATGTGTCAGATTTCAGAAATTTTTGGATTTTGAAATATACACATACTTTACCAGTTACACATCTTGAATTCAACCAAAACTCCAAACCCTGAATTTTGGAGGATTTCACATTCTGGATTTTCAGATTCGGGGTCAGTAGGAGCACTTAAGACTTCTGAGAGGGGAGACAGGTGAACAGTGACTTTTACATTCTACACTTCCATATTTTATTTTTACATGAAGAATATATTTGAGCTCAAGTATGATTGGTTCCTTTCTTTCTCTTTTTTTTTCTGAGTCAGGGTCTCCTTACAGCCCCCGCTGACCTGGAACTCACTATGCAGACCAGACTGGCCTTGAACCCACAGAGATTCACCTGCTTCTGCCTCCCAAGTGCTGTGACTAAAAGCAAGTGCCACTATGCCCAGCATGACTGATTTCTTAATACCACTCTGTGTCTAGTAGATGAAGCCAGAAGTCAAGGAAAAAAACCAGAAGTTTTGGGCTCAAGGTTTCCCACTAACTCTTTTTCTTCTTTGCTTGCTGCTGATTACTGAACCCAGACCCCCAAGCATGTTAAGTGTGCACTCTACCACTTAGCTACACATCAGTTTATCTCATTAACTCTGTGTGTACATGTATGTGTGTGCATATGTGCAGGTGCACATGTATGCACATGCACGCGGAGGCCAGAGGTTGACATTGAGTGTCTTTATCTATTGTTCATTTACCTTAGTTTTTGAGATAGCATTGTTCACTGAACCTGGAGTTCACTGATTGGCTAGACTGTCTGGTCACCTAGCTTCAGGTCCACCTGTCTCGATGCCCTCAGCAATGGGGTTACAGATGTATATCACAACTCTCTGTTTTTAGGTGGGTGCTGGGGATCCTAATTTGGGTCCTCACTCTTGCACAGTAGGCACCTTACCAACTGAGCCCAGCACCTTCGTTAACTCTTGACAGCATTTAAATATTATACAGCTTTACAAACGGCTGCAGGACTTATTAAAGTCTAGGTGCAACCCCTCACAATACATCTGTGGCTGGAACACCTGAAGGCACTTCTGTTTCTTACTTGAGTACGTGCTGTTCTTGAATTCTTTTTGGTACTGTTGTCTGAGTAGCAACTGCTCCTGGGAGGGCCATTCCACCTGCAGTCTTCTTACTACAGCAGCAGGGATGGGTTCAGATCTGCAAATATCTGCAAGTGGAAGACAGAACTTAGGGACTCCATTTGCACAGTGCCAAGGTCGAAATCCTATATGGATATTATATTCAGTCAGCTATTATGTTACTAACATGGGACAATTAAGCTTCTAGTTATTAAAGCATGAGATCAGAAAAGCTTATATTCTGTTGCACAAGCCAAATTTGCTGGCTAACCATACTGCCACCAAGCAAAACCAAAGGGTAATTTTCCTAAGAGACATTGGACCTACACCGGGCCGAGAGCACTGGGCATGACTTCAGGTTGTTTAATAATTCAGAAAGCTCCTCCACAATTTGAAATTATCAGAGAACCTAGATGTGGAAGACATAGTCCAGCTCCCTTAAAGTTCATTTTCAAAGCACAGCTGGCTGTGGTGGCATACTCTTGTCACCTCAGCACCTGGGAATGAGGCAGGAGAACTGTCCTGAATTTGAGGCTGGCTTTGTCTTAACAACAACAACAAAATCCCAGACACCAGGCTGGAGAGATGACTCAGCAGTTAAAAGCACTGGCTGCTCTTGCAGAGGACCCTGGTTCAGTTCCCAGAACCACATAGTGGCTAACATTTGTGCTTAACTCCACTTCCAGGGTATCTGAGGCCCTCTTCTGGCCTCTGCAGGCATTATGTACATGTGGTACATGTACAATACATGCAGACAAAACACACATATACATAAAATAAATAAAAAAAAAAACCCTAAACAGAAAGAAAATTGTTACCCTTGGATAGTATTTGCTTTGTGGTGATTTCCCATTGCTGTGATGAAGATAACTCCTTTTAAGTTTGGTATCATCCCAGTATCATCCCAGCCCCTGGGACCACAGCACATGCTTGGGAGCTGTCCTCTACTCTCCTGTCAGAAGCCTGCAATTCTTTATCACAAGGCAGCAGGGATGCCAGCGTTTGCTGCCGGGGACAGTTGAGTGGCCGATGACTTCCTTTCTGGGAAGTCACACTGTGACTAGCTGGCAAACTCTTTCTTTCATCCCAGTGCTCACAAAGGATGTTTTAGAGGAACCTGGGTGATCCCAGTGACCACTCCCCACCCTCAGGATGAAGAAAAGTAAGGTTTAAACTGAAATTATGAATGCACATGACTGGTAGGCAAGAGTCAAGGTTAAGCAAACTACTGTAACTTATTTAAAGAGACCCTCCCGCCGTCCTTCTGTTTTTTATGTAATTAACTGGTTTTGGCCTAATAACTGATTAACTGCTCTAACTATTTTCTAACTGGAGAAAGTAAGTAGAAGGAAAATCTGTAATATATAAAATAATTAAATACTATTCATTAACATAGAAAAGATACACATATAGGAATGCAGTGACGTATATAATACTTCCATAATTGTTCAGATAATGATTTAACTGGCACGTAATGATTAATAGCATTTTCAGGGTCACAGACAAATCCTCAGGACTTGTTATCGAAGGTTTCTCAGGTGAAATCTATATACTTCCTGTATCAGAATCATTTGACAAGCTTGCTAAAACAAAGACAGAATCTAAAGTTGGAGCCCGGAGACCCAGATAGTCAAACTCATCACATGGGATACAGCTAGTCAGTAAGGACTGAGAAACATCACCAGTAAATCAAGTCTTGAAACTCATTCTTGGATGAAGAGTTGTGTTACTCTGTCCCTCTGTTAGATCTTTCTTTCACATTCTCTTTACAGGGTAATATGGTTCAGTCTTTTGCTGTGTTGTCAGCTAGAAACAGGCTTTTCAGTCTGACTTGGTCCTACCTACACGCTCCCTCCAAGCAGCTGCCTTTCAGTTACAGCCACCGTTTATTTTATATTTATACCCCGACTCATTATGCCCCACGCACCTTGTCTGTGAGGCCTCACAGTCAAAAAACCATCAAAGGAGTAAACCCAGCCACAGCTTCCTTCCATGCTTATAGCTGTCAAGCATGAGCAACACTTTTCTCCGAATAGTCTCCTGAGTGATACACGTTAACAACAACAAAAAAAATACACTCTTTTAAGGGTGTTACCATGGTTCACTTGAGATTTCCAGTAACTCCTTTCTTCAAGGGTTGGTTCCTTCTTGGGATCAAAAATAAGGAAGTCTGTCTTGGTCCCACCAAACCTCAAGTATGCAGGAGACAAACCTCTGGCCAAAGCACGAAGTTTTGGGGAACTGTTAATTGGAGACAAACAAGAACATATAATAATAATAATTATTATTATTCTAGAGTCTCATCAGGTAGCTCAGGCTTGCCTCAAATTTGTGATCCTCCAGCCTTAGCCCCCGAGTGCTGGGATTACAGGCATGCACCACCACTCTCCGCATATATTTTTTTCTAGGAAAATTCAGTCAAACATCTTTACTTCCTTCTCTCTTGGTGAACCTGTTCCTTAATTAGCTGCTTCTTGCCTCAGGGTAGAGAGGTAGATAATTCAAGTCATATTTATCCATAGGAATATCATCTTTTGTGATGAACTGGATTTGAGGAGGAGTCAAAGGTTGCTACTGGGAAGTGCCTTGGAAGGTGGTACTGTCATTTGCTGAGATGAGAAATGTGTCATAGATGGGGATGAAGGGGAAGGAGGAAGGGGCAGAAGAACTTGTAGAGTTTATGCCAACCGTGAGAGTTAATCTTCATCGTCCACTTGACTACATTTGTTACCATGGACACAGACCTCCAGCTGTGTCTGTGAGCGTGTTTAAGTGAGGAGGAAGATATACCCTAAATGTTGGTGACACCATCCCGTGGGCTGGGGTTCCAGACTGAATAAAAAGGAGAAAGTAAGAATTGATCTCTCAGCTTTTTGATGCAGAAGCAACGTGACAGCTGCCTCAAGTTCCTGCTGCCATGATTCTCTGTCACGGTGGACTGCACCCAGAAAATGTGAGCTAAAATAAACCTTTCCTTCCTTAAGTTGTTTTTGTCAGGTATTTTGTCACAGCAATAAGAAAATTAACTAATGCATCAATGGACAGCATAACTCATAGATCCATGAGGCTCTTGGTCATATGTAACTAACTAGAACTCAAGAGGTACATTTAGGCTGGGGATGCAGAGTTAATGACTAGCTCATAGGTGCTAAGACCCAGCCATAAAGGTCTTGTGAAGAACTTCCTCAGAGAGTCACAAGTGTGCCTTTGGCCTTGCATTGATTCTGATCCTCAGCATTTTGATTTTATTTGACAACAGAGAAGACTCATGTGAATTTTTGTAGGTATTATCTACAAACAATTGAGACTAGGCCGGAGATTGGTGCCCATCAAGAACTGGAGGGAAAACTAGCCCTTGGAAAAAGGGCTGTGGCATCAAAAGATGGCCTGGGTCAGATAGCCAAGAACCACTGTCTGGTCCCCAGAGGTATGGACCTTGGGTCACTCTCCGTCCCCCACCCTGCCTTATTTCCTACATGGCATTTCCTACTCACTGAAATCCGCTTCCTCGTGTGTTTCCCTGGTTATCTCTCAGCTGATGCTCCTCATACAGGCTCCCTGGAAGCAGGGACCTTGTCTGGTTTATCGGAATCTTTCCAGTGCCTAGACAAATGTCTGACACATAGCAGTGCTTAACGATATTTATTAAGAGAATGCCAGGTCCATTTGAGAAAAGGCAAGAGGAGGCCAGCCAATGGCTTAATAAACAAACCAAGATTACATTAAAACTATGGGGTTGGGAGCTGGAGAGCTGGCTCAGCTGTTAGCAGCACTGGCTATTCTTTCAGAGAACCCAGGTTTGATTCACAACACCCACACAGTGGCTAACAACCATTCATGACTCTAGTTCCAGGGGTATCTGACGCCATCTTCTGACCTCTGCAGGCATTGCAGGACATGGGTGCACTTACATACACATAGGCAATACACTCATACACAGAAAATAAAAATAATAAGTAAAATATTTTTTAAATAAAAAATAAAATTATGGGGCTAGAGAGATGACTTAGCAGTTAAGAGCACTGGCTGCTTTTGTAGAGGACTCAGGTTTGATTCCCAGGACTCAAATAATGGCTAACAACCATCTTTAACTCCAGTTCCAGAGGATGTGATGCCCTCTTCTGGCCTCATCAGGCATTTCATGTGCTGGTGCACTTAATGTGCGTGCAGGTAAAACACTCATACACATTAAAAACAAAACAAAACAAAAAAACACAACTTCATTGCTATGGCTATTGCCAAATAAAGCAGATCGCATGTTTCAAAGTTTGGGTATTAAGAACTTTTTGTCTCTTTTACAGCAGAATATCTTTGTGTTTTGTTTTGAGAATATGATATTGATGCCCTCTGACAAAAAGATTTAACACAGTTGCAAAATTTGCCATAAAAACAAAATGGATCAAAGCCATAGTATTTCAATCAAATACAGGACAAAGAAAGGGGAAGACACCCACCATCACAGTGTCATGAAACCAATAAAAGAATGCATAAATTCTTGCAGTTATTCCATTTCCAAAGGAGGCTGTCAAAGAGAAAAACAAGAATCTGCAGGTGTTTGATCTTACCTTTTGTGCAAAAATAAATTGCTCATCTGTGACACAAAAAGCAGAGGTGGTTTATTAATATGCACTAAACATTAAAACGTTTCCATTTTCAGATTTAAGGACTAGCCTATCATTTCCAAAAGGGAAAAAAAAATAGGACTAGACAGGTTTGGAGTTTTAGCAGGAAGAGCAAAGAGCAGAGCTGTGAGGTCATTAACACAAGAAGCGTTTGGGTGGTCAGTCAAGACCAAATCAGACACAGAAGTAGAGAGAGATGGTAGCAGCGTGGGGAAGTCACTGGAAACTTACTTTTTGAACAGAACATACTTTTGCTCCAGAGTGGTGAAGCTAAGGGAGCACAGAGTTGTGGTGTGAGAGGAAGAAGCTGGAATTTTAAGTTTTCAGATACTGATAATGATGGAGTCCAGACACGGTCATGATTTGTGCAGATTGAAATGGCATGGAGTAGCATGTGCTGATAACCACCTACTGGAAAAAAAGTGCCCTGGCTCTCCTGTTTGCCAATATACATTGTGTAAATAGTTTCACAGTAGTTGTTTTCAAGATACCAGTCTGATGTCCCTGAGTGTGGAGATGAAAGGAATTTTTGCACAAATATCATGAGGTGGTGTGACTGTTCATTACAACACTGAGTGATGATTATCCAAATAGGCAGGGATGGAGAACTTGACAGACTCATTTGTTTGGGTAAAGTTCAGTGACATAGGATGCGGGTGGAGCTTGGAATTGGAGTGACAGATTGGAATAAGGAGGACAGGGAAACAGGGCAATGACAAGGAGCACTGAATGAGAGCCAGATGTGGACATGGGGAGCCTCACACTAGTGTCATGACAACCACCTCTAATAGTGGTCAGTTTAGTCCAAACCAGGAGCTTCCTACAGATTTGAAGGATTTTTTTCTCTACTTAGCCTCATAAACAACCCAGTGATGTGGGTGTCATTATTATCCTCACTTTATAAAAACGAAGCTAGGTCAACTTGCCCAAGTCAAGAGGGGTGTGAACTGTATACAGCAGTCTGAATTCAAATTAATGAGCTATTGTCTAGAAGGAATAACAGGCACAGGAATGGAGTGTGAGCAAACACACGGATTGTACTCAAAAGGTCTACTGGGGAAGAGACGTCTTCAGGGAAGTACCTTGGATTAGCTGGGGCCTGAAAGTGGAGGAATATTCTATGAGAACGAAAGCAGGTTTACCAAGCTAAAGGCTCCAAGGAACGTGGTGGGATAGCCGGGGAAGGAAGGTGACACCAAGAGCTCATTCGGGGGACAGACTGTGGTTGCGCTCCATTCTTTCCTTCTCTGCAGTTATAGTTGTCTCTGTCAGTGATAGACTCATGGGGGACCTATGGCTCTGTCTAACATCAGTTATCAAAACATGCACTTGATATCGACAACAAATGGTTTTCAGATGTGAAAAGCAGCTGTCAATGAAGATGTGGAAATCTAATTACTAAAATTAAATTACGAATGACGAATTATTAAACTGGCAAAAAATGAAGTTTGCTGAAGAAAAATGAGCAAATTCCACATTACAAACACTTTTACTTTTTCTCTGTGGTATTTAGGTGTTGGGCATAATGTAAGGTGGGCCTAGCCAGGCCACCTGCTAAGAGGAAATAGAGGAATGGCTCCTGTGGGTGTGGCGTTCTGCTCTGGCTAGTTGTGAGACCAGCACCTGGAAAGTACCTGCCTACCTGGGGACAAACTTACTATTGGCTGTATTGGGACCCCACCCCATAAGGTCATCGGCTATCCAGACCTATAGGAGCTTGTGTTCCTAGTCAATAAAGGAGTTTGCAGTACCACGTGCTTGGCCTGCTTCCCCCAACTCCCGGAGTCTGCGGCTTGACTCTGCGTCTACTCACCCCCAACCCCTCGGGCCGGCCCCAAGTGGTGAGACACGATGGACACGGACACGACTATACTTATGTGCCTCAACTCAGCTAGGCCTGTGCTTTCTAAAGCCATGGCTACTAGCTACAGGTGGCAACTGGGCACTTGAAATGTAGTTAGTTTGAACTGAGAAATGTTGCAAACATAGAACATCACATTTTAGAGATGTAATTTCAGAAAAGGAATGTTAAGCAGCTCATTAATTTTTTTTTGTTGCTGCTGTTGAGACAGGGTCTGTAACTAGTCTGGAACTCACTAGATAGACCAGGTTGACCTCAATCTCACAGAGATTTACCTGCCTCTGCCTCTGCCTCCCAAGTGTTGTGCAACCACCACACCTGACCAGCTCAGTATTTTATATTGGGTAAGGATGCAACTCAGTGGTACAGCAATCTGCTTAGCATGTACAAGTCCTGGATTCAAATTCCAGCATAATATTAAATGTTGAAATAACATTTTGAATAAATTAGCTAAATTAAAATTTAAAAGTCATTCATGTTTTTTAACTTTCATTTTAGCTTTTGTTTTTTGTTTTGTTGAGATAGGCTGTCGCTATACAGCCCAGGCTAGCCTTGAACTTGTGATCTTCTGATCTCTGCTTCCCAAGTGCTTGGATTATAGCCATAATATTCAGCTTTTTTTTTTTTTTTTGCCTTTTAAAAAATGTGGTTACCAGAACTTTTTAAGTTACATATGTGCCTTGCATATGAGACTCACATTCTATTTCTGTTGCCTATTACATGTCTCAGGTCTCTTTAGAGTTCTTCAAAAAGCAGGCTGAAGATATATTTTTATTAATTTGTTGACTGATTTCTACAGGGAAGAGAAATTTAAAAGATGTTTATTTTCAGTTCTAGAGTGTTCTATCATTAGCATCTAAATTTTATGTACTGTGTGTTCTCTGGTTACAAATGTGAACAAAACCTATTTTCCACTGTGAGAAGTCAGAATCATGCCATCTAAGTAAAAATTTTAAAGCCTCATTAGAGGTACGTTAGAGGTTTGGGCCTCAGTTCTCTTACTTGTAAGTCAATGATTCCTTCCCCTCCTCCCTACCGTCCCCCTCCCCCTCCTCCCCCTCCCCCTCCCCCTCCCCCTCCCCCTCCCCCTCCCCCTCCCCCTCCCCCTCCCCCTCCCCCTCCCCCTCCCCCTCCTCCTCCTCCTCCTCCTCCTCCTCCTCCTCCTCCTCCTCCTCCTCCTTCTTCTTCTTCTTCTTTAGTCTCTCAATTTGTTTCCAACCAATCTTTTCCTAACACACTCTGCCCTGTTTCCTTAAAAAAAAAAAAAAAAAAATCCGGCTTCTTTTCTTCTTGGTTACTGTTGTTTCTGTGATCAGAGTCTGGTTTCAAATGCCATTTTCTACACATAATATAAAAATAAATCAAAAATAATTTGGGGGCTGGAGAGATAGCTCAGCAATTAAGAGCACCCACTCCTCTTTCAGAGGACCTGGGTTTAGTTCTCAGCATCCACATGGGGGCTAACAACCATCAGTGACTCCAGTTCTGGGGAACCTGACACCTTCTTCTGGCTTCAATGGGCACTGCACATACATGCAGACAAAACACTCACACACATAAAAATAAGTAAATAAATAAAATGGCACTTTAACTTACTAGATGGCTGACCATGACTGAGTTATTTAATCTCCCTTAAGCTTACTGTCTTTAATTTTTAAGTTTCAATTTAAATTTATTTATTCAGAGTCTCATGTAGCCCAGGCTGGTTTTGCTATGTAGCTGAGGATGACCTTGAACTTCTGATTCCTTCCCTCTACGTCCTGAGTGCTGGGGTTATAGGCTATTCCTGGTTTTATGCAGTGCCCAGGACGGAACCCAGGGTCCTGTGTGGCTAGGCAAGGACTCTGCCAACTGTGCCGCATCCCCTAACTCCTCATTCTTAAATGGGGCTGATCACAGTACTCATTTCAGGGTTGCCACAAACGAACTCGGACCTAGGTTGACAAAGACGAAGCTGAGCGCGGCTACCTGAACGGCCCCTACCGGTCTGATTCTCTCAGCGTTTAGCTGCTCAGCTTTTGTTGTCCTCATCACGATAAATGGGCACTCACCCCACTCTCCTGGGCCAGACATCTAGCTTAATTTAGCACCATTTTCTGAGGTGACTGGGCCACCCTGAGCACAATGCTAACCATGCTGAGGAGGTGGAGCCTCAGACTCTAAATTCACAGCCAAGTGTCAGTCCTGAGGAGCTCTTGCCTCGTCTCAGCTGAGAATAGTGTACCTGGCTTGTGGAGGCTTCTGGAGACAGATATGGAAGACAGATCCTGCTAAGGGAAGGAACTGAAACCAGTCAGAAGGCAGCCCCCCGGAAGCTTGTACATGGGATTAATTGTTCTGTGAACAAAAGGAAATCAAGAGAAAGAACCACATCAAACAAGCTGATTCTACTGCCCTCCCATAGGCAGGGCAAGAAGAGAGAGAGCTAGGGGAGGCTAACATGTGGTAGGAGTTGTGAAGCATCACCCTAACAGGTCTGTGTGCTTCCAGTAAGGGTGCTAGTTAATTGGAGTGAGCCTGAGTTGGGGGTAATTGTGCTTTGACCCCAAAAGTCATAGTGTAGGGTTTTTCTTCTGTTCTTTTGTTTTTGGGGGGAGCGCAATCTCCACCTGCTCTTCCTTGGTGGGGCCTGTGCAGGTTACAGTGGAAAGTGACTAGAGTCCTCTCACCTCGATAACCTCATTGCTTTCAGCGGGACACCTCCCCTTGTCTACCACTTCAGCCTAGGGTCCTCAGATCTGGAGGCCCATGTCTCAGCCAGTTTCTAGAATATTCTTCTCATCTCCCAACCAGCTGCAGCCTAGTGTCAGTTTCCTATCCCTAAGGGGAAGTGCAAGAAGCAGGGTCCAGCTCCTCTAGGAAATTCCCTTTCTCTCTCATTTGCCACAGCAGAAAACAGAGGTTAACCCAGATCAAATGAAAAACAGAAAACTGGCAGTCAGTTAGCAAGCACGCTGCCTATGAAGAAACAATTAGCTTAAACTTCTGAGTCAAACATTGTAGTACGCACTTATTATCTCATCAAATCTTCACACGAAGCCCATGAGTCAGGTTCTAGAAAGCGTGTTCTACAGATAAAGAAACCATGTCTCAAAACAACAACAAAAGATGTGGTCCTCTCAGGAGGCTCCCATGTCTGGATGCCTCGTGGCTGTCCCTGTCGTGGCTGTCCCTGTAGCCCCTCACCTTGGGGTCAGTCTGCACTGACAGAGGAGTCATGCCCGCAGCACAGATGTTTCCTCAGCAGAGAAGAAAACCCTTGCAGCTGATAAAGCAACACTGTACTTCACACCCTCGCTTTGGAGAAACATCTTTCTAAAGTATTTTATTAGCATATATTAATTATACATAATAATGGGTTTCGTGAATTATAAAATATTTTGATCATACTCAATCCCCATTGCCCTCTCTTGTCTTGTTCCCACTCCCACGGACCACCCCGCCCTCTCTGTGACCCAGTGAGTTTCCATAGGTTGATTACAGGAACATGGGCAACTTACCACTACATGGGCAACTTACCACTACTGAAGAAAACCAGGCATCTGTATTATTAGGGCTGTGACTGAGTCACTGTCATAACCTAAGTCTCACTTGCTAGTATTTAGATACTTTCTCTCTCTCTCTCTCTCTCTCTCTCTCTCTCTCTCTCTCTCTCTCTCTCTGATAAGGGTTCATGTAGCCCAGGTTGGCCTCAAACTTTCTATGAAGTTAAGGATGAAATACCAAGTGCTGGAATTTCAGCCTTGGACCGCCATGCCTAACTTTATGTGGTGCCGGGGATGGACCCTGTAGCTCTGCGCATGCTAGTCAAGCACTCTACCAACTGAGTTACACCCCTCTTTATTTTTCTTTCTTCCTTTTTAAAACAGAATTTTCCTAACAGAGTTTAAAGGACCACCTGGTCCACAAGCTTTTTTTGTCCTACACTGTAGCAACTTTAAAGGCTCACAGCACTCCAGGTCCCATCCTCCAACCTAGGTGCTTGGGGACGGGACAGCGTTTTGCTTTGGTTTGATTTTCAAATTTCCCCTTAATGTCCGGGCTTAGCTGGTTCTCAGCCAGCAAGTGTTAAATAAATGAAACATTAAAAGCTTTTGGGGGTTGGACGTGGGACGGAGGCTCCCAAGACCAACCCTAAAGTTGTTTCCGAAGAAAAGGAGAGGGTCTGGGTGCACAAGGACCGGAGAGGGGACCGGACGTGGAGGCTGGCGCTTACCCGAGGAAGGTGAGGAACCGCGGGTCGGTGGCCAGGTTGGCGTCGATGGTGATGGACAGGAACGAGGGACTCACCAGGTGCAACGGCCGCTCGGTGGAGAACTCCAGCTGTACCACGTCTTCGGCCTGCCCGACCAGGGCACCCTGGACCAGGGGACCGAGCGGCCCCCAGAGCCACAGCAGCAGGGACAGCATCTCGGCTCACCCGGCTGGTGGCGACCCGGAGAGCCGACAACCGCGCGGCTGCTCGCCGGGACCTGGGTCCTGCTCCGGAGCCAGCGCCTCCGGCTCCGCACCGCCCACTGCGCTCCACCCTCCCACTCCCCGCCAGCATCCCGCCCCCAGCGCCTCTCCCCCCGCCCTCTCCCGTTTCCGCGTAGACTTTCCTCGCGGTGGAGGTCACGTCCACTTACGACATCACCCACACCCATCTGAAGGGTGCGGAGATGGCCAGCATCCAAGATCCGAGGAGGCCTGGGGAGGAACTGCCCCGGAGCTGCGCGGAGTCTGGGACCTGGCTTCCAGATGTCCTGCTCTTCTGTCCCCTCTTCTAGGTCCCATCCACGTGGCGCCAAACTCCTGACCCTGGATTAAAAACCCCGGTGGAGCTTTCAGGCACCCCTTACTCCCACCTACCTTAAAACATTTTTTTGTCATTTGAACCAGCAAAAGTCTAATCACCTGAGCTGTTTCTCAGGTACCTCACTTTCGTTTGAAAAATCAGATTGGATTATCAACTAAAATGCAGCTAGGAAGAGATCAGCCCTCAAAAAAATTTCATTCGTCAAAACAGTGCTTAGTAGAGCCTTAGAGTATCAGGCGCTTGAAGGTGCTCGATCTCTGGATACTTTTATAAATTCCCCTATTAACTGTGGCCCAAAGTTTTCTTTAGTTTTTCTCGTGATCGAAATATATATTTATACATATCTAAGTGTATAAATATATTTATAGTGCGCCAAAATATAATTATAGCAAACACCAAGTGCCTGATATATAGATACCTGGTGCTGTGAGAGGAGCTTCAAAGCTTTTCACTTTCACAGCAATCCTGCCGGATGCAGATTTTCTTCATTTTACACAGGACACGAGTGCTGACACAGTAACTTGTCCCAGCATCAGAACAAAGAGGCGAAAGCAGGTGCACAGCCCCGAGTGAATGGCAGCTTGTCTCTGCTGACACGCATTTTCTTCCGGGAAGCTCTCCTGCGCCTCCAGGCAGCTGAGGTCCCCCAGGACTCTCCCACACAGCTAACACCTTGGAACTGACCACATCTGTCAGTACTGTGATGTTGCTAAGCACTCCCCTCAGCTGCTGAATTCCTCAAGAGCAGAGATGAGGATTTTTCTGTATCTATATAGTCCCATCTCCTGTATGACACCATGACTGGCACTTACTAGGGCACTTATCTGAATAAACAGACAACATGAATCCTCCTGCCCCCCTCCCCACTTTTTCTGTTTAGATTGTACCATCTGTAAAACAATTAACTAAAAACAGATCGTTAAAAAATGGATCCTTTTGGAATGTATGTCTATTTTGCAGCCATCTGTTTATCCTTAAGCATCTTAAAATTGATTGCATAGTTAATGCTACAATCTGAATCAGGATGGTTGCCAGTGATGGATACATAAGGAGAAAACTCCTATACTGACAACACACTGTCCATAGCGTATAATCCTAAGAGTGTGGAAAAGCTGTAGACTGCTTTTCACACCTGTGTCGTAACATGAATCCCACCTCTCACCTGGTGCCCTCCCTCCTGTGGTCACAGGATGAAGTCACACCCATTCCTTTGGAAAATTTGGATGGCTTAGAAAGGAGATCATTGCAAGTTTTTGACATCTAAATATTAGAGACCTCTTGAGATGTAAATAGGGTCTCCATGCAAGTAACTAAGATAGGAACCAGGAAAACTCAAATGAGGAAGTAGAGGAGTTCCTGGCTCATGTGATGACCTTTTGACTGAGATCAGAAGTTTTGGTTCCTAACCAGGCTTGGTGATGCACGCCTTTAATCCCAGCAAAGGCCTGAGGATCCTTGTGAAGTGGAGGCCAGCTGGATCTGTATAGTGAGTTCCAGGCCAGTTGGGTCTATAGGGAGACCCTGTCTCAAAAACAAAACAAAACAAAAAAGTTCTGACTCCCGACTCTAAGTTAGCTTGAACAAGTGCACCAGAGAAGAGAACTATGTAGGCTCATAGCAGGAGGAAGACATGGGCATATTCATAGAAACTGTCGCTTCAGAACACTTTAAAATAGGGCATTTTATGTTTTTGTAGCAAGATACACTTTACATGAGTTTAAATAAATAAAAAAAAAGTTTCAAGTTCTTCACCTGCAAAGTGGAAAGTAATTCTATATTTACCTGACTTTAGGATATGTGACATACCTAGCTTCATTGGCAATGTGAAATATATCTTCAACAGATTGAAGAATTAAAGACTGGGGTTGGAAAGATGGCTCAGCAGTTAAGAGCACTGGTTGCTCTTGCAGAGGACCCGAGCTCAGTTCCCAGCACTCATATGGTGGCTAATAACCCTTTGTAACTCTAGTTCCAGGGGATTTGATTTCCTCTTCTGGCTTCCATGGACTTGGCATGCATATGGTACACATACATACATACAGACAAAACACTCATACACATGAAATAAATAAATATTTTAAAAGTTAAAGACTATCATCTTATCTATTTATAGTTTTTAGAGACTGGGTTTTGCCATGTAGCCCAGGTTGGCCTCAAACTTGCAGTTGATTTTCCTAACTCTGCCTTTAAGATTGCAAGGCCAGCCTCCATGCTTACCAACTAAATCTTCAGAATGACCCTGTAAATAGGCTAAATCCAGGTTTCTATTTGGTGGGGGGGGGGCGGGGATCTTTTTAAATCAAGGTCTCCCTGTATCTCCAGCTAGCTTGGTACTCACTATGTAGACCAGGCTGACCTCAAACTCACAGAGATCTGCCTACTTCTGCCTCCCAAGTGCTGGGATTAAAAGCATGTACTACATTAATTCTTAATTCTAAGTCCAGAGTTTTTCTGCCTAACCATCTAGATTTGATGACTTGAAAAGAATAAGGAATTCGGTCTACACAGATTGCACAGATGTGCAGTTCTCAGTTCTCAGTTTTTTTTTTTTTCTTAGACAGTCTCTAGCCCACGCTGGCCTTGAACTCCCCAGATAGCTGAAATGACCTTGAACTTGTAATCCTTTTGTATCCACCTTCTAAATTCTGGGATTAGAGGTGTGTGCCACCAAGCCTGGTCTATGTAGTGCTGGGAACAAACCTAGCAGGGCCTCTTGCATGCTAGACAAGCACTCTACCAACTGAGCTACACCCCAGCCTTTCTAATCTCTTAAAGTTTATATGTGTACATATAGCTCTAATGTATATGCCATACTATTTAATATGAAATGTGTATTTCTCTCTGTGTCTGTGGGAAAGTGGATGCTGAGAACCAGCAAATGAACCAAAAGATGTTGGAGAAAGCAGAAAGTCTCCTTAAGAAGAAATAAGCTCCATCAGTCACACACAATAATCAGGTCGATTTTTATTTTGCAGTCAGGGTAATTATTTTAAAAATCTCTGGAAAAGAGCTGACTGCCTAAACTTGGTCACCTGTCTCTGAGATGATGAAGGTCCCAGGAGAGCCTACTAATTAAACTCATGCCCAAAAACGTGTAATGAGGTGAACCGAGTGGTACATTATTTATTGCAGCATTCAGGCTCTGTAAACAGTGTCAACAGTGTAAATCTGGGGCAGAAAGTTTTCAGAGCATGCTTTGGAAATAGGGAGCATTGGGGTAGGGGAAAGTATCCTGTTTTCATAATAAATTTAGTCCGGAGTCTCCACTATATTCTCAACTTTGGCCTGTGATCAGTTAGCTTTGGGCTCGAAAAATAGAGAGCGTAGGGATGAAGGATAGGTAAGGGGCCTGCACAGCACGTCAAGGTCCCAGGTTTGATTCTCAGTAGTGCACACACACACATACACACACACACACACACACACACTACATACTAGAGAAAGGAAGGAAGGAGGAAGGAAAGAAGGAAGGATAGATGAGGAGAATAAAGAAAAGGACAAAGAACTTTGAAGGTCAGCAAAAGTATTTCCTAATTTGTTAATTCTAAATTAGGAGTAAACCGAGGAAGGAGACCAGAGAAATAAGCAGTCCTTATGGTGGATCTGACTTAGCCTGGTGACTGAGGCCTTGTATTGACTGGTGTTTGGACTGAAATTTTAGCCAGGGTGGAGCAGTCACTGAGCTGGTGAGGTAATTGTTTCTACAACTTGTACTGAATGGTTTAAATGTGTACCCCAAAAGCACATGGCAAAGTTTTATTTTGTTCATTATCTTTGTGTATGTGTGTGTGGTCATGTGTGTGAATATAGGCATGCATGTGCACAGAGCAAATGTGGAGTTCAAAGGACAACTTTGAGTGTCAGTCCTTACCTTCCACCATCTTTGAAACAGGGTCTTTCATTGTTTGTCACTGAAAAACACCAGGGTAGCTGGTCAGGAGCTTCCAGGATTTTCCCGTCCCTGCCTCCCATAGGAGTGAGATATTATAAAACAGTGCTACTGTGCCCAGTATTACCTGAGTTCTGGCGATCTGAAGTCAGGCCTCACACTTGAGTGGCAAGTTCCCTACCCATGAAGTCACTCCCTCAGCCCCAATTGTCATTTTAGCAGTATTAAGTGCTAGGATCTTTAAAGAGGTAATTGTGGGGGACTGGGGAGATGGTTCAGTAGGCAAAACAAGAGGAACTGAATTTGATCCCCAGAACCCACATTGAAAAAAATGAAGGTGTAGTGATACATGTTTGTAATCTCAGTCATGGCAAGACGGGAAGCAGAGACAGATGGATCCCTGGGGCTTGCTGGCCACGTAGCCTAAAGTGCGTGACAAAGTTCGAGGCCAATGACCAATGAGAAACCGTGTCTCAAGCCAAAAGAAGTGGAAGGTTGCTTGAGGAAAGAATGACACTAGAGATTATCCTCTGACCTACACACACACACACACACACACGCACACACACACACACACACACACAGAGGTAACTGTGTCATTACTGGAGTTTAATTATGGAAATCGTTTCTGTATAAAATGACCTCTCTCTCTCTTTCTTTCTCTCTTTCTCTCTTCTTTCTCTCTCCTTCCACCCTCTATCATGGGATGCTGCAGGATTGTTTTTGCCAAATGCTGAGCTCTCAATCCCAGCCTCCAGAACGGTAAGAACTACATTTCAATTCATTATAAATGTCACAGGTATTCTGTTAAGCAGCGTGAAGCACACTGAGAACAATCACTAGTGTATAATCACTTGACTATTGTATTAGATGTTGTCATTATTTCATGCAGCGGCTAGAAAATGGAAACCATTATTAATGAGAAACACAGGTCATTAGCTGTCTTCATTTGCAGCCAAGTGGAAATCATTCGCTGTGCTGATAGAGACCTTCTTTTCCCCCTTAAATTGACACACATATTAGCTTTCTGTAACTGGAACAAATACCTGAGGTTAATTGATTTAAGGGCTGGTGGGATTGCTCAGTAGGTAAGGACACTTGCTATGCTAGCCTAGCAGTCCTTAGAACCCACATAAAAGTGGAAGGAGAGAACTGACTCTACAAAGTGGTCCTCTGATCTCCACTTGTGTTCTGTGGCACACGTGTGTAAACATACACACACGCACATAGAAATTAATAGGAAGTTTAAAAAATCAACTTAACTTAAAATGAAGACAGGTTTATTTGGCTCAAGTTTTGGAGGATTCAGTGCCTGGCTGGTCTTGTTGCCTTGGGCTCAGAGTGCACAGTTCATCTTGGTGAGGGTGTGCAACAGAGAGGTCCATTCAGCTCCTGGCTAAGTGTGAATAAGAAAATGGAAGAGAATGGACTCCCGTAATACCACATTCCCGACTGATCTCACATCTCCTGCTGCTTATAGTTTTCACCACCTGCTACTGACACTGTGGGCCAAGGATCCAGCCTTTTACACACAGGCCTATAGGATGTTTCATATCCCATGGTAACACATAAAAGCAGTTCATGTTTATGGGGTCTTCGTATTTTGAGTACAGATTCTTCTGAGGCAAGCCTTCATCCTCACTTGGATGTTCTTCAGACTTAAGCAAGTCAATTATGCATTTATATATATGCATTCATATTTTGTATTTATTTTATGTGTATGAATGTATTGCTTGCATGTGTTTAATGCACCATATTGTTCAAAGCCTGTGGAGTCAGAAGAGGGCATCAAATTCCCCTGGGACTGGAGTTATGGATGATTGTTAGCTACTGTGGTGGTTTGAATGTCCCCCATAGGCTCTGAGTATTTAGACATTTTGTTCCCATTTGATGTTTTGGGGAGGTCTTAGAAGGTGTGACCATGCTGGAGAAAGCTCGTCATTGGGGGCAGGCTTAGAGAATTCTTAAGTCTTGCTAGATCTCCAGTCACCCTCTGCTTCCTGCGCCTGCTTGTAGATGTAAGTGCTTAGCGTCTGCGTCTACTCTAACCACCTCTGCCGCCAGGCCTCCCTGATAGGATGGACTCTTGTCCCTTTGGAACCTTAAGCTAAACAAATTCTTCCTTTTATTAGTTCCCTTGGTCAGTGTTTCCATTACAGCAACAGAGAAGTGAGTAATTCAGTCACCATGTGGGGTGCTGGGAATTGAACCCAGGTCCTCTGCAAGAGCAGCCATTGCTCTTAACGCTGAGCCACCTCTCTAGCCCCAATAAAACATTTTTTTAAAAAAAGAGTGTTGGAAATGGGCAGAACATGGTGCCCATGCCAGGAATCCAGAACTGGGGCAGGAGGATCAAGATTTCAAGTCTACCCTGGGCTACCTAGTGAGTCTGAGGCCACTCTGGGCTCATGAGACCCTGTCTCAAAAGAAAAGAAAAAAAAACAAGATACAATCAGGAAAATATAGAATGATATAGAGCTTAAACAAGTTATTGTTAATTTTTTAAAGAGGGGATGTTCACATTGTGGTTATTTTTCAAGGATCCTTGATTTTTAGACCCATCTACTGAAGTGTTTGTAGGTACACTAACAAGATGCTCAAAATAAGCTCAGAAGGATGGAACTGGGAATGAAGCCCAGTTGTTAAGAGTAAGTACCCTGGGTTCTATCCCCAGCATTACATAAAACTGGATATGGTGGTGCATGTCTGTGATTGCAGCAGCTGGGAGCTGGAGGCAGAAGGATCAGAAATTCAAGGCTATCCTTAGCTACATACAAGTTTGAGACCAACAAGGCTACATGAGCTCACCAGCCTCTGCCTTTAGAGAGAATGCCTTTCTTTCTTTTCCTTTTCTTTTTCTTTTTGGAGAGAGGATCTGAAAGTCTCCGTGGAGAACAGGCTGGCCTAGAACTCACAGAGATCCACCTGCCTCTGCAGTCTCCAGTGCCGGGATCAAAGGCGTGCCACTACGCCTAACTGAGATTCCCTTTCTCACTGGCAACTTTGTGAGCTGTTTCTGTGTAGAACGGAGCGTTCAGGGAGCCCTTCCTACTTCTGCAACTTCTCAAGTGTCTTCAGTTCAAGATACTCAACACATGAGAGTGGTCTGTGTGGCGGTGTCAGGTACGGAACCCCTCCCTCTCCTGCTGGGTGTGACGTGACAGCTCCCTGTGGCTGGGGTTTGCTTCTCTGCCGCACATCTTTGCATACGCCAATTGTCCATTTTTTTACATCTCCTTTGGAGAACTGTCTAAATCTTCTGCCTGCTAATTCCAGCACTTGGGAGGTAGAGGCAGGAGGATTAGGAGTCCAAGGGCTACATACAGAGTTGAAGGCCATTTTGGGCTACACGAGACCCTATCTCAACACTCCTCCTCACCCAAATCTTGTCCTTTTTTTTTTTTTTTTTTTCTTTTGAGACAGTGTCTCCCTGCAACCCCAGCTTCCCTGGAACTTATTATGTAGACTAGTCTGGCCTTGATCTCACAGAGATCTGCCTGCCTCTGCCTCCCAAGTGCTGGAACTAAAGGTATGTACTACCACAGACAGAGCAGTCTTATTTTTTGAGATATTTCATTGTAAGCAGCAGACATTAGTTTACGCTGAGATACTTCAATATCCATATTATTTGCTGGAGTTAAACATTGACTTATGATTCTTTTTGTTTTCAAGTAAAATTTACCTAAAGTGAAATGTACAAATTTCAACTGTAACTTGGCTAAGTTTTGAACAATACATGAACCCAAACTTTCATTACTTCTAGAAGTTCTATGAATCCCTTTACTAGGAGATCCCCAGGAGTAACCGCTGTAATACACACACATAAATATATTTGTATGAGTTTGACTGTCTCAGACAAGATTTCATACTGTTGCCTAAGTTGGCTTCACACTTCAAGCAAGCCTCTCACCTCAGCTTCCTAGGGGCTGAAATCACAGGAATTCTCCACCATGCCTGGAACAGTTCACTCTTATGTAAAGTTCTTTCAGCTCATCATGATCTTTTGAAATTAATTTGGGTGTTTGTATGTAGTGGAGCTATTTTCTTTAGAATAGCTTCCAGTGCAGAAATATATACAGTAGCTTGATCCACATTCCTGTTTAGAGGACATTTGAGGTTGTTATAGTCTCAGCTATTATCAATAAAATCATTGGGCTGGCAAGATGGCTCATTAGGTAGATTGCTTGTACTCAGGCCTGGCTACTTGAGTTCAATTCCTAGGTCCCACAAAGTGGCAAGAAAGAACCAACTCCTCAAAGTTTTCCTCCAACCTCCATATGTGAGCTACAATACATGTGTGCCTGAACACACACACACACATAATAATGATAAAATAACAAAGTTCCTGAGGCATTCTTACTCTGGTCATTCTGTAGACCTATATTTTCTTTCTCTAGGGTAAATAGGAGTGATTGCAGGAGTGTAGGATTGCTATGAAACCACCAAAACATTTTTAAAAGTGGTGCCATTTTTTGTTTTCAGAGTGAAATATTTTTGCTATTCTGGCAAGTCCGTAATCCCACCTCATTGTGGTTTTAGTTTTCATGCCTCTGATGACTAATGGTGGTTTCTCTGTGCTTCTTTTCCATTTGAATGGGTTCTTTTATAGCACGCATGACTATTCAACTTTTTTGCTTACTGGATAGCATTTTAATATGTAGAAGGGTTGTACACCCTTCAAGAGAGAAAAAAATAAAAAGAATACAAAATTCTATGAATTCAGGTATGCAAAAAGAGTCCAGGAAATGCAAAATGCATTGGCATAGTAGGTTTGTCGGGTGGGTGTTAGAGTCCTGTGAACTGACTGAAGAATTAGGTCCTAGCCAGGGATGGTGCTTGTCGTTCTAGCACTCAGGAGGCTGAAGCAAGAGATGAGTTCAAGGTCACTGTGAGCTACATAATGAGACCACTGGCAGAGGGCTTACCTAGTTTAGCCAGGTGTGAGCTCCAGCACTACAAAAGAAAATGGGGAGGAAACTGAAGAGGAGGAGAGACGGTAAAGAAAAGAAAAACAGAATCAGGGCCTGCTAGTCCTATCAGGAATGCAAGCTAAGGTGGCCAGAGCCACAGCTGACGTTCCAGGCACCAAGGCATCTTTTTTCTTGTGGGAAAAGTATTAGAAGTTATATCTTATCATTGCATTGCTATACAAATGAATATATTACAATCCCAGCTGAGGGCTAGGGATATAGCTCAGCTGGTATAATATTTGCCTAGCATGCATGAAGTCCTAGACTCAATCCAAGGCACTGCATAAAATGATCACGCATGTAATCTTAGATGAATGCAGGAGGATCAGATGTCTAAGGAATCCTCAGCTGCCTAGTGAGTTCAAAGCCAGTGTGGGCTACATGAGACCTTACCTCAAAAAAAAAAAAATCTAAGCTGAATTTGGTATGATACATTTATTGTTATTAAGTTAAAATTTTCTTCTAGTTTGAAAAGAAACGAACTTCATTTAAAATTAAAACATATTTAATGACACCCAAACATAGCTCCAGATACTGCATAAGGGAAACTCTAAATCCACAGAGTTGTGAGCCATTTCAGGTGGCTATATGAGGATACATATTCACATGTAAAGAGTATCCATTTTTAAATGTGAAGGTCATAACGTTCTTATATGCAGATGGTCTAACAGTTATGTCATTTTCCTATTAAATTTACAAAGTCTTGTGAGAAAAGGGAAGAGAGAAGGGAGGATATGCTCAATGTGCAATGTATACTCATAGTAAACTTTTTAAAGCTTAGTTTTGAAAAGTATTGTCACCTTTACGCCAGAGTGTGTTTGCTTCATCTTTTTGACTCTGAGAACTGCAGCCTCCACTCATCCAGAGGTGATTCTGCCTGGTAAATTTGTCCTTCATGAGGCCATTGTTTACTGACCACTGTTAATTGACCAGAAAAGGAAACCAAATTTCAGCTTTGGTCACTCCTTTCTGAGAATTACAATGTAGAGGGTGTGTGCGCGTGCCAGTTCCCCTGACAAGTGTTCCTAGGCTACTTCTGGGGAGCCGCCATCCCCAACAGCTTATCTGTAGAGGCCGAGGTGACCGTCTGCATTGAGGTAGACGTGCCCAGCAAAGCAAAAGCAGATGAAAGCTTAGGGCCATGGAAGTGAGACAAATCAGCTGGTTTCTGACAGCTTTCTAGTTCCTGGACCTAGAGTGTCCAGCAGGTTCTTGGATCTGTGATGCACCCTGTGTTTACAGCATAGCCTATTTTGTCCTAGTTACATTGTTCAGCTTTTTCTTACAAAAGGATTAGGAAGTTAAGGACTTTTCTAAATATTAGTTACAGAATCTGAATCTTAAAAAAAAATTGTTTAGGAGAAATAAAATGCATTTATTTCCCCTAAGATAGGGTCTCACTAGGTTGGCCTGGAAATCACTGTGTAGACCAGGCTGGCCTTGAACTCACAGAGATCCACCTGCCTCTGTCTCCCAAGTGCTGGGATTAAAGGTACACACTATCCTTGCCTATGCAATCTTTGGCTTGTTTATATTTTTTTTTGTTTGTTTGTTTGTTTAATCAGGGTCTCTTATAGCCTAGGTTGGTCTCAAACTTTCTGTGTAGCAGAGGATGACCTTGAACTCTGATTCCCCTGCCTTCATCTTCCAGAGTTTCAGAATTACAGGTGTCAGCCCCATGCCCAGCTAAACAATGTGATCTTATTATTATTTTGTCTTTTTTGAGACAGGGTCTCCCTATAGCCCCAGCTGGCCTGGAACTGACTATGTAGATTAGACTGGCCTTGAACTCACAGAGATCCACCTACCTCTGCCTACCTCTTCCTAGCTCTGGGATTGAAGGTGTGCGACACCACATCTGGCATGATCTTATTATTTTTAATGATGTATATGTATGTGGGTAGGTCCACAAGAGTTCGGGTGCCTGAGGAAGCTACAGACATTGCATCCCCTTGGAACTAGAGCTACATGTAGTTGTGAGCCAGGTAAGGGCGCTGTGAACCAAACTCAGGTCCTCTGCAAGAGCAGCACACACACTTAACTACCAAGACGTCTCTCCAGCAATGGGATCCTAAAGGATAGAGAGATCACGGTTCAAGCAGTTGGACGAAGCTATACTACAATAGGCTTCTAGTCTCAGCATAGCAAACAGTGCACACAAAGCTCAGTCTAGAATACCAAACCGAAGTAGAGCCTGGTGGCGCAGAGATGTAATCCAGCTATTTGGGAGGTTGAGGTGGGAGGACAGGTCGGGCAATATTTCAAAAATTCAAATAAAATAAAATAAAACGAAGCAAAATGCTCTGCTGATAATTCCTAGAAATAACCACATTGCAATGCGCCCTTCATTGTCTCAGAAACTTTTACCTTCCAATGGAAATTTATAAATCCTATAATGGACTCAGTTCAACAGCTCAGACTTTAATATAATAGACTGAGCTAATATTGGAGCTACAAAACAGTCTCTGGCATCTAAAGGGTTCACCCAGTAAATAGAGACTGTTATGCTATACGCTGAATGCCTGTGTTCAAAATTCAAGTGTTGACGGGTACACTTACAAAATACAGGCATAACACTCATAACAAAAATGAAAATAAATAAATAAAATTCAAGTGTTGAGTTCTAGGTCCCAAACCGATGGCATTAGAAGGTAGAGATTGGGAGATGGTTAGGTCATGGAGACAGGGCTTTTGTAATGAGATTAGTGTTCTTACAAAAAGGCACCTTCAAGAGCTTTTTTGTATGTGCATGTGTAGGTGCTGGGGATTTGAACTCAGGTCCTCATACTGGCACAGCAAGTTCTTTTACCCACTGAGCTGTCTCTCCAGCCCCAGAAAGAAACCTTCACCAAAGATATTTGAATACTTACAAAATGGTTCTGGGGGTGTGAGGGTTATGCTGGAAAGATGGCTCAGTGTTTAAGAAGACTAGCTGCGTTTGCAGAGGACCCAGGTTCAGTTCCCAGCACCCACATAGTAGCTCACAACTGTATGCAGCCCGGTGTCTGGAGTCCCAATTCCCTCTTCGGGCCTCCTCTGGCACCACATGCACACGGTGTACACATACACAAGGGTTAACATTTATACACATAAAATAAAAATAAATCTAAAAAGAGATTGTTCAGCGGAATAGAAAAGGAACCCAAGGCTGGACCTCCAGGATGATTTCCAATAACATATGGCTGACCTCTAGGGAATCAGAGGCTAAAGAAGGACAAGATGACTCCAAGGATACTGGTCCATAACCTTGATCCAGGACCAGTTGCTGCTAGAAACCACAAAGCTAATGATGGATGCCAGAACCCTGCTTTAGAAACCCTAGCAGATCCAAGGCTGTACCTTTTGGAGGACCACAGCCTCACAAGCAAGATGGTTACTTCCCCGTTACTTCCATTTTCAAAATAACAGCAACATTGCTGGCAATTCTAATAAAGTGAACACTTACCGACACAGTACCCAGCCAAGCAATTCATATGACTGACTCAGTTATTATGAAACCTGTATGAGGCAGATGCTGTTATTAGCTTCATTTTACAAAGCAGAAATCTGAAGTAAAGAAAGATTAGTGAGTAGGTCACGTGGATATAAAGGAGGAGCAGAGATGCGGGTGCATCTCCTTGGCGTAAACTTCTTCACGTCTAGAACCTAGCCATCAGCAATTCCGGGAGGCAAAGTAGGGGTTTTGGTTTGCCTGGCCCTGCTGCTCCTGGCGGCACACTAGAGGTGGGTCATGGTGGTAAACTGAGTGGCTATCCATCCTATCCGTTGATGGGAGGCAGCTGCAGAGTCAGGGCTTGCCACACGGAAATGCCCCAGCGAGTCAGCGGTCACAGCATCCCATCTATTTGTCATCTGCTGCCCTAAGATATGCTCACCACAGAACCCTATCAGACAATACAGATACGTCTAGATTGTAGTGGACACACATCTGTGTCTAAATAAGGTTGAAATAAGCCCAGTGTGGAGGATGCACATCTGTAATCTCAGCACCAGGGAGGTAGAAGCCTGAGGGTCAGGAGTTTAATTCAGCTTCACTTACACAGATCCTGTTTGAAAAACCCAAAGCCGTTGTGGTGGGGGGGGGGGGTAAGAGAGAAAGAGGAGGAGGAGGAGGAGGAGGAGGAGGAGGAGGAGGAGGAGGAGGAGGAGAAGGAGGAGGAAGAGGAAATTAGTTTGCTGCCTCTTTTATTTTATGAATACAAACTTACAAATTTAGCATTAAATTTAATGTTTAAAACGTACTGATTTTTGACACATTATGAAATACTTTCTTTTTTATTTTGTATATCCAAAACAAAGTATGTTTATTCAACAACAATGATAAATTTTAGAATTATAACATTCAGTGGGGAAACAGCACATTTCTCAGTGTTTTCAAATCCTGGCTTGTTACTCTTTGAGATTCAGAGACAACAAATCAGTGTTCCTGAGAATTCTCGGAAATTTCAAAGTCGTGATTCTTTTAAACACACTTCTAACAACACTCGTGCTCTGTTATTTGAATCATCTTCACACTGTACTAGATATTCAAATAGTAGAGTAAGCCGCTCTCTTTAAAAGCAAGCAAACGGGCCTGCAGAGACGGCTCAGCAGTTAATCGCCCCTACTGCTCTTTCACAGAACATGAGTTTGGTTCCGAGCACTCGTGCTGGACAACTCACAAGAGCCCACAGTCCAGCTCTAGAAGGATCCAGCACCTCTAACCTCCACACGCACGTGCGCGCACGCACGCACACACAATTAAAATAAAACACATGTACATACGTATATAATTAAAATAAAAACTTGTGTTTTAAAAAAACTAAGCAAACCAACACTTACTGATAATTACAAGCTTGGAGCTGGAGAGACGGCTCAGCAGTTAAGAACACATGCTTCTCTTGTAGAAGACCTGGATTCCGTTCCCACCACCCACATGGCTGCTCACAACAGTCTGTAACTCCAGTTCAGACGATCCAACACTCTCTTCTGGCCTCTGAGGATACTGCATACACATGATGCCATTATATATATATGCAGACAAAGCACTCATACACATAAAATGAAACAATAAAAATAAAAATAAAATAATTAGAAGCTCAATGGATGTCTGTAGTTTTCCTTCAAACTTTGAGACCAGACTTGACCATCTCATTTATTTATTATTTATTTATTTATTTATTGTCTTTGATACAGGGTCTCCCTGTAGTCCCAGCTGGTCCAACTTATTTTGTTATTGTTGTTTTCAGACAGGGTCTCACTGTATAACCCTGGGTGGCCTGGTACTCACTTTGTAGATCAGGCTGGTCTTGATCTCTGAGATCCTCCTGCCTCTGACTCCTGAGTATAGCAAAGGACACCATCATTCAAGTGAGAGGCAACCTACTGACTGGGAAGAAAATCTTTATCAGCTATATCTCTGATAGAGGGTTAGTATCTAGATTATACAAAGAACTCAAAAAACCAAACATCAAAAACAAAGTACCCAAATGAAAAATGGGGCAAGGAGCTGAAAAGGGAATTCTCTACAGATATAATGCAAATGACAGAAAAACACTTTAAGACCATTTAACATCTTTAGTCATCAAGGAAATACACATTAAAACCACTTTGAGATTTCATCTCACTCCACTCAGAATGACTAAGATCCAAAAAACAAACAGCAAATGCTGGTGAGGGAGGGCACTCTCACCCATGGCTGGTGGGAGTGCAAACTGGTGCAGCCTCTACGGCTGAAAGCTTGAAACTGATCCACCACTTGATCCAGCCATACTACTTTGAGGCACGTACCTAAAAGACTCTATACCCCTCTGCAGAAATACCTGTTCATCTGTGTTCATGTGCTGCCCTTTTCAGGATAGCCAGAAACTGGAAACAATCTAGATGTCTACCAGCTGCTGAATGGATAATGAAGCGTGATGCTTATACACAATGGAATATCATCTAGCGCTTTAAAAAACGAAACCATGAGACTCACAGGTAAATTGATGGAAATAAAAACAACCATCCTGAGAGAGGTAACCCAGACCCAGAAAGACAAATGTTACATGTTCTCTCTCATAGCTGGATGATAGCTTTGAAATCTTAGTCATTCAGGTTTCCCTTTGAAACGCCATAGAGGTCAGGAACTAATAAGCAGCCACGGAGAGGGGAGGCTTTTGGGGAAGGGAAGTAGAATATAGTGATACAAAGAGGACAAGGGAACATCGGAGCAGGAAGTGTTAACTGGTGTGGGGATGGAAGGGCAGGGTAGAGGCGGGACTACAGGGAGGCATAAGTGACACTAAAGGTCTTTAGAAAAAGCCATGTAGAAGCCCTCTGCTATAAATGCTTCTGAAAGTGTACAATATATATTACAAAAAGAGATTCAAAGGAGTTACCTTATAACAAGGGAACATTGCCCTTACTAGTCACCATAGACTAGCAAAGTAGAAACCCAAAGCTAGGAATGGACTCCCTCTTTTGAAACTGTTGACTAGGGGTCCCATTGACCTTCAAACAATACTGACCATTGCCCCTGCTCTTGTACATGAGCATGTGGAGGCCAGAGGCCAATTGCTCTCCACCTTTTTGGAAGATTTATCTATATCTGTTTATTTTTAAAATTGTGTGTGTGTGTGTGTGTGTGCATGTGCAGGTGAGTTAGGGTCCAGTGGAGGCCAGTGGAAGCCAGTGGAGACCAGAAACATTGTATCCCCTGTAGCTGGAGTTATAGGTGGTTGTGAACCGCCAGATGTAGGTGTAGGGAATCAAACTTGGGTCCTCAGGGAGAGCCACAAGCACTCTAAAAAAGCATCTCTCCAGCAATCCACCTTGTTTTTTTACAGGGTGTTTCTCTGAACCTAGTGTTCACTGATTTGGCAAGACTGGCTGACCAGTGAGCTTCAGTGCTCATTTGCCTTCTGCATCTGAGATAGTTGAGGCAGACTTTCCTCTCAATCCCGGTGAGCGACAGAGACTTACATACCTCAGACACTGTAGGTGAGGAATTGGGAGGACACTGTCTCTCATCCATCTGTGGCCAGGGTTGGATCACATTCCAGGCTCTATCAATCTGATACTCGGGATTTTGAATTTGGAACCAATGGCACAGAGCAGTTGATCATGGCAGCCAGTGAGATGGCACCAGAGTGTGCTTCCAAAGTCTCTTAAGATGGCCGCAGTTACAAGAGGACCTTGGCACCTCCAACTTGTTCTCTTGAGCTGCCTTTACTCCAGCTGACTGTTCCTGTGTGGTCAGGATTTTCTCAGAATTGGATTCCTCCAATTCCATCATCACCTGTAGCATGGCAGAGCCAAACAGGGAGGCTTCCCAAGAGCAGAGCAGAAGATGGAGCTGGGACGGTGGCCTGAATTCTCTAGCCCAGGCTCCCAGTCACAACTTACTCCTCCTTCACTCAGGAAGACCGAGGGAAGAGGTGGAGCGGGAGGGTAGGAGTCATCAAAGTACCCAGGAGAGACCAGGGCGAAGAAGCATTCCAGCAGCGTTACCACACTACTTTCAAAGTGCGACTCCTGTTATTCCTAGAGCTTCTGTAAAGAGTTATGAAGTGCTCAAGCTGCATTCATCAACAGGAATTTATTCTATGATTCTGGGGACTAGTCTGAAATTGAGGTGCCAAACACCAGTAAGACACATATACTCTGTCTCTATCTCTCTCTTCTGTGTGTATATGTGTGTTTACGATGCTAGCTTGAACCCAGGGCCTGGTGCATTGCACTCTACCACTGAGCTCCAGCTCCAGTCCCAGCATCCTATTACCCATTGCTGTAGAAATATCAGTAGTCTTGGATTGGTGGCCCTCCCCATTCTGGTTCGATTTTTACTAATTTCGCTGGCAACTACCTATTTCGTACAGCTACATTCGGTGATCCTGGGGAGAAAAGCTCTAACTTGTCTTTGTGTGTGTGTGTGTGTGTGTGTGTGTGTGTGTGTGTGTGTGTGTGCTTTCCCGAGTGCTTTGTGGAGGACAGAGGTCAATCTCAGATGTCGTTCCTCAAGAACCATCTACCTTGTTTTAAACAGGGTCTCTTCCTGGGATCTGGGGCTCACTGATTAGGTTAGACTGGCTGGGCGGTGAGCTTCAGGGATGGGCCAGTCTCCACCTCCCCTGTGCTGGGATTACAAACACACCTCTGCCTTTTTTGTGGGTGCTGGGGGATGAAGTCATGTTCTCATGCTCGCTCTGTAAGCACTTTACTGATGGCGTTATCTCCCTGCCCCTAATGTGCTTTTGAGGACACAGTTGAACCCATAACAACTGTATAGGTCCAATAAGAAATGCCTGAGGCCTAGTTCAGACAAATGTCACAAACTTGCCATCTTGTCATCTGTTTCGAAACCCCATCTTCCTCAAGAAATCAATTTTTCCCATATAAGTCACTTCTCCTGTGATGAAAAATGTCTCCCACGGGCTCATGTATTTACACCATGGTCCTCTGTTAGTAGTGCCGTGGTGGAAGGCAGGTTATGGAACCTTTCGTGGGTGGAGCCTTGCTGGAGGGAGTACGTCAATGGGGGCAGGCTTTGAGAGTTTGGCCTCACCCTACTTCCAGTCACTCTGTCTGCTTCCTGTGTGTGGATCAGCTTCCTGTCCCGGCCACCTGTTCCTATGCCTCTCCGCCATTAGGGACTCTCCTTCTAGAATTGTAAGCCAAAATAAGTGATTTTTTTTTTTCCATAAGTCACATTTGGTCAGGCTGTTTTATCACACTAATACATCTCCCCATCCTTTTCCTCGGTTAACCTAAGCAAATAACAGGCAAGCCCAGCTACTTTTTAGCTGGTTTATGTATATAAATGGTTTGTTTTTTCCCATTTTATCAGTTTGTTTGTTTAGAGACAGGGTCTCACGGTATAGCACTGGCTAGCATGGAACTTGCTATGTAGACCAGGCTAACCTCAAACTCACAGAGATCTGCCTGCCTCTGCCTCACAAGTACTAGGATTTAAAACATGGGCCACCATATCCAGTTCATTTGTCAGTTTAATTTACAGCCCCCCCCCAATACAGATCAAAAGGATAAAGGAAAGGGTTTTTCCATTAGGTGTGTTGGCAAATACCTATAGTCTCAGCATCTGAGAGGCAGAGGCAAGAGGACTAGGTGTTCAAGGTCAGCCTCAGCTACATAGCATGCTTAGGGTCGGTCTAGGCTACAGGGGACCCTGCCTCAAACAATGTTTTTCCTTCTCTAGAAAGGCTTTGGGAAAGAGCTACTCCGAATCCCAGTTTGTGGCTATGAAGCTTTACTATGTACAAGTACTATCCCAGTCCATTATCTGATGGATAATGCCATTTCAAAAGGTGTGGCATTGTTGTTCTCATGAGCTTCTGGCAACCTCTGCCCTATGAACTGCAGATGACCACAGTGACCCCTCTCTTTTACCCAGGACTGACAGCACAGTCAAATGCATTGTTAAATTATGTATGTTTGCAAGCAAAGAAAGGAAGACTACACTCTAGTGTCAGTGTGAGTTATGCATGGATGGGAAAATTAAAATTTTCATGGGAGAAGCTTTGTTTTCTAAGTTTTTAATAGTTAAATAATCAAATAATAATAAATTTCCAAAAATTATAATAAAGCTCTTTCCTCCATAGTAAACATTTAGAAAACAAAAGCAAGTTACTTAAAAGTACAAGACAGGCACTATCTTCTGGGTCACGCCTGTTTGCTGGTTTTAGTTGCCTTTTATACCTTTACTCTCAATCTGACATTGCTGCCCAAGCATTTATGTGCATTCAGCATTCCTTGTTCTTGAACGGCTGTAAGCAAAAAGGAAGGTCTCCCCTTGGGGACTCTGCTGTCTCTGCAAAGGGTCAACATTCGCTTCCCACCTGGAGCTCATTTTCTTTGACATTATTTTTACAGTTGCACAGCTGATCATGACTTCTTATAGATACAGGAATTATTTTTATTAAACAAATTTCCTCATAACAAAAGACGAAAGAAAATTTTAAAAATGAGTTGTGTTAGTCAGCTTTCCATCACTACAGCAAATACCTGAGCTAATCAATTTATAAAGCTATGTGTCAATGCTAGCAATTGAACCTAGGGCCTCCCACGTGCTGGGAAAGTGTTCTACTGCTGAGCTATGTCCTCAGTTTGACAAGGTTTTCTTTCTTTTTTTTTTAATGGGAGGTATTGCTTTGGAGTCCAGGTTGCTCTTGAACTTGTAACCCTCCCCTCTTATCCTCCAGAGTAATTGGTATTACAGACAGACATCACTCTGACTGGCCAAAGTACATTTTGATTCATGTTTTTAGAGGATTTGGTCATTGGTTGATTGGCCCCATTCCTTTTGGTCCTGTAGCAAGCCAGCACTTCATAGTGGGAACACATGATATAACAAAATTGCTCACCTCAGGGTTCCAAAGTCAAAAAGAGGAAGATGAAAAGGCCAGGGTTCCCCAATTCCCTTTGAGGCACATACCCCCATTGACTCAAGACCACCCGATACATACTGTCACCTCTCCATGCTGGAGACTAAGCCTTTAACACATGGGCCTTGGGGTATCATTTAAAATCTAAACTATGGGATTAGTAGAAAGAGGTAAGGGAACAAAACAGTATCTTTTCCTCAACTGTCACAACGTTCATGGTTGACACCCTATGACAAAAAAATATTGACAAGAGAAAAGCATAACTGATTTGTCTGAGCAGTTTCATGAGTCATGAAAGCTTCAGAAATGAAGACCCTAAAACTGGAGCTAAGTGTATTGTGTTTGTGCTTAGCTTTGATGAAGAGTGGGCAGTTAAGGAGAAAATTGGGTGGACCAAAGGGATGGGATCTAATGGAAGCAAAACTGAGGTATGTCCAGGAAGGCGGACAGGTTTGTCTTGGAGTCTCTGTTCTCCTTCCTCACTTCTGGACATGCTATTCGCCCGCCACTGAGAAATACTGGTAGATAAATTATCAAAATACACAGACCAGTTGGGCCACGATGAGGACTGGGCTGCCAGTATGCCTTACATTCTACCACACAGAGGAGCTCACGGTCCTTACATGGAAGAACCTGTATGGACCAGCCCTGGGGCAGATGCCTTTTCTTTTGTCCTTCCATGGAACCTTGATTCCTTCTCTCAGTTATGACTGTAGGGGTAATTGAGTCACTCCTGTAGAGATTCACTGACATAAATTGAAAAATATTAACTGGAGAAAAGATACATAAATTTATTATTTGCACAAAGATAATCATACGTGTAAATATTCCCCGGAATAACATGATTCATGAGTTTGAATGTCTATTTCTCCATGGGAGAGGGTAGCAGTGCAGAGGGGTCTTAAGTTATTATTGTGGGAATGAATGGCTGACAGAGACAGAAATTAGGTTGCAAATTGATTCTTTTTGGAATTTGAATGAGTTTACGGGACAGACATTACATGGAGGTGAAATCCATCCAGTGCGGTTCTGTTCCACAGTCTTCTTTCAGTGAGAGACAGTGAGACCTCAGGGTTGATGTAGAAGGCCGTGAGGTTCCTTTTGCGCCCGGATCTAAATGCAGATAAGGGGATTCCAGAGTTTCTTCCAACTTGTGGTGAGACGAGTAAGACAAGGTCATAAAATCCTGGATCCCAGCTGCCTGGATTAAGATCTCTTCATTTCCTTCAGATCAAACTGACGACCGTGCCCCAGGCAGATACTTTGCAGAGTATTGTCTCTAAACCCTAAACCTCTAACGCGGGGTTGTCCGATTGCCGGGGCCGTCTCTGTCACTGTTACCTAGTCTTGTAGCCACCATGACAGGATGAAGGAGAAATATTTTTGTGTCTTTTTTTCTGAGACTGTAAGCCTCCACTATGCCACGTTGCCATCAGAGAAACAATTTAAGAGAAGGCAGAATTAAGATAAAAGGAACAGGACTGGAGATGCACCTCAGTTGGCAGAAGCCCTGGGTTTCATCCCAAACATAAAATCAGGCATGGTGGTACATGCCGATAATCCCAGAACTCGCAAGATAAAGGCAGGAGGACCAGAAACTCAACCTCATCCTTGGTATACAGCAATTTTGAGGCCAGCCTGGGCTATATGAGACTCTGTCTCAAAAAAGAAATGAAAAGAGGTATGCTTAGGAAAAAAGTTTGAGCCCTGGATCTAGTCAGGCTGAAAACAGTTGTTTCTGCATCCTTAATATAATTCATTCAAGCCACTGTTTGGAACTGACCAAGATTCTTTGCCTAACGGATTTTTAGTGAGGATTCTGAACCTTCTCCCAGGTTCATCTGTGAACTTTTTCATGAAATCAGTTTTAGGAATGATTCAGGGTTTTTTAAAATATATATTTTTTCAGGTTTGAAGATTTTAAGGTTTTTGAGAGAGGCAGGACCTAAGATGCTGGATACTCCTGGTTATCAAAGGTTATCAAAGAGTGGCTCCAAGTTCATTGCTTCACACCAATGAAGATTAATGATGCCAATTCTCATGGGAGCATGCAAAGTAGAAGCAGGCTTATGGGCAACAAGCCCCAATCTTAGTCGAAGAATTATTGGCCTCTGATTACCGCTAGGTGAGGGAGAGCTGATCTTCCTAAAGGGAGGACTCTAGATAGACTGCCTAGAAGCCAGACGAACTTGCACTGAGGGATGGGATGTCTGAGTACCCTACAATAGGCCTTAACACAAACAATATAGTGTATGAATTCCAGTGGGGTGGGGTCAGGGGACCTATGGGTGGGTGCCAATGGGGAAGGACGTATAAAGATGATTAAGATCGATTAAGATGTTCTGTACAAAATACTCAAAAATTCAATAAAAAAGCAATATATTGACAAAAGAAAAGAAAAAGAAAGTTTGGACATCTTTTTAAGGCAAAAAAAGAGGAAATTATTATAGAACTGTGAGAAATTGGGAAAAGTGAGAGAAACTCCCTAGAAAGGAGGGGGTTTCCTAAAAAAGAGGGGCAATGAATTTCTTTTGTCTAAGAGTGTTAAAATTCTATAAAATTACATTTATTTGTGTGTGCATGAGTGCTTTGTGAGTATGTGCGTCTGGAAGTTAGAGGACAGTTTTGCAGAGTTAGTTCTCTCCTTCCACCATGGAGGTCCTGGGGATTGAACTCAGGTCGTCAGGCTTGGCAGCAGGTTCCTTTACCTGCAGCGGCATCTCGTCACAGGGTAGCCCAGGCTGACTTTAAACTTCTGGTCCTCCTGCCTCCTTCCTCTTCAGTATATCCTACCAGCATGCCCCACCACAGCTGAGTGTCTAGAGGTTTTGCAGCTCAATGTTGGAAACTGGACAGAGACTGAGGTAGTCTCTACTGAGGTTGATTAATTCTTTGGGATTTCATGGGCTGAGCCAATGGAGGGCTCACATATTCCACACCTGCCCCTGCCCCGACCCAACCAGGGAAAATGATCATGGGTTTTTAATGCACTGCCTACTCAGTTAGGGGTGACTGAACACCCTTTTGTCCATCTCTGACTGCAGGTTTATCAGTCTTGGCTATCTGCCAGCTGTTAGTCACTGGACCAGCACGACTGCCTTCCAGCATTGCAGGTGTCTCTCTGGATGTTAATTAGACTGTTTTCTCTGTTTTCATATCCACATGACCAGCTTGCGGCTCTACTGTGGTGGAGAGCTGACTATCACAGCCCCCAGAGGTAGCTGCAGTCTCTCTTGGTTACCTCATATTTAGCCTTGTCAGTGGGTGGTCTGAGGTGGTCTCCTGATGGAAACTTCTTGCTGGAAGCCACCCTAAGATTTAGTTTAATCTGCATGTAAAGAGATGCATTAGAAACAAAAGAAGACAGTAGTGCCTTACATACGTCCCTCAAGGGCTTCACTGGGACAGTCGGCCTGTAGCACTGGCCCAGAGCCCTGTCTCTCTTCTTATTTGTCTAGCTTGGTTATCTCATACCCAGCTACAAACATTTTTACTCACTTTCCCCAGTGTGTCAATCTCTGCAGTTTTAACTGATAAAAATTATTTTTATTTAATGTGTATGCATGTTCTGCCTGCATGTAAGTGCACCTTGTGCATGCCTGGTGCCCACAAAAGACAGAAGAGGATGTTGGATTTCCCGAAACTGGAGTTACAGACAGTTGTGAGCCACCGTGTGGGTGCTGGGAATCAAACCCAGGTCCTCTTCAAGAGCTCTTAATCACTAAGCCATTTGTCCAGTCCCCGTTTTAACTCTTAATCTCTATTCTCATTGCAACAACGTGAGCAATTTGCACTTTTCACCACGTGCCCTTTCCCTTACTACCACAGAGAGTTAGTTTCCTCCTGCATCAGCAGGATCAGCTAGATCAGTTCAACAAAAACCTTTCATCCTTGATATGTCGTCACTCATAAGATTTGGTAAGGTTCTTTGCCCCACACATCTCTCAGGTAACATCTGATGCCCTGCCCTGCTTTAGTCATAATCCTGTTGCATTGGCTCAACCTGAGTTCCCTCAGCCCTGTTGTTTCCTCTTAGTCATTTCCATCTGCTGACCCCACCCTCTTCCTTGGTTATAAGTCCCCTCTGATTTATGTGGCATCGAGAGTTGAGCCTAGTCTCTCGTTTCCACCAAGAAGCTCCACAGTGGTCTTATAGCCGTGGAAATGGTTTTGGATAAAATCTGCTTTATGAAGGAGTTTAGGAACATGTCACTCTCAAGTCCACCTCTCACTATGGTGTATAGACTACTGTGAGTTAAAAACACTTGAAAAACAAAGGTATAGGATCATTTTGACTTTCTTTCTGTGTCTTTTTTGTTTTGTTTTTTTGATAAGATTAAGTCTTACTATGTAGTTCTAGTTGGTCTGGAATTCGCTTTGTACACCAGGCTGGGCTTGATCTCATAGGACCAAAGGCCTTCATTTTATTGTATTTTATTTTGTGTGTAAGCATTTTGTTTATGTGTATATAAGTGTACTAGTGTCATGCAATGCCCACGGAGGCCAGAAAAAGGCATCAGTTCCCCTGCAACTGGAATTATGAATGGTTGTTAGTCACCTTATGGGCACTGGGAACCAAACTCGCCTTTTGCAAAAGTAGCCAGAGCTCTTAACTGCTGAGTCATCTCTTTCTGTTTCTTAAAAACAGTAAAATTTTCCTTTGGGGGCTGGTGACATGGCTCAGCAGGTAAAGGCACCTGCCAACAAGCCTGGAGACCTTCGTTCAATACCCAGACCCACATGGTTGAAGGAGAGAACTCACTCCTGCAAGTTGTCCTCTGACCTCCACATGCATGCCATGACATGTGTGCACCCTATGGCACATGTGCACTCCTCACACACAAAATAAACAAGAAGATGTGAAAAAGAAATTCTCATGTGAAAGATGCCTTCTCTATACCTGAAAGAAAGCATTATTCTTTTTTAAAAAGTTTATATTAGTATATGTTAATCATACATAATAATGTCTCACTGTGACATCTTCATACATGTACAAAATGTATTTTGATCATATATTCATCCCTTACTCTTCATTGATCATTCCTCATGCCTGCTGACTCCCTTCCTCTTCCCAATGAGCCCTTCTTCTGCTTTAATGTCCTCTGTGTGTGCATGCGTATGTGTGTGTGTGTGTGTGTGTGTGTGTGTGTGTGTGTGTGTGACAATGAGTTTCCTTCGGGTTGGTTACAGGAGCATGCACAGAAAATAGCATTCTTGATATCAAGGACAGGCAGGCAGCTGACACCAAGGAAAATATGTGCCTCATTAAACTAAGCTGCAGTTTAATAGAATAGACCTGGTCACTTCTCCATCAAATGAATTACCTTAGTCCAAGCCTATTTGTTTTATTACATTTTAAAAAATCTTCTATTTTTTACTGATCAGCATGTAAGTGTAACTTCTTAATGTCTTCGGTTTTTGTTTGCTGGTGGAGGTCCTGTGCCATCATGTGAAATTTGCATTGAATAAATATATGTTTCGCTCCTATTTGTGTGTCCTATGTGTACGGAAGTTTTAACTTTATTCTTTCTCCTTTGAATAATTGATAATTTTATTCTATGAAATGAACTGACAATAGAGAAACAGAGAAAGATTCAAACAAGATTTATTACATACCTGAGCATGAGTCACATATATATGCACAGTGCGAGACTCTGAGGGACAAGATGGCTGAACCTTACAAAGAGCTAAGGGATAGGGGCTTGGGTTTCTCAGGAGGGGATGAGGAAGGGAGGTGGTACATGCTATGGGAGGTTGGGGAAAGGGGTACAAAGCAGGCAAGGGTTCTCTTGTTACACGTGTCACATAAAGTCTCCTGGGTAACACACAGCTCTTGTCTTATTTGTCTGGGCACAGGTCAAAATGCAAATCCCTTCTTCTCCAGAAAGATCCCTCCTGGGCAGAAAAGAGACATCAAATAGCAAAAGTCTGTTTATGCCTGCTGTCTGTTTACTTAGTTACTGATATTTCCTTTACTTCTTTTATAGAGGGCAGTTTGCAGAACCATCTCTATGCTTGCAATTTCTCTGAATAACCAACTTGATAGATGACAAATATATTTCATGGTAGTGTATGGAAGCCTGTTCATGTCAACTTAATTCTCAGAACAAAATTCCTTATGAGGCTAGGGGTAAACATTTTTTCTCTTCAGTTCTTGGTTGGGCCTCTAAACTAACAAAAGAAACCAAATGGTTTTGATTTTAGTTTTTAAAAATTATGTTTATTTATTTGGGGCAGGTGCACTCATGCCACAATGTTCATGTGGAGGTCAGAAGACAACTGCAGGAGTCAGTTCTCTCCTTCCACAATGTGGGCTCCAGGGATTGAGCTCAGGTTGTCAGGGTTGGTGGCAAGCGCCCCAGCCTGCTAACCCATCTCACTGGCCCCAAACAGAAGTTTCATAGCATGTATACTCTCTGCATTCCTGTGAGATAACTCAAAGAAATGAGTAAATCTCTAAAGTAAACTTCAAAAATAAGTTTTAAACTGCAGTTTAAATATCACTGGTTTCTGAAACAAAGAAAGGAGAGTGTGGGCAGGCCTGGTGATAAGGAGATGGCCAGGCAAAGTTGCCCCACAGTGAGTAGTGCCTTCTTCACTGATGACCCTCTAGGGACACATCTTTCCTGGTGAAGATTTCCTCTGTAGAGGGACATTTCTGTTACAAAAGGAAAAACTTCCTGAGCTTCTGTCCTCAAGTTTCTCAAAATAGTCCTTATCCTGAAGAGGCATATTGTAGATGTTCACAGTCATATTTTAGGTCACACACATGTCCAGAGCCCTGTCACTTCCTGAGCTTTGACAACTCTCATTGGATACCTTCTTTATCACAGCTTGGAATGTGTCATGCTGTGGCCACAGGCCCTCCACGTTTTCCCCACTTCAAGTAGATCAGAGAGAGGCAGGTGGCAGGGCAGCTTTCACTTCCTCTTCTGGTCCCTCGGCTCTGTGAACAGACCCCTCTTCAACTCCTCGCCCCATGACTCTCGACAGTTATTGATGATGATCGCCTCTGCTAAGCTGCATATTTCTTGTGCATCATGTCTTATCAAAGCCACCTTATACCCTTCGTACACAGAAAAAATAGGAAGTGTGGGTCACACAAAGCCACTTCAAATAGCCATCAGCTTTCACCGTCTATGCAGTCTTACATCAATGCTTTTCTGGTTTCCATAGTAGGGTTAAAGGAAGAGCTTCAAGAATGCCTAGATTTGGGAAGCCAGGCCCATTGCTTCCCTCTTGAAGCTCAACTCTTTCTTTTCTCTGTATCATTCATGGTTTGTAGTTTGCTCACTGTCCCTTCCTTTGCTAGCTAGCCAACGTTCCTCTAGTCCTATTACCAGAATATATCATCCCCACATAAGTCTTTTTGGTTTATGGATTATTTAGTGTTAAAGGCAACTGAGAGCCACAGAAAACACAGCAAAAGCCCTTTACCTCTCTCTGATTTCCTAAAAACAGAGCATACAGGGCTGGAGAGGTGGCTTAGGGATTAAGAGCATTTGCTGTTCTTCCAGAAGACCCAGGTTCAATTCCCAGCACCCATATGGTAGCCCTGTCACCCTCTTCCAGCCTTTGTGGGCACTACACACACACACATTCTAGTATATACACAAGCAATTCGAACACTTGTACAAGTAAAAATAAATAAGTCTCAGGAAAAAGAGGCAGAAGCCTAGCATGGTGGTGTGTGCCTTAATCCCAGCACTTGGGAAGCAGAGGCAGGCAGATCTCCGTGAGTTCAAGGCCAGCCTGGTCTACATAGAAAGTTCCAGGTCAGCTGGGCTACTGAGAGACCCTGTCTCACAAAGACCAAAATAAGTAAGTAAGTAAATAAAGAGAGAGCATACAAATATTTCTTTTGTAAAGGAAAATTCCATTTGCAAAGACATCTCTGTGCCAAGAACAGAGCATTAAACTTATAACACAGGGGATTCTTTACTACACAAGACAGCTCTTATGTATATTGTACACTTTCCCCTTCCTTTTTCCATAACTTGACTTCCCATCCAGAAGTTCAAAACCCTTCTTTTTTTTAACTTCACATTGCTTAACAACTCTCAACTACTTGGCCACCTCAGGGGAGCCACTTTTTCCTTTCTTTTTTAAAAAATTACTTATTTTTTATTTTATGTGTATGATTGTATTGCCTGCACATATGTAAGTGCACCTATGCTGTAAAATGCTTCAGGAGGTCACAAGACACGGCACTCGATCCCCTGGAACTGGAGTTACAGATGGTGCTGGGAATCGAACCCTGGCCCTCTACAAGAGCAGCCCACGCTTTTTACTGCTGAACCACCTCTCCAGCCCTGACTTTTTTCTTAATGAACTGCTATGCCTACATCTGTAATTAAAACTGTTTTTCACCCTAATCTGTCTTTTATCACTGATTTGTGGGCCATGCCTCTGAATCAAGGAAGGTGGAAGAGAAAGGGATTTCTTTCCCTAAACTTTTCCCTAGGTAAGAGATGTTCTGCATCTGTTGAATCTCAAATGCCTTCAACTTGAAATGTCTTTATACGTATCCTGGAGTTGCCAGGGGGTTCCCATAGGCTAAACCCGATTGTCATTTGGACAAGGGAGCTTGGCACAAGTCTATGCACTTCAGAGAAGACAGGAATACAGAATGGTTCTGAGAACAAGCTGGTGAACAAACAGCCCATCTCTTTTCCAGTAGTCACATGTGACAGCGTATACATGCCTCTTGTTAGTAGCCATGGTGAAGCGGGCAAAGCCTCCTTCAAACAGCAAGACCAGCTCTTCACTCCTGACTCTACTCACCTGCTGACTTGATGGTGCCGCCTTAAAGCAAGAGCTTCTTTTTTCCAGCACTTCCCACAGTAACGACAGTATTAAAACTCTCAATGTTGGTTTATAAGATAAGGAATGGAGGACTTGAGTTACCCATAGAAGTTTCCCTGGAAATTCCCCACCGTTCTAAGCAGGGCTGGTCACCAGGCTAGGACCCAAGCTTCTCATTTGTGGAGATCACTGACGTTCACTATGGAAGGGTAGAGACCTGGATTGGGTTTCTGCGGTCCTAGTTTTCTCGGTGGCCTGTATCAGACACTGGCATCCAACTATTATTAGTGAGTGAAACCTTGAGTCCTTAAGGATTGACAACCTGCGGATTATGCATTTGGAATACATGATAGGAAAGACTTTCTCATTAAACATTAGAATGTTATTTTACAGGAAGAGACAACATCAAGGGAACACTCACGGGCCCGTGGGGAAGCCAGCCGTCCCTGAGGCTTGTGCTGCCCGTAGTAAGACAGATATGTCTGCTGCCTGTGAGTGACACTATTTAGGGAAAAGGACCATTCTACTTTTTCTGTCAATTCTTGCCCTCTTCTGTGCTTCTGTCAAGGACCTTCAGCTTCTCCTGAAAGACCACATGCTCCTCCAGCCCAGCATCCTGGCAAACGCAAGTCTTCCCAGCAGTAGGGCCATTAATGATAGTAGGTGTTGGCGTAAATCCTGGCGGCCCAGGCTCGGGGGAGGCAGTGACCTGATTACTGACAGCTGTTCGAGCCTCATTTCTCTGCATTTAGTTTCCCCAGCAGAGTGTCACAGACATTGCCATCATTAACATTTAATTTTGATTTAGTATGTCTGCATAGGCTGAGACAACCAAACACAGCCTACTGCCATGAAAGTTAACCTCTCTCGAGGTCATTCTGCACTGCACCTGCTCAGGCCCATGTGATGAGCAGAGGAAGCAGCTCAAGGTCACTCTGGTTTCCAAAGATTGCTGCAGAAGTCCTGAAAGTTGAACGAAAGTGCTAAGCCAGGAGCTAGAATAGCTTTCCAATACTCGCCCTATGTCCCTGTGATCGTATACTGAGAAAAAAAGCCCACCAAAAACTGAAATTAAGTTAAATAGTTCCTTTAGAAAGCTTACAGCTGGCTGGGCATGGTGGTACATGCCTTTGATCCTAGCGGTGAGGCAGGATCTCTTTGAATTCAAGACCAGCTTGGTCTACAGAGCAAACCCCAGACTAGGCAGATTAGCTATATATTGAGACCCTGTCTCAAAACAAAAAGAAGTCTGCAGGTGCAGATCTTTTGTCTCACGCTCTTAGACGCTGATCTTCCACCCCAAACTTCTCCCACTCTCTCCTTTTTGACACAGGGTCTCATTGTAGCACAGGCTGGCCTTGAACTCCTGACCTTCCTGCCTCCACTTTCCTAAGTGGGACAGCAGGCTTGAACCACCATGACCAGCTTAGAAATACTGTCTCCAGGACCCCTGATTCTTTTACAAATGCCAACATGCCAGGAACTAACTCCTGCTCTCAGGTGTATCTTGCTCCAACTTGCTCAATCACCACCTATCATAAGGGTCTGAGAAGTATGCTTCTCTCCCACCTAAGCACCGATGAACAAGCCAGTCTTTGACCAGCCTCCACTTGTCTTCACCTGAGACCCTGCACAAATAGAAGCTGAACTGTTCCCTCTGACTTCACTGTTGCAGTGGGGTTAGCACAGCATCATACCACATAGTGCTTTAACTAGTGTATGGCTTTACCCCCAACAGAGGCTAGATACATTTAGACAGATCCCAAAGCTAAGGAGGCCAAGGCTATGAACTTAATCTCGGTATGATTCTGCCCATATTGCGGTCACATGTGTCCACATCTGTCAGACGTTTCACAAATACCTTTCACTGATCACTGGGGACACCAGATGAAGAAGCAGAGATGGCTCAGCACAAACTCTGTACTTTTGGGTTTCTCATTACTGCTTTAAGCATGCCATATACAGACAGCGTGGCTCACTGCTCCCCTTTTACGTGCGTCAGCTGGGGGAGTACCGATGCTCTCTCTCCTGCAAATGCCCGTCTTTGGGTTTGTCAGAAGTGCTCCCAGTTCTCCGGCTTGTTTGTTTTTTAAAGCATCTATTTCATGGTCCATCTACTCCACAGTTCTTTCCCAGACTCTTCCTCCCACTCCTCTCGCTCCGGTGGCCAGAGCATTTACCGTCCATACCCTGTCTCGTTTTGTTTCCACCACTGCTCATGATTCATGCATTTGTGCTTTACTACATCTAAAAGAAACGAGGACAAGATAGTCTGCCTCTTGCTTTGTACAGTGGCTAGTATCAGGCTAACTATATTGTAGCTACTCAATAAAATACATGTAAATGTTTTCACTGAGCTTCCAAGTGATTGACAAATTTCAGCAAAATCATGTATCTCTTCAACACTTCCAGTATAGACAGTAGACTTTCATCCTCATCGCATACACTCAAACTAGTGTTACTGTACTTTGTATAGAGATGTCTATAGCCTGTGAAACTTTCCACTTTATGTGATCATACTGTACTATATCTTATCATAAACCATGTAGAATATAGCACTATAAAAGGCACTATAACTGCGGTTAGCCTAGATTTGCATAGCTTCATGCATATCTTTTCATTATGATAATGTACCTTTGGCCCATTTTAAAGAAAAACAGCTTTGAGAAAATGTCCTGCTCTAGATGGTTCACAGAACTCCTCAGAAGTCAGCAATTTAGATTGCCACCTCTCTACTGAATCCTTCTGTTGCTGTTTTGTTTTAATCAGCTAGGGACAGGACTTTTATACTTTACTAAGCTGCTGTATACAGGGTAAGTAAAAAGAAATCTCAGAGGAGCAGAGTGCAATTAATAAACATGGTAAGCACCTATCAGCTACTTTCCATAAAGGCAGAATTTTGAAACATGAATTTATCCTTTCATGAGCCAGCTTGTGGGTGTTGAGATCCAGAGGGGCCTCTTTAGGGTGGGGGTCTGTGCAGGGGTGTTGTATAGTCCCCAGGATGTCTGTAGCTGCTTTCCTTTGTACTAGTTTCCTATTGCTGCAATTAGATTGTAAGTTCCATGTGACCATGAGAGTGTGGTTAAAAACAACACAAAATGATTATCTGATGGCTCAGCATGCCACAAATCTGGAAGAACTCTCACCAGGCCAACAACAGTCAGTTGCTCTTTCTGGAGGCTCTGGGGAAGCAACTGTTTGCCTCTGCAGCTCCTAAGACAATCTTGACTCCTTCTCAGGAAGACTCATCCCATTCTCAAAGCCTGCAGTGGCTGGGTGTCATACTGTCTTGACTCTTGTCATCTTTCACTTGTAAGGATCTTTGTGATTTCTTTGGGTGCACTAAGATAATTCAGGATCTGGGCCCAGGTGATTAGCAAACTCAATTCCACTTGTAACCTCATTCCTTCTTGCAAAGTAACAAAATATATTCATAGGTTCTAAGAATTAGGAGGGGACCGTGTTTGGGCAGGTGATTCTTTTGTCTACCACAAGAATCTTACATATTTGAGTTGAAATTCTTTTTAAAAAAATATGGTCAAATACAAATAGTTTTTTAGTGATCTTAAATTCATTACTTTTATTTAAAACTATTTTATTATTTTTATTTTGTGTGTATGAGTATATTGCCTGCATGTATGTACATGTACTGGTGTCACGTAATGCCTGCAGAAGTCAGAAGAGGGCGTTGGATCCCCTAGAACTGGAGTTACAGATGGTTGTTAGCTACCATGTGGGTGCTGGGAACCAAACCTGGGTCCTCTGGAAAAACAGCCAGTGCTTTTAACCTTTGAGCCAACTTTCTAGTCCCTTGAGTTGAAATTCTTCAAACAGAAAAACAAAAGTTATTTAAGGTATTCAGAAAGAATCACCACACACTCAAATGTGTAATATACAGAACTTTAAACATATAATAGAAATATATTATCTTGTGCTGCCAGGTTACTAACAGCTCTGTGTGTGTGTGTGTGTGTGTGTGTGTATAGTGATGGAGACTCAGCCCAGGCACTTTTTCACTGAGCCACACTCCAGCCCTAATCATGGCTTTCATTGCAGATCTTAGACTAAAGTTCCTGCTGCCATGTATGTATGTGTGTGCATCTCACTCATCCGGGGAAGCTTGATCATTTAACACACTGGGTTCTGATGCCTTTTTATTCTGTGCTAGGTGTGTTAAGTACTCTCCTTTGAATCTTTCTGAATTTTGCTAAAATAGCTGTGTTGCTGAAAGAGCAAGTACTGGTTCTGTGGGCTTGGAGATGTGAGTTCTGAGCTTTCTACTCCAGCTGCCTCCTGCCACACCTCCCCGCCAGGATGAACTCTTTATCTTTCTGGAACCATAAGCCAAATAAACTTTTCCTTCTGTAAGTTGCCTTGGTCATCTTACAACCGAAAAGTAACTAGCTGGTGCTAGAAGTGGGGTGCTGCTGTCAAGAACTTGACCACAATTTTGAGAACTGTGGAAGACTTTGTAAGTTTGGACTAGAGAAGCAGTTGAATGATGTAAACAGGGCTTAACAGACCATTCTAGTCGGAGCCTAAAAGAAAGTAGTGCTGAGAACAATATAGTTCCAGAGGGAAACAAGGACTTAAACAGCAACTGGAATATTTTGGCTAGGAATCTGTCTGCCATCTGCCTCCATGTCTGGCCTAAGAACGTGCTTGAGGCTAAATTGAAATGTAACAGATTAATTTCTTTGGTGGAGGAAATTTCAGGACAGCCCCATGTAGAATCTGTGGCATGGTTAAGTATTGGTGAATACTACTCAAATCTACCATGAAAAGGAATGGGGCAGAAATACAAAATACACAATTGGAAGAGAAAAAGAACACTTAGAATTGGAGCCAAGGCAGCCAAGGTGTGTCTTGGTAGACGGTTCCTTTGTTAAGGAGATTAGAGCCATTAAAGAAAGGCCCCCAGATTTGTGCTTGAACAAAGTAAAGAATACTCTCAGGGCAAGACCCCAGGAAACTAAGCTTCCAACTTTCCTTTCCTTGAAAGGAAAAAGCTTAATTTTTCTGCTCTTAGAAAATCACAACAAACAAAAGCAGCTGCAAATGTGATCCAAGGAGACCATGACCCATTCCAAGCTGGCAGTGGAACTTGACAGTGTCATTCATGTGGCGCTGCCTTCAGAGGCACAAAAAAGTGAAAGGGTCATCAATTTCCCTGTGGTTTCAGAGAGCTGCTGAAGCCAGGTAGCATACGGTACGGAGTCCCTGAATAAGGAAAGCCTGACAGGCCCAGAGGCACTGAGAAGTCATTGTGTAAAGCTGTGACAGCAAAACTTGGTTGGCAGTGGAGACCCCAAAATGTTAGGGATGCCAGAACTGTGAGACATCAGCCAAGGGGAGGTGGGGCTGTGTACAGGGAATGGTACCACAGAGGGAGATTTATGTTGTGGGCAGAATAGTTGGAGAAGCTGAGCCATCTAAACCCAATGGAAGTAAAGTCCATTCCTCATATGTCTCCATTCCTCCTTTTTGGAATGGGAAAGTGTATTGGGTTCCACTGTATGTTGGAAATATGTAATTTGTCTTTTGATTTTACAGGGGATTACAGTTAAAAGATTGCCTTGAGTCTCTCAGAAGAGGTTTTGGATGCTGGACTCTGTATCAGTGTTGAGACTGAAGTCTTCTAAAGTTTGGACTAAATGCATTTTGCATTATGATATGACCATGAGCCTATGGGAGCCAGGGAATGGAATGTGGTGGTTTAAATGAGAATGTTTCCCATAGGTTCAAGTATTTGAACACTTGGTCCCCAGCTGGTGGCGCTCTTTGAGGAGGGTCATGGAGCCTCTAGGAGGGTGGCTTTGCTGGAGGCACGTTACTGGGAGTGGGCTTTAGCCTTGTCCACTTCCAGTATGTCTCTTTGTTTCCTGTGCCTGCTTGAAGATATGAGTACTCCCCTTTCTACTCTAGCTGCCTCCTGCCACGCCTCCCCTCCATGATGGACTCTCATCCCTCTGAACTATGACCAAATAAACTTTTCCATCTGTCAGCTGCCTTGGTCATGGTATTTTAACACAACAACAGAAACGTAACAAAGAGGATCTGAATATGTTCAGCTGGCACCAGAAGTATATTGTACAGTTTTATGTATTGATAACAACATACACATCAGGACATGGTTTGGAAATCACAAAGCAAGTTCTGGAGATCTCAAATGGTCCAGTCTGATGAGAGAAATGAGCAGAGGGATGGGAGTGCAACTCAGTCTTGGAACGTGTGTTAACACTTAGAAAACGCTGTTTCAACTTCTAGCACTGGGAGTGGAGTCGGGTAAGAAAGCAGTGACAGGCGCGACCAAAGAGGGGCTGTGGGAATGCTGGAAACCTTAAGCAGAAAAAAATGTGTAGGTAATGAAAAAAATGGGTTACCAGTGGGATGGTCACTGTAAGTTTTGAATGAAGGTAGAGTCAAACATCATCCAGAGTTTTTTTAAAAAAATTTCATCCAGTTTTTAATATGTGATAACAAATATCTTTCATTTATGAAGTAGGAATACTTAATAAAACATATGTATAATAAATAACTCAAATTGGAAAACATATCAGACAGCTTCATGCTTTTTCCTTTTTTGATCTGAGACAGGGTCTTGTGTAGCCCAGGCTGGCCTTCAACTCTCTATGTAGTTGAAGAAGACTCTTAACTCCTGATCTTCCTGCCTGTATCTCCCAAATGCTGGACTTAGAGGTATGCACCAGCATGCCAGGTTACTATTACTCCTTTAGCTTGTGTTTTCTTGGAAGTACTGGGAACTGAACCCAGGGCTTCACACATTCTAGGCAAGTGCCCTACCATTCCAAGCCCAGCTTCATGTCTGATCAGTGGCAGAGGCCCCTATGCCAGGGAAATCGGGAGGCAATCTCAGTAACTCCTCAGCTTCTTCTTGCAAAGTCTCTGCTTTTTCATGCAGCAGCATCTACAATAAAAGAATCCAGTTGTGAGGCCAAAATGTACTTTGCTAGAGAGCTGCCAACATTTTTATGTCTATAGGAAGTTTCAGTTCTTTTTCTTTTTGCTTTTTGAAACAGGGTCTCCTTGTAGCCCCAGCTGTCCTAAAACTCACTACATAGAGTTGGCCTCCATCTCACAGAGATCTGCCTACCTTGGCCTCCCGAGTGCTGGGATTAAAGGTGTGTACCACCGTGCCCAACTGGACGCTTCAGAGCCAACACATCAATATCTACACATTAGAAAATAATGAGACTGAAAAATGGCCACTTATGAAAGAGTGATTTCCGTAGATGAAGTTTAGGCATTCAGTTGAAAACTATTTTATTCAGTTGAAAACTATTTTAGCCAATCACTACACTTAGTGTGCCCAAATAAAGGAGTTTTCATATTCTCAAAGATTTGTCTTACTAACGACTTGGACATTTAAAAATTAATTTTTCATCTATAAAATTTCAGAGCTGTGCAAAAATCCAATTATCTCTTAAGAACGCTATCTTATACATGCTCCTCAAAATTTGGTATGCTTAAAAAAAAAAATCTATCAGTATTTCAATGAGGAGTTTTACTAAAGCTTCTGAAGTAGATCTAGCAGTATTTCAATGAGGAGTTTTACTCAAGCTTCTGAAGTAGATCTATCAGTATTTCAATGAGGAATTTTACTCAAGCTTCTGAAGTAGACACGATCCCTTCCTCCTTCCCTTCTTTTCTCCAGATCTATCTTCCATAGTGAGACAGTGTCTCACTGTGTAGCCTAGACTGGTCTCAAACTTGAAATCTTCCTATCTAAAGGTCCTGAGTACATGTTCTGCCATGCTTGGCAAAATAGTTAATTTCAAAAACAACATACAAGAAGAAAAGCATCTCCAAACAAGGCACAGAGCGGAATGTGGTGGTGCACACCTATAGTTCTAGCACTTTTGAGGCAGAGACAGAGGCAGGAGAATCTTTAGTTCAAGGCCAGCCTAGGTCACATAGTAAAAACCCTATGTTAAAAAACAAGGCAAAAGGGCTGGAGAGATGGCTCACTGATTAAGAGCACTGGCCGGTCCTACAGAAGACCTGGGTTTGATTCCCAGCACCTACATGGTGGCTAACAACTATTTGTAAATCATCTACCTCAAACCCTGTAATGAAAAAAATAAGTTGAGGCTGGAGAGACGACTCAGTGTTTAAGAAAACTGACTGCTCTTATAGAGGACCTGGGCTCAGTTCTGAGCACCCATATGGTGGTTAACAACTGATTTTAACTCCAGTTCCAGGGCATCCGATGCTTCATATACATAAACTCTAAATAAAAAAGCATTTTCTTGTTTTCTAGTTGGCTGGAAAGTAGAGAGGTTGTCCTGGTATAGGAGGCAGAAGCCCCACACTGCGAGCGCTGAGCAAAAGACGGGAAGGCGTACCGGTCCCTGGACAGACCACTGGCCGCAGCTTCAGTATCTGCTAAATAAGTGCTCACGGCTGAGTGGTGTTGGGTGTGACAGCACTGGAAATGTCTGCTACTTCCTCCCTGCTAGTTCAACTTTAACACTCGTTCAACAAATATTTGAATAAATAAATAAATGAGATCTACAGAAATGAAATGATTTACACCAGGAAACAGCCAGTGCACAGACAGGACAATGGAGTCACAGACAGGAATGACGCTGCAGTACTGAAGGCCAAACCGTGTGACTGGAAGTTAAAGTATGCGCCAGATAAATTCAAGCAGTTCACAGCTGGAGGTTTTCACGTCTGAAAACAAGTTTCTCTTGTCTATATTAAGTAGAGCAGCTTTACCCACTCGCTGTCCTCAATTTCCTTTCTGAGGTCCTCACTGTCCTCTCTGAGGGTGAAGCCATGACACAGCAATTTGGGATTACAGCCTTCTTGGTCTCAACTTTATATTTCTACATTTGGAATTGCTATGCTTTTAAAAATGTCACTGTTATATTATTCTCACACATAAAACAGGATTAACTAATAAACTCACTTTGTTGAATGGTGCTCACGTTGTACGCATTGTCTTAACTGATCTCTGCAGCGATCCCATGAGGTAGGCAGTTTGGGAATTTCCTGAAGAACCTCTGGGGTGGACTTTGTCCCCCAAATAAGAAAGACTTCTGAGAAGAGGCTGTGGGAAAGCTGAGCTGAATGCCCCAGATAACAACGAACCCTTGAAATGGTCATTATTTTTCAGGATGTCCCTTTCTTCTTAGTAAGCCTTGTGTCCTAACAGATGGAGTGTTTGTATCCACAAATTCTTAGTACATGTCTTCATATTGATAAATTGTTAAACAATGTGAAATATTTTGCTCCCATGTCTAGAGCACAAGGACATGATGCTGAGAACTATTCTGAAGGCTAGAAGATCTGCCTGCTTACCTTTGCTGAAGAAACAATCTGCCTGGCCTGGCGTCTTGACAGATGATCAATTGTCCTTACTAGCACTTTGGGACTGGCATTCGCTAAATGCATTAGACTTTTGTAACCTGCGTTGTATAACTGCTTTGCTCGACCCTATGGTTTTAAAGAAAAAACATAAATAGGATGAATATCTGGAATTATTTTTTTAAAATCCACATGCAAGACATAGGAATAGACAAAGATAATAAAGTAAATATGAAGAGAACACACCAGAATACTGAAGGATTTGTGAAGATATGTTTGCGTGGCTCTACTCTGACTGAAGGTCAGCATAAAACAGCCAGTTGCACTAACAGGAATGAGAGACCACAAGACATTCAGGAGAATGCATTGCTTCAGTCTTCAAACAAAATGCTCTAGTCTTGTATGTATCCTTAAAATACTCAAATCATCCACTTAGGGGATCACTGGTGTGTAAGTGGGCACCTGTGTGCTTCCCAAGAAGAACGAAACATTGAAAACAGTAAAACTGAAGCTGCTGGTTGACTGAAAACAGAAAGCTGACAACCACTTGAGGACACTTTCTTCTCACTGTCTTGGAGAATGTAAATGACCTTGCCACCATCGAATTGTCATTGCTTTAACCAGCACTGAGTCCAAACTGACAGAAGGCAATTCTTTTCTGGAGTGGAGAAAGGATGAGAGGTTAAGGCTAAGGGGTAGGAGACATATTCTTGGGAGACAGTCCGACTTTTTATAACTGAGATCTTTGTATCTGCCTCTCAATTAGCAGTGGCATTTATTTATTTATTTTTTAAAAGAGATTTCTGTGGTGGTTAATCTTGGTTCTCAACTTGATTAGATTTGGGATCAATTGAAAGCTGTGTGTTTTGTGGAAAGTTGGTAAGGATTAACTGAAGGGGAAGACCCCACCTGAAATGGACTTTGCCTTCTGTCAACAGCCTAGATATCAAGAGGTTTGAGGGAAAAGCTGCTGCTTCTGCTCTTGCTGGTAAGCACATCTACTCTGCTGCTGCTGCTGAAATCCCCCAGTGACATCAAAACACAGCTTCTTCCACCTCCCAACATAGACTGAAGACCTGTAGCCCTCTAGGAATCCTCCAGGCCTTTAGCACCAGACTGGGACTACTGAGACATCCAGCTTCATGAAGTAAGTAGCTACCAGGTTCCTAGCCTCTCAAGCATGCAGCCTTTGCTGGATTACCCAGCCTGAATCAAGTAAACCAATCTGATAAATCTTTGCCTTTGTGATACATATTCATCCTATGAGTTCTGTTCCTCCAGAACACCAACTGATACAACTTCCATGACAAATGAGCAGAAAGCCTCTTTCTATCACTTACCATGTAGTCACACTTAACAAAATGTTAAAAAAATATGATCTTTCTCTTTTTAAAATTATTTTTTAAAATATATTTTATTATTTTCATTTTAGATGTATATTGCCTACATGTATATAAGTGCACCCATGTTATGCAATGCTCACAGAAGTCAGAAGAGGGCATTGGATCCCTTAGAACTGGAGTTATGGACACTTGTTAGCTGCCATGTGAGTGCTGGGAACTGAACCTGGGTCTGCAAGCATAGCCAGTGCTTTTAACCATTGGGCCATCTCTCCAGTCCTTGATCTTTCTTCTTAAAACTTTATTATTTTTTATTTTTATGTGTATGAATGTATTGCCTGCATGCAAGTGCACCTGTTGTGTAGTACCTGAGGAGGATAGACAGACGATGGTGCCAAATTCCCCCAAAAACTGGGATCACAGACAGTTGTTAGCTGATATGTGGGTGCTGGGACTCAAACCTGGGTCTTCTGCAAGAGCAGCCCATGCTTTTAACCATTGAGCCATCTCTCTAGCCCTGGTCTTTCATTTAAAAAAATATTTTATTAAGCTCGGTGTAGTAATACATGCTTTTAATCCAGCACTTGAGAGGCAGAGGCAGGTGGATTTCTGTGAGATCGAAGGCAGCCTGGTCTACATAGTGAGTTCCAGACCAGCTGGGGCTACAGAGAGACCCTGTGTCAAAGAGACTCCTACCCCAAAATTTATTATTTTTATGTGTATGAGTGTTTTGTCTGCATGAAAGTGTACCCATGTTGTGCAATGCCTGTGGAAGTCAAAAAAGGGTGTCAGATCCTCTGGAACTGGAGTTACGGAAAGTCGTTAGCTGCCATGTGGGTGCTGGGATTCAAATTCAGGTCTTCTGCAAGAGCAGCAGTCAATGCTTTTAACCGCTGAGCCATCTCTCCAGCAACTCCTTTTTTTTTTTTTTTTTAAGAAAAGATTTTATTTTATTATTCTTATTTATGTGTGTGTGTCAATACCACATGTGTGTTAGAGTACACAAAGACCAGAAGAAGGCATCAAATATCCTAAAGCTAGAATTCCAAGAGGTTGTGAGCCACCTGATGTGGGTTCTGAGATCCGAACTCAGATCCTCCGGAAGAGGAGCAAGTGCACTTAACCACTGAGCCATCTCTCCAGCGCCTCATTTTTCTTTCATAGACATAACCTCAGTTGGGAAAAGTAAGAGTGACTAACCTCTAAGACCCCAGTTACTTCCATGAGTGGGACCAGCTCAGCCTTTACACAGTATGTCAACTTCTTGGTAAGTTCTATCAAAAGAGCTCTATAAACCCAAAACTCCTCCAGTTCCTGTAAGAAAAACAAAGACATAAAATGCTAGCTTATCTAAGTTATTTCCAAGTTTAGTCTGGGCTCTGAGAGGATGTTCTGGAGCCTGGATTAAGCCAGAGATGAAAGATGATCCCAAGCACAGTTATGAGGAAGAAGCAGGGTTAGGGTCTGAGGAACTTGATAAACTGGTTTTGGGAGGAAGAAAATGTCTAAAAATATCTAAAGTCATTTTAATCAAACTATCAGGGAATGAATGCATAGTTATATTTTTTCAAATGAGTAAAAATAATTTTAACTCTGAGAATTTTCCCTGAAGAAAAACCATTTAAAAAGATTCAATATTAACATGATATTTGTTGAAGCATTTTCTAAGCTGGAAAACATGAATCAATAGCATTAAACATGGCTGGGTACAGGGGAGGTCGTCATACCAATTTGTCCTCTTTAAATATATGCCTGAGGACACAGGAGCTGGCTCAGTGGGAAAAGTGCTTGAAGCTACACAAGTGTGAGGGCCTGAATTAGGACCTCCAGGGCCACGTCCAGTCCAGCACCCACTGTCCAGCTTCTGAGAGATCTGTAATCTCAGTGCTGGGGGATGGGAAGTGTCAGAGAGGTGAATCCCGCAAGCTGGGTATGACTGTAAGAATATGTAATGCATGAAACTCTGCTAGCTAGCCATCCTGGGGCCACTAAGAAAGTAACTGATGTACTTTAAGAGGTAGAGTGAAAAAAGACAACCCTGGCTCAAGCTACTGAATCATCCAAGCCCACACTGCCTCAGTACTACATGGGCATCATTTTCCCTTATTGGTTAAACTTCTGTAGAGTTTCTAAAGATATTATTTCTTTCTTTCTTTTTATGTGTATGAATGTTTTGCCAGCATGTAAGTACCTCATTCATGCAGTGCTCATGGAGGTTGGAAGAGGGCACCGGATCCCCTAGAACCAAAGTTATAGATGGTTCTTAGCTGCCAAGTCAGTGCTGGGAACTGAACCCAGGTTCTCTGCAAGAACAGCCAGTGCTCTTAACCACTGAGCTATCTCTCAGTGTAGAGATAGCTAGAACTTTTACTTATAGTTAAAATAATTTTCACCAATACAAATGAGGTTCTGTAATACTACTTACATAACTTAAAAATATTTTATTATTTTTATTTTATGTGTATGAGTGCTTTGTCTGAATGTATATAAGTGCACCTGTGTCATGCAATGCCCTCAGAGGTCAGAAGAGGGCATCGGATCCCCTGGAACTAGAGTTGTTAGCCCCACATAGGTGCTGGAAATTGAATACAAGGCCTCTGAAAGAGCAGTCAATGATCTTAACCACTGAGCTATCCCTCCATCTTCTACTTACGTAACTTTTTAAAGGAAAAAAAAGTGTTAAAAGATTATAAATACAGTAATCATTCTTCATTAGCATATAATACAGAATTATATACATTCGTATAGAGGTTTAAGAAAGGAAAAATTGAAATTCAAATGCAGTAAAAATAGCTTGCATGATATATTCAATTAAAATTTATTTGGGTTCAAAAGTCTGGTAAGCTTTGTTGTGCTATTTAAAGAAATTCTAAAGTCCTCTAAGTTTTAAACTAATCTATCCCAAAAGCATATGGCCAAAATAAAAGTTTAAATTGTTTTATAAATATTTTGATGTAGAAACTTAGCATAGCTGCCTGATGCTGGCAGTGCTAGAAACGAAGAAATATTTTAAATAAATTTTGTGTGCTTTGCAACAACACAGAAAGTCAGCAGCGAGAAAACACTGACATACTGACAGCTAGTTCATGAGTTTAGTAACAGTGAAGATGAAGATATAAAGTATATTAGGATATATTTAACTGAATTACCTCACAGAAATGCAACACACAAGATGAGAAGGAGGCAGCTCCTGTGAGTACATTTTGTACATATCCTCGAGGCATATTAAATTTTTCAGATACACTCCAAATGTTGGTCTCTTTCAGTAAGGAATAAAGAACAAAAGACAGATAGAGTCTGTTGACAATGTCCTTGTCCACGTTCTGAAAAGACAGAATTAAATACATTTATGCAGTAGATGGGCAAAAGGTAAAGTGAATGAAATTATACTACAGGTTATAAGGACAGAACGATCCCACAGAAACAAGACTGATCCCTAACATGTAGTTTGGATTGCACGAGTATCAGTTTTCCAGTTGTAAAAAGGTTAGTCAAATTGTTTCCAACTTAAACTAAACTTCCTTCTACGAAGAGGGTCGACAGGTCTCCCCTCCCTAGAAAATACATGTTGACGTTCTAACACCCATAAACATGATTTTAGTTGGCAACAGGATTTCTGCAGACACATTTAGTTCAGGACCTCTAAATGAAGACACTAGAATTTACAGTGGGCCCTGAATTTGATGACTGGTACCCTTACAAAAGAGGTGAGGACATAGGAAGACATTGAAGCAATGTGGGCTTGGATCGGAGCCACGCCTGTGAGCTGGAGTGCTGAAGCTGCCACAGCAAGGAGTGTGGGATGCTTTCCTCCTGAAGCCCACTAAAAAGTATCTTAATCTCAGATGTCTAGCCTCCTAAATTGTTAAGATAGATTTCTGGTTTTTTTTTTAAAGAATTACTTTTATTTATGTGTCTGTGTGTACCTATATCATATGCGTGTAGGTATGCTTGGAGGTCAGAGGAGGTACTGGATCCTCTGGTGTTGGAGGTATAGGCAGTTATGAACAGTCCAGTGTAGATGCTGGGAACTGAACTCAGGTCCTCTGTAGAAGCAGCAAGTACCCTTAACTACTGAGTCAGCCCCTGATTTGTTTTGTTTTGTGTGCTAGGGATTGAAGCCAAGGCATTACATATGCTAATTATATGCTCTATCACTGAGCTACACTCCTAGACAATTTCTGTGCTTTTTAAAGAAAAATGTCTATGTGTGTGTGTGTGTGTACCATTTGTGCACAGGCACTGATGGGGGCCAGAAGAGGGCATCAGATTGAATGGAGCTGGTGTTACAGGTAGTTGTTAACTGCCATACGGGTGGTGGGATCTGAACATGGGTCCTGTGGAAGAGTAGCAAGTGCTCTTAACTGCTGAGCCATCTCTCCAGTCCCATACTTTCTATTGTTTTAACTTACTCAGTTGGTGGTCATATGTTTATGAACATAAGAAGGGAAGCAGGAAAGTAGGGAGACCTTCATACTTACTGTGGTATGTACAGTGTGTTTGTATATGAATGTAAGTTAGACAAATATACGTAGATTACTAAGCATGACTGTACTATAAACTGCAAGTTTATAAATACTATACTAGAGTTTCCATACAGTCATGACACATGGTGTTTCCAAGGTTCGAATCATGAAAGGGACAGGAAAATGCAATTTTTGCCCTGTGTATCTGCTTTTACCTGCAGTATCTAGTGATTTTATTTTTTGTACAAGATATCTCATTGCTAACTTTGAAACAGCTTCATGCTTAAAAATCTGAGGGAAAAACAGATAGACTTCAAGGAGAAAAAGAGTTATATATTAGTTGGTCATGATGGTACTCAGTAGGCTTATATAAAAGGAATAATAAGTCCCAGACTACACAACAAGCCCCTGTCTGAAAATAAAAACAAATAATATCCTCTACTATAGTAAAGGAATGTTTCAGATAATGGCACATGTCAATGTATTTTTGAGTTAATAGATTCTGATGCTGCTAATGAATCATTCTTTTTCAAAGTATAAGGTGAAAAGGCCTGACAGTTGAATACTAAGAAGAGATAGCTTTTTATTCTTCCACTTTTAATGACCCTTACTACCAACTATAAATTAAGTTAATGTAGGCTTTGCTTAAAATATAGTTCCTAAGCCAAGAAAGATGACAGAATTACTACACGGTAAGATAGAGACTTAAGTGTTATTTTCAAGGCCTTTTGCAAGAAATGTTAAAAATAAGGGGTAGGAAGCCAGTAGGTTGACTCAGAAGATACAAGCACTTTTGCTGCACAAGTCTGATGATCTGAGCTTGATCCCTGAACTTTGGAGGAAGGAGACAACTGATTATTTGTTTTATAATTAATATATGTTTAATTATATCAGATAATCATCATCAATTGATATGATCCACACTCATTTTCCTTTTAAATTCATGCATATGTATATATGCAAATGTGTGCTGGTGTCCAAGGAGGGCAGAAGAAGGTGTTGGATCCCTTGGAGGTGGAGTTACAGGTGATTTTGAGCTGCCTAATGTGGGTGCTGGGATCCAAAGTCAGCACCTCTAAAAAAGAAGTAAGTGCTCTTAAATACGGAGCCATCACTACAGGCCCTAATCTCCTTTGCATTGGCATGTATCCATTATACAAAATAATGGATTTCACTATGGCATTTTCATACATGTGTATCAAGTACTTTGACCATTTCCTCCCACACTCATCTCTTATCACATTAACTGAATTTTAAAACAGTAAAATATAAGATGTAATACGAAAGATTAGCAGCTTATCCATTTCAACCTCCTTTTTTCCTTGTCTTTTTGAGACAGGGTCTCCCTGTTGCTCTAGCTGGCCTGGAACTTACTATGTAGACCAGGCTGGCCTTGAACTCATAGAGATTCACCTACCTCTGCCTCCGGAGTGCTGGGATGAAAGGTGTTAGCCACCACGCCCAGCTTCCATTACAACCTTCTAAAATGCCTTCAAACTTCAAGGATGAAGCTTAGAGCTTTTTGAGAACAAATAACAACAAAAGATCCAGACCCCCTCCAATCTAGAATTGCTGATATTAAGTAGGATATTTCATTTAAAGTTTTTTAAAAATACACTGTCTTCTTTAGAGCTTGGAGGCTCAGCTTTGTGGTAGAGTCTCACCTAGTATGTATGAGTGTGTAGGTTTCAACACAAAACACACATGTGTACATGGTATAGGTATTATGTTATGAAAACATTCAATTTAAATTGAACTTATATATTCAGATATATGATATTGTGCAAATACAAGCCTAACGGAGTAATATGGTTTATCCTTTCTTATAACAGTCTTATAAAAGACATGACAAGAGGCTGGAGATATGGCTCAGCGGTTAAGAACACTGGCTGCTCTTAAGAGGACCCAGGTTCAGTTTCTAGCACCCACATAACAGCTAGGAACCATTCACTAACTTCAATACCGGAATCTGACACCCTCTTCTGATCTCTGCAGGCATTGCATGACTTGAGTGCACTTATATAGATGCAGGCAATACACTCATACATATAAATAAAAATAAAAGGCATGAAAGATTATTTCAGAGAGATAAAGGTACACACACACACACACACACATGCACACACACACACACAGAAAAAGAACGGAAAGGAAAAAAGGCAAACACCACTCAGAAATGTTATAAAATATTCATCCATTTCTGGTGTTAAGGTGGTTTTTAGACAGCAAATTGTGAACAATATTAATTTAAGGAAAAATGTGAAAGAAAGAGGGTTATGGTAGCTCATATATATAATCCTGGCACCTGATCAAGAGGCTGAGACAGGAGGGCTGTTCCACATTTGAGGGCAGCCCAGGCTATAGAGTATGACAGTGTCTCAATGCATTCACCACACACACACACAAAAAAAACAACAAAAAAACAACAAAGAGGTCAAATCAATCAAGGAGATAGTATGACAGTAATTTAGGTGAATAAATTTAGCTTATTATTTGGGAAATAAACAGATGGTACCTTCCTGATGGCTTGTCCTGCTGCTTTCTTCCCAATAAAGCTTTCAGAAACTCCAAGAAGAGCAGCTACATTTTGCTCTGCTGGACTGAGTTGATTGAACTGCACAGAAAAAGGAAATACATGAGAAAATATAAAACTACAGCTCACGGGTTAAGAGCACTGGCTGTTCTTGCAGAGGACCCAGGTTCGATTCCCAGCACCCACATGGCAGCTAACAACTGTCCATAACTCTACTTCCAGGGGATCTGATGTCCTCTCTGTCCCCTGAGGGCACTGCACGACACGAGTACACTTACACACATGCAGGCATAACCCTCAAGGAGACAGGCAGATCCCTGGAGCTTGCTTGGTAGCTAAACTAGCTTAACTGGTAAACCTCAGGTTCTGGTGAGACACTGTCTCAAAAAACAAGGTAGAGATGGCTCTTGAGGAATAAACCCGAGGCTGACCTCTGGCCTCCACAGGCACATATATACAAATGTACTCACTGCACATACACCTTGGTATATCATCATGCTTGGTTTTGACAATGTTCACATAGTTAAACTATCAATCACTACTCACAGCTTCCACTGTCTCCTTTATATTCTAGGCAGTATAAAACGTAGTGGTCACCAAATCTTAAAAGAATGGTCTTTGGGGTAATAGGACCAGAGATAATCCTTTTCTCACTTTGGGGTCTTCTTTTCTTAATTTTCTTTGGTGAAGAATATTTAACAGAGGCTGGAGAGATGGCTCAGCAACTTTAGAGCACTGGTTGCACTTATACAGGGCTTGGGTTTGGTTCCCAGCATCCACATGGTGGCTAACAACAATCTTTAACTCCAGTTCCAAGAGATCTGACACTCTTCTGGCCTCCATGGTCAGACCTGGGTACACTTACATACATGCAGGCAAAACACTCATACATATGAAATAAAAATAAAATTAAAAAAAAATATTTAACCAAGAGGTAACCTTTGGGTCAAATCTCCCCAAAATGTCTTTATCATATTATGATTTTTAAAAACTGAAAAATGAACTGACATATACATGTCTGAAAATATAATACCCATTATTTTGCAAAATTAATACATAGTCACTAAAAAAAGAAAAAAGAAAAGCCGTGAAAAGACAAAAGGCCCAATTTCAAAGATGTTTTAACAGAGGAAAAAGGTGACTAATCGCTTGACGAAAAAACTATCATCATTTCCTCACCTGCCTGTAGTATATCATCCAATCAGGGTTACACTGAGAAACAAGATCATAGGGAGTTACTAGGTAGATCAGGTGAAGAAAGCTTTCAAGAACAAGGCCTTCAAGTCCTTTCTTCAAATCTTTATACAAAGTGTCACAATAGGCCAAATCTATAGTTCCTAAAAGAAAGATAGAAACATTTCATCTTTTAGTATCATTAGAGGGGAAAAGCGGTGATTCTTAAATACAGACTTGTTAGCTGGATATGGCAGCACACGTCTGTAATTACAAACCTCAGGAGGTGGAGGCAAGAGAATCAGAAGACCAGCCTCAGTTATGTAACAAGTCTGAGGCCAGACTGGGTTACGTGAGACCATGTCAAAAAACAGTTTGGACTGGTTTGGATTTGAGCAAGCATAGCTAACCTCTCAGAATTTAAGTTTCCTCAATTTTGAAAGAGAGACAACAAAGCATAGCTGAATCACAAATGAGAAAATATATATTGAAGATCTGAGCTTTGGAAGTTGGAATAATTCCTATACAAATAATATATGAACATACATAAAATACATAAGGATATCTCTGATTATAGGTAGAAGTGTTGGTGCCTATAGTATTATAATGAAATAAAAATAAATATCTTGAAAGATTAAAAAAGGTTAAGATTTAATTTTTTGTTGTGCTGAGGATCAAATCTAATACCTTATGCATGTTAGACAAGTCTTTATCACTAAACTATACTTCCAGTTCTAAATTAAATTAAGTCTTATATTCAAGTTTAATAAATATACCAATAACTCTTATTTCTTGTATTATGTAATGACTTTAGAAATTATTTTAGTGGTATGTATCAATATTTAGAACGTTCTGATCCAACTACTCTATTTTTGGGAATCTAGCCAAGAAAAGCATTTCAATATTTACCCAAAATATATAAGCTGAGAATCTCATGCAACTGTTTAAAATTGAGAAAAATCAGAAATATTGCAAATGTTCATGAATAAAAAGATGGCTAAATAAATTATGTTACAGCAATCCCATGGAAGACTATAGCGTAAAAAGAAAACAAGGCTGGGTTTCATACTGCAGGCCACATGTAATCACAGCTGCTTAGAGGCTAAAGCAGGAGGACTGCAAATTCAAGGTCTGCTTGGGCTACAGAGTGCTTTCCCTGCAGGCTTGGGGAAAAGCCTGTTTCAAAAATAAAAAAAGAGCTGGGGATGTAGCTCCAAGGTATCATGTTTGCTTAGCATATGTGATGGCCTGGGTTCAATTCCCAGTACCATTACCAACATCACAGAGGAAAAAAAAAGAAAAAATGTGATAGATTTAAAGTAACTTCTCTGCTAAGACATTCATGATTGGACTCTATTAAAAAGTTAAATAATATACATTTATATACATGTACTTATATAGAAAAATACAGTTAGGTATCACTGCCAAGGAGTGCATACAGCTAAGATAAAAATGCTAGTCTTTTTGGATCACCGTGATAGATACAGTCAGTGATGACTGACATGCTGTAATATGGCAGATGAGAATATCTGCAAGAGTATATGTTAAACTGTTACCAGAGTCAGCTCTTGAGAGAGTAATAGGACAGGAGTATGGAACTTCTGGTAACAATCCTGAGTTCTTAAGGTTTTTCTTTATGCGTTTATATTCACATGTGTGCACACATGTGCAGGTGAGTACATGTGCACATGTGTGTATGTATGTATAGAGACCAGAATATGAAGTCAGCTGTCTTCTTCAGTTATTCTTCATCTTATTATTCGAGACAGAGTCTCTCACTGACCAAAGGATGGCGGATTTGGCTGGGTTAGGTGGCAGCTAGCTGCAGGGATCCTCCCCAGTGCTGGGACTGCAGACCCATGCTGCCATGCCTGCTTTTTATGTGGGTGCTGGGCATGTGAATTCAGGTCTTTATGCCTGCACAGCAAACACTACTGGCTGAGTCATCTCCCCAGTCTAGGACTTTTTTAAAAAACAACAGATATGCATTATTTATTAGTAAATTAGGATATACTCATTAAGATGATTCAAATGTAGAATCATCTACATATTAAGCAAAAAGAAAGTTCTGAAACAACAGAAATTCCTTGCTTAAAAACAAAAACTTAAATCTGTATGCAGTATGCATTAAGCACTGAAGTAAAATCCACAAAGGTGTGAGAGGATAGACACTAAATTATTCTTCTAGGTAGGCTATTAAACTGTGTGTGGCTGCTAACGGGAGTATGAAGGAGGCATGAACATCTTTTCCCTATACACTTGTGCAATATTTTAATTACTTTTAATTAAAAATATTTTTCAACTTCTGAAAGTTGAAGTAGCTTATAAGAGTAATGCTACTAATATGAACTCACAAATCCAATTTAAAGGAAGGGAATAATTTAGTTTATATTTTTTTCTAACACATTCCCTCAGATAACAATGGGATTTAGGTAAATACTTACCCTTAAAGGAAGCTCGTCCTAGTTTTGTAATGTGAAAATGACACTGTGACCCTTCTTCAGAATTATGAATGTCTTTCTGTAGGAGTCCTTTCTCTGTCAGATGTCTAAGTGAGTCAACAGTTATTTCCCAGAGACTTTTTTCTTTCAATAAAACTTTTTGCTGAACACCAAAAAATGTACCATTCATAAAGTGATATATGTCATCAAGATTTGTTGCAATCTGAAAGAATTCAAGACATTTTCCTTAGTTCAAGAAATTACTTTGTACATTAATCAAGATTATTCACTTCCATACATCAAGGCTATTTAAATGAAAATTGGCAAAAAACTTAGAAAATTGCAAAACTTAACAAGAAAAACAACCGGAAGGAATAGTTACCATATTCGTGCTTTTTTGTGAAACTACATAAACATTTTTCATTAAAACGTTTTTTAGCTTTTACGTTATCTCCAAAGCTGTGCTCTATTTATTCCCCAACCAATGTTCACTAATTTCCCCCAGCCTTCTGGAATCCTCTCTTTTCCCAAGCCACCTACTAAGGGAAGTATCCTTTAGTACCAAAACCTGAGTTAAAAGTAAAAAAGGAACAATGGATGGCTGACAGAACCCACGGGGACAGCGTCAGGCAGTGCGGTGCCAGAGATGCTGCCTGGAAAACGGCACCTCACCGCCTCTCTGCTGCGTTAGCACGGGCTTCCCTCCGAGTCACTATTTACAAGTGATCCTATACACACTGCACCCTGCACTTGGTATTCAGATACAAAACTCACTCTAAATTAGAATAATCTTTTTTTTAGGCAATTTCAATGAAATCGGCATGTTACTAAAATATCATCAATCAATATGATCAATCAGTATCTCTCTCTTACAACTTTTAACTGTAATATTTAAATAGCCATTTCATATTAAACCAATATAAGGGATAACAAAAATATTTGGAGCATCCATATTTCTATTAGCAACATCTCTTCTTTTAATAACAACCATTTGTAATATTCAATTAAGCTAAAACGCACTTATAAGACATTTAGTTTATGGATCATTACTTAGTTTCTATACTGTTTCCTTCCTGCCTGGTTACAATAACATAGCAGGAGGCCGGGGATGGGGGGAGGTTCACGGAGCACCTTTATTTGATCTAAGTACCTGCCTTCATGTTTCCTTTCCACTCCTCCCTGAAAAGCTTTGGCATAATTTAGACTTCATGAGTGCCAACCATATGCCATGTAACAGTATAAAGCACTAGGATTCAATGATCAACAAAAAGGAATGTTAAGTTCTGCTTTTACAGGGTTTACAAAGGGAGTAATATTATTAGCCAAATAGTAGTAACAAAAATAGAGTTTCAAACTGGTAGATGTTGCCAAAGGAAAGGAATGCAGTTCTAGAAAGTAAACAATAGATGGACTAGACTTAGAGGTGTAGGAAAAGCATCCCCAAGGAAGTGATGATTAGGCTAAAATTTGAAGATGAGGAGGACTTAATTGAATAAGAGAGTAGCTTGAGGCTAGACATAGGGAAGAAGATGGGCATGTCCCAAATATATGGAGTACTATGATACTCAAAGCATCTTATGTTAGAAAAATGAAAACAGGAAGCTAGGATATCTGGAATGCGGAATGCAAGAAGGCTGTAAGGAATGCAGCTGGAGAGACAGGTACGGGCCACAGTAACCACAGGCACCATGGTGAGGAATTTGAGCTTAATCTTTTTTTTCTTTCAGACAGTCTTGTGTATCCCAGGATAGTCTTATACTTTAATCTTCCTGCCTCTACCTCCCAGGTGCACCACCATATCAGCTTTTGGGTTTAATCTTAATACCAATGGAAAATCAATGACAAAATTTAAGTGGAAGGAGTGACATATTCAGATTAACATCTGTAATCATTCTATGTGCAGAATTACTTGGAGGGGTTGTGGGAAGGTGAGGCAGTGGACGTGAGACCAGTGGTAGACCAGGAAATTGATGATTCAGTCAAGAGACATAGTGCAGACCCAAGCATACAATGTAGGAATACAAATGAAAGCGACATACTTCTTTTTGCTCCTAATTCATTAATAATAAAACAGAAATTATAATCCTGTGCAAGGCTTGACGATAAAACATGTGAACTGTCTAGCAGGGTGACTGAAACATGGCTGTGATAGATAACTGGAGGCTCACTGAATCCCTCATAATATGACTGTTATGTCTCTTACTTCCTGAAGTAGAATGGCTTGTCTTTTCCCTTTGTATCTAATATTTAATATCAGTGTCTTTTTCAAACAACACTAATTCTTTTTCTTTCTTTAGTCATTCATTCCTCTAAGCAGCCAAGTGATGGTATAAGGATTATACCATTCATATGCAAGGTAATCAAAACTTGTGATATTCCTTTTATTTATCAGTTATGTCTTATATTTTTACTTCAAGTGTTGGTACTAATGAAGGCAGACTACATGATGAGCTAAGACAGTGGTTTCATGGTGAGACAAAGCTAAATTCAAACTCTGGCTTTTAGTACTTTGTGGCTAACTGGACTTGAGCACAAGAGTAAAATTTAACTAATAATAAATCTAAAAGAGATCAACTAAAGAGTAACCCTAAAAAAATAGAGAGCTAATTTCTAATCTCACTATTTTTTTCTTATCCGATAAAGGATGTACAGATATCTCAAATGTCTTTTGCATTTTTATAAATCGATCACGAACTGAAAATACTGTAAGTGAAAAATGTATTTAATATTTTTAACCCATGGAACTTTATAATTATAACACTGTGTTCTGTAGACTATTGGTTGCTGACTACGATTACACAGTTATGGCTTGCTATATAGCTGCCCAGGACTGGGCAAGAGTACTGTACCACAGGCACCCCACTTTTAATGTGGGCAGAGGTAATGGACTGTTACATAGCAGGGCCCACTGTTTTACAGTTCCTACAAATCAAAATTGTTACTTTTGATTAAGTATCAATTATAATGTGATTTTTATATTTCTTAGAACTAAAGAATTAAAAATATACATATAAACCCAGATTTTATTTTTATGTCACAGACTATCCTTTTCCATATTGGAAATTAACATTTCTTTCATAACTTTACAGGTTGCTGATATTTAAAAAATCTCTGTTATTTCAGGTAATAGTAATAATATTAAAAAAGATCTTTAAAAAGTACCTTCAAACCAATTAAAGAGAGAAACAAACTTTGGATTCCCTTAGTGAATTCCTGAACAAGATGGCTAGAGCAGTTTTCCAGTGGTCTGTTTATTAGTTCCAAGACCTATAAAAGTTAAAGCAATATTATGTCCTGTTATTACGAAAAATAAATAGTGTTCCATATAAAGACTTTATACTTTGAACAAATCTTGGAAAGCCCCAGACCTCTTCAAAGCCAAAATAAAACCATATCTCAGAAAGACAAAAGAATAAGAATTTAACTGTATCCTTCTAAAATAAAAATAAAGAGAGAAAATATGTTTTCCATTGTCTGCAATATAAAAATATTCGAGCTACTCTTTCTAAATTTTAATTATACAGGAAACATCATTAAAGGATCATTAGCAATCAGTTTTGAAGAGATGATCTCACATAAGAGCTACACCAATGACGAAGAAAAATAAACACTAAAAACAACAACAGCAATAACAACAACAAAAATTCAACCAGACCGAGTCTTACCTGTTGCTTGTCCTTTTCTTGCAATATAAGGATACTCTCCCCAACAGTATCTATTCCAGCACGGCCAGCCCTGCCAATCATCTGTTTATATTGATTCCTTTTTAAGAATTCTTTAGCAACATAGGGAGCTCTTAAAATAACTCTATGGAATGGGTAAAATTAAAAGTTATCGTCCATCTATATCAATAACACTTTTGAAACTCTTAATTTCATTATACATGTTACTAAATGAAGGGCATATTAACACTAAATAAGGATAGGTTAATTCCATTTACAACAGATCTATGATATCCAAGGTTCTTATGTATATTATCATGATTCCTACAAAATGCCTGGTAATGCCCTTTCCTATTTTATTATAAAAGAGTTAGCTGAAGTGGATTACCTTAAATAACAAAGTCAGTAATTGCTAGAATTGTCATTTGAACTCAAGTCTACATAGCTGTAAGGCCTATGACAGATCTATAGCAGTGGTCTCCAAAGTTTAAATTTATACTTGACAACTGAAAGCTCTGGTCATGTACCACCATATTCCTACATATTTAGGAATTTATATTAACTTTAAGTCACTGGTGATTTCAACAGTTTTTAATCTACAAAAATGGTAATTTCAATCATACACAGGTCTAAATCTGTAGTCAGATTTCCTGTTCAAAGGCAAGTGAAAAGCTATCATTTGTCTATACTAATCAATCTACTCCTTTATAAATCTCAACAGACTGTCAAGGGTCACAGATACTTGATGAAACACATAAAAACAGGAACAGAGAATTTGGAAAAACTGTAAATAGTATCACAGAAAATTCCAGAGGGAATCATATCTACAGCATGAGAGCACACTGTTACTGCAATAAGGGAAAAAAGAATTCTTAGCAGAGCATGGTAGTGCATGCCTTTAATCTCAGCATTCAGGAAGCAGAGGCAGGCAGATCTCTGAGTCTGAGGCCAAAAAAAAAAAAAAAAAAAAAAGCAATCAACCCAGAAAATACTGAGAAAACGCTCAGTCACTATTGAGAGAGTAAAACCTAAGTCTTACCTTCGTGCAGGGAGGTTGACCCCTGCTGCTAGGGTTGACGTACAGGTGAGAAGGCAGAGAACACCAGAGGAATAGGCCTCCTCCAGGAGCTTCCTTTCATCATTTGTTAAACCACTGTGGTGATAGGCAACTCCAAAAGGGATGGTGCGCTTCAAGACAGGACACATGCTGCCATTGCTTATGTTCCTCAAGTTCTTAATCACTTCACATTTTTCTTTCTCTCTGTGCTTTAGACAATCTCTAGAAAAAAGGCATTAAAAATAAGAGCCCTTGATTTTAGAATGGCAAAGTGCTTCTCATTTTTATTTTAGAATATCTCTTGTATAAAAAAATGTATTATTTTCTGGCATAAATACAGAAAACTGTGTGTTGTATGCATGTATAATATGTTCACTTATGTGCAGAGATGTGCACATCTGTGCATGTTGAGGTCAGAAGTTGATGTTGATATCTTCCTCATCATATTGTACCTTAATTTTTGAGACAGGGTTTCTGGAACCTGGAGCTCACTGATTTGGCAGGACTAATGGGCAAGCAAGCCCCAGGGAGCCTCCTGTCTCTGCCTCCCAGTATTGGGATCACATGTGCATGCCACCATGCCTGGCTTTTTAGACTGATGCTGGGGATCTGAACTCAGGTCCTCATGCCTGCCTTCATGCAAATACTCTGCTAACTGAGCCATCTCCCAGCCCCATAAAAGAGTATGTTAATTCTTCATTAACCATTAGAAATTTCTAATCTATCTGTGGATTATAGAATTCTACAAGAAAAAATACAACCATTCATATAACACAGTATTTTGCATACAGTTTCAGAAAGTTCATGGACTTCCTGAAGTTCTTACATTTCCTATGAATCCATGCCAGGCTTAGATTCTTGCTCTAGATGTTATGGTTACTGTTTCTTTATAATGTACCTCTATACAGAAAATGGTTTGTCTTATTTTAAGGCAGAAATTTTCTGCTCTGGAGTATATACTATATGGTAAAACAATGTCTAAACACTAAAACTTTAGAAACTTCAACAGTATCCTATAATATTAACACCTTAAATTATTCTAAAAAATGAGTGATTTTTACTGAAAAACTCAAATGATTATTTAATTTCTTAGCTTTTAAAAAAATAACTCAAAACCATCATTGTTAAGGCAGACTATCAATTACTGAAATGCAATTTCTTGATCTTATCCCAAACACATCTTTGTACTATTCAATAAATTTAATCCTATTTTAGATCAATCTATGGCAAAGACATGGAAGGGAAGATAGAGGATGATCAGATTAAAATCCATGTTAATAGTCTATGACTTCCCATACAGCCCTAGGTACGGGGACAAACAAGTATTAAAAATGATAAAAACAGAGACTGGAGAGGGTTCAGTAGCTAAGAATACCAGCTGTTTGTGCAGAAGACTGGGTTTGAATCCCAGCACTTACATGCAGCTAACAACTGTCTGTGTAACTGCAGTTCTAGCGGATCTGACACCCTCTTTTGACCTCGGTGGACACTGCATGACATGAGTGCACTTACATACATGCAGGCAATACATACATACATATGAAATAAACAAATAATAAAATATTTTTAAAACGATAAAAACACACATGGAACAATTAGATACAGAAAAACCTGTAAGTATTTAAAGCCACTTCACACTTACCTCTGTGGACACAACAGAGCTAACATTAAAACAGCAGAAGCTTCCAAACCAGCACATTTCTTAAACGCTTAGGAAATTAAGTGCCCAAACAAGCGTAATGTGAAAGGAACAAATAAAGAGAAGATTAAGCTAAAGACATAATTTGTCCTCACAGAGATCATAGTGATCAGCCCAATAACCATCAAAGTTTGTAGCTCTGGGCTATACACAGAATCTGCCTAGGTCCCGTTCCCAGAGATTTTGTCTAAAATGCAGCCTGAACACTGGCTCACCAGTCAACTGAGGTTTCAAATCTAAGCCTTCATATTGGTGTTCATTCCTTTGCATGCTAAGTTTAGAATTTTTCTACTTTACACATGGATTTCGGTTAAACTTTTATTAAGGTTAACACTTTCAGAATCTTGCATAACAATATAATGCTCTGTAAGAAGTAACTAATGATTATTCAATATACAGAACCTATTATACAGCCTATAACTTATAACAAAAATAGAACAGAATATTTTGCAAAGATTAACATACTTGCTTAAAAATTTGCATAACATTTCTGCCACATTTTCACAGTTCTTCTTACTGGGACAAAATACTAAGCAGGAGTAATTAGGAATCACTTCTGTCACCAATGCTACCAAGTGGTCAGGGTCCATCTTTTTCAGGGCATCAGAATACTGTAAAACAATATGTAGGAACCAAGTAGTTTGCAAGCATGAAAGCCTATCCATTAGATGTGAAAGACAATTAAAATACCATTTCTTCTAAACTTCTTTAGATCTCATTATTAAAACAATTGACAACATTTACATTAAACATCAAAATGTTAAACTTCCTTCTTAGGTTATTTGTAGAGATTTGTTTTTTGACCACAGTCTCACAAAAGGGTTAAGTGAATTAAAGAAGCGCAAACAGCTCAAGTTATTAATAACTCTGTTATGTGCCCATCTCTAGCAAAGCAGAAAATGACAAAAGAGAGAGACACAGAATGAGGCCAGTAACAGGCAAAGGACTGCATGGGAAAGTGTTTGCTTTCCCATTACTAACCTGACTCCCTAACACCAAGGGCTGTACTTTCAGAAGGAAGACAATTTTAACAGTGAACTATGACAATGCTTGCAACACTATGTAGGCAGGAAGAACACAAGGAGCATGAAATAAAAGGATAGCTATTTAAAATCACCTTGGTTCTTTTTACTGAAATCCAAGATAAAGAGTTAGAAGAAGATAGCTCATAAAATTCTAAAACTGTGACAAAAGTCTCCTCCTTCCTTTTAAATATCCTTCATGAAGTCACAAACCCTTAACACTTTAGGCACTTTTACATCCCAGTGTATCAACTACACAGACTATGCATTATTCTTTTGTTGTTGCTGAATGAATAAACATTGACTGGACAGGTCTCAAAATTTTTTTCGTTCAGGAGTTAAGAAACACCTGACAGTTATGTAAATTAGTCAGGTGCAAACCACTTAATAAATATGTACTTCCTCAAAATTTAGTAGTCATTTGAATAAAAAGTATTTTGTTTCACAAGAGCTCACTAATAGGACACGTGCTCATTTGGTATTGTCTTTCAGAGTTTAGAGTGAGACTGTCCAGAGCCTTCTGTTCCACTGATTTTAACATGGTATTGTATTGCATACAGTGACTGTGAAATCATCTACTTCAAAAACATATGCCTACTTTTCAAAAAGAAAGGGCTACAGTATGATCTGATGTTAAAACTGGAAACTAGGAATACGATGCTGCTCAGCAGTAGAGGGTCTGCCTAAGATGTGTGAGGACCTAGTTTGATTCCTCGCACTGAAAACAAAACAAGAGATTGCTGAATTCAATCAGTAGTTTTTGGTCCAAGACATATCAAGCGCCAGCCACTTTCTCCCCAGTTTAAACTAATTAGAGCCATGTGATTCTTCTGCAATGGCCCAGGACACTCGGGTCCAAAGGATGGGAACCTGGGATTTAAGCATCCTCAACATACCTTATAAGGAAGAAGCCTTGAAAAAGTCATGCCATTCGTAGCTTTGCTGTCCACTTCATAAATTGTATCATTTATTTTCAGGTACTCTTTTAATTCAACCTTGAATTAAAAGGAACTTTGCAATTAATACCAAATTTGTAATTTGAAATTTATAAAATGTTTTAACAAAGGACTGCTACACAAAGAAGTTAGCTTCTCTATAATACCTAAACATGCTTTAATTAAAAGTTTGAGCCTTATCATTTCTTTTTCCCTTTAAGGGAAAAACAGGGATTATATCTTTGAAAAAAATACGTTTGAATTGAATAGCATGTACCCAAAAGGAAGCCAGATACTTCTGCATTTGTTATAAGACATAGAAATGAAGTATTGGAGAGATGGGTCAGCAGTTAAAGCTCTTGTTGCTCTTCTAAGGGCCTAAGTCTGGTTCCTAGCACCCACAACAGGCAGCTCAGAATGGCCTATAACGCTAGCTCTAGGGGAGGTGACACCATCTTCTGGCCTCCATGAGTACCTGCACACAGATGGCATATACTCACTCAGACACACACATACACTGAAATAAAAATCAATAAACCTTTGAAAAAAATAAGTAGGAATATGTTATGGGGTTTGAATTTTCTCTTTTGCTAGGTATTATTTCTTAAGATCTATAACTTTCTGTTAGTCATCATTTTTAAATTTAAAATATTTTATTTATTATTTTTATTTTATGTGTATGAATATAAGAATATAATACCTGCATGTATTTAAGTATACACATATGCAATGCCCGCAGAGGTCAGAAGATGGCGTCCGATCCTCTGGAACTGGAGTGACAGACAGTTGTTAAATGTCATGTGTGTGCTGGGAATTGAATTTGGGTCCTCTTCAAGAACAGTCAAGGCCCTTAATCTCTGGGCCATCTCTCCAGCCCCTAAGTTTTAAATTAAAATACTACCACATTATTTCTAACATAACCATTTGTGTACGTGTGTGTGTTCACATATGTAAGGGTACACATACATGTGTGCACACGTATGAGAAGAGGACAATCATGAGGGTTGTTCTTAAGGCACTATCCACCTCTATTTTTGAAGCACAGCCTCTTACTGGCCTGAAGTTCCCTGAGTAGGCCAGGCTGGCTAGCTGGCAAGTCCCCCCAGCTGTCCTGAATTCGCCAGGCACAGTTCACTGGTTTTTAAAAGTGGAATCTTAGCTGGGCGTGGTGGCATATACCTTTAATCTCAGCACTCAGGAGGCAGATGCAGGCAGATCTCTGGGAGTTCAAGGCCAGCCTAGTCTACATAGCAAATCCAAGTCAGCTGGAGCTACAGGGAGACCCTGCTTCCAAAAAAATTAAAAAGTGGATTCTTGCCAGGTATGGTGGCCCACATCTTTGATCCCAGCACTTGGGAGGTAGAGGTAGGTAAGTCTCTGTGGGTTCAAAGCCAGCCTGGTTTATGTAGTGATTTTTAGGCCATCTTTGGCTACAGAGAGACCTTGTCTAAAAAACAAACAAACAAAAGTGGACTCTTAAGTTGATTTTTTAAAAGTAGAGTCTTTTGTAACAGCTAAGAATAGAAAATATTTCTTGAAAGTGTTTTTGATACAAATGTAAAAACAACGCATTTCAAAGTATATGTACATTACAAGCCATCTTCAAATAACTATAAACTGAACTTTTTCTCTTTCATCAAGCATTTGGGAATGCTACGATTAGGTATAAATTTAAATCCACGCTAACCAGGTGTGGTAGTGTGCGCCTACAATCCCAGTAAGAGAGGTGACGAGAGGAGTATTAGGAACTCAAGATTTTCCTTGGGCTATTTTACTAGTTCAAGACCATCCTGAGTTAGATGAGACCCTGTCTCAAGACCAAGAAATAAAATAATTAAGTACAAATAAATATTAAATCCACGTTAAATCTTAACTTACTTTAAAAAGTACTGTAATTACCAAAGCACAGACACTTACGACTAGTTTAAAGAGTTTTTCTCCTTACAAGATGGTATTGCTCGGTACTTCGGGCTAATTTTGAACTCAGTATATAGCTTTGATGGGCATAAAACCTAAGATTCTCCTATCTCAGCCTCTTGAGGGCTAGGATCACATGCTTGTACCATCAGGTCAGGCCTGGCTAAGGTCTCACTAAATTTTGGTCAATTAAAAAACTTACTTTAGAGATGTGAAAACATGTTGGAGAGATGGCTCAGTGATTAAGAGCACTGGCTGATCTTGCATAGGTCCTGAGTTTGGTTCCTCAGTTCCCAGCATCTACATCAGGGCTCCTAACTGCCTGTAACTTCAGTTCCAGGGGATCTGACACCTCTTCTGGTCTCTATGGGCATTGCATACATGTGGTGCACTTACATATATGCAGATAAAACACTCATACACAAAATCAAAATAAGTAAATCTTAAAAAAATGTTTTTAAGGAAGTAAAAATGTCTTGAGACCTTTGGGAAAATTAGTTCAATAAATGTTCACTGAGGGCCCATTGGCCAGAGATTGTTCTGGGTACTAGAAATACATTAGTGATGCAAACTGAGATCCCTGACCCCACAACTGACATTCTCTAAATGCAAACTATTAAGAAACAGCTATGGTGAGTTTATAGACCATTACCACTCCACAGCTTTAAAACACACTACGTTCATTATTTTCATTTCCAATGTGAGTATGTAACAGTTAATGTAGTGCAGATCTCAGATACATACTGGTCTAAACTGGTTGGTGTAATACTCGGCTTTAAGGAATTCTTGAAGGTCTTCAACATTGTTCAGTGTTGCACTCATGCCAATAATTTGAGTTGTTTCTAAAAAATATAAAAATAAGAATAACGTAATTTAGATCATAAAATGTTTTTAGTAATATTTCAATGCTATTCTCCCTGAGTGTTATAGGAAACAGGAAACAGAAGAGGTAAGAAAACTGCAAATACAAGTTGAGTATTCTTTCTGAAATGTTTGGGGTCAGAAATGGTTCAGATTTGGGATTTTTTTTCCTCAATTTTAGAATATTTTTATGGACATAAAAAAGAAGCTTGGGGAGGTGACCCAAGTCTAATAACAAACTTCATTTGTTTAATATACAGCTTATATAGTCCAAAGGTAACTTTACACATTATGTTTTAGTGCCTCCGCATTTTGACTGTATCCCATCACATGAGGTTAATGAGTTCTTCCATTTGTGGTGTTGTATTAGTGCTCAAAAGTTTTGGACCAGGTGTGGTGGTGCAACCTTTAATTCCAGTATTCGGGAGGCAGAGGCAGATGGAGTCCAGTGAGTTCAAGGCCAGCTAGGGCCACACAGTAAGACTCTGTCTCAAAAAAAAAAAAAAAAAAGTTGGACTTCAGCCCATTCTGGATTTCTGAATTTTCAGATTACAGACAAGCAACCTGCATATTGTCATAGTAGTAATTAATCTGGTAATCAAGGAATGAGATCTTTCAAGTATCCTGGAAGTTACTCTTTAGAATAGGATGTGTAATAAACCCTTATAACAAAACAATGAGCACAAATATGCTATGGTTGTCTATCTGACAGATGTAGAGCGAAGGACACAAGGATAAATGAGCCACAAATTCTTTTTCTAACAACAGAAACCACAGTTTCATCATGTAGCTCTGGCTGGCCTGCAACTCCCTATATAGCCTAGGATGGTTTCAAACTCAGAGAAATCCTCCTGCCTCAGCTTCCTGAGTGCTGGGAATACAGGTATAAACTACCACACTCAGCTAGTCTCAAACTCTTGTCATGTGAAAACTTATGGATGTTTTTTAGCTGCCATGTGGGTGCTGGGACTTGAACCCTGGTCCTCTGCAAGAGCAGAGGCTCTTAACTGCTGAGCCATCTCTCCAGCTGTAAAAAATTTAAGTTGACAATATAAAAAGACTTTCACCTGAGGCTGGAGAGATGGCTCAGCAGTTAAGAGCACTAGCTGCTCTTGCAGAGGACCTGGGTTCAATTCCCAGCACCCACATGGCAGCTACAACCATCCTTAACTCCCATTTCAGTGAATCTGATTCCCTCTTCTGACCTCTCCAGGCAATACATGACACAGGTGCATTTACATACATGCAGGTAAAACACACACATGCACGCACGCACACACACACACACACACAAAAGAAAAACAATTTTTACAACGAGGTTTAGAGGTGCATGACTATGATCCCAGCACTTCGGAGTAGAAGCAGGAGGATCACGCAGTCAAAGGCCAGCTTGGGCTACAAAAGACCATGTTTTAAAAAAGCAAAGAAAGAAGTCAACCAATCAACAACAAAATCAAACACAGACAGGTATAGCAGGAAGCTTGAGACACTTAACAGCTCCCAGGTAGCACATGGCAGCTTCTTAGACTTAGCTGTTTAGGTAAAAAATTAAAAAAAGGTTTTTTTTTTTTGGCTCTTCGTAGATACTATCATGTCTTGAAATGATTATTCATGATATTATCCAAAAGAAGACCGAGATAAGCCGGACGCTGAAGCGGGTGGGGCACAGGGCCGATTCAGAAAGGCTGTGCTAGGACACTGGAATTTATGCAGAAAACACGGTGTACCTAAACAAGCGATGGTGAAAAGTAAAATTGTACTCGGATTTGTATTTGGGAAAGGTTCTTTTACCTACATCAACTAAGAAAGATCAAGACTAAAGGCAGAGGAAAAGCTTGGTGCCTTCTGTGGCAATCTAGAGAAAAAAAGATGAGCTATTCAAGTTAGGAGTAATGAAAAGCATCAGGAAGGACAGAGTTTCAAATCAATTCATGAGGTAAGCCAGACAGTTCTGGTTGCTGACAGAATGTTTTAAGAATGTGGCTAACAACTGCCTGTAACCCCAGTTCCAGGGGTCTGATGACTCTTCTGATTTCTGAAGGCACTGCACGACACAGGTACACTTACATACATGCACATACACGTAAAATAAATAAACTATTTTAAAAAAAGAATGAGTTTGAAGGAAATACTTTGAATAAGGCCTTAGTTAGGCTTGCTATTCATAGAATATTCAAGTATGAGTGTCCAATTGACAGATATTACTCAGAAGAGAACTATAACCTAGAATATAGGTTGAGAGTCATCAGCAGACAGGAAGTCCTTCAAGTCTGGAGAAGGGTGGCAGTGAGCAGTGGAACCACCCTGGCAGGAATAATGATATTCTAAAGAGATACTTTCAGCTGTAAGACTGCTGAAACAATGGCCATTTTGAAAGTGTAATTTCCCCAGGTGTCTCATACTGGGACAAGGGAAAGGTGGAGCCCTGGTACCCACCGGAGGAGGGGGAAGGGGAGCCTGCCTCCTAGAAAGAAATTTCACATAGTTAAGTTAACTTGTCAGATCACAGTGCAGGTAAACAATGAGCAGGGCTAAACCCTGACAAGGCTTAGGTTTAGTTGCGCATACCTCTTGCCTAAATTGCATAGCAGGATTCTAAAAATGGACTTGGAGTGGTGTGTGTGTGTGTGTGTGTGTGTGTGTGTGTGTGTGTGTGTGAGTGTGACTGGACCTGGATCTATCTATTTATATATATATACAGAGTCTTAAGTATTTCAGGCTGCCTTTGAACTTGACTGGTAGACAAGGATAACCTTGAATTCCTGATCCTCCTGCCTATACCTCCTTGTTGGAATCAGAGAAGAGTGCCACCATACCAGGTTTATGCAGTGCTGGGTATCAAACCAAGGGCTTTGTGAATGCTAGGAGAATACTCTACCAACTGAGCTACACCCCCAGGCCTGGGCCTCTTCAGTTGTTCCACTCCCCAGTATAGTTACAATGAAATCCTTCTCTGTTTTTCATCATTACTTTTCTCTTTACTTGGACTACTGAGGATGGGTGGTTGAACCTGGGTTTTTATGACTGCCAGAAACCAGGCTTTGACCCTAACAACTCTGGTAAGAGCAGGAACTAGAGGAAACAAAAAACAGCCCAAGATGAATTTATAAAAACACCAATGTACAAAATGCGTAAGCTTGAAAGGGATGACAAAGAAGAAAATCAAGAAGGAAAAACTGAAGAGGTTGAAATTGTTTAAATATCTATTAAGTGTAAGGTACTAGTAACAGAAAAAGAAAATAACACAAAAACTAAACACTATCCATTATGTGGCAGGTACTATGCAGAATTAACTGATGTCATTTTTGTAGTAATTCTGTAAAGAAGGTTCCATGTGGCACCTGTATTTTTTAATACCTAAGAATATATTTACTATAACCTGCCCAAGGTCATACACTTACATACATGTAGGCAATATACTCATACGCATAAAACAAATAAATAAAAATATTAAAAAAAAAATTCTTGGAGCTGGAGATATAGATCAGCCTGAGGACATGATTAGTATATGTGACACACTGGTTCAATCCCCAGCATCCTTCCATGAAAGTTCTTGAAATAGCATTTGTAATTTTTCCATATATGAGGTAAGAATTGCAATACCACATCATAAGTAGAGATGTTTAAAATATTTCATGCATATTTAAGGAAAATTAGATGTTGTAAAAGAGCTCTTTAAAGGGACTACTTAAAAAATACTGCTTTATGAGAAGATGACAGCGATGGTGATGAGGGCAATGGCAGCAGCAAACCTTATCAAGCACTGTGTGCTAGTTATGGAGAGGAAGTCACATTAACTCCCGTCATCCTCACAATCACCTCATCAAGCTGGGCCATTACATTCGTCTCTCCATTTTACAGATAACTAGAGGTTGGGTGATGAGATGAAGCATACGCTGGTAGACAGTGGAGTTTGAAGACAGAGGACTATCTCAAATACCTTTGAAATTCTCACTCATCCTTTTATTTACTATTTTATTTTTGAGATAGGGTTTCCCTGTAGCCCCAGCTGGCCTGGAACTCACTATGGAGACCAGGCTGGCCTCAATTTCACAGAGATTCACCTGCCTCTGTGCCTCCCAAGTGCCAGGACTAAAGGCACGCATCATTATGTTCAGCTTCACGTATCTATTCTTTCAACAAAAAGTCATAAGCTAACTTTAGAAAATTAAAACTACCTGGTATGGTGGTGCATGCCTTTAATCCCAGCACTCTGGAGGCAGAGGCAGAGGCAGGGGGATCTCTTTGAGCTCAAGGCCAGCCGGGTCTATGTAGTAAGGCCCAGGTCAGTTGGGGGCTACTGGGAGACCCTGTCTCAAAAAAAGAAGAAGAGAAAATTAAAACTAAGGCAAGAGCCTTAGTGACTTTCTCTAGGTTATACAACTTAGTGACAGAATTAGGTCTCTTACACACTGATCTCTTGATCATAAATCAATACTTACTGCTAGTGTAGAGGACTTTTGCCAGGGTCATCTCCAGGATGGCACCACGGCTCCCTTCACCAATCATGTGCAACTTTGAGGTTTAGATGTGGGGTTGGGGAGGAGGGAGAAAAAATGTTCATGTAATGTCCATATAAAACATGACTATTTTATGCAGATGAATGCCTACTAGATATTGGAACTATAGTAATATATATTATCCAACTGATGTTTTAGGTTACCCAGCACATTTGAGATCTGTTAAGTACCACTAGATAATTGACTACACAGATACATATTCATGTGTCAAGAAACACTTGACATAAGATCAAATTTAAGATCACCAGAATGATGTCTTCACTTGTATTGTCTATATATAATAATAAATTAGGGGGCTGCAAAGACGGTTCAGCAGTTAAGAGCCAGGTTTGATTCCTAGCACCTACATGGTGGCTAACAACCATCCCACTCCAGTACCAGGGGATCGGACACACTCTTCTGACCTCCGTGGGCATTACATCACACAGACTCATTTATATTCACATAGGCAATACACTCATACACACAAAAATAAAAACATTAAAAATAAACATCAATAAATGAGTTAACTGTTATAGAGGTACTAAGAGGAAAATGAATGCAATGTATTGGCATAATAAATAGGTTAAGTTACAAATGCCACCAACCTCATCTACCACAACCAGACCCAAAGTACTAATCCTTCCAGTTTCAATCAAGGAGTTCACCAGGCTGTGTCCTTTTTCAATAGTGGCAATATATAGTGATTTCTTTTCTCTTCTTTTAGTTGGAGGAAATTTTCCTTTGCTTCCAGCATATTCTTCAACAAAGAAACCGAGTTCTACACCAAAACTTGACAAACCTGAAATCTAGAATGTTAAACAAAAACACAAATTAAAAGTATAGTTACCAAGAACTCAGAGGGACTCTTTTAAAAAGATAAAGTTGTCATAATCCATGGGACCAGGTTACAGATTAGGCATACATATCTAAGAAATACTGTAAAGGTAAGGTGTTGATCTTTGCAAAATAAGTCAGTGCAACTTTTCAACTGCATAATAAACATGAAAATAAATTTCAACTGTCTTTAGTATAAAAAAAATCAGATTAAAGGGCTGGAGGAGGCTCAGAAGTTAAGAGCACATACTGCTCTTACAGAGGACGCTAGTTTGGTTCCCAGTGCCCATACTTGGCAGTTCACAACTGCCTATAACTCCAGCTTCAGAGAGATCAACACCTTTGGCTTCCATGAGTACCTGTACTCATGGGCACATATCTATATATAGGCATAACTGAAAGATAATTCTTCAATAAAAAAGACTGATTTATTTAGATAAAGTAATTAGTTAATTTCTGCTTGAAAAAGCAGGTCTAATATTAATAGAACACTTAAGATACACTTCAAACCATCAATTTACTAAACTACTAATTATTATTAAACCTATTAATAAACTATTAATAGGTACTTGAAGAACTATTAATAGGTATTACTTGAAGAGATTTTATATAAGTACTCTATGCTATTTTTGTATATCCTAAAAATAATTACCATGAGTCACAGTTAATAGTTATTACATTTATACTAATTTTTAGATCTTAACGGTATATTAGAAAATAGCAATTATTTAAAAAACACACACCTTTTCTTGGACAATTGCCACATATGGAAGGATCATTAAAACATCTTTCTGTCGGCAAAGTAGTTCTTGGAGCATTAAAATCTCAGCCACAAGAGTTTTTCCGCCACTTGTTGGCAAGGAATAAATTAAATTTTTTCTTTTTTGAACAGAATCCAATGTTAAACACGTGTGTTGCCATTCTGTGGAATTTAAAGAAAAACACAAAAGGAATTACTTTCCTCTTTCACATTCTCAAGAGTTTTCTGAGCAGAAAAATAATCAAGTATCTCCATGTGGTAATTATTCATATGAATAAATATGACTCTACTCAATGGTAAATACCTACAGTCCTGCATGTACAATGTACTCAGCCAGTGACTTACTTCAGACCTTGTCAGCAGTGTGGGCCACTAGCTACCTCAGTCAGCTGCAGACCAAGGTGTAAGCAGGACAAATGGCAGCCTGGAGGACCAGGGGTCATCCTCTACGGATCAGATGGGTAGTCTAAGGACCTGTTAAGTTTAGTCTTCTTGTGTTCTACAAGATTTAGCACTTTGGCTGCGGATGCAAGAGGATAAGTTCAAGGTTATCCTGGATGACTACATAGCCAGCCTAGGCTACATGGAAAAAAATAATAATGGAAATAAGTAATCTGACAGTGTATATCATCAGTTATTTACTCATTTTTCCTTAGACATTACCAGTACAATTAATTGATGTTCATTACAACTAATTTGACATGTCCTTGGCAAAGAATCTAACTTGGAAAACAATTATTCTATCTTGCCCTTCACCCTTTTTTTTCAAATTGATAAAGTGTTAAGTAACAGGGCTAGATTTACAGAGGCTGACAACTTCCAACAGCTGGGAACTATTATAAAACACAGTAGACTGAGTTCGAATCCTGTCCCAGCTGAGCATTACGGCACTGCCTACGCCAGTACTTGGGGGACAGAGGTGGGAGAATCATGAGTTTGAGGCTAGCCTGTGCTACACAATGAGATCTTGCCTCAAAACGTAAAGGCAGGGAATGTAGCTCAGTGACAGTTTGCCTACATCTAGGTCAGTTAAGTAGCACCACAAAATACATACCCCAGAAACAAAGCAAAAAAAAGCAGAGTCCTAAGTTCTGCCGTCAGGGAATTCATTTTGGCAGTAGATGCAGAACTAGCAGGAGAAAGGCAGAGGGAAGAAAGTTATCATCTACTTCAAGGATACCTGAAAACTGGTTAGCTCTCTAGGTAGGCCTTGAACTTGTTATGTAGCTGCAAATGACCTTGAAATCCTGATCCTCCAGCTTTCACCTCTTCAATGCTAGGATTTAGTGAACAATGGGCTGGAGAGATGGCTCAGGAGTTAATAGTACTGGCTGCTCTTGCAGAGGACCCAGGTTCAACTCCCGGCACCCACATGGTGGCTAACAACCCTCCATAACTCCAGCCCAAGGGGATTCACCACTCTTTTCTGACCTCCTGGGGCACTGTATGGTATGGGTGCACTTATCTACATGTAGGAAAGACATTCACGCTCATAAAATAAAAATATTTTAAAAACTGAAACATTACTCCTAGCATTAGACTGTTAATTCTTAAACTATGTGCTTCAAAATTTAGAATTCTTTAGACTTTATTATTTTCCTGTACTTCTGCTTCTCCAACCTATCTTCTGAGAATTCACATTTTCAAATAGTTCATAAACTCTCCAAAAGACTTCCAGAAATACTTATGAAGTGATGGCTGGTGGGCTGATCTCCGAGTATAGTAGCTGCCATACTTTGGTCTAAAATTGTATACTGAAATATATGCAAGGACCCAGGAGTTATGAAAAACATTACAAGACATATTATTACTACTGCAGCATTTTGTGCACTTAAGTCTTGGCTGCAATGTCTTTAAAGTATGTTTTGTCTTAACTAATAGTATTATTGACTTCTTTCACTTAAGATTCTGAGTAGTCAAAGTAATTTCAACAACTAAATTGTTAGAGAATTCAGAGCCAGTCAATCCCAAGAAAACTGTAAAACAGCTAAAATCAGAAAAAAAAAAAAAATCAGAAGCAGAGTGCTTGGGGACAAATGTTTCAGTGGTGTTGTCAATAGCAGATGGTGTAAGCTACTGAGGTCAGGGAAGGTAAGTCCTAGAAGTATCACTGGGTTTAGATACTTAATTCACTGCAACTTAAGTGAGGGCAAAGAATCCAGAATTTGAGTGGACTGAAAAATTATTCAGGTAAGAGACCTCGGGATAACTAGTTTGAACAGTATGCTGTGCAGGAGGGAAGAAGTCCAGCAGTGGCACAACCAGGATGCAAGGTTAAGACAGCTGATGTTTTCATTATTCCAGATGAGAGGCAGGACCATGGAAGCGCTTGCTTCTATTGATCTGAATACTATAATGACAGCATTTTTTTTTTTGTTTTGGCAAAAAGCATTACCATATAACTTTTCAATTCCTCTGAACTGAACATAAAGGTCTCTCACTTTGCTGGGAAGTGAATAAAAAGGACCACGATCATCTGATGATGACTCAATTGTTTTCTTAGCAACACTAATTTCCTCAGACAGGAGTGTCTCTTTGAGGTGTTTACTCCTAGAAAATATTGGTGTTTGGGCCTTGGCATTTCCAGTCATGGCACTTTTCAGATGATCTTTAACACTTCTCGTCCTACTCATCTTTGAAGTATCCCTGACTTTAGAAGTGAATTCAACATTTTGCTGGGGCTGTTCTATGTGAGTACAGGGCAATTCTTCATTGTGTGACTTCTTGTCTCTTTCTTCAGTACACTGATGACCTAAATCACTTGAAGAGTTCTGAAAACGTTCAAAGTATAACACTTGAGAAGGTGGTACATCAAACAAAAGATCATCTCCAGGATCAATAGAGACATCTTGACCACTCTGGTTCTTTGCATGCTCATTAGTTTTAGACCCAGGAAAGTTGTTTACAGCAGAAATGCTGAGTTTGTTTTGGATGCTTTCTGAACAAAGATCTTCGGTGGCAAAGTCTGTAACATGTTTTCTATGTTCAGGAGATTGCATATATTTCTGTTCTAAATCATCAACTTGAGCTAAAAAGGAGTTTTCTGTAAAGCTGTCATAGTCATCAAACATGTCTTCTTCACTGTCATTTTGCTAGAAAGGAAACAAAAATATACATAGAATATTTAATCTTTATTAAGAGTAAAAAGATCCAGCAAAGGGTTGTACCAAGTATATACCTATATGTAAGTCATCATATATATATAATCATTCTCAGATTAAAACAAACAGAAGCCCAGAGAGGTGAACTGATTTGTGTAAACAGGGTTTCCGAATTACTGTGGTGATACCAAGATCCTTTTTACTTTTATTTTTTGAGACAGGTCAGGTTCCCATACAGCCCATGCTAGCCTTAAACCTGACATGTAGCGGAGAATGACCCTGATTCTCTTGCCTACCTCTTGAGTGTTGGATTACAAGTATGCATCACTATGCCTACTTCTATGCTTTCCTGGGGATCAAATCTAGGGTTTTATGTAAGCTAGGCAAGCATTCTACCAAGTGAGCTACATCCCCAAACTAGACCAATAATACTGGGATTCTAAATTATTTTTGGTACTTAAGTTTGAACCCAGGGTCTGCACATAAGAGATGTGAAATAGGAGAAAATTACTGTTATAAAATTTAGATGATGTAGCAAGTTTATGCAAGTAACCAGCAGGGGCTGGAGAGATGGTTCAGCAGTTAGGAGCACTGGCAGAGGACCCGGGTTCGATTCCCAGAACCCTCATGGTGGCTAACAACTGTCTGTATCTCCAGTTTCATGGGAATACGACGCCCTCTTCTGACTTACGTGGGTACTGCATGACACGGGTGCATCTACCTACATACAGGCAATATACTCATACAGTAATATAAAAAAATTAAAAAAGAAAGTAACCAGCACATTAATATTGGTTTTATTAATAAAGTAGAAGCAGCAGCCATTTCGAAGGCTCGGCTTATGTCTCTGTCATGCCTCTTGGTTGCCCTGTGTACAATTTTTATGTCTGTGTTTGTGTGTGCTGGTCTACCGTTCACATCTACATAGAAATAGGGACAGCAATCAGTATCTCCTAAGTGCTGAACAAGGCTAGGTAGGACCAGAGGAAGAAACGAAGGCGCTTATCTAATCAATCAAGTGCACCTGGGAAGAAACTGGCAGCCTTTCTGCATTTCAAATCCGCGGCAGCTGTCTTCCAGCGGTTTCGGGAGGGGACTTGGGCGGGAACCATAGCTCTGGGGAACGAGGAGGTTGGGCTGTACCTGGCCGGGCATCAGGCCCATGGTTTTCCGCCGACGGCTTCCGGCCCCTGCTTCCTTCTCCGAGTCGGGGCCGGGCAGGGGCTGGGCTGCGGTGGGAGAGACACAGACTTCCTCTAGGCTACGGCGATTTCTTTTGCGGACCGACACCCGCCGGCGGATGCGGGGGCTGCCTTCCTCCATGGCTAGGCCCCGGCGTCATGCCACACGATCGCGACACGCCAGCTGCGGGTCCGCGTCTTGACCCACCCAGAACAAGACCCCAAATTAATTGCTACGGTCCTCGGACAGGACCGGATGCAGGTGCACAGGCGACAAAGTTCGCCTCTGCGCGGCCAAGAGTGTGCGTCACGTGACACCCGCCGGTGACGGCGGGAACCGAAAGGTGCTGCGCAGGCGCCGTGAAATCCCACCGATCCTTTCGCTTGTTCCTCACGTTCGTTCCCGGAACCTTTGAATGGAATCCCCGAGTCCATAGGGGAAGAGTACCGGAAGGGGCCAGTCGAGGCTATTGGGGAAAAAAGGAACGGAAGAGCAGGACCGAGGGACCATGGCCGCAGTGGTCGCTGTGTGCCGTGGTGGAGGGAGGAAGTTGGGAACCGTTGCTGCCTGCCTCGCGGATCGCGGGTCTTCAGCGGGTAACGTTTCCATTGTAGCGTTGCAACCTGGGCCTAGGTGCTGACATCGATGCCATCTTCGCCTGGTGAAACGATTTCTAGTCCAGTGTTTCTTTAAGACGGGTGGGAATACGTATTCTTTGGTGACTAGGATGTTAAAGCCAAAGGGGACTTGGAGATACTTTCAACTCTTTTAGACTGAAATTTTTAGTTCTGTGCTTTCCTAGCAACAACTTAATTCTGTGACTTAATTTACTTTTGGTGTGACGATACCTTTCTGTTGCTTCTCCGTACATTTGAATTAAAATATGATAACTGGGGAGAGGAGAGAGGGGTTTTGGTTTTTGTTTTAAGATTTTTATTTTTAACTATGTGTATGGGTTGTGTTCGGATATTTCTGAGTGCCAGTGTCTGTGGAGCCGAGAGGTGTGGATCCTTCTGGAGCTGGAGTTACAAGTAGTTGTGAGTCTCTGACATGGGTATTTGGGAATCAAACTCGGATCCTCTACAAGAGCAGTAGGCACCCTTAACTCCCGAGCCCTTTCTCCAGCCGAGGAGAGGTTTTGTAAAACAGGGAATATAAGCTTTTTTCCCAAAGCCTTGGGTGTCACACAGTTTGTTTTATTGTGCTCCAAATTTGAATTAAAGAATGTTAACCAGTCACTGAGTAAAAGGAAAATAATTGGGTTATTGGCATTTCTGTTTAATCGCAGTGCTGTGGAGAAGAGTTTGTTCACAGTATAAACAAGTAACCAGCAATGAGGACCTGGTAAGATTTCCTTTAATCTTGCTTAGTAAGGCGCTTACAAATATGGCCAAATTCTTATATTTTAGTATTTAGAGTTCGATTATATGGCAAAAAATTAAAATAATGGTTACTTTGAGCTTGGAAAGTATAACTTCCTGACTCTAGTCATGGGATTTGAAGGGAATTTTGACTCATGGCATTTGCTAGACCCTATTTTTCACCCTATATGATTTTGAGAATTGAGTAGACAAAATATTGTCAATTATGTAATGGAATTTAGAGATGATTTGGTCTTTGTCTCATCAGTTTTTGCATGCTACCTTGATAAGAGATCCAAATTAAAGTTTTACGCCAGGACACTGCATCAGCTGCTTCTAAACTGTCAGTGTATTTTAATGGGTTCAAAGTATACACATGGACTTGGGGCAGTTTGAGTTTTCTTACTACGGGCAAAACCCCAAAATTTGACACCTAAATCATACCATATAAAGTATTTAGCCTAGTGCTGAACAGGAATATAGTTAGTCATTATGTGTGAACTGAATATAAGCTAGATTAAGAAAATTTAAGGTGGTGCTGGAGAGGTGGTTCAGTGATTAAGAGCACTGGTTGCTCTTTCAGGGGACCTGGGTTTGATTCCTCCCACCCACATGGTGGCTAGCAACCATTCATAATTCCATTTCTAGGGAATTCTCATCTCTACAGGCACTGCATGACACAGGTGCACTTACATACATGCAGGCAATACACTCATACACATAAAATAAAAATAATATTAAATGAAAAAAAAACTTAAGCCAAGCTAGGCATGGTGGTGGTGCACACACATTGTAATCCCACACTTGGGAGGCTAAAGTAGGGGGAGCTGTTGAGTTGGAGGCCACCGTAGGCTATAAATAAATAAACAACAAAAAAAGAATGATTCTCAGTTTTTTGACCAGGATTAAATATATTTTTTTTAAAAAGCAAGAAAACAAAGCTTAAGAAACTGTTAATACCAAGGGATTTGTCTAGTCAGATGTACATCCATCTTAGTCATCTAATCCACCCTCCATAGTATAAGTAAATAAAGGAAACATACTCTTCTTTTTTCCCATGGAAGTGCTGATGAAAATTATGTATCTTCTCTACAGAAAAAAGGCTTTCATACTAATTTGTTATAATTACAGGAGATCATAAATTTCAAAGTTGTTTCCAAATTAAGACTGTATCAAGCTGTGGTAGTACACACTTGGGAGGCTCAGGCAGGAGGACAGCAAGATTGATGACAGCAGCTGGGGTGGCACAGAATCTGTTTCAAAAAAGAAACAAAATGTATATTCGTGGGATATTAAAGTTGAGAGGAGACTGAGAGGAGGAAGAGGTCTAATGAGAGGGACAAGAGAAGGTGATGGAATATATATCCTGTCATAAAAGAAAGGGGGATTATTTGGGACCATCAAGAGGGGGAAAGGCAGGATGTGTGAGGGCAGTGGGGGAAAGTAAGAACAAAGTTTAATTACAGGTGTATTCATACATATTAAAAGAACGAAAATGCCTCTAAACTGGAGCCAACTATTCTTATAGTAGGAGGAGGCAGTGTGACAGACATCGAGGACAGAACAGGCAGAAGGGCTCCCATGCCAATTTATATAGCAGTCCATACAGTTGACATCAAAAAACCTTTAATGACAGTAAGCCATAGGGCATTACCTATTTATAAAATGAAATAGTGAAAATACTCCCGCTAGAGAAACATGGGGATGGTTAAATTATTTAGCAGTTAAGCTAACTTAGGAATTGGATATTACTGACTGCACAGTTTTTCTTAAGAGTTAGACCGAATTAGTTTTTTTAAAAATATTATTTTATTTTCTGGGCACGAGTGTATTGCCTGGATATATGTAGGTTTACCCATGTTAAGCAGTATCTGCAGAGGTCGGAAGAGGGCGTTGGATTGCCCTGGAATTGGAGTATAGGTGGTTGTTAGCCACCATGTACGTGCTGGGAATCAATCCCAGCTCCTCTGCAAGAGCAGGCTCATGCTTTTAAATGCATCTCTCTAGCCCCTGAATTAGTTTTTAAATGATATGGTTTAGTCTGTAGTCCAAGCAAAGCATTTGAACAAAGAATCACACTTGGTTTTTCCCAGAAGCCCTTTTCTACAGAAATGATACTTTGTTTCAGAATCCCTGATAAAGTAATTCCTAAGTTATATTGGCACAAAAATATGTATGTACCTATGGATTTAAATGCAGTTGTAAGCTTTTTTTCAACTCAAATTAACACATTTTATCATGACACTGTTCTTTTACCCTAGCCCATTGCAATGGAAAACCCTTATAAGGAGCCTCTTAAGAAATGTATCTTGTGTGAGAAACGTGTAGATTATAAGAACGTGCAGGTGAGGAATGGTTTTACTTCTTATGACATTGGACTTGAGTTTGCCCGAAGAGAATCATGTATTTTATACCAGGTTTTATGCAGAGGTAACTGTTTTAGCAACTCCATAATATCAAATTTGGTTAGAATTTTATCTTTTTGCAGTTCTGAGCCCTCCTTCACTATTATTTCAGTTTACTGTTTTTCTGTTTGAAAGGTCTCACTAGAGCAGTGATTCTCCATTGATAGGCATGAGTGCTTTGGGGAAATCTCTAGTGAAGTTGACCCTTGCAGTTCACTACCATATGTTATTGCTTCAAATATTGTCTCTTTAAGCTCCCAGAAAATTAGAGGTGGCAAATTTGGGGAGAGTGAACGGTGTTGTAGTTAAGTATTTTGACAGTAGGATAAAATGATAAGCTGTCTTTGAGGGAGAAATATAAGAAATTATAAAAAATACAACACAGTAGGAAGAAGTTGCAAAGAGCCAAGTACCTAGAAAATGTTAATAAAATGTTTCATAAAAATAAGTTACAGTAAATGTATGTCTTGAAGAGTTCACTAGTCTGATCATTTATCTTCACGGTTATATGACTGCTTATCATGCTAGATGAAATTTTTAGTGACTTCCTGTAAGTGACAGTATTTTAGATACCCATGAAAGTCAATAGTTTACCACTGAATGAATACACTGATTAATCTGGTACTTGGTCATACAGACTTTTTTGGTACATTAGATGTGAACTTTTAAAAAGGTGGTTTGTTAACATTTGATATTACATGTTATTAACTTCGTCTTAAATCTTTATGTAGCTTGAAGATCATGTATAAAGCTTTTTTAAAAATTCTTAATTCAGAGTTGAATAACAAATATACTAATACAGCTTTTTTCTCTCCAAATATAACTCAAAAATAGCTTTTGTCCCAGTTTATTTCTCCATTTACTGGATGCATTTATGGAAGGCACATAACAGGTATGTTTTTAACCTTAGAAATTTAAATGCTGACAAGAATTACATCAACCTGTTGTTATTTCAGAAAACTGACGAATGTTCAATTCCTGCTCTAAGTCACTATTAAACCAGATAGATGTTACAGGAACTGAAATTAGGTACTTGGGGAAAGTTTTTTTCAGCCTCGTGGGTTATTAATCTTTTTACTCTAAAAACACTGGTTGCTCTTGTAGAGGACCCAGATTTGGGTCCCAGATGGCAGCTAACAACTGTCCATTAACTCTAGTTCTGGGAGATCCAGTGACTTCTTCTGACTCCCACACATGCAAGCAAAACACATACATAAAATAAAAATAATAAAATATTTAGAAAAAAAGAAATTTTGTCTTTGAAAAATTATGTCCTTGGGGTTAGCAGTTAAGAGCACTGGCTGGTCTTCTAGAGGATCATGCCCTCTTCTAACCTCTGTGGGCATTGCAGCCGTGTGGCACACCTACATATATGCAGGAAAACCACTCAGACAACATTAAAAAGAATGTTATCCTTGATATTAAGAAGTACATTATCATTCCTAGACTAAAACTTCAGTGTTTTAAGGATTTTTATTCTTTTATGAGAATGAATATATTGCATGCATGCATTTCAGTGCACCTATGTAGTGAAGTGCCCTTGGAGGTCAGAAAAGGGCATCAGATCCCCTGGAGCTGGAGTTATGGACAGTTGTTAGCTGCCATTTGGGTGCTGCGATTTGAACACAGGTGTTCTGCATTTGAGCTGTAATAGCAGAATTGAATGTTTATGAGAGAGACCCACAAAATATAAAGTATTTACTATTATGGCTCTTCCCACAGAAAAATTTGTTGACTTTTAACTTAGAAAATAGTCGTAAACTTAATATTGGCATGTTCTTATGAATAAGACAATCCCCCCCGCCCCAATTTTTGTAGGTCTTTGTGGAAAAAAGCAGAAAGAAATAGCAAAAGCAATTAAGAGAGCTCAGATAATGGGTAAGTATACCTGAACAAGTCAATTAAACTAGTACAGATTTTGTTCATTTCTTTTGTAAAGAGCTTTAATTATCTTTTTACAGGGTTTATGCCAGTTACATACAAGGATCCTGCATATCTCAAAGACCCTAAAGTGTGTAACATCAAATATCGGGAGTAAATTTTATAAGGTTATAGACAATGTATTTGTAAGTGGCTGTGTGTCAGTACTGATTGAGTAGAAAGCATTTCAGCAGATAGGAAGAGATGTTTCCTCTCCATACCAGTGAGTGTTCTCTGGACCTACTGCTTAAAATGCCAATGCTCATTACATCGTATATATTTTGAATAAAAGTGGTATTTATGATTTTCATGTGTAGTGCCCCACATTACTGATAATGGAAAAGGAAACATGTAAGGGAGACTTGTATTAGAATTCTACTTTAGCTCAGATTCTGTTCTTACAATTCAGATTTTAGGGAAATGGATTTAGGAAGGTGGGATGCTTGTTTGAATCCCACATGATTGGCTGTGGAGTTAAGAATTGCCTGGAGCCATTTTCTTGAGCCTTTTGTTTCTGCTGTGTGTGTGAGCCTGTGCACATACCTATGGAGGCTGGTGGCTGAATTGGGGGGGGGGGGGGTCTTGCCTCAGTCATTCTCTTTTTAAATTATATTTGTGTGTGCCAGGCCAGGATGGGGGCATTGAGATGGGGGCAGCACATATGCCACAGTGTGCCTATGGAAGTTAGAGGACAAATTTCACCAGATGGTTCTTTCCTTCCACTGTGTGGAGTCTGGAGATCCAGCTCAGGTCGTCCGGCTTGGCAGCAAGTGCCTTAACTTGCTGACCCATCTCCCCAATTCATACACCTTATTCTGAGTCAAGGTCTGTCATGAAGCCTGGAGCTTCTCACTTAGGCTAGACTAGCTGGCCAGCAAGCCTGAGGGATTCTTTTGCTTCCACCTCCCTCAGTACTGGGATTACATGTGCACACTACTTATGCCCAGTTTTTGTGTTTTGTTTTCTTTCTTGCCTGTGTGTGTGAAGACAACATCTGGGAATCAAGTCTTTTTTCTACCCTGGCATCTTGGAATTGAATGGAGGTTGTCAGGCTTGTGCATCCAGCGCTCTTACTGTGAACCATCTCACCCAGCCCTGGCTTCTCCTTTATTAACGTAGGTGTTGGGGATCCAAACTCAAGTCCTCACAGTTGCATGGCATTTTACTGACTGAGCTATCTCCCAGGCCCTTGGAGGAGTTATTTCCTAACTAGCAAATGCTAGTTGTACCTGGTTAAGAGAGTACTATTTTCAGATATGTACATTGGAATGGACAGTGGGCTAGTTACAGAAAGACAAAGTATGTATTTCTGGACAAATCTGCCCTTAAACAGATCATGTTCTTTACACAAAAGAATGATGCATAATCTACTTTCAATCATCTTCACTGTGAGGTAAGTAGGATCAATTGATAACTAGTTCTCCTCCTATGTTTAATAACAGTTTACTTGTGTCACCAGTAAAACACAACCCAGCAATCTGCACAAACTATCCCCGGGTATTAGGTGGCTTCAAACCACCTCATGGTAATTAGTGCAAGATTATAGTTGAATACTAGATAATAATTTTCTCAAATAATTTCTCTGGAAAGTAATTGGTGGAAGAAGAGGTGCTATAGATTATGTTCAGTGAGTGAAGACTGTATGAACACTTCACAAACACATTGAGTTTTGTGGGAGGGTTTTTTTTTGTTTGGAAATGGGATCAACTTTCCTAATTTCTGGGCTCATATGATCCTCTGGCCTCAGCTCCAGGAGGAACTTGAGACTACAGACACATAACCGCAACCAACTCAGTGTACTTTATCATCACTTATTTACTTCCTTTTATGGTTATAGCCAGGTGTGGTGGCACATGCCTTTAATCCCAGCACAGGGAGGCAGAGGTAGGAGGAATATGTGAGTTCAAGGTGAGCCTGGTCTACATAGTGAGTTCCAGGCCAGCTGGGACTACAGAAGGACCCTGTCTCAAAAAGACAGAAGTTTTTATTTACGTGTTTGTGTGTGTGCCATGTGTATACTAGTGCCCTCAGTACCTCAGAAGTGGGCACTGAATCTCCTGAAACTAAACTTGGGTCCTCTGGAAGACTAAGCACTCTTAACCACTGAAACATCTCTTCCACCCCTTAAATAAGAATATTAATGATTTGTGATCCCAGCACCCAGGTGGCAGGTGGACTGAGGTCAGCACAGTCTACATACTGTGTTCTAGGCCAGCTAGGGTTACATAATGAGACCCTGTCTCAACAAAATTTTACAAACTTTAAGTATTTATGACATTTATTGTCTGTGGGATGGGGGTGGTACACACGCCATGGTGTACACGAGGAAGTCAGGACAACTTGTAGGAGTCAGTTCTCACTTTCTACCATACTGCTCCCAGGGATCCAACTTGGGTTATCAGAATTAGTAGATGCCTTTATTTGCTGAGCCATCTTCCTGGCACAAGTTTACAAACTTTATGCTGCTTTCCATGCTGTGATAATAAGCCTAGTGTCTTTTCCAGTTTGAAAGAATGTTCTAGTTTAAACAAATGTATCCATTTGAGCCTTTCCCTCAACAGTTTGGGGTGGAAGAATACACTGAAAGGTTGTGCTTTGAAATAAAAGCATTCCACTAGAATGTAGCTCAGCGGTAGAACAGTTGCCTACCCATGTGCCCTGGGTTCAATTCCAGCACCACAAAAATATAAAGGCCCAAAGCATCTTAAGTATTTATATATATATGACTAGAGGTCAGGACACTAGAAAGGGGTCACGAGATGGAGAAGAGTGGGTGGAGAAGCCAACAAAACACATTAGAGTTGAAAGTGGGAGGGGGAATTACTGGGTGCAGAAGGTACAGTGGGTGGACAAGAAGGGGACTGTAGCTGAGAACATGTACAGACGTTTACATAGCATCAGATGTAAGAATTTTTAAATACTTTATAAAACATGCAGAACTCATTTACATATTAATGTAAACAGGTGAACCGTAAAAATAATGTATCCATAATTATGAATAGCTGACTATAGTACAAACAATCTTTTCTGTATTACTATAAGTAGGCTGCAGTAGAAATAAAAATAGCCTTTCCCTTAGCCAAGTCAAAAATCTCATTTTAAAGAGAATCAAAATGTAGGAGACCAAGGATATTCACCGTCATCTGTGCTCTCAATCTCTGTATCTGGGCTGTTTGTTGTGGAAGCTTTTTCTTGATTACTGCTGGATGTATCTGTCACAGACTGCTGGTTTTCTGTCTCTAACAGCCGTGCTTTCTTCATGTACCATCGATCATGTGTGCCTACAGTTTTACGTTTAATTGTCTGGGGTGCAGAAGCTGGACTTGCTTCAGGAGTATAAATGTATTCTACCATTAAAGTCAGGTTGTCCACCATATCAAGTTGGTGGTTGGTGTTACATCTACTTTGAGAAATATGTCTATTTTTCAAGGAAATAACACAAGAATGAAGAACTTCAGAATCTGGAAAAAAGGTTCGTAAAGCCTGACAAAGAAAAATGTTTTCCGGAGGGTTATCGTGGACATTCTTCTCTCCTAAAAAGTATAAAATAAGAGCTCAGCATGTATTTGGTTCACAGATCTTTTATATAATTAGCTATATGTCAGTAAAGATTTCAAAAGATTGTTCAGAATGAGAATGACTTCCAAACTCCTACTTATACACTACAATATTCTAAGAAAACACTGAGTTTTATGCTCTAGTATCAGTAGTACAGCACACCTCCTACAGAGCCATGTTCTTTGTATCAGTATAATCACTACCTTTAATCCCGATGTGGACTAATTCATAGTATGGCTTGTCACCCAAGCCATAATTTACAAGAGGGAGAAAAGCATGAAAGGACAACTGTGTTCATTTGTTGCTTACGTTCTGCTTTAATCCGTGCTTGTTGCTTTTTTCTAGCTTTTAATCTGTTTACATCCATTACTAGTTTCTCTACTTCTCGTTCACTTTGTTCAACTTTTTGGCATACTCTCTGCAAAATAAGCACACAGATTTTAAAAATTAGAAGTTTTGTACTAACAAGAGTCTAGACTCAAAACACAATTCTCAGTAGTCTAGAATATAAAATACTATTTGCCTTTTATATGCATTTATTTTTTAATTTTATTTTATGTGTACATGTATATCTTACCACATTTGTGCCTGGTTTCTATAAAGGCCAGAAGAGCTTATCAGATCCCCTGGAACTGGAGTTACAAGCTGTCATGAGCCACTATGTATGTGCTGGGAATCAAAACCAGGTCCTCTACAAGAGCAACAAGTACTCTGAACTGCTGAATTATCTCTCTAGCCTGTAAAATTTATTTTTATTTGGTACTTTTGGAGGACCTCAATAAAAAGCAGTGCATTTTGTTTTACAGGCAATGACATATTTTTTGGACGGATTAACTTTCCATTTTCATGTCCTTACCAATACCAGACGTTTCCTTGGAAATAGATATAAAAGGGAATTCACTCTGAAACAGAAATACAGGGCTAGCGACACAGCTCAGTGATAGAACACTTGCCTAGAATGTGTGGTTCAAGCCAAATTATGCACCCCTGCACACACACATAACTCCACAGATCTGAGAGGCAGAGATACATGCTGTGATTAGGAGGTGGAGAAAGGATCAGGAATTCAAAATCATCCTTGTCTGCATAGACAGTTCAAGACCAGTCTGTGCTACATGAAGGCTTGTCTCCTAGCACACAAACCACCCTAACAATAAATGAAACAAAAACAAGTGAATATATTTTAGTGCTATAAAGGAAGCCATGGAAGATTTAAAATCTCTAAGAGAGAAATTAACTTTTGAAAAGCAAACTGACCCTTTGTGTCTTAGTTTGAAAAGAACACTAAGATAATAGATGTGCACTACCACACCTAGTTTATGTGATGCTGGGGATCAAACCCAGGCCTTTGTGAAATGTTAGGTAAGAATTCTATCACCTGTGTCTACATCCCCTGCCCACTGCTTGCTTTTAAAAAAGCCTTACTTCCCAAGAGTTGTTTCGAGCAATAACTGAGTAGAGCGGGAACATTAGTGCAAGACCATGCCTCTAGAACAGCTCTGAGGCATAACCTTCAACTAAGGAGTCCTCATCAACCTAGGTGAACTTTCGTAGAATGCTATTATAATCTGAGGCTCTTCCTAACCATTGTTTTCTGTCCCTTTCTCATGGGTCAAATTTGTGCTGTAGTCTTCAAGTCTGTTCTTCCTACTCTGCTTTATCTTTCAGTGGCCCAATATTCTCTTGCACTTCTTACTGCCTCACTGAGTATTTTTAATAAAGACAGACTGAAATGGTAGTTGTGCTTCTAAATATTTGCTTCTTTATCTTATAAAAAGTGTATGAATCTGCAATGTGGTATTTCATAAAATGTACTATGCAAATGAACTCTGGGTGCAAATGGCATGGGAGTTCTGAAAGACTTCACCCTTTTTCTGACATTTTTCCTTTTGCCAAAAGATTATATCTCAAATGAAAGCTGCTACCTGGGGTTGGAGAGATGGCTCGGCGGTTAAGGGCACTGGCTGCTCTTGCATAGGACCCAAGTTCAGTTCCCAGCAAGCACACGGTGGCTAACAACCATCCTTAACTCTAGTTCCAGGGGATCCAACACCCTCTTCTGGCCCCTCAGGCATTGCATGCAGGACACGGACACACACACACACACACATGGACACACACACACATATGCAGGCAAAACACTCATACACATAAAAAAATAAAAGAATAAAACCTTTTTCTTTTTGAAGGGTCCCTCTGTAGCTCTAGCTGGCCAAGAACTCATGTAGACCTGGCTGGCCTCAATCGCACAGAAATCTGTCTGCCTCTGCTTAAACACAGATCCTGTAATGAAAGTGACATCTGAAACAACTATGGCCACCAAAAATGATACGTATAGTCACCAAATGTGGTGGTGCACACCTTTAATCCAGCACTCAGGAGGAGGCAGAGGCAGATGATCTCTGTAAGTTCAAGATCAGCCTGGTCTACATAGCAAGTTTCAGGCTAGGCAGGGCTACATAGTGAGACCTTATCTTTTAAAAAAAGAAAGAAAAAAAAAAAGATAAAAGTAAAAAGAAATAGCTACAAGCTGGGCATAGTAGCACACACCTTTAATCCCAGCACTCTGTGAGATCAAGATCAGCCTGGCCTACAGTGTTCCAGGCCAGCTGTGTCTAGCTGTGGTCTTCCTACCTAGTCTCAAAAAGACTGGGGGAAAAAAAGGTGTAGCCACTATATAATGAAAGCAAAATTAAGACTTGCATAAGTTGTTCACCACTGAGATTGTGGTCTCCATTATGGCAGCTAACAAAACACAATCTATCCAATAAGTATCAAATTATCCATAAAAAAACTGATAGTGATCTATTTGACACAAACTCTACAGAGGTCTTTAAGTGCTTCATGCTAACATACCTTTAATTCTTCTTGTATAGAAGTATACATTTCATTTATTTTATGTACCTCCTTTAAAGATCCATCTTCATTAAAAAACTCAGAGCTGTAAAAAAATATTGGGGTTTACCTGAGTAATGTACACAACTTTTCAGCAGACAAGTCTAGAAGGAAATGTGGAGATGGCAGTACTGTAGTTGACATGAGTATTCATCTAATGCCTACTCCTTTCATTTTCAATGTTTATGTAATAAAAATCTTACCTGTGTGTTTTCACTGCTCTGCTAAAGCCAGCAGATGTACAGGAAGCTGATTCTGTTTTATAACCCAGTTGCTCAGACATACCCAGATTGGTAACCACCAAAGGTACCCTATAAAAGAGTCTGATGACATTTTTAAAAAGTTTGAAATATTAATTCAAAAGAATAGCATTTACATATCAGAGTAGACTACTTTCCTCCTACTAGTACTTAACAAGATATAGTTTCTCCACATGGGCCAACTTGAAGGAACTAGCTTTTAAAAATTGAGAAGTAGGCTGAGCACAGTGGCACATGCCTTTAATCCCAACATTCAGGAGGCAGAGGCAAGCAGAACTCTTGAGAATTTGAGGCAGGCTTGGTCTATAAAGTCAGTTCCAGGTCAGCCAGGGCTATATAGTGAAACCCTGTCTCAAAAACAAACAAAAAACCAACCAAACAAAAAAAGTTGAGAAATCTATACAGTATAAAAAAATGGTGTGAAAAAATATTTTAATGGCTATTTTACTTGATCATTCACATGTAAAATTAAGACTACCCCAGAGGCTGAGAAGGAAAGTGGTGAGTTAAAGGTATTGTGGACAACATAGTTGATACCTTGGGTTTGTTGTTCTTGTTTCATTTTATTAATATTATCATTTGTATGTTTATAATGTGTTTGTCTCTGAGTGCCACAGTATGTGGAGATCAAAAGACAGATTTTGGGAGTTGGCTCTCTCCCTCCACCAAGGGTTCTGGAGATTGAACTCAGATCTTTAGGCTTATGGAGCAAGCATTTTTACAAGCTGGGTCATCTCGATGGATCTTTTAGGAGACAGGATCTCAGATAGCCAAGGCTAGTTTTAAACTTGCTATACAGCCTAGGATAACCTGGTAACTCCTGATCCTGCCTTCACTTCCCAAGCATAGGAATTACAAGAATACACCATCCATGCATGGATGAGGAGCCCTCCCCTACTGGTCTTGTTGTTGAGACAGGGTCTTCCTGTAGCCCCGGTCTGGCTGCCTCTGCCTCCCAAGTGCTGTGATTAAAGGCATGCACTACCCCTTTTGTAAAGAAACATTCTGTGTTGGGGACAAAGCTCAGTGGTAGCATTCTTGCCTGCCAAGTGTAAATCCCTGTATTCTCAACCCTCTAAAAAGGCAGAACAAATTAAATATCCCTAGTATAAAAATTTGACACAAGCTTTTATGTAAACCACAGTGACCTCAAATACTCAATTTTTGTGTTTCTACGTACTGGGATTAGAAGTGAACACCACCACAAGTTTCAGCACTGTCACATGGAAAACTTCTTGTAAGGCTAAGGCAAGAAGATTATGAGTTCAAAGCCAGACAGGCATGCATATATATATATATATATATATATATATATATATATATAAAATTCTGGCTCAGTTTGGCTTATACAGTGAGACTGTGTCTCATGAAAATATATCATAAAACAAAGGGAAAATTTCCTATCTGTCCTCATGTGACAACTCAAAATCAAAACACAAGGTCAGAGCCTTGTATAGTAACCCATTATCTGTAATCCAGCAACTAGGGAAGCTGAGGCAGGAAGACCTCAACTTCAAGGCCAGTCTAGGCATACATTGTCTCAAAAAAACTGATAAAACCCATTTGGAACAAAAATAGTCTTATAGGTTATGTGTACATGGTATAAATGAATTATTTGTTTAGATTTGAGTCTATCCCATTTCAAAAGTATTATGGTTAAGATCTATCTTACATGAACAATGAAATGAATCTTAATTGGCATTCTTTTAACTTAATTCTTAAATTCAATGAGAACTTTATATATCCTAAGGGCAGTCCCTGTTAGCCTTTCTATGTTGCATCATCAAAATGTTATTAAAGCTCAAATGCCCAGCTTTTGATTAATACCCCAAATAATCCCCCATCAGTATCCCAAATAAATACTTTTTTTCCACTATAAGTAGGAAATAACAGCAAATTTTTAGTTGCAGACTACAAGTCATCATTCCATACTGAGCTTCCATTTCCCTGCCTAACCATTTTCTCATCTATAATTAAGAGACAGTAAGATCTAGTTCACAGTTTTACTATGACAACCTAATGTAACATTTTATGAAAACAATAAACTACAAAAGGTACTATAAAAATGTTAGGAATTTTTTTTCTACTAGCGAAACTAGTTACCAATCAACCAGCATTTACCCTTTCTGTGGTTTATATAAGGCATGTTCCAGGCAATGAGTGGAGCAACTTTCTGTTGTTATGCTTGGTGTTAACAGCAGAAAAACAAGTTCTTGGCTTGAAAAATGCTTCTGTAAGTTTTTGTGAAGCAATCGTTCTCTAAATGTCATTATCTGATCTGAATGACGACGGAATTTGTACCAACCTACCACAGTCTGGAAGAGAATACAGAAAAAATTAAATGTATATTGGTTACAATTATTACTGCATGTCTTATTATAGTTTAGCAATAGAACTGATGTTCTTGAGTCAGGAGTTCTAATAGCCCTGTAGATGTAGCTTGCAGGAGGCTGAGGCAGCAGAACTGTGATTTCAAAGCCAGCCTGGGCTACATATCTAGACCTTCCTAGTCTCAAGGAAGAAAACAAAACAAAACAAAAAAAACCCTGACAGCCTTAAAATGGCTTTTTAATTGTTCAGAAAAGTTTGGGTTATAATAAATAATGTACTTATACACTTTATAAAGTATAAAAACTGACATTCTTTCCATTACCTGAGAGGTTACTATTTTAATGCAGAAATCTCTTAATCTCTTTGGGGTGAGGGGTGCAGGGTCTCATGTATCCTAAGCTGGCCTCAAGCTCTGCATACAGTCAAGGATGATCCTGAACTGATTCTCCAGCCTCCACCTCCCTAGTACTGGGATTAAAGGCATGTGCCACTACACCTGTTTGTTTTTTTGTTTTTTTTTTAAGGTACCAGGGATGGAAGTCAGGGCTTTGTGCATGCTAGGCAGGCACTCTACCATCTGAGCTCCTTTTTGTAAAAAAACAAACAAAAATCTGCTATCCTGCAATCCTCCTTAGTCAAAATTTACATGAAAGAAACAAGAATACCACTGTTTCATGTAATAGTTACTCCCTGAAAACACATTAATATCCTACGCAGTTTTAAAATCTGAAAGGTTTTATAACCTGTAGCATGCAAACAATTATGACTAATATTAACAAACCGTTTTAAACTGTGAAGATAATTCTCACTTACTGAACAGTAATTGTAACACAAAAATAACCAGTGTATATCTGCAAATTAAAGTGAAGAACTTAGAATTGTTTCTGCATCTGTAATCTCAGCAATTGAAAGGATAAGGAGAAGGGGCACAAGTTCAAGGCCAGCCTTCGATTTATAGGAAGGCTATGTCTCAAAACTAAACAAAACCAAAACCATTCTTTTTAAAACTAAAATGTATATTTATAGGTATACTTTTTATATAACCAAATATAATTGAAAAATTTTTATTGGAGGCTAGTAAGTGGTTAAGATCCCTGGCTGCTCTTGAAGAGGATCTGGCTTTGGACATGGGTACATTTATATACATAGAGGCAATACATTCACACACATAAAAAAAATAAATTTAAAAAGTTTTTATTGCACTTTACAGTGTGTTTATGTGTGATCATGTGGGCATATGCATGTTACACAAGTGTGGAGGTCTTGTGGGAGGGAGTCTGATCTCTCCTACTGTGTGGGTCCTGGGGAATGAACTCAGGTTGTCAGGTTTGACAGCAGGTGCTTTGCCTTTGCTGAGCCAACTTACTGTTTTATATATATATATATATATATATTATATATATATATATATATATATAAATTTAAACTTTAACCATTTTTTTAAACTTATATTTGCTTATGTATTTGTGTGTGTGTATATGTATATGTGTTTGAGTGCTTTACTTATGTGGAGGTCAGAGACAATCCACAGGATTCAGTACTTTCCCTTCACCATAGGGATTCCAGGGATCTAACCTAGGTTGTCAGTCTTAGTCACAGGTACCTTTACCCACTGTGCCATCTCACTGGCCCTAAAAAGTACAACTATTTTCAATAAAGAATATTTTCTGAAAAACAAACAAACAAAAAAACCCAAAAAACTTACGAGGGAAATGAATCCAGGACTTTAGGGAGGCTAGGCAAGCACTTGAACTATAACCACAGGCTTGTTTCAGTTTTTTGGTTTTTTTTTTTTTTTTTCAATGTTATTATTAGACAGGGTCTCAGAAGGTTACCTAGAATAGCCCCAAGCTTGAAATTCTCCTGCCTTAGCCTCCCAGTACCTGGGATCACAAACATGTATGCACAGTGTCTGGAGGAAACCTCATTTACTGAGTGTACTTTCATTCTCAGGTCAGAGTTGTGTGCCACCATCTCCAGTGACTGTAACTTCTTTTCCTCAATTTATTTTTATTTTTAGAGATATAAAATCTTAAGAAACAAAAAGGGGTACCTTGAAAAATTTGGGATTGGGGTGAAACCTATCTTGACAATTCACTGATTTTTAACTAAATACAAAGTATGTGGAGGATTTAAATTGATTGCTGTATAGCAAAGTATCTCTGTATTTATGAAAAATAACTGCAAAGCCAGACTCAGTGAATATTATACTTTAAGTTTCAGCCACTTAAATTCATCATTTTGAGACTAGATGGTAAAATCCTACCTCAGAAAGGAAAACAGTGTAGTAATGTAAAAATAACAGAAATGGATTAAGTCCTAGAATAAATCATACTGGAAGAAGGGGTAGTAAAACCAATCCAGAACACAGAGATCAGTGCAGACTAGCACAGTCAAGGAGAGAAAGACGGACATTGTTAATGACTTGTTTTGCTTTCAGAGAAACATCTCTATTTCTGGAAAGAACAAGCCTTTTCTTACATGCTTAATGATTACCATAAAGACAAATACTGTAAAAGCTTTTATAGTTTTAGGAATGCCAACTACTGCAAACAGTACCAACAAAGAAATGGTAATACCTTTTTGACATTTGAAAGTATTTTCTTCAGTGCATGTTCATTTACTTCACCTGAAGAATTATAAAAGCTATAAAAACCAAAATTAAAGACATTTCAAGTAAGCTAGAAATTTAAATAATTTTAATAGCATTTAAAATTTTATTTACTCCTAACCCATACTACCCAACCAAAATCCATACCTGCTTGCCTATCATGAACTCCTAAAATAAATAATAGAGTTCATAAATTAACACTTAAAATGACAGAAACATGAGATCCATAAGCAATAAGAAGAGAGTAGAAAAACTTCAAGAAGTTTGCCCATCGCAAATTTTAATCTAAAACAGGAACAATAAACTATCCATTAAATATAAGTATTAGAAAGTTAAGTTCACACAGTCAGTTCACATTTCAGTTTACTTACTCATAACTGATAACTTGGGGCTAGAGAGATGGCTCAGCCATTAGGAGCACTTACTGGTCTTCCCAAGGACCAGTTCATCTTTCAGCACCGACATGGCTACTAACAACCATTCATAACTTCAGTTTTCTGTCCCCCGAGGGCATTAAGCACTTGGTGCACTTACACACAGGCAAAACACTCATTCATAAAAATAAATAAAAATTTAAAAATTTATCAACACATAACAGGCACTGAAGCATAGTAACAAATGGAACATTTATTCATTGTTAATTCCAAAAGCTGTATTTTTAAGAGGCAGTGGTTTCTGGGGGAGTTAGGAGTGTAGAAGAGAGGTTGATATTGGTTTAGTACCGTGGTCTTTCTAGTTGGAAATGTTTAAGATAGAATTAGAATTCTAAATAATTCCAAAGCATTTACTTCTCATGTTCTCATTCTATAAGACAGACTGCAAGTAACAGTTCCTTGTGTGTGTATGTGTGTGTGTGTGTGTGTGCAGGTATGGGTGTGTGAAGGTGTGTGCACAGGGAAATCAGAGGTTGATACCGAGAGTCTTCCTTATCACTTTCCATCTTACTTTTTAGGCAAGGTCTCTCACTGAACTAGAAGCTCATCAATTTGGCTAGATGGCTGGCTAATGAGCTCCAGGGTCAGCCTGTCATCCCTCCTCCATCCCTCCCAGCCCTAAACACTAGGGTTACAGAAACAGGTAGAATTTATGGGGGCATTGGGGATCCAAACTCAAGTCTGTATGCTTGTGTGGCAGGTACTTTAACAATGGAGCTATCTCCTTATTTGCTTCTTTTAGCATTAAGAGTAACAATATTCTTTTCTATGACAGTGAAATGCTGAACAAAATCCTATATAAATTTATAAGCTTTTATTGATAATCCTGACATCTATACTGAAAATATTTACATACAACTTTTCAACTATATCCAAGCAGGTGAAGTTTTTACTTAAGAATTTTCCCATTAAGCCATGTGTAATGGCACATGCCTTTAATGCCACCATGATGGAGGAAGACCCATCTGAGAATTCCAAGCCAGCCAGAACTACATAATGAGACCCAGTCTCAAAACAAAGAAAAGACCCCCACTAATTTTCCCATTAAAAGCTAAGCATGGTGCTGCAGGCCTATAAATACTCAGCAATCTGAGGCAGGAGTATGTCAAGTTCAAGGTCTCTCTGAGCTAAAGAGAGTGAGTTCAAGGTCAGCTTAACTTAATAAGACCATGTTGCAAATAAATGAACAAATGACTGGAACTGAAACTTAGTGGTAGAATGCTTACCTAGCATGAGTAAAGCCCTGGGTTCAATCCTAAAACCAAAGGAAAGAATAAATTCCTAATAAAAATATTTTAATGGGAAGCTGGAGAAATGACTCAGCAGTTCAGAGCACTTGCTTCTTAGCAGAGGACCCAGGTTCAGTTCCCAGCACCCACATGGTAGCTCACACTTATCAGTAACTCCAGTTCCAGGGGATTCAATGCCCTCTTCTGGCCTTTGTGAGCACCAGAGACACACTTGGTACATATACATACATGCAGGCCAACATACCTATATATAAATACACATAAAATAAGAATTAAGGGGCTGGAGAGACAGCCCAGCAGTTAAGAGTACTTGCTTCTTTGCAGGACTCAAGTTTGGTTCCCAGCCTCACTGGCAGCTAACAACCATCCTTAACTCCAGTTCCAGGAGATCCAATGCTGTCTTTTGGCCTCCATGAATACAACATGGGTGCATGTAGGGTACATGTAGGCAAAACACACATAAAAATAAATTAAAAAACTGTTAAATAAAAATTTAAAAGAATGTTTTAATGGGCTGAGAGGGTAGCGGGGTTCACTGAAGGATGTCTGTGGAATCTGTGACTTGGACAAGGATGGAAATCATGGCAGTTTCAGAAATGGATGCCAAATTCCAGTTCACTAGTAGTAAAAAAAAAAAAATTCAACTCTTACACTCTCACAGTAGAATACACTGCATACTGGCCACATATGGAGGTACTGCTCCGATAGTCTTTACTTCAAGTTAAGTTAAAAAAAAAAAAAAAACAAAACTCCAGCTATCAAAGTAATAAATTCATTCTAAAATGTCTGTTCATCTGTTAAGTGCTCATACCTACCTAGAGAAGCTAATGTCAACTTATCATGTAATCCTCAATTTGTACAGTAAATTAGGCATATGGAAAAGGAACCAACCAAAGGGAGATGTTAAGCTGGTCAAATATATCACTTTACTTTACCCATTTATAGTTCCAATATAAAAACTATATGTAAGAACTTATTGCTGGGCTGGTGATATACTCAGTGGTACAGCACTTGCCTAACATTTTAAGGGCCCTGGTTTCAATCCCCAGAACTAACAAAAACTAAACAAAAAAGTTTACTGCAGGAATCTCTAATATATCAGGGTATACAAACATTGGCTGATAGGATACATCTCACATCTGTGAGAACACTGATTTTATGTTAAGTTTCAGGAAACAGAACCAGGGGGTGGGACTTTTATATAAAAACATAAGCCAGGTGTGGCAGCACATGCATGTAATCCCAGTACTTAAGAGGCTGAGGCAGAAAAATCTGGAGTTTGGGGCCAGTCTATGCTACAGAGTTTCAGGCCAGCCTGGGCTACATATTGAGACCCTGTGGTGTCCTCTACCTCCTCTCTGAAAACATGTATTGTTCAAAATTCATGCTAAAGTGCCTGGTTTTTTAAGTTATTAAGTTTTAGGCTTCAGTACCTATTTTCAAGACACTTCTCTTAAACTTCCAAGATTAGCAAAACAGTGTATCTCAGTGGAAAAGTCTGAGAGGCAATGGTAGTTAGTTCAGGGCTAGAGGTTTATCTATAAAATATTAAAATGTTTCAAGCTTTGCCACCCAGGTCTCCTTTCTATTGCATGTTCTTCCTCTTTTTTATTTCCACGGTTCTTAAAATACTGCAAGCATTCTCAGATCAAGGTACATATAAAACAGCTCATATAACTCTATTTTGACAACCCTTGAATTGAAGCATAATAGTGGATATTAAAGCTTATCTAACTTGTACTTCAACAGATGTCATCAGAAGATTTACCTTTAAATATATTCACCTATATTATTTATAACAGGGAAGCAACAACATGATATGTTGTTAGAAACTCTAATGGTTGGGGCTATGGCTTAGCAGAAACTTGCCCAGGATACATGAGTCCCTGCTGAGTGCCATCCCCAGCACCAAAAAAACCCTCACAAAAACACATTAAAAAGAAATCCTGTTTCTTAGTTTTACCTTTCCATTAACTAGTTCTATGGACTCAATTAAATCATGAACTTTTTAGGCTTATTATTTACGTTTTAGATGAAAATGAAGTGTGTAACAACTTTTTGATGAAAGGTATGTAAAGATGGTTTTCCTCGTGTCCTCTTTCCTTAAACCTAAGAGCTAAAAGGGCTCAGACATTACTGGATCAGACAGTTTCTGCAGCTCAGATTTTATGAAACTGGTCTAATTATTTGCTGTATGTGTATGAGTGTTTTGCCTGAATGTATATAAGTGCACCCATGTTGTGCAATGCCTTCAGAGGTCAGAGGAGGGAGTGTATTTCCCTGGAACTAGAGTTCTGGATGGTTGTTAGCTGCCATGTGGGTGCTGGGAATCAAACCTGGGTCCTCTGGAAGAGCAGCTAGTGCACTGAGCCATCTCTCCAGCCCCTAAACTGGTCTTATTCTTAATGTAGTAGCCCAAAGATAGTGAATCATTTTTTATAGTCTCAATCCTCTGCAGGTCTAGAAGGCCCTTCAAGCTAGTCCTTTTTATAAGATTCTACAAAGAATATCTCATTCAACAAATCTTTCTGTATGCCCACTGTACATTAAAGGACTGTGGAAGTCTAGCTTTTCCTGATACATCAGTTTAAGACCATAGCAAGCCCTTTTTCCCTATCATCTCCCCCAATATGGATCTTTCTTTCTTTAACCATATACACTCGTACAACTTATACAGCTTAGAGATGTGTACAAAGACAGTGTGACTGTAATATAGTAATGATTTTTGTGTGGCTGATATAAATCATAAAACCATGCTATTAAAATTAAATTATAATATAGTTATACTTATTTACTTGATGAAAATGTATTTGTTTTTCTGTGTATGTAGTCTCAGTGGGACATTAGCAAAATATAGTATATTATGGCTAACAGTTCTACTCTGTCAAACTAAGAGGATAAACTTTCAGTATAGTAAAGCAACAGGAAACAGGTTAGACAAAGAATATAACTGGATAATAGAAGAAAACATAATAAATTGTAATTAAGGGGCAGGAGAGATGGCTCAGTAGTTAAGAGCACTGGCTGCTCTTGCAGAGGACTTGGGTTCGATTCCCAGCACCACATGGTGGCTAACAACCACCCATAACTCTAGTTCCAGGGGATCCGATGCCCTCTTCTGACCTCTGTGGGCATTGCAGGGTACATTTAACATGCATGTAGGCAATACACTCCTATGCATAAAAATAAAAATAAAATATTTTTTAAAATAAAATAAACTGCAATAAAGGCAGGGAAAAAAAAAAGAACTGTTAGTGCTGTATGAGAACATGTCACTGAGTTTGTAATATGCAATAAGATGACCAGGTGTGAGAAGGAAAAGCAATCTTCAAGGTAAACTAGCTCTTGCAGAGGCAGTGGAGACCAGCTGTTAAGTAATCTGACTAATAAAGAACTATAGACAGGGTTGACATGCACAAGTATACCTTTTGGTATTTCATAATAACCTTTCCATGTATAACTGGCAACCATGAAACTCTGAAAAAATTATGTAACTTTTAGAGAATAGCTCACTACAGATTATTTACTTGTTTTTACTAATACCATGACTCACCTAAAAAGCCGGTAACATGGAATATATTTCTGAATATCTAGAAAAAAAAAGGGATTTTAATTAGTTATTTGCCTAACATACTAATCATTTACTTCATGCCAGAAGAACTTTACCACTGATTACCTCATTTAATCTTCAGGCATACCTATGAGACAGACATCATTCTTACCCTTTTAAAGATGAACAGGCAAGAGAAATTAAGTGGCTCCCCCAAAGAGAGTAAGGCTAAAAATCAAACCTAGAGTTGCAGCTGGATCTATAATGCCAGAGGATAACCCTGAATTTCTGATCCTCTTGCCCCTACCTCCCAAGTGCTGGGACTACAGTTGTATACCACTATACCCAGTTACTTTTCAAAGTGCTGAGGATCAAACCTGAGGCCTTGTGTATGTTAGACAAGCACTCTATCAACTGAGCTACATCCTCAGTACTAAATAATGGTTTAGCAACTGCAACACAAATGTAAATTCAGTTGCTGTATTTTTACTATTAAAAAGTATGATCTTAATTTACCCACATGATAAGTCTTTTGTTATTCCAAGTAGTTGTTTTATATAAGTTTTATCTGTAATAAAACAAAACAAAAATGAACACAAACATCTTTTAAAAGATGTTTTATTCTCCTATCAATAGCAGTATTATAGCTAAGTAAGAAAATAACATTAAATTTTTTTTTTTCTGTTCTGGAGATTCACATCCTCCTGCCTGTTAGGCAATCACTCTACCTAAGAAGTTTTTTGTTTTCTTCAAGTGCTGGAGATCAAACTCATTGCATGGTAAGAAGCAGCACTCTACCACAGAGCTACAACCCTGGCCCTTGAAAAGCGAATTGTCTCTTTAGACATTTTTCTTCCAGTACATGTTGTCTTTAGAGAAACTGCTACCTGTAAATAATTGGGAAAATGTATCCTAGTATATAGTGAAGAAAACTATAAAATAAAAATCTCATGAACTAAGGCAACACAGCAATTTATCCATATTAGACTTTTACCTATTCATTGTAGTTTATCTGAGATAAGGTCTCAGTAAGTAGCAGGCCTTGAACTCACAGAGCTCCACCTGCATCTCCCTCCTGGTAAAGGGACTAAAGGCATTTGCCACCATACCAGACCCATTCACCACATTTTAATTTAACATTTAAAAATAATATGACTAATACCTCTAAGCTGAGAACTGTGACAAACAAAATGTAGTTTTTCAAGATATATTTGTGTAACTCTGCTTCAAAATATCTTAGATTCTCTGGCTGGAATGTTAATTCCTATTAGAGAGAAAAATGCTCTACAGTCTTACTTTTAAAGCTCCAAATGTCTCAACAGAAAAAAAGAAAACAAAAAAAATACTGACAAAGTAAAATTACAAACTGCAAGGTCTGGAGCTCAGTGGTAGAATATGTATGTGCCTAACATACATCAGGCCTTGAGTTCAATCCCCAGCTCTAAAAGAACAAAATGAGGTATGTGTGCCTTTGATCCCAGTACTGCAGAGGCAGATGGATCTTTGTGAGATCAAGGCCAACCTGGTCTACATATCGAGTTCCAGGCCAGCTGGGGCTATACAGGGAAACTCTGTCTCAAAAAAAAGCAAAAAAGAAAATGAAGCCAAAACCTCTGGTTAGACATACATATGGCATCACACACATGGTAAAAGGCCAATTTCCTTGTTATGATTTTACAAATTAAAACAGAATACTCTGAACCCTATATCAAAGAGGAAAATTTATAAAGCCAAATAATTATGTAAAACGGTATTCATTATAGTACAATTTGTGATACTAAAATAAAAATGTTAACAGCTGATGTTAATTTGGGACAATGGTCAAGACACAGCATGTCTTGATGTCAAACTTTTTATAAAGCATACCACCAAATTTGTTTTTAAAAAAATAAACATGTGCTCAGAAAAAAAAAATTGTATGTTAGATAATCTCTATATTTAAAACACCCTTTTCCCCTCCCTAAAAGAATAGCTGCTAACAGCTGTTTCTTCCTAGATCCTCTACAGAGGAATCCGGACTGCAGTTTAGTCAACACCCATAAGTTTAACTGAAAAACAGGTGCCATATGCTCTTCTAAATTCTGCTCTTTAAAAAAAGTCATGGTATATATTTTAACCATTTAAAAACATTTATACTGGGGCTGGTGAGATGGTACAGCAAGTAACAGTGTCTGATGACAAGCCTGACTCTAGCAGGTAAGCTCTGACCTCAATACTGCTGCTATGGTACCTGCACATCCCAACAACACACACACACACACACACAATTAAAATAACACACATTTATGATGATTCCTTTCAGCCAGCATAAGCTTTCAAAAACAGAGCAGTGACTCACCAATTGTATAGACAACTTTAACATTATCCATTTGTAAATCAGTAATGCTATTCTTGGCTTCACCTTTCATTTCACCAAGGAGAAAACCTTCCTGTGAGAACAAGATGATAAAACAATAATAAGCTGTATATGGACTACAATGATAGGGTTACTGTTCTTTCAATCATATTTTCTAGTATTTTCTATTTTACAGTGTATACAAAGGCGTGCGCAGGGTGGAAAGCACATCAAATAAGCAGAGCAGGTCTTGTGGAGGAGGTGGAACAGAACTAACTTCAAAGGGCTGGACAGTAATTTGGGAAGGCAGAATTAGAAGCACACAGGACATCTTGAGCATAAAAGGCTGAAAGCCGGTTTAAGACTGGTAGAGCAGTTTGTCTTGAAGCACAGGCTCCTATGTACATGTATCAGGAGCATAGGATGAAGCCCATAATGTTCAAATAACTAACCAAAGTCTCGATTTTACCTAGGGGCAGGTGGAGGCTTCAGACCCATGTTTCCAGAATTAAAACTGTTTTAAAAAACAATGACGAAAAGATGAAAGATCCAGAATTTTAGTGTCTGCTTTTCCAAGAGAGGTACTGTTTACCTGATTCTTGAAAAATACAGGCACACAGGCATGTTGCCACGCTGGTAGCAACTTTTTTTTTTTCATTTAAGGGAATTCAGTTATTCTGTTAGATGCGTTTAAAGATCCAGTATGCTTGACAGAGAAATTTTATATTCTTTAAAATTAGTTAATAATGCCCCACCTCCATTTCATCAAAGGAAAAACAAGGAATATAAAGGCATTATTTCCACAATGTCTTTCTCGGAATGGAGGGGTTTAAGATCCGTAGCTGCAAACCAGTGTTCTTGATTTGGATGTTTCCAAAGACAGAAAGCAGCAGAGACAATTCAAATATAAATATTCAGAAAATCACCCTTTAAAAACTTTAGTTAGAATATCTGAGAATTCAGAGCCTGATACCAAGATACTGTAAATTACAGGGGTTAACCCTATAAGCTACAGGACTTTAGGATGCAGTCTATGTTTGCAGTGAACATCTTCCAAAGTACATGTACAAACGGTTTTTTAAAGTATTGAGTGCTTAACAAACTGATGTGTCATCCCTGTGTATGCTAATCTCTGTATTGGTCCATTTTATTACGTGCTGCCCAAGATAGCATTACACACATGTACTTAAAAATATCATCTATTTGCTCTTTGCTAGGTGCTAATCTGTAAGGTAATTTGATGTAATATACATAAAACATTACTAATTTGCATTAACTGATTATTACCACCTTTGTTAGGATTATGCTGAAAAGCAACTTTAGACAACACAGACAGACCTTGTATTTTAAAATGGACATATTTCGCATAACCAGGCATTGTCAGTACCGTACTCCATTAGTAGAGTCGGAGATCTATTTAGCTATTTCCAGTTTCTTTCATTATGTTACACTGCACTTACTAGCAGACATTACTTCCGGACCCCAAAGTTTTAGTGAGTTTTTAATCTCCCAAATTTTAAAAATAGGCATTAAAAAAAAACTTTTGAAGTTTCACCCAGCGGTTTTGAAGACTTATAAAACAGCTCTTAAACAGCTGTTTGAGGACAAACTTTCTCTGAAAGAGAAAAGGAGCTACCCGAGGCCCTCCAGTTCCAAGCTGGTAGAGTTAAGTCTTTCGTTCACTAAGTGTGGCGAGAGCGCGGCCAGCAGCCACCGGGTCTCTTCCCCTCCCACCACGTCCACGCACGCGCGTACGGGCCTGCCCGGGACGCTCACGGCTTCCCAGGCAACTGCCTAAGTCGTGAGAACAAACAGAAACTTTTCCCGGAGGCCGCAGCGGACTCAGCGTTCGCGCCCAGGCTCGGCGGGAAGAAAGGGGCCCGGATGCTAGTGAACGGGGGCGCGCGGAGTCGGCGCCGGGAGCAGGCGGCCCGAGGGCGGGCTAGTCCCGGAGAGGGCTCGGCTCACCGTGTCTGAGTCCGTGTTGAGGTGCTGGAAGGTGAGCGCGCCGAGCACGAAACCAGACAGCAGCCCCAACGTGCTCTCGCCCTCCATAACGTCGCCTAAGACACTGCCGCCACTAGCACGAGCGCGGCGCCTGACGGGAGGGCAGACGACGGGGGCGGGATCTGCAGGCCTCCACCCGACTCCAAGGCGGCGGGGCGGGGCCTGAAGGGCGGGACGTGCGCGTGCGCACAGGGCGGCGCGCCTCGGAGAGAGTGCGGCGCCCCCTGCTGGCAAGGCGACTCTGGTCAGCTCCTCTCCTGCGCTTTCTGCTTCTAGCCACTGTATGTAGGCAAGGCAGCAATTGCCATAAACGTGATTTGATGGCCAGCTGTTGCTTAGAGACCTGACACGCACATGTAAAACCCTGTTTACGGTTATTTTTAAGGCGTATGGTTGTAAAAGAATTGCTTAGCAATATTTATTTTTGTTTTAAAAAATATTTTATTTATTATTTTTATTTTATGTGTACGTGTTCATTGCTACACTTGTGCGTGTAGTAGGCACACCCATATCGTGCAATGCCCACGGAGGTCAGAAGAGGGCGTCTGATTTCCCCTGGAACTGGAGTTATGGACAAACCACCATGTGGGTGCTGGGGATTGAAGCTGGGTCCTCTGCAAGACGAGTCAGTGCTCTTAACCACTGAGCCATCGCCAGTCCAGCAATATTTTAATACCACAGTCATACCTCCTTTGTGGTTTTTTTTAAAGCGCATTATACTGCCCTTTACCTGTTGAAACTTGTAGAAGACTAATAACCAATTGAGGGATTGTCTTTTCTAGGATATTCTAACCATATCAAAGTTATGTATGTGTGTGCTTTTGTCTTTTTTTGTTGTTTTGCTTGCCTTTACAAAATTAAGAACTAGTCAGACGTCGTGGTGCACACCTTTTAATGTCAGCACTCAGAGGCAGGAGGATCTCAGTGAAGTGGAGGCCAGTCTGGTCTGCATAGCAAGTTCCAGGACAGTTGTGACAACACGGAGGGAAGGAGGAAGGGAGGGAGGGAAAGAGAGGAGAGAGAGAGAGAGAAAGAGGGGGGGGAGGGAGAGAAGAGAGAGCGCGCTAAGTCTAGGGGCTGGAAAGAGATGACTCACTGGCTGCTCTTGCTCAGGGACCCAGATTCAGTTCCCAGAACCCATATGGTGTCCAACAACCATCTGTAACTATAGTTCCAGGGGATCTGGGAATCTTCTGGCCTCCATGGGCATTGCACAACAGGGGTGTACTTACATACATGCAGACAGAATATTCATACACATAAAATTAAAATAAAGTTTTAAAAACTGAATCTAGTGTAAAGACCACATAGGCTTCTAATGTTGTGAGAGGTTAATGATCGTATTGTGCTGAATTTGATATAAGTGAGTGGGAAGATAGGGATTGACATATTTTATACATGTGCACCTACACAATTATGAAAAACTATGGTTTTTAAATAATTGAAAGTTGACAAAACAACAGACTACTGAACTGAATTAGAATTGCAAATATCTAGGTTTTGTTGTTCTGTAGCCACTGTTGCCTTGCAGTGGCAATAGGGACAGAGGCACAGCACAGCTCAACTCTGCTGCTTCCAGTAGCATGAAGCATTCTCTTGGTCCTTAGGAAGTTTCGGAATAAGCCAGTATGAAGTAGAGTTGAGATTTATTAAAAGACATTTTAAACACAGATTTTAAGCAAGGGGTTAACAGAGATGCTCAGGAAAAAATAAGACATACCTAAGCATGGGTATGGACTTTATAAGAGTTGTACTTTATTCTCATTCTCATTCATATATATATAGACAATGGAGCTATAAGATTTAGTATTTGCCCTGCTGGATTTGGCTTGGTTTTGATTGTTCCTTGTGATACGTGGTTCTTCCTTTTTGAATAAGTCTGTAACTGTGCCATTATATATTAGAAGTCTATAAATTATTTTTCAATTTTTAGGATGCCATGGTTTAGACACTTTAGGCTTTTAAAGAGACTTCGGAATTTTTTAAAAATAGGGGCTATATTTTATATTATGAAAAACTTTATGAGACTTTGGGGTAACAAGGAATGGAAGGTTATGATTTAAAGATGATATAGTTGTGTGTCAAGTTAACAAGGAGTGGAGTGTTAGCTTTAATTGTCAACACGACCTAGAATCATCTGGGAAGAGAGTCTCAGTGAAGGATTGTCTACATTGGGTTGTCTTGTTGACATCTCTCTGGGGGATTTTCTTAATTAAGTTAATTGATGTGGGAAAACCCAGACCACTGTGAGCAGTATTAGTTATTCTTCTGTCACTGTGATAACACACTACTACCAAGGCAACTTATAGAAAAAAAATTTATTTGGCCCTTGGCTCCAGAGGGATAGGAGTCTATCATGGTGGAGGGATTCATAGTAGGAAGCAGCAGGAGCAGAAAGCTGGCATGAGAGAGAGAAACAGAGACAGAGAGACTGACTGGAAATGGGCGAGCTATATACTTTCAAAGTCCACCTCCAATGGAATGGTTCCTCCAGCATGGCCACACCTCCTAAAGGTTTCATGACTCTCCTGAAACAATACCAGTAACGGAACAAGTGTTCAAATACTTGGAGCCTATGAAGGACATTCTTTTTTAATATTTTATTTTTATTTTATGTTTATGAACATATTGCCTGCATAGTGCGCCTCTGTTGTGCAGTGCCTGCAGAGCTCAGAAGAGAGAGTTGAATCCCCTGGAACTGGAATTATGGTTGTTAACTACCATGTAGGTGCTGGGATTTGAACCTGTGTCCTCTACAAGAGCAGCCAGTGCTCTGAACCACTGAGCTATCTCTCTACCCTGGACATTCTTATTCAAACCATCACAAGTACTATTCCTTAGGCAGGGTTCCTGAACTGTGGTAAAAGTAGAGAAATCAAGCTGAGCACAAGCAAGAAAGCACGCAAGAAGGTATGCATTAATTTCCTTCTGCTCTTGATTTTGCCAGCAATGTGACTAGCTATTTGAGGTTCCTGTTTTAACTTCCCCTCAATGATGGATTTAAATATGGAATAGTAAACTGAAATAAATCCTTCTCTCTCATGTTGCTTTTGTCAGAATATTTTATCACAACAATGGTAATGAAACTAGAACTGTTGGTAAAATGCTTATCTTAAATGCAGGAGGACTTTAGTTTGATCCACAGAATCCTTGGAAAAGAAAAGAAAAGAAAGAAGAAAAAGGCCAGGTCTGGTAACATATACTTGAAATTCCAATGCTAGGGAGGTGGAGACAGGCAGATCCTTTGGGGCTTACTGGTCTGCCATCCTAGTTACTTGGAGAGTTCCAGGCTAGTGAGAGACCCTGTCTCAAGAAAAATGTTGGAGAACCACAACCGAGATTGTCCTCTGTCCTCCTTATGTTCACACACATGTGCACACACACACACACACACACACACACACACACACACACCTTTTCTGCCTGGAAAGTGATTTATAATAGCCATACTTTTGGTTTTGAATGAGTAAACTCACTAAGCATGTAGTAACTAAAGGCAAAGAAACACGTAGAAAATAACAGGTGGATAGCAAAACATCACCAAATAGGGCACTTACAACATCCAGCAAAAATGGCTGGGGAAGTCCTAATTAAACAGTTAAGCTGGAATTCCGCTTGAGAAATTTCTCAGGAGAGCAAAGGGATCTCTCCATGAATGAGCTTTCACCTTCTTGTTCCCACCACAGGCATCTTATACCATGGGATAAACAAACAATAGTAGTCTATGTTGGAAACGTTTACCTTCAAGCTGGTCTTAAGGGGGCAGTGTTTTTAATACTCTTAGCTGTTTACTGTTCTCAGTTACAGAGTTAGAGGGCCAGCTTGCCCAGGACAGGGAGTCCTGGGGGACACTTGAGATAAGCATGCTTTCGTCTGATAAAAAAGTCCTCCGTACTCCCAAGTTCACTTTCAGAGTACAAACAGCACAGTGTGCTTTACCAATATAACTTATATCACACACACGAATTTCTTTTTGTAAAAAAAGTTGTAAGGTGGAATTATGAGAGTTAATGTCCAAATTTAGGAATGACAGGGATGTACTAGAAACGAAAGGTTATAGATAATTTGGCCCCAAGTAGCACAATTTATTTATTGTCTTTGATATCTCTATTTGAGATGCTTTTCAGAAAACACACATGGTGTAAGCAATTTTGGCTTTATCAGTAGTGCCTGAAGCTTTCTCTTCCTGTCAGTAGGAAAGGTAAACGAGACCAGGCAAGGAGACATAGTGAGGCATTTCATTTTTGCCTCTGTTCCTGTCACTGATTGCTTAAGTGCCCAGAGTCTTCTGAGGGATTGATGTTTTTAATATGCCAGTGTGGCTGTTGTGGGAGAAGGAACTAGAAAACTTTAGAATAGGGGCTATTCTCCAGACTTGGTAAAGGATTAGAACTTTTAGTCCCTGTCCTGACTCTTAAGGAGGATGAGGAGTTTGAGATTCAGTTCAAGCACCAGAGGCTAATGACTTACTCCATTGTAATGGAACCTCTTTTAACAGCTTGAAACAATAGTGAACAAGACCATTAACAGGCAAGATGGAGCAATAATCTGAGAAGCCTTATCTAGTTTGCTGTCTCAGCCTCATGGGTCTTATAAAGGCTAATGAAGACATTAATTAGTGAAAAAATGAGAAAAAGCATAAGGGATACTCAAGAGACTTGATAAGGGAGAAAATTTTGATGGTTATTAAGAAATAGAGTGGTAGACTATGGTTATAGCTCAGTAGTAGGATGTTTGGCTAGCATGTACAATGCCCAGTGTTTGGTCTTCAGTGCACACACACACACACACACACACACACACACACACACACACAAGGTGATTAAAACAGAGACTGATAGAGTTGAAACAGTGTTTCCAGAGTCAGACTGGAAAGTGCCTACCCATTTCTTGCATTTACCAAGAAATATGTCCTGAATAAACTATTTCTATTTTACTCAATTTATTTTTAATTTCAAATTTTGGTGTTTAGTTTTATAGCAGCAGGGTCTTGTTATGGAGCACCAGCAGACCTGAAATTTAATATGTAGACCTGGCTGGCCTCAAACTTGAGGCAGTTCTCCTGCCTTTATCACCCAGGTGCTCGGATAGCAGGCGTGTGCCACCACACTCAGCTGCTTTCTATTTGTTTACGGCACTCTTGTGGCCTCTGCTGTCTCTATTAGAGTAGTTTTATCACATTATCCAAGATAGCATGGGTATTTCAAGTTTTAAGACTATTTTATCTCTCTGTCACTAGGGATAGTTTAAAATAAATTAATGTCCAATATGAAACTAGCAAATATTTTCAAAGGAAGTTCTCCAGCATAAACTCCCAATAGTCATTACTAGGAGGTATTTGTAGGCTTTGTACAATCTCTGGTCTAGCCTGGTGCTATGCTTTGAGTATCCATTCCAAAATTATTGTTTTATGTGTGTTAGTGTGTGTGTGTGTGTGCATATGTGTGCACATGTAGGCCATGGGTTTCAAGGGATCATGAGGGGAGGAAGGGCTCTTAAGGGAGGTGGGTAGTAGAGGGTAATGGATACATGTAATAGGAAAGCAAAAGGGGATAAACTGGGGAAGAGGAACCAGCCTAAGGCAGGAGGGACACAAGGAAGCAGGAAGAACAAAAACCAAGTGTAATGGCATGTATATATCAGGAGCTGAAGTTCACAGAAAAAGGCCATACCTTGTTAAAAGATTCTACGAGTCTGAGACTGATTAGAGCTTCCAGTGACTCTGGACACCTGGAATATTACAGATCTGGTGCCAGATATCTTATGCTGTCCTTAGCTCCTTAATAGCCATTCATTGGACCATCTCCGTGTTTGACCTAGCATCTTTGTGACTGGGTAAATCCTTCCTGCAGTGTACTAACAGACTACCAACTTCTACCAATCCAAGAGTAAGGACATCATCAGATAACATCTGAGGCCTGTAGCTGAGATGTCTCTGCTTTGCTGAAACCTGCCTGTGTTTACACCACTGTGTTTAAAAGTGTGTTCATTAATGACTTTGTTTTGTTAATATTTTTTTTGAGTACTTGAATTTGTGTTCCTAAATCATGGTCACTCATATTTGGCTCCAGAATAAACTGTCTTGTACCCTTTAAAGCAAGACCTGTTTGTGCATTGACAATATGAAAACTCCTGCTAACCTAAAAAAAAAAAAAACAATAAAAGATTTAAAACTCATATTTTGCGTGCTTTTTTTTTTACTTGGAGTTTCACACTCTGTCCCAGGCTGGCTTGGAATTCATTCTGTAGCCCAGGCTGGCCTCCTTGAGCGCTAGGATTATAGGTGTGAGCTACAGCATCCAGCCCAAAACTCAAATGGAAATTTAATTGCCTCTGTGAAGGTACTAAGAGATAGGATCTTCAAAACTTGACTAGATCTTAATGACAGATTCCCCTATGAGTAGATTAGTGCAGTTATCTCATGAGTGAGTTTCCTGTGACATGAATGAGTTTGGGACCAGGGAAATGGCTCAGTTGGGCAAGGTGCTTGTCTCCAAGCCTGCCGACCTTAGTTTAATCCATGGAATCCACATGGTGGAAGGAGAGAACCAACTTCCACATGAACACACACATAAACAAACAAACAATTTTTTTAAATGCATGAGTGCCAGTTTATTTCCTCTCTGTCCTCCTTATCTTTCAGACATAATTCCTGCCCATGCAATGCCTTCTGCCATGGAGAAAGTAGCAAGAAGATCCTTGGTGGATGAGACTTTCTGATCTTGTACTTTCCAGTCTCCGAAACTATAAGAAACATGTTTATTTATAAATTATCCAATCTGTGTTATTGTGTTACAATGTGAGGCTTCTTTCTGTGCTTTATGGCATACTGGGGCAAAGGACCAAGGAAGGTGAGCATGGCTCTCCTGCTTCTGTAACATAGCCACCACCTGTGGGTTTCTGTGATATCTCCTCTCTCTCTGACTGGCATTCTAAATTCTAAAGAAAAAACCTAAATGATTAAAGTTGTAACAACGTCTTAAAGTCTGGTTTTAGTAAAAACAATGACTCTTAACTTGGGCTTACAAAGAAAGACATGGCATTTCTGATTCTTTTTGAGGCAGGATAGAAAGACAAAAATTAAGGGTGCATAAGAAAAGGAAAGAGTCCTCCATCTCTTTGGATCTGGTTTTTGTCTTGAAGTCTAGGAGTCAAGAATTTTGACCCAACTCAAAGACCACCTTCACAGAGACCACACTCCCTTTTCTGAGAGATATCATAAACATAGGTCTAAAACAGGTAAACCTAGAGTAACGGTCAACCTTTGTAATCTAGTACCTAGGAGTTAAGGTAGGAAAATCACAGGTGCGAGACCAGCCTAGATCATACAGTGATTTCAAGGTCAGCCTGAGCTACAAGTGAGACCCTATAATCACAACAAAAAACCCCGAAATAATTATGATTATAAAATTTTAAAAATAAAACAGCTACTAGGCGTAATAACTCATACCTGTTATCCTAACACTCAGGATGCGTTAAGGCAGAAGGATCATCACAATTTCAAGGCCAGCCTATCTATATAGTGGGTTCCAGAACAGCCTGAGCTTTAGAGTGAAACCCTGTCTCTGATAAAAATAAGGGCACAAGTGATGGCTCAACAGGTAATGACCAGAGCCCATATACAGTTGGGTAAAGAGAAGAAACTCCACAAAGTTGTTTCCTGACTGCCACATGCTTGCTGTGGCTTACATATACCCATGCATTTGAGAGGGCTCAAACACACAATAATAATAAATAAAAAATTAGAAAACAGAAACAAAATAAAACAACAATAATATAGATAAAGTCAAAACAACTTTCTCAAACATTATAACCTTTGATTGATTGATTGATTTACCTTTATTTTATAATTATGAATGTTTTGCTTGCATGTACGTGCCCCTGAGTGTGCACTGCCTGCAGAGGTTAGAAGAGGGCATCAGGCCCCCTGAAACTGAAGTTATAGATGTTGTTAACTGCCATGTGGGTGCTAGAAACTAAATCCCGGTCCTCTACAGGAGCAGGAAGTGCTCTTAATGGCCAAGCCATCTCTCCAGCCCTATAACCTTTGATTGTTTAATCTTAATCAGCAGGTCTTTTCCACTTGAAAATTTATACGATGATTCTCATGGATTACCTTCTAATCTTATAAACACATTCTTTAAGAGAAATAAATAAGCCAGCTCATTTGGGCTTATTTTAAAATTTTTCTTAGCTTTTAAACTTTGCCTTTATACTTAGTGTGGAGTTACAGATTACAGTCTTTGATTAATGTAACCTCAAAAGCCACAAAACACCTGCACAGATTTGTTAAGACACTTAAGTACATCCCTCTCTTTAGTGACTTTAATTTCTTTAAGTGCTAAATAGACACCCTGTTTTCCTCACAGTGACTCATCCTGAAATTCTTTTCTACAGTGTAAGTCAACATCCTGCTACATCTGGGTCTACTCAGGGCTCTGAGGAGAACTCCATGTGTTGTACAGCCAGTCACAGGAAGTTCCATCTCTTGCCACTTTGCTTCTCTGGTCACTTTGTACTCCAGCAACAACATGGTAAAAGTTAAGATTATCCATGAAGCAAGAGCAACTTTCTCATTGTGGACTAGGTCCTACCTGGTGGTCCCTTAACTAGTGATCAAGCAGACCACAGTGTGACCAAGGTTGGTTTACTTCCCTTTCTTCTTGCCTCTACTCTGTTTCTTTTTCTTCCCTATATAACCTGGGAGCTTGTGTCAGTGCCCTTGAAAACAGCTGGAGACACTGATCCACTTGTCATGCGTGTTCAGCTGTGAATCACTGTTCCTGTCCTGTCTTGCACCATTACTTTTTCCAGCTAGCTTTGGGGCAAATGTCCAGATGTGACTCGTTAACAGCTCCAGAGTCACCCTCTGACTTAGGGCTAAAGTATCAAGAAGTTATCTTCCAAATGATTTTTCCTTAGATTGACAAAACCTAGACTGGTGGTACTCAGATAACAGCAGACGGTGTTAAGCCACTCGTTATTCTAGTCCTGTGCATCAGTTAACCTAAAGCCTGTAAATTGCCATTAAGTTTAATTTTCAGAAAAGCAATATATTTGTCTAAAGAATTACAAGAACTAATCACAGAGATCATGATTGATTATGATGCTCTGGCAAAGGGAATAAAACAGGAGGCATGTACCCTAGATGACAAAGATCCCTGTTCTTGGCACACAGTCTTCCTGCTCTTCTTCCTCTACACTTCTGTTCCCTCCATATGAAAGTATTCATGTACCTGTGTTCCCTTATATGGACTTCTGGAGCAGGTGACAGTTTGCTTCATCTCAGTATGCTAGTCATTGAATAAACCTGATTTCCTTTTGCCTGCTATCACTTCCCAAATATTGACTTTTAAGCACTGAACAGTTGAGCTTGGGGCTTGAAGCATTCCTCATGGGATACTTTGGTCTGAACATCTTCACTAGATTCACACTGCTATCTGTAAAAGATGCTGCTATGATGTGACAGGCAGATGTTCTGCCTCCCATCTCACTGTAGGAATGCTGGGATTCAGATACACAGTGCTGTGTCCAGGTTTTTGCGTGGGTTCTGGGGAGCAAACTCAAGTGTCACCATGCTTGTGCAGTAAACGTTTTTACCTGCTGAACTACCTCCTCAGCTGAAATTAGTTCTTTATTTTATTTTAACCGTTTTTAAAATTACTTTTGAGATAGTATCACCACATAGTCCAGTCTGACTTGTGCAAACTCACTTTTTAGCCTAGGTTAGCCTAGCCTAGTTTCATGAACTCATGAAACTCCTGACTCAGTCTCTCAAGTGCTGGAATTATAGGTATGTACGATCACTCCTAGACTCTTTCTAGATGCTGTGCTGTTTTGACTTCTCTTTTGATGCTAAATAGTAATATAAAAAACAGTTTTACTTTTTCTATTTTTCCGTATAAAAATAATACCAAGCCAGGTGTGGTGGCTCAGGGAGGGACACTTAGGAGGCAGGGCCATCAGATCTCTGAGATTGAAGCTAGCCTGGTCTCCATATCGAGTTCCAGGCCAGCTACAGGGAGAGCCTGTATCAAAACAAAACAAAACAAATAATAATAATCACAAGGTTAAAACAGTTATATAAGCATTTCTAAGGTTGTAGACACAAAGATCACTTTATCTGAGGTTTCAGGGAAATTTAAAAAGGCTTCAGTGTGATGGCATTCCAATTTGTTATTTCATTTCATTTGTCATATGGGTATTAGAAAAATTGCAAATGGCCTGTAAAAGACCTTTGCCATCCGTGGATGTGCCAGTATCTAATGACCTGCAGGGGACATGTGGTTGTAAACTGTGAAAGAAAAAGCCATTGGATGAAGAATGCACATATTTTAAATTAAAACAGTCAACAACAGGACCTGAACTATGATGAGCTAGAAAATCTTTTGTGACTATAAACAATGTATCTTATATTGAATAAGTAGCATTGGTTCTATAAGCTGCTTTGCACATCCGCAAATGTAAAAGGGATAGAAGTCTGGCAGAGGAGATAAGTGACTGTAGGAATAGAGGTGCTGACTAGTACTTTAAGAATGTTTCTGAAGCCTGGCATGGTGGCACACACCTTTAATCCCAGCACTCAGAAGGCAGAGGCAGGCAGATCTCTGTGAGCTGGAGGCCAGCCTGGTCTACATAGTGAGTTCCAGGCCAGTTGGGGCTAGAAGGAGACCCTATCTGAAAAGTCTAAAAGCAAAAACAAACAAACAAAATGTTTCTGAAAGGTAGGGGCTGGAGAGATGGTTCAGAGGTTGAGAGCACTGGATGCTCTTGTAGAGGAATTAAGTTTGATTCCCAGCACCCACATGACAGCTAACAACTAACTCTCTGTAACTCCAGTTCTAGGGGATACAGTGCCCTCTTTTGACCTCCGTGGGCACACTTATATGCATGCAGGCAATACACTCATACACATAAAAAATAATAAAATAAAAGATTTAAAAAAATGTTTCTGATGGGGTTAATAAGCCAGTTTCAATGCTAACAGTCCTACTGTAGATAGATTTTATAAGGAAGAAAAACGTTTCAGTGGTGTTAGTTCAGTTAACCCTGAGAATGCATTCTGATCTAGAATTCTGGGAAACGCTGTGATCTGAGCCTCTATGCAAACGTATTCCTATAGCTTCAGTGAATTGTTTATGTGAAGAGATGAAAACTACTTGGCCCAGGTTAAGAAAGAGCGCCTTCTTTCTTTAGTTGCATCTACCGATGACTTTGGGTAATGCATTCCCTCTCTCTAGGGGCCATCGAGCTGTGCAGCTGCCCCACACCATCCATTTTTGCACTAATGCTTGGAGAAGGGCTTTAATGTTCTGTTTCACTGTCTTGAAATCCCTAGTGTTGTGGGCCATTCTGTATCTTCAGTGTTTCCTGGGGGCTGCAAGTTATGTAAATGGTCTGGCTTTTTCTTGAGTGCTTCTTCATCTGGTACAAACGGGCTAGATCAGGAAGCACACAGAGCTGCTGTGTGTTGATGGCCCTTCCTTCCTTCCTTCCTTCCTTCCTTCCTTCCTTCCTTCCTTCCTTCCTTCCTTCCTTCCTTTCTTCCTTCCTTCCTCCATCTCCTCTCACTTCCTAGGGGCACTCAGCATTATCAGATTGGCACATGCCTTCTACCTCCTCATGTACAGTGAAAGCTGTCAGTAAAAATGACTTTAAGTACATGTGTAAGTGCTTTCTTAGTAGACAGCACATCAGTGTCACACATGAATGTTTTTTTTTTATTACAAGGAATAGATTTTCATAGGTGAGAGGAAGTACCATTGATAGTGGCTGTAATTGATGGGCCCTGCTAGAAACATACCTGAAACCTCCGTCAGGTCGAGTCTGAAATCATCATTTCCTACAGGAAAGGCTATTCTACTGTGTCATGTCTAATTTCATTCTCTGTGGCATTTTTAAAGACAGGTCTCGTGTTGTCTATAACTGAGGATGACCCTGAACAGACTTTGCTGCCCCCACCACCTACTGCTAGAATTATAGGCCTATGGCACCCTGCCTCTAATTTTATTCTTTAAAAAAAAACAACTTTCCTTTCCTTTTTCCCTTTCTTCTTTCTTTCTCTCCTTCCTTTTTATCTTTCTTTCCTGCTTTACTCCTCTTTCTCCTCCTCCTTTTGAGACAAGGTCTCACTGTGTTGCCTTTGCTGGCCTAGAACTTGCTATGTGGGCTAGAATGGCCTAGAATTTATGATGATCCTCCTGCTTCTGCCTCCTGAGTACTGGATTGCAGAGTATGTAACACCATGCCTGGCATGTCTAATTTTATTCTAAGCAGAGGTCTCAACTAAAGCTTAACATTTCTACCATTTGTAATTGCAATAATATTTAATTAAAAATTTAAAGTTTATTCATTTTATTTTATGTGTATGAATATTTTGCCTGCATGTATGTAAGTAAACTACATATCCTGCAGTACCCTCAGAAATCAGAAGAAGGTGTTGGATCCCTTGGAACTGGAGTTACAGAAGGTAGATAGCTGCCATGTGGGTGCTTGGACTGAACCCCAGTCCTTTGCAAGAGGAGACAGTACTCTTAACTGCTGAGCCATCTCTCTAGCCTCAACTTTAATTTTTATATCTATTTTAATGATCCACATAATAGTTTTCTTGAAACCAGGTTACTATGTAACCTGGCAGGCCTGGAACTCTGTATGTAAATTAGGTTGGCCTTGAATTCACAGAACTCCCCCTGCCTCTGTCTCCTGAGTGCTGGAATTAGAGGTGTGTGCTTCTACTCTTGGCTCACATAATAATTTTGATTACTATATCATTTTGTAAGGAACTTTCATTCATGTTAAATATCTCATTTATTTGCAGACTCCTGCTGCTATAGCTCTAGGATAACTTCTTTGAAGTAGAATGGGTCAAAGTTTGACTGTGTTCCGACATTGAAGCTTTGGTGGGAGAGGGGACATTTTAAGGGGGAGACACTGTGTGTTTCCTTTTGATATCAGACTGTCATATTTTTCATTTGCAGTTTTGTTGTTATTGTTGTTTTTGAGACAGGGTCTTCCTGCGGCCCCAGCTGACCTGGCGCTCACTCTGTAGACCAGGCTGGCCTTGATCTCACAGAGTCCACCTGCTCTGCCTCTAGAGCGATGGAATTAAAGATCCACCTGCTCTGCCTCCAGAGCGATGGAATTAAAGATCCACCTGCTCTGCCTCCAGAGCGATGGAATTAAAGATCCACCTGCTCTGCCTCCAGAGCGATGGAATTAAAGGCGTGCACCACCACACCTGGACATTTGAATTTTGTTTTGAAACAAGGTTCCATTTAGTCCCAGCTGCCTCAGACTCACCAGGTAGCCAAGGATGACTCTGAGCTCCTAGTCATCCTGCCTCCATCTCCCAAGTGCCAGGATTATGGGGGTATGCCTTCACTCCCCAATAAGCAGACCCTTGAGAAGTCTGCACTCATGTCTTGGGGTTGTACTGCCCTTCTCCTAAGCCTTTCTCTCATCCTTAAATTTATATTAGAACTGTTTTTACTGAGGCGGGCTCAGCAGTTACGAATACTTGCTGATCCTACAGAGGACCCAGGTTTCATTTCCAGCACCCACATGGCTGCTCGTAACTGTAACTTCATTTCCAGAAGATCTGACTTCCTCGTTTGGTCTCCAGGGGTGCCAGGTATGCACATGGTGCACAGATTCACATGCCAACAAAACACTCATGCACATAAGGTAATAAATCTTTTGCCAAGTGTGTTGATGTACACCTTTAATCCCAGCACTCAGGAGACAGAGACAGGAAGATCTCTATGAGTTCCAGGCCGCCCTGTTGACACAGCAAGTTCCATGCCAGCCAGATTACACAGTGGGTCCCTATCTCAAAAAGAAACAACAACAAAAAACCCACCAAAACGTTTTTTATTTATGTATTAATTAAATTAATTAATTAACTTGTTTTGTCTTTGAGATAAGGTCTTGCTATGTAGCTTTGCTGACTTGGACTCATTGTCTAGACTAGGCTGGATCTGAGCTAGTGATCCTCCTGCCTCTGCCTCCCAAGTGCTGAAATTACCACCATATCTGGCCCTCAGATGACTTTGGATTCCTTTTTTTTAGTTGTATTTATTATTTTTATTTTATTTTATGTGTATGAGTGTATTGCCTGCATGTAAGTGCACCTGTATCATGCAATGCCTGCAGAGGTCAGAAGAGGGCATCAGATCACTTGGAACTGGAATTAGGGATATTTTTCAGCTAACATGTACTTTCTAGGAACTGAACCTGGGTCCTCTACAAGAGTACACAGTGCTCTTAACTACTGAGCCATCTCTTGCCCCAGACTTTGGATTTCTGATTTAATTAGTTGTTTGTGGCCAGTGTGTCAAACGTAAAACCAGACATTAAAGTGAAGACAGATTTTGTTCAATATCTATTCATAGTAGTAGAAAGAACTGAGCTGTATTTTGATTTGCTCAGAGGTGACTTAGGGTATTTTAAAGATAGTAGAAAGGAACTGGGTAGATTTAAGGAAAGAAATAATGGGATTAAGTTACCTGTGGGGGTTAGGATTCCAGCCTCCCACAGAGACAGGGAGACAGAAGTCCTATTGTACTTCATGGTTATATCCAAAGGGAGGGCTTTCAGGTTCTCTGGAAGACACGAGATTTACAGGAAGCATGCATGTGTCTCAAGCAGGCAGAGAAGGGGTGCAGACGGAGACCCCTTTTTAGTACATGTTCTAGGAAAAGGAGAGGTGATGGTTTATATTGATGAGATCTAGAATTGCCTTGGACACAAATCTCTGGGCATGTCCATGGGGGATTTTCTAGGTAGGTCAATTGAACAAGACTCACCTTAATTGGGAGACTGAATAAAGAGGAAGGGAACTGAGTATCAGTATTTAATTATCTCTACTTCTTAATTTTTAAAATTTGTTTTTATTTTATGTGTATGAGTGTTTTCCTTACATGCACATAAGTGCACCTGTGCAGGCAATGTTAGTGGAGGCCAGAAGAGGGCATCGGAGTCCCTGGAACTGGAGTTATGAATGATTATTAGCCACCGTGTGGGTGCTGGGAACTGAAACTGGGTCTTCTGTGAGAGCAGCCAGTGCCCTTAACCACTGAACCCTTCTCCCTGCTTCTTGACTTCAGATGCAACATGACCAGTTGCTTCACGTGCCTATCACCATACCTTTCTCATCATGACTGACTGTACCTTAAACTGTAAACCTGACTAACCAGGGCTGGAGAGGTGGCTTAGTGGTTAAGAGCACTGGCTACCTGTGCAAAGGACCCGGATTTTGGTTCCCAGTGCCATGTAGTGGCTAACAACCTTTGGTAACCCCATTTCCAGGGAATCTGATGCCCTCTTCTGACCTCCACTGGTATTGCATGACACAAGCATAGACAAAACACTCATATGCATAAAATAAAAATAATTTGGAAGTCTTTGCTTCCTCAAATTGCTTTTATTAGGCATTTTGTCATAGCAACGAAAAAAACCACAAGTCACTAATACAGGAAGTCAGGGGCCTGCCACCAGGGATTAGCTAGAACAAACTATTTTGACCAGAGCTTTTCCAGACAGGAACTCTGAAGCAGTCTAGGTAGTTGCTAGGAACAGGTCTTTTGCTCCTATAAGCCATGTTAAAGCTGGTCAAGTGTCTTACTTCAGGATGTGAATGGAATGTTCAGGTCAAGAACTTTTGCAATTCTGTAATATTTTTGTCAGCCAAATCCTTAGTTCCTAGAGAAGCAATGTTAAAAATTAAATTTCCATTATTGGAAGCCTATTATACTACAACTGTATCAAGATTGATGCTGAGTTGCTCAAGTGAGAAGAAAACAAAAACACATGTTTGCTTGAATGAATTAGCTAAATACAACATGTAATTCAGAGCCATTGTAAATGTGTGAAACATCCTGCTAAGAGGCTCCCACATCAACAGCTCCAAACCACAACTCAGGAGTTCTGGAGTCGTGGAATGTCCATAATTATTTTACTTATACGGTTTTGTATTTTGAAATGATTTATATCACTACATGATACGAATTTCACCACATGAGCGTACATTGGTATATTCCCCTCTCATTTCTGCCTCTAGCCCTCCAGCACCCCCTGGCTCCCCTTTAAAGATGCTTTTCATCAGAATGCAGTGATTTGTGCACAAGTAGTCACTGCTACTTGGGAGGCTGAGGCAAGGCTCCTGGAGCCCAAGACTTCAAGACCCAGCTTGGTCAGTGTAGTGAACCCATCTGTTCTAGTTTTATTTCTATTACTATGATAAAAAAGAAATCTGACCAAAAGCATCTTTGGGGAGGAAAGGATTTATTTCATCTTACAGATTACAGTTCATCATTGAGAGACGTCTGGGCAGGAACTCAAACAGAAACTTGAAGAAGAAACCATGGAGGAATACTGTTTGCTGACTCAATTGCTAGTAATCTCATCGTTAGCTAGCTTTCTTATATAGCTCAGGACCACCAGCCCACAGTAGACTGGACCCTCCCACAATCAGTTAGCAATAAATCCACCACTAATTGACATGTCCACAGGCTAATCTGAATTGGGAAATCCCTCAATTGAGACTCCCTTCTCTATGATAGTTAAAGCTAACAATGACACCATCTCGAGAACAAAAAAGTTATTTAAAAAACAAATTGTTTACCAGGTCTCAGAACAGATATAAAGAATCAGAATCATCACGGATAAGGCCCAGGCATAGAAAAATTTTAAGACCCTAATTTGTGGCATCTTTAGTTTCCTAAACAACTGTTTATGGGAGATTGTACATGCTTTTATTATCAAAATTTAAGAATGAATAATCTTAGAGGGTGATGAGTAAGCTTATGTGAGTCTTATTTCATTTTAACCATAGTAATAGATCAACTTTTTGCAGGAAGGACTGGGGACAGGGCCAAGATGGAAGTGATGATTCTTTGTTGACTTCCAGCAATTCTCTCTCAGAAGTCCATTGACAGAAGAATTTTCTAGACAGGTTTGTCTACTAGGCGGAGAGCTAGATAGCCCACTCCCTCGCTGACTGGCAAGTAGTGTTGGGTTTCATATACTGCAGTCTGGCCTGACTATCCTCCCTCTGAGGTTTGACTGCCCTTTTGCTGTTGCTATCTCCAGTGAGTGGATATGACATAGGAGGAAACTTTTGTGGACTCAGACAAACTTTTAGCCTTGTTCCAGTCTTTAACTGGGAGAGTGAGATAGACTGACTTCAAACGGGAACCTGTTATTTCTGACTATTTCACCTGGTGGGTGTGGTGAGACTACCTGAGGTAACAGAGGCAAAAGTACTCTGTAAACAGTGTATAGCCCATAGGTATTATTACCCATGGCACATCATGTTAGGCATCACAAAGTGGAATGGATTCTCAGCAGAACTGTCACCAAGACCCACAGTAAGATTATGTACTAAAACCTTGCTACAGTAGCTTTAGTCTCTGGAAGCTTTGGACTCTCACCTCTGGTTTCCTTGCCAACTAGAAATGTAAGCATCAATTTTGCCACTCCTTGAAATTTAAACTACTGTATAAAAAGGTGAAGGTATCTAAGCTTTGCTCTAAGTTTTATCCCTAGGCCTGAGTAGAGACCTGGTGTTCTATGCTACCAAAAGGAGATGGGAGGAATAATTATCCCCTGTGGTCATTTGAATGAGTGTCCCCTAGAGGTTTCAAGTACTTGGATACTTGGCCTCCAGATCATGGCGCTGTTTGAGGAGAGTCATTGGAACCCATAGGAGCTATGGCCTTGCTGGAGGAAGCATGTCACTAGGGGGCGGGCTTTGAATGTTCTTAACCCTTGATGGATTTCCAGTCTGTCTCTGTATACTTCCTGTGCCTGCTTGAAGATCTGAGCACTCAGCTTTCTGCTCTGGTCACCTCTGTCACCATGCCTCCCTGCCATGATGGATTCTTACCCTCTGGAACCATAAGCCCAGTAAACTCTTCCTTTATTTTTTCTTTTTAAAATTTTATTTATTATTTTTGGTTTTTATGGTGTTTTGTTACAGCAGTAGCAAAGTAACTAATACATCCCCTTATTGAGATGATGTGCTTTTCCTTCCCAGAAGCCCCTTCTCAGGGCAGCCGTTTGCAGCCAATGTCAGATCTCTGCCTTGTGGCTTGCCCACTGTATCTTTTTTTTCATTAGTTAATTAATTGATTTTACATGTATGTTTTGCTTGCATGTATGTAAGTGTACCCATGCCATGCAGTGCCCACAGAGGCCAGAAGAGGGTGTCGAATCCCCTAGCACTGGAATTATAGATGATTATTACCTACCACATGGGTACTAGGAACTGAACCTGTATCTTCTGCAAGCGCAGCCAGTGCTCTTAACCACTGAGCCATCTCTCCGGCCTTTGTACACTTTCTTGAGTCACTCATTAAAGTGTGTAACTTTTCCATTTTCTTCCTTTCTTTTTCTCGGAGAAACTGGCCAGAGCCTAGGCATATTTTCCTTGATGCCCTAGGGTTTCACTCCCTCTGTAGCCCCCTCTCCTTTCTCTGGGTTGCTTCTTGTCACCCTCCACTGCAAACAGAATGACTTTCTGTCTTCTTCTTGTCCATCTCCCTTCTGATAGCTACCAAGATTTACAGCTTGCCTGTGCTGTTGTTTTTCTCTTCAACTCCAATAAAATTGTCTTTCAATTTCCTTTCAACTGTGTTTCTAAATTCTTTTTATTAATAAGAATAAGAATCCTAAAAGGAACCCCAGTTTCCTGGGTAACAAACTATTGTAGACTTTGAGGCTAAATTTTGATATATTTGCATATGGCAATAACACTGTCATATCTATTTTAGAGAATGGGTTCAAAACTTTCAAGCCAATGGAATTCCTTCAGTATCCAGAATCTTAATAAATACTTATTGTTTAACTAAAGGAATATGTATAAAATTATTTGCTGAGATATACACTAACCTTTTAATCATTCCTTCTAGAATGAGCTTCCATGTCACAACTTTACTGAAAATAGCCATCTCCAGAGTACAAACAGATACAGATTTCACAGACTTACATGTACACACACACACACACACACACACACACACGCACAAGATTTTAAAAAGGGAGGAGGGGGGGCTCAGTGGGTAAAGCGCTTAATGTAGAAATGACCTGATTTGTAAAAGTCTGGCTCTTCCCTCAACTTTTTTTTTTAATCTTTTTGAGTCAGGGTCTCCCTGTAGCCACAGCTGGTCTGGAACTTGCTATGTAGCCCAGGCTGGCCTTGATCTCATAGAGATCCACTTGCCTCTGCCTCCTGAGTGCTGGGATTAAAGGCATGTGCCACCACACCTGGTTAAACTTACTTTCTCCATCACAGGAGAACTCGGTGGCACGTTGCTGATGTACACTGAAGGTTGCACATATGTTGCAATATTATGTCTTTTGGACATTTCAAGGTTTTAAAATAGCTTTTACCCAGTATTATATCCTTTTTTATCCCAATTTCTTGTTTTAAATTTTCCTTTTGCTTGGTTTATGTGTGTGTGTGTGTGTGTATACATGCATGAGTGTTTGTGTATGTGTGTGCACATGTGTTTATGTGTGTAGAGTCTGGCTATAGACTATGAATGTCAACATCTCTGTCTGGGACCTGGGGCCCAAGGATTTGGCTAGGTGAGTTGGCCAGTAAACCACTGGGCCTCCTGCCCTACCTCCCCAGCACTGGGATTATAGACACATGCTATCATCCCCAACTTTTTATGTAAATGCTGCTGAGGACTTAGGTGTTCATGGTTGTGTAGCAAGGATTTTAGTCACTAAGCTATCTCCCAAGCACTCTGCTTATTGCTTTTATTATAGTGAATTATTCTTCCTAGAGATGTGTAGGGAACTGAAATTGGTTTATTGTAATGTAAAAGTTGGCTGGCCAGGAAGTGAAACAATAAGTAGGGAAGTGCTACGTGTGTTGTGACTGTGTACACCATCCTTTCAGAGTCTTCTACTAGGGAGATTCTTACAAGGAAATTGTTGAAGCTTATGAAAGTTAAGTGATTTGCCAAATGCACACTTACTTTGGATCAGGCACTCTGTATTTGTTGTACTACACAACCTAAGCTTACTAATCCTATGAGGGCCTTTACACAGACTATTTTGGCAGAAATTGAGCCTCAGTGCCTTCCTGTCAAATGATCTGAACTCATTGCTAGCTGACTTCAAGTTCCAAATCCTCATCTAAGCTCAGTGTGGGTGAGCCAGTGACCTTGGAACACTCTTGAGTAAGCAGGGGGCAGTGCAGATCAGTTCCAGCTTAGGGAAGCTCTGTTTGCAGCTCTCTGCCTTATCACCTCTGTTGTGGTAACCTGAGGTAGGTGCCAACCTGACTCGACTCTTTCTAGGAACCAAGGTGGGTCCTCTGCAAGGGCAGTATGCAATCTTAATCACTGAGTCATCTCTCCAGTCACTCAGCTTCTCTTGTTCTACGGCCTGTGAATGTGGACTGAGTCACACTGCAAGAATCCCAGGTTCTTCAGCTTGCAGCTTTCTCATCTAGAAGTCTTCTCTCATATATCTAAATCTATCTATTCTTTTGCCAACCACCCTCTCAGTCAGTCAGTCATCTGCCTTCTCTCCCATTGCTTCCTTCTCTGATTAATGCAACATCTTAGTAAAGGGGGAAAAAAACTTCTGAAGCAATGACCAAACTCAAGGTAAAACCAAAAGTAAAGGATTTTAGACTCTCAAGTCAACTGAACTGTTTCTTTGTTCTGGGAAATCATATGAATGGACACTTTAATTACACAAATGTAAAATAGTATCTACAGAAACATGGAAGTCTCAGAAGTCTAATCAGCTTTTATGTTTGGCTCTATGTAGTCATATATATTTGAATCATTGCTCACCTAATTTTGAGACTCACTTGCTTCTACAGTGAGTTTCACTCAAGAATTGGTTGCAAGGGAGCAGAGCTTCTGTCAAAGCCACAAGAAGGATCAGAGTCTTCACCTTCACCAAGTGAGACCCTCAACAAATAAATAAATGAAAGAATACACTTTGAAAATGAAAATTATATTTATTTCCCTGTTCATCATTTACCCTTAGTTACTTTATTTATTCAGTTATTTTTTGAGACATGGCCTTAATCTGTAGCCCAGGCTCGCCTGGAACTCATTACATAGTCCAGGTAGCATATACTGACCATGGAAGTATAGTGAGCTCTCTGACTCAGCCTACTGCATGGTGGGATTACAGACATGTGCCTCCACACCTGTTTCCCTCACTTATTCATACTTAAGAAGACGATGAATCTGTGTAATGAGCCATTTACAGCAATAAACTCCACCAGAAATAAGCTGGCAAAGCAGGCATGGTGCACACGCCTGTAATATAATTGATTATCATTCCTGTTTAAAGAAGGAAAGGCACGAATCCAATTCGAGTCAGGAGAAAGGGAGGTCAAAGACACTGACTTGGGCAGTATGCCTGTAACTGAGCCAGGAGAAGCATCAGAGTGGGCACTCATCCTTCAGACACACTGCACCCTTCCTGTTCTTGACTCTCCTGGCCTACTTAGAGCCCTCCTTTAGACACAGTGAAGAACAAGGCACTATTTTTTTTCAAAAGGCTTATTTTTATTTTTTAATTGTGTATATATGTGTCTCTGTATGTGTCTGTGCATGTGTGAGTGCAGGTGCCCATGGAGTCCAGAAGATGGCATTGGGTTCTCTGAACCTGGACTTACGTAGGCAGTTGTGAGCCACCTGACATAGGTTCTGGCAATCAAGTTGCTGTTCTCTGCAAGAGCAGTATACATTTTTAACCTCTGAGCCATCCTTCCAGCCCTCAAGGGGCTGTATTTTGAAGATGTTCTGTTTACTAGGGCTAGAGAGATGGTTTAGCAGTTAAGAGCACTTTCTGCTCTTGCAGAGGATCCAAGTTCATTTCCCACATGGCAACTAACACCAGTTTATAACTCCAGTTCCAGGGAATCCAACACCCTCTTCTGGCCTCTGCAGATATTGAACATGTGGATATACTGGCATACATGAAGGCAAAACACTCATCCACATAAAATATAAATAAACAGATAGGGTTGGAGAGATGGCTCAGTAGTAAAGAGCACTGGCTGCTTTGCAGAGGATCCAGGTTCGATTTCCAGCACCCACATGGTGGCTAATAATCATTCATAATTCCAGTTCCAGGGGATCCAGTGCCCTCTTCTGACCTCCATGGGCAGGCACTATATGACACAGATGCACTTACACACATGCAGGTAATACATTTACACAAAATAAAATAAAAATAATAAAAAATTAAATAAGATTTAAAAAATGGAAAATACAATGTTATACATGGTTCCTGACATTATAATTAGCAATTTAGTTTCCTATGAATTTGATTATGAATTCAAATTTATGGTTATAAAGCTTCAAAAGCTGGACTAAATTGACCTTTGGTCATTTGGTCTCCACAAACCATTGCAGTTGTGAAAAATGGATATCATCACACTTAGGCAGTGCTTGGCTTCCATTTTTATGTGGTTTCTCATTCTGTCTAAGAATTGTACAGGAGTTAGTCCCAGCACTTGGGAAGCAGAGACTGGCAGATCTGTGAATTAGAGGCTAGTCTGGTCTGCATAGTGAGTTCCAGGCCAGTCAGAGCTACATAGAGAGGTCTTATCTCAAAAAACAAAAGACAAAGAAACAAAAAGAATTGTACAGAAGGAATCTGCCTCATGGGGGTAGCTCCTTGCTGGGCATTTGTGTATAATCACTGCAAGAGACTCATATATTTGTGTGGATTTCCTTTAGGAATGATCTGGAGGATGTTGGATCCTCTGGAACTGGAGTTATAGGCAGTTGTTAGCTACCACATGGGTGTTGAGAACTGAACCTGGGTCCTCTGCAAGAGTAGCCAATGCTCTTAACTGCTGAGCCCTCTCACTGGGGACCTTTGAGTGAGCATCTGCATCTCCTGTGGGATCCAGGGATTCTGTATTTAGAGGCACAAGGGAAGCAGTTTTCTTGATCTGATTGTTTAATTGGTTGGCCAAAGACAAGTCAGTAGTTTCTCTGCATTTATAGTAAAATCCAACCCAAATTGTTATTAGCTTTTTGGTGAGGACAATATCTGATGGATTTAAATGTAAGAAAAACAAAAAAGTTTTGTTAAGAATAATAATATGGGGGACCGGAGAGATGGCTCAGCAGTTAAGAACCCTGACTGCCCTTGGAGAATACCCAGGTTCAAATCCCAGCACCCACATGACAGCCAACCACCATCTGTAACTCCAGTTCCAGGGGACCCAATACTTCTGTCCTTCGAGGACATTGCATGACATGGATGCACTTATACACATGCAGGCAAAACACTCATACACATACAATAAAAACAAAAATTTAAAAAGAATAATAATATGGGAGTTGGGGGATATGGCTCAATGGATAAACTGATTTCCCAGCATGCATGAAGCCCTGGGTTGACTCCCCAGCACCACATAAGCCTGGCATGCTGGTGTTCATCTGGAATCCCAGCACTCAGAAGGTAGAGGCAGGAGGTTCAGAAGTTCAGTCATCCTTGGGTACAGGTACAACCTGGGCTACACAGTGAGTTCCAGGGCAGCCAGAGATACATAGTAAGTCCTGTCTCAAAAACAAAACAAAAAACCCAAAGCCAAAAATCAAATAAACCTCCCCAAACCCCAAAACAAAATAAAATTGCTCAGCAATGAAGAGCACTTTCTGCTTTTCTAGAGGACCTTTGTTTAGTTTGTAGCACCCAAGTCTCAAACACCGAGCACCAAAGTCCAGCTTAGGGGAACTGACACCCTTTTCTGGCCTCTGCTGGGTATTCACACATGTATATACATATAAGAAAAAATAAAATAAATCTGTGATGTGTGTGTAGGGTAATATAGTGTATGATTAGATAGTTAATATTAATGAATAAGATTGGAATAGAATAAAAGAACATATATTTGTCAATGGCCACAAGTTCCAAGTGAAATCAAGAATACTTGGTAACTAGAAGCCAACAAAATTAGCATAGCTTGTGATTTCATTGTTGTTCAATATTCAACTCACTCATGATGCCACCTCTTCAGCTTATAATTCAGAACTGCCTTTGGTCTCTAGAGTTGTTTTCTGCCTAAGTGTATAGCTCAGTGGCACAGGTGCTTGCATAACAGGCCTACCTGGCCTCCATCAGCAGCACTGAAAAACAATTTTAAATAAATTTTTCTATAAAGGTTTTTATTTTGTTAAACTGTGAATCCTTTAAGGACAAGACAGAAAAATCAATCTATAACTTTTCTAATTATGAATGTATCTTGGTTTATGTTTATACTACTAGAGTTTTAAATCATGCTTAAAATATCAAGCCATAAAGACCTTGTGGAGTGTGTATATGTACATGTGTATGTATGTGTATGTGTGTATACATGTGAGTGTGTATGTGTGTATACATGTGAGTGTGTATGTGTGTATACATGTGAGTGTGTATATGTGTGTGTTTGCAATACTTTTACTACATAAGTGAAGGTCTTAAGGTAAGGTTAGAAAGCTAGGTATTGTTTTACATCTAAGAGAAATATTACTATCATTCAGAAAACTCTAATATAAATATAAATATTTAAAGTCCGTTCAAGGTTTTACTGTTTATAATAATGTAATGAGTCTTCCAAAATGGGAGAATCCTAACCAGGATTCATGGCTTTTATGTGGAAAAGAATTTCAGGACTAGCTAGTTTGTGAAGTAGAGCTGGAGATTTTATTACAGATATTTTAATATAGGGTTAAAAACAAGGGTTAGATGAAAAAGAGATGCCCAGAAGAGGTTAAGACCTACCCAGGAGCATGGGTGTGTTTCTCAAAAAACAAGTTTCAGGAAGTAAGATGTACTCCTGTGGGCACGGACTCCAGGGAGATTCATTGTTTTACAATAGCCACACGTGATGGCTTTTGTGATGTCTGAAGTTACTGTCTTATCACTAGGTGGCTTCTGAGTGGCAACTAATAGGCTTAGAATTGATAAGGCAAAAGTCTAGCCTGTAGGGTAGTAAACAGTTAAGTTTTGTTTGAGAGTCTCAGGCTATGTCAGTAGTAAGCAACAAGGCCCTGCCCAAGGTTATATACCTTCTAGTCACTGCTATTGTAACATAAAATATCTATATATGAAAGGAATATTAACTGTACAGCATGTCCTATCAGTATGTGCTACCACAACTGGCTTAACTATGTCAGCAGTCTTTTTTTCTTCTTAAATATGTATGAGTGTTTTGACTACATGTATATATGCACTCTGTGCCTGCAGTTCCACTGGAGACCAGAAGAGGGCGTCAGATCCCCTGGAACTGGAGTTACTGATGATTGTTAGCCACCATTTGTGGGTCCTGGGAACCAAACCTAATAGCCAGTGTTCTTAAGGGCTGAGCCATTTCTCCAGCCAGTCAGCAGTCTTTACAGTAAATGTTAATTGTGTTGGAGTTCTTGCTTCTCAGCAGGCTGGAGACTTCAATTAGACTTGGGAATGAGGGTCTCCTCTCACTTCTCATGTCGCTAAAATGTTATTGGAATTTTGGGGTCCCTTTGTGGTCACCACATGATGCCAGGGAAATCAGGTTCCCTTTTGAGGGTCCTTAATCTCCTTAATAAGAATTTAAGCATGGACTCAAATGGAAGCTTTAGGAAAATTTTATCAGTTTCAAAGAAAATTCCTCAGGGCAGGTGAGCTGCAAATCTCAGCAGCTGCCCAGAGGAGGACAAGGGGTGGGGGGATGCCCTGTCTGATTAGACTGGCCCATAGGTAAGACACATGGAAGACTACCTGCACATATCAGGGAGGGGAGCTTTAGGGAAAGTAAGGAAACCTAAAACATTGGGGAAGCCCACAGTGTTCGAAAAAGCATACTTAGAAAAGGACAGAAAGAAGGAAAGGAGAAGTTATGCCTTTCTTAAGAATTCTGAAAAGAGGGTCTGGAGGATGGCTCAGTGGTTAAGAGCACTGGCTGTTCTTGCAGAGGACCTGCGTTCTGTTACCAGCACCCACATGGTGGCTAATAATCAACTATAACTCCAGTTCCAGGAGACCTGATGCCCTCTTCTGGCCTCTGTGGGCATTGCACCTGTGTACTTACAGGCAAAACACTTAGATACATAAGAAAAAAAAAAAAATTTTAAAAAAAGTTCAGAAAAGAGGGCAGACTCAGTAAACAGCATGTCTGTAGCCTGATCAGCTACTGAACTCTGCATAGGAAAAGTGCATTATCTTATTAAAACCTTAATTATTCCATCTATCTCTATAGCATGGCTTAAGATGAACTCACCTTCTTAGGGATGCTCCCTTGACCAGGTGATTGACCTGCTCTAACAGGAATGTTAGGTCTCTACCTAGACCAGAAATAATTTTCTCTTCATTTGGATTAATTGTAATTAAGTGATAGGTTTTTGTATTTTATTTATTATTTATTTATTTATTTATTTATTTATTTATTTATTTATTTATTTTATTAGAGACTGTGTCTCACTATGTAGCCCTTCCTGGCTGATCTGGAACTCATAGAGATCTGCCACAGGGCTAAGTGATTGATTTTGAGCTAGCATCATCCTCGATTAGAGTGGGTTATAAATTCAGGGTTAAATGTCTTAATAAAAAAAGAAAAAGGCTGACTGGGTGTGGTGATAACGCTCTTTTAGTGCCAGCACTGGGGATGTAGGCACAACCTCTGTGAGTTTCAGCCCAGCCTGGGGTACAAAGTGAGATTTTTGTCTCAATAAAAAACACACACACAAAAAAAACAAAAAATAAAACAACAGACTAGAAAGGAAAAGGTGGTGGGGTGAGGAGGTAAAGCTGCTGGGGACGCAGCTCTGTCTGTGGCAGAGCGTTTGCCTAGGAAGATCATAGCTGGGGCAGAAACTGGAGTTACAAACCAAGGAACTCTGAACCACCAGAGGCTAAAAGAGGCAAGAAAAAAAATTTTCTCTTGGATCTTTAGAGGGAACCTGGCCCTGCATTATACAGACACATTGATTTCAGATTTCTAGCCTCCTCTAAGGTCATAAATCAGCCTAAGAAACAAATGTAATTAATTGACTGCAATAAGGGAGGCAGGTGCCTAGAAAGGAAATCAGACAAGGGAAGGGCAGGAGGCAGCCCTCTCTTTTACCATTGCCAAAGTGAGCATCTGTTTTGTTTGGGAGCCTATTTTGGACAACTGCCCTTAGCAGGTTGCCTTATGATCTGGGCTTAAAGCTCTGTTTACAAAGACATTCCTAAACAAAACCCTAAACCAAACCCAGCTCACAAGTTTGGTAATGAGCAATAAAAACTACTGGAGAGTATGTGTACTCAGTATTAGTGTGCAGCTGAACAGACAGGAGGCTGCCTGTACTGTGTACTGTTTCTTTTGCTGGATGGACTTTGGAGCAATTGGTGGACATTCCTTAGCCATTTTGATTTCAGGAAATAAAGAAAGTTAAATATTTTGCTTAAATACATGGTGTTAAGTGAGCTAATACAATCTGAGAATGTGTGCTAAATATATACTAAACACACATGTACACACACAGATATGTTGGCTGGCTTCCAGCAATTGTGTTTTCTTTATTTCTATACATAGATGATTCTTTTTTGTTGTTTTATCTTTTATTTTATTTTATTTTAAAGACAGGCTCTCCCTGAAGCCCCAGCTAACCTGAAACTTTTCTATGTAGACCAGGCTGCCCTGCCTAGAACTTGCTATGTAGACAACGAGGCTGGTCTAAGTCTCACAGATATCCTCAAGCCTCTGTTTCTGAAGTGAGTACTGGGACTAATGGTGTGGAATACAACACCCAGCATTCTTTTTCTGTTGTTTTTGAAACATGGTCTTTTGTAACCCTGGTTGGCCTTAAATTCCTGATTCCCACTTTCTAAATGCTGGGATTACAGGCTGTCTCTACCATGCCTGGGAGAGGTATTGCGTTTAAAATTCTTTATTACATTTAATTAATGTGTGTGTGTGTGTGTGTGTGTGTGTGTGTGTGTGTGTGTGTGTAATGCGTGCCATGGAGTACCTGTAGAGGTCTGAAGACAAGTTGCTGGGGCTGGTTCTCACCTTCCCTGTGTGGGTCTGGGGACTCTACTCAGACTTGGCAGGAGGCGCCTTTACCCTTTACCCACTGAGCCATCTCTTCCACTCCATTTTCCATTTTGAGATTTTTAAAATTCATAACTGCATTTTCTCCCTATTTTCTTCCCTTTCTGACACTCCCTTGGTGGGGGGGGTGCTGTAATATTAGCTATCAACATTTTGAATTCAGTTTGCTGACCCTCCCAACAACACCCGTTGGTTACCTGCAAAAGAGTTTGGTTCTATTAAGAAATTCAGAGTGATTTAGCGGTAATCTGGACTCTGGTCAGTCTGATTTTTAATGTATTAATGGCTCTCAACATCTCTTCATGTCGTGCTTTTTTATTTTTGTTGTTGCTTGTTTGTTTTTTGAGGCAGGGTTTCCCTGTAGCCCCAGCTGGCTATGTAGACCAGTCTGACCTCAAGCTCGCAGACTGGCCAGCCTCGGCGCCCTCCCACCCCCAACCTCAGTGTAGGGATTAAAGGCGTGCACCACCACGCCCGGTTCTTGCTTAGTCTTAAAATCGGAACTGCAGCCCCTAGCAGCGGCGCCAGAGGACCCCGAAGAAGCTCCACATATCTGGGTGAAGTTTAGCTTCTGCATAGTATTTTCTACCATCTCTGTGCACAGTGTGGGTGGATGGAAGGGTACGATAAGATTGGAATCTCTTGCAGCGGGGGGAGTGACTAAAAGCCTCAGTTTCCTCTTCCCATCCCCCTCCTCCTTTTCTTTCTTTCTTTTTTTAAGACCGGGGCTATACAGGGGCTTGGCTAAGTAGCCCTGGCTCACTGGGAACTCCGTACTTATCCCGGGCTCACTTCTCACCCGGATCCTCCTGTCTCAACCTCCTGAGTGCTGGGATTACTGCGTGCTTCTGGGTCTAGTTTGTGCCCTGGAGGTGGTGGCTGAGTGTCAAAGGCGACCTGTAGAGAGAGCCAGGGATCTGCCCCCTGCTGGGTCTGGTGGGATTCAGCCTGGCAGCTGGTAGGGTTGGGAAGGTGGTGTAGGAGTGCCAGGAGCGGCGGTGTGAGACTGCTCACTCGAACTCCGGTTTCCTCTCGGTGAAAACCCCTCCCAGGAGGTCCTTTTGCACGCACACAAATAAGACCTCCGGAGACACCAGCGGCTCATCCGCGGGTGTGGAGGTAAAGTCTACTCACGAAAGGACCTTTTGCCGGGAGTGTGGAGGGGGCGGGGAGAGGAAGGGCAGAAGGTGGCGGCTCCCCAGACAGCGGCGCCGGGTGACTCGATCTGGCCAGGAGCTCCACGTAGGGTGGCGAAGGGGGTGGAGCGAGCGCAGGGCGCAGAAAAAGGGCTCCCGAGCCGGAGAGCCTCCAGCCAGCGCTTTGCCTGCGGCGGGCGCGCGGAGGTGCGGGGCGCCTGCGGGGATCCTCGCAGCGGGAGGTGAGTCACTGCTCGGGTGGCGCAATCGCCACCCAGAGGAAATTAGGCACGGGGTGGGGCGCGTTCCTGACTGCGTTCGTGCGCGCTGACCGTACGGGGGTGTCCCCGATCGCCCCCAGCCCTGTCCTCTCGCCGGCACCACTCAGGTTTGCGCCAGCTTCGGTGGCTTCATCTTCCCCTCGGCCTCTAGCGGAGTTAGCCCGCGGGGCGCCGGGACTGGAGGTGGAGGAAGGAGACCGCGGCAGCTCTGGAAGTTCTCCCCTTCCTCTCTCCTCCCCGCAGGGCTGAGGGTGGTGAGGAGGCTGCGGCTCTGACTCCCGGGAGCCGGGCTGGCTAGGGCGTTCCGCCCCGGAGCTGCTGCTTGGACTGCCTGGGTACAGGGGACAGCTGTCGCGCTTGGATCTCCTCCAGGGACCTCTCCCAGAGGGCGCGCCAAGCCATGGAGGGAACAGATCTGGCAATGAAGGTCCTGTCCACTTGGTTGACTTTGGTGCTTGGTCTCATCCTGTTGCCATCGGCCTTCGGATTATCTCTGGGCATCTCGGAGGTCTACATGAAGATCTTGGTGAAAACCTTGGAGGTAAGTGCCGGGAAGGATGCGGAGCCCCTGCCGCACCGAGGAAGGGGAGCTGGAGCAGCTGGGGCCGAGCTTAGTGGTAGAATAGTGATGGCTGAAGTGACCCAAGAATTCAGTTCGCAAAGTCAGAGGCCAGGGTGTGTGGGGATGGGGCGGGGACCTGTGTAATTCAGTTTCTGGCCCGCTGTGGCTTGAGACACCGCATCTCTGCATGCCCTGCAGAGCCAAATTGATCCCCACTGAGAACACCAGACCAGTTTACTGAAACCCCTCTTCCCGCCTCCCCCCTCCCCCCAGGTTCTACCAATACTATTATTTTAGTTACTAGATTATCCCTACCGCGACTGTCTGCTGTATCAGCAGATTTGTTATCCACTTTGTGTGCTGCTTGTCACTTCACTCAGTTTTTACAGCCCCAGGTTTCAGAGGTCCTTTCGGTCTTAGGGCCAAGGGCTGGGTGGCAGAAAAAAGAATCGATTTTATTTTAGGGTTTCTTGGAAATTTCATCTAACCATTGGCACCGGAATGGCATTGCAGAGGTGTCTTTGATCTCAGCCTGCCCTTCCTTTGGTTTCCAAATTCTGCAGACAACGGGGTTAGGTATAACTAAGTGGAAGCAAGGGTGTGTGTGTGTGTGTGTGTGTGTGTGTGTGTATAACTTAAGCTTAAGTTTATATAGTCTTCAGTAAGTTTAAATGGCCTTGCCAGGTAGTGAGGCAAGTGCTGTCCCCAGAGACTCAGAGTTCAGCAGCTTATTTGAATTGTTTGAATAGAACGTGGGAACAGAAGTCTTAAAGAAGAGGCTGTAGGCTGTGCAGGTTTCCTAGATTTAGTACCCAGATCCCAATACGCGACCTAGGAAGGTCAAGGTCAGCTGACTCCTGTTCTTTATTTTGCTTATCTACAAAACAGGAATAGTAACACCTATTTTGCCACACAACTTGTTTTGTGTTTTCAGAAAGGATCTTACTCTTTTAGCCTAGGTTGGCCTTGAATCCTCTTGGCAGTCTACCTGCCTCAGCCTCCCAAGTGCTTGTATAACAGACATGAGTCACCATACCTAGCTTTTCATGTAGTTGTTTTAACTGAGTGAAAATACATAAAGTCCTTAGAAAGGGCCTGTGCGTGTTAGGTGCGGGTCACTATTAAACACAGTGTGAATGCTTAGATTCTGGCATCTGCATCTTTAGTGTTCCGGCTTCTTCATCTTCATTGCCTTCTAGTAGTTTCCTTTTTTTTTTGGGCTGTAACTTTTTGTTCTTCTATAGGCTCTTTGGCTTTGTCTGTTCTTCATTCTTGGTAGTAGGCTGACTCTCAGATGCCTATCTCTACCCCACAGGGGCTGGCTTCTGCCTGCTAATGCCCTGCTTGTTTTAAGATCCTTGTTGAACTTTCTCTTTGTGTCTGTTTCTTTGGTGAGACCTTGAAGTTATATTAGATAGAGCCTTCATTCCTAGCCTGTCCTACTCTTTCTTGTTTCCTTTCCTTTATTTTTTTTTGTTTGATACAGGGTCTCCCTGTAGCCACAGCTGTCCTAGAGTTGTAGATCAGGCAGGTTTCAATCTCCACCTTCCAAGTGCTGGATTAAAGGCATGCACGATCATGCCTTACTCTCTTGTGTTTTTTTTTGAGACAGCATCTAACTCTGTAGTCCATGCTGGCCTTGAACTTCAGATTCTGCTCTCTGGCTTGGGTCCCAAGCACTGGGATAGCAGGTGTGTACCACCCTGCCTTCTAGCCCTAAGGTTTCTTTCTACTTGTTGGCTTTTCTTGTTGCCATTACTTTCTGTGTGTTTACATTATGCTCTGTTTAAGCTTCTTCCCTCTGTTGGTTCTTCCTCAGAGTGCTCCCCCATAGCAGGTGATCCTTTGCAGCTGGTGTTCCTGCGTTGTCCAATCTCCCAAATGATGAGCTGGTCTCACCAATGTCTTTTGGAGAACCCGAGAAGAGGAAGTCACACACTGACTTCCAGATGCACACTCCCATATGTCTTGCATTAATCTTCCTGGAGAACTTAGAGAGATGGCCATGGGAGATACCAACTTGCTGTTCTCAGCTGGCAAATTGTTATATTTGGTGAGATGGTTTCCAGTCCAGGTTCTGACCTGCAGTTTGTTTGACAGGGTCACAGGTTTTGCTTCCAGACACTTTGACTTCTCTCTCTCTCTCTCTTCTGGGTCTTTGTAGCCCTGGCTAGCCTGGAATTCAGTATGTAGTACAACTTGACATCTGAACTGCCCTTGAGTTTGTGACAGTCCTCCTGCCTCAGTCTCTCCAGTGCTGGAATTATAAATGTAAGCTAGCATATCTGGTCTAAGAGATGAATTTCTTACTAATTAAGGAATTTTGTTTTCTCAAGAATGTTAATTTTCTTTTCTTTTTTTATTAAGAAAAACTTCTTTGAGACAGGATCTCATATAACTCAGGCTGACCTTGAGCTCTCTTGTTAGCTGAAAATGATCTTGAATTGTTTTTTTTTTGGGGGGGGGTGTGGTTCCCAGCAGGCCTGGAACTCACTATGTAGACAGGCTCTACTTAAAGTCACAGAGATCTGCCTGCCTAGTGCTGGGATTAAAGATGTGCTCCACCATGCCTGGCTTAATCTTGAATTTTTTTTATCCTCTGCCTCAATTTCCCAACTGTTGGGATTTCAGGCATGTACCACTGTTCAGATTTGGTGCTGGGAATTAAACCTAGGCTTTATGTACTTTCAAGTACTCTGTCAACTAAGCTACATTCCCAGGCCTTTTAATTAATATTTTAAGTTATCATACAGAGCAATGAGTTTCATTATGGCAATTCATACATTTATGCCATTATATATAATATATATATTAAAAAAATCTTCTTTGAGACAGGCTGTCCTTGTAGCCCTGCTGGCCTGTTCTCCTGAGTGCTGGGATTAAAGGTACGTGCCACCGTGCCTGGCTGACCATCATATTTTTTATTTCTTCCTTCTCACTATCCCCCAAAGAATGTTAATCTGGTTAAAGTGGGAGATGTACTATAGTATTTGGAATCCAAGTAGTTGGTAATATAGGGAGTTATCTTCATTACTAAGACTAAGTTATTACATTAGATCATGTTTGGCATATAAAGAATTTAAATAGATTCATCTTGTGAATCTCCTCATTTGTACAGTTATGGATTTCCTAACAAGGGCTCATGGGGAAGAAATATGTGGTTGACATTCTTTACCTAGAACAGTGTTAGGTGTTTCAGAGACTTAGGCTGGGATTAGTACACTAGATTGCTTCCTTCAACAATAGGGATAATTTCCTTTATTGCCAGAGCCCACCGGCAGAAATCGAACTGTACCTGAAGTGGGGAGTGAGGATTGAGAAATAGAGATAGAGAGAGAGAGAGAGAAAGGACAGACTCAGGAGGGCTGTCAGTCAGTACTGAGGCGCAGACTTTATTTTGCTCAGTGTATTTATACTTTTACAGCTGCATGAGGAATAATACAACCATCAGGGGTTCAAGCAAAAACAAACATGCATTTACATATGTGGGATTATTCAAAACACCTACATCTACTAACAAAAGGTCCTAAGCCTTGGATCTAAAATAAGCTTTCCTCCAGATGAATAAATCAGATCTTCCTACAAGGATCTACAAGATCTTCATCCTTGGGCCTAAAATAATCTTTCCCTCAGGTGAATAAATTATTTACATAGCAAAATGCCCTAATCCTGCAGCACTTCTGGGAACAGCAAGACTGATCCCTGCTTGATCCTAAACTAGGGCAAAGTTCAAGGCAGGCAAATGGCTCCCAACACTTTAGCATTGCAGCAGTTGTTTAGTATTAGAACTCTTTAGTTCTGGATGCTGTTCTTCTCTGTGGGTTATGTTCTAAAGAAATTTATTTCTCACAACCAACATGTCTATTATTCACTATTCCTAAGTAATGCTTCTTTCCATTCAGTCTCAAGAATATTCTTTGGAAACGTAAAAAAGCTTATCAGGGCCTAGAGAGGAAGCTCAGAGTTGAGTTCTTACTACTCCTTCAGAAGACCAAGTTCAGTTCCCAAAGCCCACGTCAGGCAGCTCACAACTGCCTGTAACTGAGACCTGATGCTCTCTTCTGGCCTCTGAGGTACCTATACACACACATACACACACACACACACACACACACACATACACACATATACACACACACACACATATTCATTTTTTGTGTTGTGTTTGACATAGGGTCTCCCTGTAGCCTCTGGAACCCACTATGTAGAACAAGCTGGCCTTGATCTCACAGAGATTTGCCGGCTCCTGCCTTCCCCAGTGCTGGGATTAAAGGCGTGTACCACCATGCTCAGCTATGTCTAGGTGAGACCCTTGTCATTTCTCAGACCTTTGGGGATGTAACTCAATTGGTGGAGTGTTTGCCTAGCAAGCCTGAAGCCTTGAATTTGAGTCCCAGCACCACATAAACTGGTACCTGGGCAAGGTAGCACACTTGATCCCAACACTCTGGAGGTGGAGGCAGGAGACTTAGAAGTTCAAGATTGTCTTCACCTATATAGCCTGGGATACATGAGACCTTTTTTTTGGTTTTTGAATCACACTTGAAACAAACATTTTAAAAATGAATTTTGGACAGCTACCTTTTTTCCCTCTTACGGGGTTTAGAAATTAAGTGATAAAAAGGCCTGACAGATCTAAATGTCGTTTCGCTTTCCTGGGGGGCATGGAGACCTAGGTGGTGCGTAGTAGTAGAGGTTGTTAAAAGATGCTTCTGAATTTCAGGACACTTGTCCATAGAATTGCTCTTCCCAGGCCCTTGATACAGAAGTGTTCTGAGATAACCTTGAAGATACTCAGAACCCCCCTAAGTGCTGTGCTGCCTCTGTATTTGGTCTTACTCACTTGGGTGGAGCAGTTGGCATGGTAAAAGAAAAATAGCCACCTGTTAGGAGATGCACTGACAGTCTGGGGAAAAGCTGCTTATTTTGGGGACCTAAATCAAGTGTGAGGTGTAGGGGGAAGAAACATCCTATCAGTATTCTGCTTTGTGGCCTACTATTTAGTGGGCACCAGGTAGTTTATCTCCTTTAATACCCACTTCCCCTTTCCTCACATCTCTGTACTTGGGATTGAACTCAAGACTTGCACATGCTAGTCAAGGGCTCTCTACTACTGAACCATCTCTCTAGTCTTCTTTTTACTTTTTATTTTGAGAAAGAGTCTCACAAAGTTGCCCAGGATGGCCTTTTTTAACTCACTCTAGTCCAGGTAGGTCTCGAATTTATGCTCCAGCTGTAGCCTCCCAGGTAGCTGAGATCATAGGTCTGTGCCACCTGGCTTGGCCTTCTTTAGTCTTTACAGCCACCTTTGGTGTTGACTTGCTGCAAGGATGATGAAACAGATGCTCCAAGAGCTTAAAGTCTCAGCTGGGAAATAGGAAGACTGAAATTCCCATGTAAATACGGCTGGCTGAAGTGTTTTGCTCTTTCACTGAGAATAACCCTGCAGGAAGAAATAGCTGTACACTACAATTCCCTGTGACACTGGAGGGCTGCTTCACCAGCCTTGAGGTTTGCTTATCTCCAGCACAACCTCTGGATTTTGTAGGGCAGACCTTTGGAGCTCCCTCATAAGGAGACTGTCTCCAGTGTTCTTTGTAGTCTGTCTTGCTCTTTGAGGAATGTGATTTGCTATTTGAAGAATGTCACTGTATATAGTCATCCAGGGCTGCCATGACAAAGCATCACAGTCTGAGCAGCTTAAACAGTGGGAATTTACTTTGTCTCTCTTCTGGAAGTGTCTCAGGTCAGGGTGTCTCTGGTACTGGCTTTTATTTTTGAGGCTACTTCCTACCATGTCCTCACAAAGTCTTCATATCCTTGATCTTTCTTTTTTCTGTGTGTGTGTGTGTATGTGTGTGTTCACATGTATGCATGTGTTTGTACATGTGGGCATGAACCCAAGTGATGTGGTACATGTGTGGTCAGAGGATAAAAGTATTAGTCTTTGCCTTATACTTTGTTTGAGACAGGGTCTCTGTTCATTTTCTTATACTTTGTTTGACACAGGGTTTCTGTTCATTTTCTATAGTGTACAGGAAGCTGGCCAGCCCATGAACTTCTGGGGACTCTGGGGAGTCTGCTCCATGGCAGCAATGGGATTACAGATGGCTTGTGATTCGTCTGGTTTTTGTGTGGGTTCTGGGGGTTTGAATTCATTTTCAGTATTGCACAGCAGTGCTTTTACCCATGGAGCATCTCCCCAGCCTTGTTATACCTCCCTGGTATTCTTTGATCTCCAGATTTCCTGTTCTTATAAGATAGGATTAGGGATCACTTAAGGGTTTCATTTTAACCCTATCACTTCTTTATATTTCTTATCTCCAAATATAAATCTTCTATTTCAACATGTGAATTTTGGGGGATATATAACTCAGCCTTTACCTGCTAAAAATACCAATATTTCCCATCATTAGCACTGAATAATTGCTCTAGCCTAGGGTGCCTTTATATGAAATATAAATTTAAGTGGCCACTATAAAAAAGTGAGTCAAGATTAGTGATGATGTTAAAATAACAATGTTATTTTATAGTGTCTTTGGTTTACTTACAAATGGTAATGGATGCCAAGGTTTTAGTGAAAAACTACGCAAGTTAACATTTTGTTTAGTTGAGAAAAGATGGGAGTCCAGTTTTCAAAGCTCTGCCCCCACCAACAAGAACATAAAGGGTGTTGCCAGATAAAGACCGAGTCTGTTGGCCTTAGTGACTTGCCACTGGAAGCCAGGAGGATTAGGCCTCTATTTATATGTATTCCAAATCAGGTAGCTGATGCCCTTTTTGGCACTTAATCTCTAGTTAACATACACATCTGAGCCTATCCATTTGCCTTTACATATTAATAAATGTGCCTTTAAACTATGATGTTAAATGGTAAATAATACTAGAAATGCATAAGAAATGTGTGAGGAGGGATGGGTGTAGCTACTTTGGTAGAGTGCACTTGCCTGTGGTGCAGGCCACAGCCCCATAAACCAGGTGGGGCTGATAATCGATAATCCTAGTGCTGGGAAGGTAGAGGCCAGAAGTTCCAAGTGGAGGGTCTGGGTTCATGGCTCAGCCTGGGGGCGCCTGTCTCCCTGTCTAGCACCCTCTAGGCCGTGAGTTCCGTTCCCTGTTTTAAAAAAAAGTTCAATGCCTGGCTGCATGCCTTTAATTCCAGTGCTTTAGAGGCAGAGTTAAGTAGAGCTTTGTGAGTTCAAGGTCAGCCTTGTCTACATAGTGAAATCCTGTTTCAAAAACAAGTAAAGGAAAGAAATGTATGAAAAACCCATTTTGGGATGCTTTTTTGGTTTATAAGCAGAATGATTGAAGTATTCGCACCATTTAGTGGCATGTGCCTCCCTCACACCTTGTCCTCACATTGACACATTACTCATCTGTGAACTTAGATGATCTTGTGACTTTTTGTATGTGAAATAAATGAACTTAAATGGCCCTTAAAAATGGAATCTTGACGTTTTCATACACTTTTTATGACAAACGAGAGCAAGGTGATAGTTTTGCCAGTTCTTATATTTTCTAAAACCTGGCAATCCTCACAGTCATGATTCCGAATAGGCAAAGAAAAAGGTAAGATGCTTTTCCTGAATGTTTTCACTGATTATTTTGCAGTGCTGGGAATAGAGCCCAGGGCCTGGTTCATGCTAGGCAAATACTCTTCGACAGGACTACCTGGCCTTCTTCTCAGTCTAGACATTGTTGATTCCATAACCTGTGGTCTTGGCCTGCATACTGCACAGCCTTTTCAAGAAGCGAGTTATTAGAGCACAGGTGTATCTACTAGGCATGAACAGTGACTCTTGACGGGAGCATGCGCAGGACTAGTTCTACTGCTACCTCAGAGGTTCCCTGAGTATCTCTTTAATTCAGAAAGGGTTGGGCTTAGTGTTTAAGGTCATGTCTTTGTAAGTATGGCTTCAATGTTTCACATTGTGTCTGGGCAAGTTTAAATGAATACTTCTTGTTTTTGAACAGTGGGCCACATTACGAATTGAAAAAGGAACCCCAAAGGAGTCAGTTCTTAAAAATTCAGCTTCTGTGGGTAAGTCTTCCTTTTTAATATAATTGTTTAAATATTGAACCTGGATTGGTTTATATCCACCCAGTTTGAACTTGGTGTTTGCAGGCCTTGGGTCATTGGCAATTTTCTTCATAATGTAAAATAGCAGCTGCCTATGTTTAGCTTTTTTATCATGTAGGTGACAATATAAATTAGCGATTTTGTGTGCTCTTACAGGGATTTTTTTGCTCCTAAGGCTTGCTTTGAAGATGGGTTATCATGGTTTTAAAGACAGAGTCAGTGGTTAAAACGGAGTGACTGTAGGCAATGTGGTACATTGTTGCAGTAGTCCCACCAAACTAATATAAGTATTCAGTACATTTATGCATTTATATATAATCACTGATATGGTATGGTTCAATCTGCATGGTGTTACGTGTTCACTATTTGGTTATTTGGTTTTGTGTATGCTTTTTTTTGGAGGGAGAGTTTTTGTTACATCTTTGTATTTTCAGTTCCATGTGATTGTCTTAGTGTATTGCACTATTGGAATTTCTTTTCTTTTCTTTTTTTCTTTTTCTTTTTTTTTTTTTTATCTTTTTGAGACAGGGTTTTCCTTTAGCCCCAGCAGGCCTGGAAATCACTGTGTAGACTAGGCTGGCCTTGAAACTCAAAGAGACCTGCCTGCCTTTGCCTCTCAAGTGCTTGGATTAAATTCCTTTTGGAATTTCTATATTTTGTACATATATTATTACTATTTGTGCCTGTTTGACCTCTACTTTGAAAATTTTATCAAAACTTGAAAACATTGATAATTATCTTTACAAATATATTTTTTCTTTTTAGTTTTTTGATTTGTCCTGAAACTGATCATGCAATTGTTTTGGTGGCTTAATATTAATCTGTATCAGTTGATCCTTTGCTGTATTTTGGTCACTTCCCTCCTAAATTTGAGAGTGGATCATTTTTAAAAAGGGTGAGATGGGAACTGTGTTTGCCAATTTTTTCTTTTTTTCCATCACTATAACAAGACATTGGGTGGGCTACGTACTAAGGATTCAAAGGCAAGTCACAGTCCTGGTGAGGAATTCCTGGTGAATGAAAAGAAGGAAACCTGTCAGTACATAGTGAAACAGACAGTGACTCAGGGATTAGGCTCAAGCTTTTATAACAACACATGCCTACAAGTTCTAGCACAGGTTGCAGGAATAATCTCTTCTGAGTGCAGCACCTTCATGATCCAGGACCTCATCCTAGCCTCGCCTCATGAAGGTTCACAGCCTCTCAGTTCCTCTACACATTAATCTTCAGAGGGATATATCTAAATCACATCCAAACCATAGCAGGGGCTAATCAGAGTGTCTAAGAGAATCTGTTCATGAGGTTTTATCAGGGCTTCATTCTAACTTCTAACCAGAGGCTTGCAAAGTACATTCCCCAGAGTATGCTTTACTGATGAAGGCTAATTGGTAATACTGTGTAAGAAACAAAAATAAGGCCTGGAGAGATAACCCTGGTTAAGAATTCACACTGCTTTTGCAGGGGACCCAAGTTTGATTCCTGTTACCCATGTCAGGTGACTAATAACTACCTGTAACTCCAGCTCCAGGGGATCTGACATGTCTAGCATCTGTGGGCACTTGCACTCAGGTGCACATATGTGCACAAAGACACATGCAAACATGCACGTAATTAAAATAAAAAATAAATTTTAAAAAATTAAAAAAAATTTTATGTGTATGAGTATTTTGTCTGCATATACATATGTTCTTCAGTGCTGGTGGAGGTCAGAAGAGGGCGTCAAGTCCCCTGGAACTGGAGTTATAGATGGTTGTTAGCTGCTATGTGGGTGCTGGGAATCAAACCTGGGTCCTCTGCAAGAGCATCTAGTGTTCTTAACCACTGAGCAATCTTTCCAGCCCCCTAAATCTTAAAAAAAAATACCCTTATGGCTGGGAGGCGATGTGGCTCAGTGGTAGAGAATATACTTCATTTATGTAAAGCTCTGAGTTCAGTCTTCAGCACCCAGTATCCCAAGCAACAGCAAAACAAACTCTTCAGGAAAATAAGTGTGTGAATCATTATATAGTCTCCCTTCCTCTTAGAGAGTACTACTGTTAGTCATAAAGGTCTAGAAAAGTCCTGTAGAGAAGCATGTTAGCTGAACATGGTAGCACATGTCTGTAATCCTAGAACTTTGTAGGCAAAGACAGGAGGATTGCCGTGTTTGAGGCCGGGTTAGGCTACATAAGTGGTTCCAGGTCAACCTGGACTATGTTAGTGAAACCTTGTTTTTTTTTGTTTTTTTTTTTAAAGAGGGGAAATGAGAGGGTAGAGGGTCTCATTGTATATAGTCCTGCTGACTTGGAACTTGTTATATAGACCAGGTTGGCCCCAAACTCACAGAGATGTTCCTGCCTCAGGTTCCTGACTACTGAGATTAAAGGTGAGTGCCACCATGTTGGAAAATGTGTTTTTAAAGGTTCCTTGGGCTGGAGAGATGATTTAGTGATTAAGAGCCCTAGCTGTTCTTACAGAAGACCGGGGTTCGAATCCCAACACCCACATGATAGCTAACAACTGTCTGTAACTCCGGTTCCAGGGAATCTGATGCACTCTTCTGTCCTTCATGGATATGGGTGCATGATAAGTACATGCAGGCAATATACTCACATAAAATAATAAAAATAAGTTAAAAATACAGTTCCTCAATTTCTGTTTTCCCATGTGACATATGACACCCTGTAAGCTTTTAGTGCAAGCGAACTAACCAGTCCCTGGTGTGTTTTGTCTTTATCCAAAGAAACCCTTTTACTTGGAGTAAGAATTCTGAGAAGCATTTCAGACACTAGGTTCAGAGGAAATAAAAATTTATAGTAATGGCTAAGCAATGAGGTGGAAATAAGTCACTATATTTAACTAGAAGACTAAACTTTTCAGGGTTTTAAAAACATCCTGTAGAGGCCCTCTCTCCAGGCTGCATCCTCTCCTTGATGGCGAGTGCGTTTAGAGCTTCTAAGCCAGGCCCAGCCTCACAGTCTGTAACTCAGGGAGCTTTCTAGGGCCAAAGAGTTCACCAAAGCCAAGATAGCTATGTTCTCTAGGAAACAGGGTGCTGCCAGTTTTGTCATGCTATTTCACCTATCCATTGAGGCTAACAAGGCCCACGAGAAGTACAAAGTGGAGTACCCTGGAACCAGTGGCATGGACCCTGAGAATGGCCCACCAGAACGGCTGGAAGTGTTTCCAGCTGTTTAGCACCTGTGCTTGGCCTGGCCAGGACCGCTGGGCCAGTGCTTTATGCTAGCACACAGGAGCCCCCAGCAAGCCATATTGGTGCACCATGGATTCCCTTGCCCTCTTTGCCTTAGTGGGCACATATGTTCTCCACTCTCCAGCATCTTGTCTGGGTTAGAACTGGCTTAGGCAGTGGTTCTAAATATGGCTATTGAAGAATTAGAGGGTTATAGGGGTCTAAACCCTCATTTTGAATGGCTTACCTTTACTTCCAGTTATATTTTTTTCTAAATATAATAAAATCTTACCTGGTTAAAAAAAATTTGCTCATCTGATTTAGAATTAAAGCTTGTCAAATGACCAGATACTTTACTTGAAGGCTTATATTTGAAGAATTGTAAAAACTCTACACTGTTAGGAGCTATGGCTGTTAAATTGGTAGCATGCTTGCCTAGCACGCGTGAGGTCCTGGATTTGATTCCCCAACACTATACAAGCTCGGTGTGGTATGTCATACCTGTAATCCTAAGCACTTAGGAGGTAGAGGTAGAGACAGAATATTAAACATTCAAGGTCATCTTCGACTAGAGTGTGAGGCCAGCCTGGGCTATAGGAGACCCTGTCTCAAGAAAAGGAAAAAGAAAAAAAATGTACATCATTGTGGGTTTTAGAAATAATTAAGCATCTGACTGAAAATACCTGGGCTTTTTGTGTAATTGGATTGCTGCTGTCAGATGACTGAAGCATCTACTCCAGTTTCATGGTGTATTCTTAAACACCAAAGTATTGTCACCAATAACATTTTTACCAACCTGCATATTTCTGATCCTCTTCATTGCTGGGTACTGTCTCTCAGATATACCAGATCTATTAATTTTTTATTTCTCTAGATACATTTCAAAATGTATATCTGTATGGTTTAAGGTGAGAACAAGCTTAGTTGGTAACCTTAGTTGTGCTGAGAACCTTGGCCATCACTGATTTTAAGTGAAACCATATGGGGCCTAAATGAGGTGTTTGTGGTACATGTTTTGGGCCATGAATTTAAGGACACTTAGGGTGTTTCAATTTGGTAGGTTCCGAGAAGAATGATAACTGTATTTTCTATAGTGCAGGTTTGCCTATCTATTTTTTAGGCTATATGGAAATATGACTTTCATGAATAGTTATTATCATTATTATTGTCAGGCTTCTTTTTTTGTTGTTTTTTTCCATGATGCCTCCAGAAATGAGTGGAAGTCAGAGCTCTGAAGATGTCTCAGTTGGTAGAGTGTTCAGCTAGTATGCATGAAGTCCCTAGTACTGCATCAAACTAGGCATGGTGGCATAGGCTTGTAATCTCTGCACTCACTAGATGGAGTCTAGACAATCAGAAGTTCAAGGTCATTCTTGGGTACATAGCAAGTTCAAGACCAGCCTAGGATCTCTTTCTCTTTCTCTCTCTCTTTCTCTTTCTCACACACATGCACACACAAAGTGGGATGAAATATGCTATAATTTTTGAATAAGCTTACTTATATGAAATTTAGTTACCGCCTGCCCTATAGCCTATGAAATTGGTAATCAACTCAAAGTTATTGAACATCTGTGACATCTAAGGCTGGCATGGGACCAAAGATTATTAAATTGTTGTGTCTATAGGGAGATAGTCGTCCAACAGGTCCCTGTGACAGGTTCTAAAAAGGTAAATAAGCAAAGGACATTGTGAGATTGATGTTTTGCATTTTGTTCATGTTGGTGAATCCCATGACTGTACCTGCTGTGCACCTTTGTTCCCCTTCTGACTCTGTGCTTAGGTGGCCTGAACTTATAGGGTGTGTGCCCTGTTGATCCATCCATATTTGGAGTCATTAGAGAAGTGGTGTCACAATCCTAGACAGACAGGCAGAGGGTGACGAAACACTGTGAGCACTTGTGTGCTTGTCTGGTGCAATCTTCCGTCTTCTGAGCATCATGTCTCTGTATGGGAGCCAACAATCGCACAAGTCAGTATGGAGCCAGTCAGCTTAGGCAAGGGTCACAGGCAGGCCTGGGGATGGAAGTGAGGCATGATTTTTGACATGCCTCTGAATGATGCAGTCCTGATGATACATTTGGAGAACCTGAGAGGCACAGATTGGCTAGGGAAGAATAATAACTAATTATTTTCAGCACACTGACAACTACTTAGTGAAACACATTTCATTATTTTTAAATTGTCTGTGTTTATTTGGGGGTGAAACACATTCCAAATCTTTCTTCCCACTTAAGTCCTTCTTAGGTGATTTTATTAAATATCCATCTACAAGTGAACTTGGAAAAATATTTTCTTTGTGGATAAATAATTTATTTTATATTTTTAACCATAGTCTATGCCTTTTATAGAAAGTGGTGAAATTGAGCTCAGGATATGCTCAGGGTAAAGTCTGTTTAAGAAGCTTCTTTATTGTACCTTCTTTGAGGTTAGAGAACTTTGTTAACATAGATGAAAGTACACATTTATTCCTTCCAAGTATCTGTTAGACTAGCATTAAGCTTTGGTGGAAATATATTGCCCTCTTCTTCCCTGAAAACGTATGCTAGCTATTGCCACAGCATGGAAGAAAAGAGACCACTAATGGAACCTTTGTTAACATTTTCCACTGTGGCCTCAGGACTGTGGGATGTGCTCTGAGATTTTAGCATCTTTCGTTTAGCTTGTTATAAATAGTACAGAACTTTTTAAGACTAACGTTTTTTAAAAAAATATTTATTTTTATTCTATGTGTATAAGTGTTTTGCTGCATGTAGTAAGTGTACCACGTTCATGCAATGCCTGTGGAGGCCAAGAGAGGGCGTCATATCCCCTGAAACTGGAGTTGTTAACTGCCATGTGGGTGCCAGGAACCAACCCAGGTCCTCTACAAGAAAAACCAGTGCTTTTAACTGGTGAGCCATCTTTACAGCCCCAATTTTTAAGACTTTTAAGAGCTGCCTGCCTTACCCAAAAGTACTTGATTGATTTCCAGGATACTGTTAGGCTTGAATCAGTAATTTTCAACTATTATACTTTACCGTGAAATTTTAGTGACAGCAGATTAAATTCTACTCTAACTGTGTTATGGTGCTAGGACATTATAATGGTTACCAACCCAAAGACAACAGGTATGAGGAAAGGCCTGCACCTGACTGAGCCTAGTCATCCAGTACGCATACTGTACACAGTGTTGGGTTCAGTCATCTGGCTGCGCTCTCTGGAAGTGCTGGCTGTGGGAAATGCATGCTGCTCCACACCTTCCCCAGCAGGCACTACACAGGAAGGCTCATGTGGCCTGCTGTTAACTTAGCTCCAGTGTGATTTTTTTCTTTACTTTGTACCCGAGGCCCACAAACTTCTTTGCCCATCCAAATACTCAGCAAGAACAAAATGCTTTAGATCAGCCATCAAGACATAAAGACATGGGCCAAACTATAGCAGGATATAGACTGAAGTTTTCTTTATTGTGGTCGAGTATGTCTACCTGTCTTTCCTCTGGAAGGGTTGGGTGTTGGTGAGGGTGATGAGAGTTTTCAGATTTACACAAAAGTAAATAAAATATCACATGAACCTCATATAATGAGGTCCAAAACAGGCTAAGATTTTGCTCTGATAATTTGTGACCTCTCCCATTTTTTATTTAGTATTTGAATTCAGATACACAATTTCATATTTTTTCACGCATAAAAAAGAGACCATTTTCAATAGCTACATTGTTATTGTCCCCTTAAAAACTTAATTCTTTGCTTGGTTTGTTTTGAGGTAGAGTTCTACTTCTACAGCCTAGTCTGGTCTGGTGTGGTATTTACTATTTGATGCCATAGTTCAGTTTTGCCTGAATAAAAACAGCCTGACTTTTAGCATCCATTTTAAGGCCAAGGAATGGACCTGAACTGTTCAGAAACTGTTCATTCAGAATTCTCTCAGAATTGTGATCTACTACAAAGGACTTGCTCTTTATTTTATTGAAATAACATATCTAGCATGAAATATCTCACTAAAAGACCCTAGAGACCTAGACAAGACTGCACACAACTAAGAACAGATGCTATCAATTTAATACCATCTACTGTTACAACACAAATGGGATAATTTGCATATCTTCGAGAGTGTCTGTATTATTTGCGGTGCTTTCTTGAATGACATATACATTCATACATGATTTTGGGTCCAGGACGAGGAATAGTCATGAAGAATTAAAGTTATATGTTTTAGGTTGCAAGAGGAGCTCAAGGCTCATCTTGTCTACAATATAAACAAGCTAAGATGAGACTGATTTTTTTAGTTGCAAGCTTAAGTAAAAGTTATTCATTCAGAGTAAGTCCATATTGTAAAGTCTTTCTTACAGTCTGGAACTATTTATGTCCTCCAAGCTGGCCTCGAACTCACGTCACTCCTCTTAACTCTCCCTCCCAAGTGCAGGTGTGAGCCACCCATGTCCGGCTATCATACTTCCTTGTTCCTTAAAAAAAAGTTTTTATTAGCACATTTTAATTATACATATTAATGAATTTCATTGTGACATTTGATGCATATGCATAATACATTTTGATCACATTCATCCCCAGGCCCTCTCTTGTCCCCCTCCAACTGGCCCTTTCCTCTTCTGACCTCCTCCTGCTATCCTTCCTTTCCCAGCTAACCCCACTTCTATATTCCTGCCTTTTTTTGTGTGTTTATGTACCCCTGTGGGTTTTATTAAGGTTCTTTATAGAAGTGTGGTTGAGTTTTTAACAGAGGCATGGTCATCCTTCTGCACTAACTGTTAACTATATATGTATCCTCAAGAAAGGGTGAGGCCCCATGAGCCTCTAGGTATTGATAGGCACAATCCTGGGGAGATCCTGTGCTGTTAAGTACAGCTGCTGTGAGTTCCACAGCCATGTCATGCCTAAAGTCAGCTTTCTACACTGCTTCCTGTTCTCTGGGTCTTACGCATTCTTTCTACTCCTCTGCAATGTTTCCCGTGTCTGGGAGGGGAAAATATAGACATCTCATTTATGGCTCGGCACTCAACAGTTACTTATTCTGTGTACTTTGACCACTTATGAGTGTCTGCAGTCACTGCTGACCACTGGGAGAGGAAGCGTCTTTGATCTGAGCTGACAACAGCCCTAAGCTATGGGCACAAGTAGAGCGCCATTTGACAGGCAGCATGTCCATTTAGCTCATAATTTCTTACTGTCCACTAATACATAACCATATTTACATATCCCAGTTGAAAACATTTTTGCAATTGATTTTTATGAAGGAGATTCCGTCATGATCCACAAAGTGTTTCCCATTCTTTTAATTGGAAATATGGAAGTTTTTGGAAAAGTAGGGGTATCTTTTTTTTTATGCCATTTTAAGCAAAAATAACTTTAGTAAGAAGTGATCCTGAGAAAGTTTACTAGGCTGATATATATTATGTACTTTTTGGGGATTTGATTTTGCTTTTTGAGACAGGGTCTCAATCAGTCAAGGTTGGCCTTGAACTCCAAAATTTCCTACTGCTACCTCCAGAGGGCTGAGAATATGCACATGTGCCACCACACCCAGCTCTGTCTGCATATCTTAATATATATCTGACAATGTGTGAGTCTCTTGTTTATTTGAAAGCCGCTAGATGAGTCTCTACATTTCTCATCTATGCAATATAATTGCATATAATGCAGTAATCTCTTATATGCAATAAAAGGCATGGTCAGCTATTTTTAATTTGGCAATATCTCTAATACCCAGTGAAGCTGAAAATTACTGTCACCCACAGTTCTGTTTCTCATAAGATATCAAACCTATCTATCCAAACTGTGTAAAGCTAAGTGTCCAAACTGTGTAGAGCTAAGTGACCTGCTACAAGTATATGCAATTAATGAAAAGATGGAGATGCTATTTTCACATATTAGTGAGAACACTTGGCAGCATTCAGCTATTGTTTTAATACTGTACAGTAGCCAAAGTGAGTTAGCCAGAGAGAGCAAAAGTAGACAAATTTCAACGATTTTAAGAGAAAAGGAAATGTATTCTACCGATCACATTTATTGAAAATTTGCTACCACAGGGGCTGAAGGAGTGTTGCTTAGTGGTGGAATGCTTGAATAGCTTGTGAGAGTTCCTGAGTTCTGTCCCAAGCAATACACACACACACACACACACACACACACACACACACACACACAGAGTTAAACTTTACCATTGTATATAGATACTACACATTTATGTAAATATATACAGGTAAATATAGAATATTACAGAAATGATATGTACTACAGTGTGGGAATTACTTTTATAATATGGACATAATCTGGACTAATTACTTTTACCTAACCTTGCGACCAAAAGTTATTATTTATAATGTAAACCAGCTCACCAAGCTATGTGCTCTGCTTGTGACCTGGCACCTGACCTTAGTCCCTCAGGACCCCACCTTGCCCTCCACCCAAGATAGTGAATGAATATGGGTGTGCCTAATTAATCTGAGTGCTGCCTGCTTATCTCATTGGAAGCAATGAGAAAAACTGAGAAGTTTGTTTGCAGTTATGTGTATAACATTCTAGGCCTATGAATCAAAGGACAAGATTTCCTGATAAGGGTTGGTCCTGATTTGCACTTCCCCGTCTCATACTAAAGATATTGTTTCAATAAAAGAATGGGGGAGGCTGGGCCTTGAGAGCACGGTTCTGAGAGACATGTGAAAGAACAGATGCTCAGCAGTTCAGGTCTGCCCTTGGCCTTAAAATGAATGCTAAGAATCAGGTTTTCTCATCAGGTATAACTGTAATGTGCCTTAGAAAAGATGCTCTGCAGGAGAGAGGTCTTTTAGGAGGGAGGGGAAGAGATGGCAAGATGGGGGTTAACTTTGAGCTTTCTTCTTTAAAGGTATCTAAAGGTAGTGCTGGGAGCATGGCTCAGTTGGTAGACTGCTTGTATGAAGCCTTGGATTTAATTCCCATTAGCACATAGACTAGTGTAAGTTCCCTTTCCTGCTGAGTCATCTCCTTGGCCTCATAGGTTGAATCATTAATCTGGCAAATGGAGCTAGTTTTGTATGAATGGAAACTAGGCATCTGTCTCTGGGGTGTAGATATTCGTGCTCTTCAAAACACATCTTTATCAGTATCTAAAATCTAAACCCAGGGAGCAAACAATACAGAAATGTATTACTTCAGAGAGTTGTGCCTTTGAACCTCAATACTACAGACAGTTGGCCTAAATGATTCTTTGTTGTGGGGAACTGACCTCTACTTTGTTTAGGAGTTTAGATGTTAGATGTTTAGGAGCATTCCTGCCTGCTGCCCACTAGATAGTAGTGATGTATGCCTATTTGAGAGCCAAGAATGTACGCAGACCTCCGATGTCCTTCCATCACCTCACACCTAGTTATAAGCTACTGCTCTTAACAATAATACACTCGGTCTATTCGTATCCGCCATTATGAGCAAGTTTGATTTTTGTGTCCAGTAGAACTCGATTTCCAATTTTCAGTGCTGGTTTGGGGAAGGGTAGAATGATGAGGTACAGAGTGGGTGGAAGAGGCGGGGTATGTGAGTACCCATTAAGATAGAGCACTGAGTGGCACACAAGGAAGCATGCTCCTTAAGGACAGATAGAAGCAGTAAAGGTCCCACTGTACCTCATGTTCTGAATCCAATAACAATATACTGTTTGTATCTAGGTCTCATCCTAGACCTGAGGATTTGCTTAACTTTAGATAAGACACTTGTTTGTCTTTGTACTTGGTAGGGTCTGAATATTTGTGTGTCTACTGCTTACAGCTTCTAATTTATATGTTTGTATCTTTACTTCCAACATCATGGTATTAGGAGATGAGTCCTTTGGAAGGTGTCATGAGGATGGATGCCCCTATAAGTAGAGACCCCAGAGATTTCTGTAGCTCCCTTCCACAAAGAGAAAATGCCCGGAACTATAAGAAATAAGTATTTGTTGTTTATAAACCACCCCAGAAGGTTTTTGTTATAACAGGCAAAACTAAGATACTACTCTGTATCTCTGAAAGTAAATGACTCAGCATTAATCTCTGGCTAATGATTAGTAAACAAGATGGAGTAGTTTCAGTAGGAAAGGAGGAAGCAAAGGGTCAGGTCAGATTTGGACCAGTAACCTGAGGCTCGAACATTAGACAACTGGGTGAGAGCAGAGACTGAGATTAGGTAAGAAAAGAGCCTAGGCTCAACTGTCAGTTCCGGTTATTCCACTGAAGAGCACATCTTCCTTTAATTTAGGGAAGTTCTCTTGCTGTTGAGATGAGCAATCATCTCAGCAGGTAAATTCTCCAGTGGGGAACCCAGCTGGTCCTTTGATAAGTTTCTTACCAAGCCTCACACTGGCCACTCTGCCTGCCAGAAAAAGTTCCAATCAGAACTCCAGTTTTGATTTTATTTTATAAATAAGAACCAACCTGTGAGAGAATTTGAACGAGAATGTTTCCCCATAGAATCTAAGTATTTGAACACTTCCTCAGTTGGTGACTGTTTGGGAGGGTCATGGAACCTTTAGGAGGTGTGGCCATGCTGGAAGAGGTTTTGTTACTGAGTTTTGAGAACGTGTGGCCTTATCCCACTTCCAGTCTGCCTCTCTGTTTTCTGTGCCTGCTTGCAGATGTGAGCTCTTAGCTTTCTCCTCAGGTGGCCTCCTCTATGCCTTCCTCCCGTGATGAACTCTTCCCCCTCTGGAACTGTGAGCCCAATAAACTCTGCCTTCCATAAGCTGCTTTGACCATTTTGTTTTAAAATCATGGCAACAGAAAAATTGATAATACACCACTAATAATAATAATTCCCACCACATGATGGACATTGAGTCCACTATGCAAGATTATATATGACAGAGGCCTTATTAGCGCTCACTTTATTGATGAGGAAACAGGGAGAAGTTCAAGTAGTTTGATGTGGATCACACCACCAATCAAAGGCAGTCTGAAAACAAATCCCAATTTGTTCTGTGCAGAAGCTCTTGCCACCAATCCGTGTTCAGTCACCTGTCTTCCTTTTTTGTTCCTTCGTTCAGCACCTTCTGCTTCTCACTCAGCTGTTTGAGGTGACTCTTCTACAAATAGCAACTCCTGCTGAATATTGTCTTTGTCACTATGACCTAACAAGAAATAAGTATTTGACTTCTCCACCCTTTCCTGATGTTGAGTCAGTACCTCTATGCTATGCAGTATCTTTAGGTATGCTAATGAGATGGTTGGTGGTTGGAGCTTCTGCTTGGCCTTAGGATGGAGCTGATGACTTTGTGACATAGCATTGGACTTTTATCCACCCCCAGGGTTAGAGACTGAAGTCTAAATTGATCCCTTGTAGTTAATGATCTAATTAATCATACCTATCTAAAGAGGCCTCTGTAAATCCCCAAAGGACAGGGTTCAGAGAGCTTCCCAGATTGCCATGCGCCTCCAGGTGCCGGGAGTGAGGCACACCTCCTCTCCACGAGACAGAGGTACCTGTGCTTGAAATACCCCAACCCCATTGACTTGAGGAAACCCCTTCTGAACCTTGCCCTGTGTCTCTTCATCTGGCTGCATATCCTTTAAAATATCCTTTGTTGTAATCAACAGAGTCAAATATAGCATCATCTTGAGTCCTGCAAGTTTCTGAATCTGAGGAAGGGATAGATTTTTTTGTAATCCCCAATAGGTGGCATGTTGGTCAGAAATACCAGATGCCCCAGATAATCTTAATGGACTGAATTCTTAACCACTGGTATCTTTCTCTTTAGACAGAGCTTGTTGGAATTGCAGAACTCCCAGCTAGCGCTGGAGAATTGATCCATGGGGAGGTGGTGGTGGTGTGGTGGGAATCCCACTCATCTGTGTTGAGCATATTGTGGGTGGAAGATGCTGTCTGCTTGTTCTTTTACCACCATCCAGTCACTTTATAACATTTGAACTCATAGCAGTTCAACCTCAAATCAACAAAAGTTTTGAGACAGAGTATCACTCTGCAGCCCCAGATGGCCTGGAACTTCCTATGTAGACCAGGCTGGCCTCAATCTTACAGAGATCCACCTGCCTCTGCATCCCAAGTGCTGGGATTAAAGGTGTGCACAACTATGCCTGGCTCAACAAAAGTGTTGAAGAAATGACTCTTAAGATTATTTAGTGTTGGGCCAGGTATGGAGGCCTAGCTTTTAATCCTTGACTAGTCAACAAAGTGGGTTCCAGACCAGCTGAAACTGTGTAGTGAAACCCTATCTTAAAAAACAAAGAAAAAAATTTAGTGTTAAGTACCAAACCATAAAATCTGACATTTTTATTGTTTGCTACCTCATTTGGCAAGGGATTTTTTATAAATGCTTCTGAGTGGAATTTCATGTTTAATCAAGTTAGTTATATACAAATCAACAGTGGGCTGTCAGCCAAAATATGAGTGAACAGTCCACTGAGTGGGTTGTTAAAATGAACCTTGTATGTTATTTCTGAAACTTGTTGGCCTTTCTGCAGTGATGATTGACAGCTGATTACAGTGTTTCTAATCCTATCCCTCCCCTTTTTATGCTTCAAAATACATGGTTAATTCCATAACTAATATTCACTAGTTTATGGTTAAAGCCTTTCCATTTTATGATCAGCATTGATTATTTTTAAGTTTTTCTTATTTCTAGACTATATAATATTTAGAAAGGAAGTAGATTTCCTATTTCCATTTTCAAGAGAAAAAAGTGAATTTCTAGTGTTTGTAGCTTGGCATGAGTTTTAGTCTGTTTTGGTTTCTATAACAAAATATAATAGTTTGGATGGCTTGTAAGCAATAGGAATTTAAGACTGAGCAGTTCTGGTCAAGGTTCATAAACAAGAACCTTTTCACTGTGCCATAAATGGCAGAAGGATGTATTGTTTCAGTAAGTAGAGAGCAATCCTTTGTTCAAGTGAACCTTTCTGAAAGAACTCAGAAGGAACAAATTCTAAGAACAGATTGAGCTCACTCTTGGTTTTAATGGATACCAAGAGTCAGTCTGTCTTTATTCAGGCACTGCCTATTGTGGTATCTCTTTGTCACAATTGTGTGTGCATGCATGTGGAGGCCAGGGGTCAGTCAGTATCAGGTGCCTTCCTCAGTTGTCTCCATCTTGTTTTTTGAGATGGGTCTCTCAACTGATAACCCACCAATTCATCTTGGCTGGCTAGCCAGAGAGCTTCAGGGATCCTTGCTGGGTTCACAGGCTTGTACCACCCAACTTTTCACATGGGTGCTAGAGGTCTGAACTTAGGTCCTTAAGCTTACACAGCTAATACTTTACCACTGGGCTATCTTCCCAGGACTCTGAGGTTCTTTTTTAGGGCTGCTAATTCCATTCTCAAGGGCTCTACTCCCATGACCTAATTAGATCTCAAATGTACCGTCTCTAAATGCTCTCACTTTGAAGATTAGGTTTCATTGTATAACTTTCATGGAACTACAGACATTTATTCCATAGTAGTGCTTTTAGCTTAGTCTTGAAAACCAAGGGACGCCAACTGAAAGTTACTCAATTAAAAAAGAATGGTTTGTGTGTGTGTGTGTGTGTGTGTGTGTATGTGTGTATGTGTGTTCTTGACAGATGTATAAACCATGTTCAAGTAGAAATATAGAATATAGAAGGTATATTTTACATTTATTAGAATTAACCAATTGAGTCTATCTCATCCCAAGTGACACTCAACTCATTCGTCATCACCCTGCTGACATCAGTAGTTCATGAGATCTGTTCTTACATCAAGATGAGGATTTAGAACTAGCATAGTCCTGCTGTGACTGCTCATAGACAGACTATTAGGAGCTGACTTTCTTGTTGAAGCCCTTGTTCTAGCTCTGAGACAGCATCACTGACTTGCTAAGTATTTGAGTTTTGGCATGGATTTGTTTCATTGCTCGAGGTTATATCGATCAGTTTGACATAATTGAAAGTACAATGTAGGTGACTGAATGCTCTTAAATTAACCGGTTTTTAAAATAACATAAGAGACAGGAATAGAATTTGAAATAATTTTGGGAACTGGAAGTACAGCTCAGTGGTAGAACATGTGTTTAGCATGCAAAAGGTCCTGGGTTCAATTCCCTGCACTGAAAAAAATTTTTTTTGAATAATCTTGGTTTTGATAAATGAGTCCCTTGGACTGAGGGACTTCATTCCATATCATTTACCCAAAGATGATGATACAGTGGAAATTAGAGTCCCTTCTTGGGATTCTTAGTCTCATTAACAAAAGAATTTAAGAATGGACTCAGGTGGAACTTAATGACAATTATATTATAGTTTGAAAGAAAAACTCCCAGGGCCAGTGAATGGTAAATCTCAACAGCTGCTTGGAAGAGGAAGAATGGGGAAAAGAAAGGGAAAATAATAGCCAATCCTTTAAGTAGGCACAGAGGTCAGTCACATGGCAGGGAGGGGTGCTTTAGAGTGAGTAAGGGCACCCAAAGTATCAGAAAAAGCATACTTAGGTTCTGGCTAGCATGTGAAAGAGATAGAATAAACAAAAAGAAACCAGAAGGTAGGCACACCCAGCCGGATCTTCATGAGGGCCTGCTTATAGAGACTGGGCCAAGGGGCAGGAATTTGGGGAGGGGATAGTACCATATTTCACTAAAGGAAAAGTTGTTCCTCTTATTTCTTCCTTAGGGGTGGTCCCTTGGCTAAGTGATTAATGTGGCCCAACTGGAATGTTAGGTCTCCATCCAGGCCAGAGATTCTATTCTCTGAATCAGGAGTTTTTTCTTAATGGGCATTAATTGCTACTCTAACAATAATGATTAGTTGCAGGATAAAGAAAGTCTTACCATAGAATGTCAGAGGAAGAGGGAGAGACAAATAGCAGTGAAAAATAAGGCAGAACTAGAATCTAGAACTATGCTGTGGTGCATACACAGCCCGTATGCTCAGACACACATTAATAGGCCGCTTGACTCACCGTGGCTAAGAAACATGGGTGCTGAGTGTCTCTGTGTACCTAGGTCATAGGTTGTACCATGGTGATATTGGGCATGCCCTCACACAACTCTTAGTCTAGTCTAGTTAGTGGATTCACTAATATTTACATATTGATGATAGCCAAGCAATGTGAACATCATTCAATTTCACAAACATATAAATACAGTTAATTTGGGAAAGGTAGTTCATAAATGCTTGTTGGGATGAGATAATTTTGGATGGATAAATTGATAAACCTGCCATGTGACATCAGATTGGAATTAAGGTGAGGAGACAAACTGGGAGAATTAATTAGCAATGGGAGTGTGCTTAGTTTACAGAAGTGGGTTGTGTAGGTGAGCACAAGTAGATTCTGGAGCCTCACCTCACAGCAGGTTAGATCTGATGACAGATTGATGAGCTCAGGTGTACTGTTTATATTAAGGGTGGAAAAGAGAACATCCTGAAGGCTGTTAAAATGGTTAATACAGAAATGAACAAGATCAAGGGATGGGGAGATGGATCACTGGGTAAGAGCACTTGCTTTGCAAGCATGAGGACCTGAGTTTGAATTCCTAGCATCCAGGTATGGCTTCATGAGCCTGTAACCCCAGGATTTGATGGGGAGGCAGATCCTGAGAGCTCACTAGCCAGCTAGCCAGCCCAGCTGAAATGGAGAGTTTCTGTTTCAATGAGAGACCTTATCTCATAACAATAAAGCAGACAGTGATTATGGAAGGAACATCACACACACACACACACACACACACACACACACACACACAATTAAAACAAAATAGTTCTTTTACAAATAGGAGAGATGTTTGAGAATTGTGAGAACTTTGTTAAGTAACGAAGTTCTTTTCATTAAACTTTAATAAAGACTTTATTTTTAAATTATGTGTGTGTGTGTGTGTGTGTGTGTGTGTGTGTGTGTGTGTGTGTACTGTATGGCGGTATGTGCATGCAGGTGCCCTCAGAGGCCAGAGAGAGCATCAGGACCCCTGTCACTGGAGTTATAGGCAGTTGTGAGCCATCTGCTATGGGTTCTGGAAACTGAAGACCTGGGTCCTTTGCAAGTGTGTATACTCTCTTAACTGCTGAGCCATTTCTTTAGGTTTTTATAGTGCCTGGTTGTCTTGATTGATATAAATTCTCCTTAACTTTTAAAAAATTTTCTGTTTTAAAAATTTTTTTAAATTATTTATTTATTTTTTTAAGACAGGGTCTCTCTGTAGCCTCAGCTAGCCTGGAACTTGCCATGTAGTTAGGGTGGCCTCCATCAGACAGAGATCTACCTGCCGAGAGCAAAGATTAAAGGCACAAGCCACCATGCCCACTCTATAAAAATTTTAAGATCCTTCTGTTGACTGTGTTTGTCTCTGTAACGGAGATCACCTGCAGGGAGTCACTTGTCCATACGTCCAGAAAGCAGCAACAGTCTTCATTCCTTTCAGTTCCCCTTCACCTTTCCTCTTTTCTGTAAGAGGTTTGTGGCATTTCCCACTTCCTCTGCTTTCTTTCCAAAGCTCTTGGGTCAGTTCCACCCAACCTCCACCCCCTCCACCCCTAAAGATGTCAGAGTGTCAGTGCGGGCCGTATACAGAGAAGGTTGGTAGCATGAAGTGTGGTTCTGTGTTGAGAGAGAAGCTCTTGGGTTTATGGAGAGAGGAGCCCACTGGGCTTGGGTTTAAAGAGAATCCTTTGCCTGGGTGACAGTGGGAGGAAGCCAGTGATGTGAGGATGACTGGGGATGACCAAAACCTCAGGCAGGGTTCCTCCCTTCCCTCTGCTGGAAACCTCACAGCAGTGTGATGGGGTTTGCTCACTCTTCCAGGTCAGGTACATGGTTCCTAGAGTCTCTCTTCCTTTGTTGGCTCCAGAGCTTGGGCTAGCTAAAGAAGACCTCTGACGGCCTGGTCGGTTCAGTTTCCAGAGGCCCTTCCAGGAGCAGAGCCAGTAGACCCTTCCACTGTCCTCTCTAGGGGAGGGCAGTGGAACAAGATCAAGAGCAGTAAGGCATAGCCCTCTGCCTACCCTCTGGATGGACTTATTGCTTCCTAGCTCCTTTGCTACTGGGCAGCCTGGACCTGCTCATTTCACCTGGGAAGAGTGGACCCTGCAGCATAAGGATGCAGAGGATGACAATGACAAACTTTGGCCTTTTTGTATTTAATTACGTTGAAAATATGCTATATGCTGAGGCCAGCAACTTGGAGGCACAAGGCCGTACTATCTTTTTTGGTGAGAGTGCAGTGTATGTAGTAAATGACAGTGTTTTTCAGGTTTCTGGAGAAAACATCTGGTGACACTCTTGGCTTCTCTTGGGAGTGCTGAGGATTGAATTTAGGGCCTTATACATACTGAGCCCTTGTTCTACCACTGAGGTGTATTCTCAGTATTCTTTTGTTTAGTTATGTTGGCATCTATCAGTGTTTCCTTTCTATTTCTTCCCTTTTCTGCCTCTGCTGTGACGCTGGTACAAATCTGCTCAACTAAAGTAGCTTCCTTGTTTTCACTGACTCGTGTCTCAATCAGTGCAAGTACTTGTCCACTAGCTAATGTTAGCTCAGCCCACAGGACCACTCAGCATCAATGAGTGATATAGGTAGGTATTGTGAAATTGTCTGATGCTTGGCTAGCTTTCTGTGTCTATTATGTCCTTTAGTCAAACTTGATTTTAATATTTGAAACTTTGAAATGATATTTCATAAAGTTAATATGAACTCACAGAGACGTACCTGTCTTTACCTCCCTAATTGGTCCTTTTTGGTCTTTGCCTATAGTTGATTCAGACCACCTCTTCATATAAGGAATGGAGTGGAGCTGGAGGTTCCTAATTTCAAATAAAGGAAGAATCTTTGAAAAATCTTTGTTCTAGGAAAAAAGGTGTCAGATCAGTAAGCAAAGGAAGGTGGGAAAGAGCCCGGAAATATCAAATTGCCAGTATCTGATTTAGTCTCTGGGTAGAATGAGTGAGAATGAGTTGTGGGAGAGGAAGGAGTTGAAGTTTAGATTTCAGGTTTATATTGTTTCCCAAATGGCTTTGAATGACTTCCAGACTCAGACATAATTCTTCAGATGAGGAGATTGCAAAGGTTTTTGTTTGCTTGTTTGTTTTTTAGTCAGGGACTAAACTGATTGGCTTAGAATTTTCTAGACTAGACTGGCCTGGGACTCATGGAGATCCACTGCCCAGTGTTGGGTCTAAAGGCATGTCCCAGATCTCAAAGTTTTGAGACTATGAATCTGAAAGTATTGTAGAAATGGGTAGACGGGAAGATGAAGTGAAGAGTGATGTGGAAAGCTGGAAACCATGCTGGAAGGTAGTACGGGCTTGATCCTGAGCAGGAGCGTTGGTGGAGTTTGTCATCGCAGGATGGAAGTGGGAGCCTTGGGCATGAAGCTAGGACTTTAGATGCACCCTCGGTGCTACAGTAGTGAAAGCTGAGCGGGGTGGGGTCCTCCTTCCTTCATTTATTTGTTCCTTCTTCCCTTCCATCTCTTCCTTCCATCTTTCCTTTCTCACCCCCATCCCTGACCCCCACGTTCCATTAGAAATTGAACTTATTGGCTCCTTCCTGCCTGCTAGGCAAACACTCTAACTGTGGAAGGAATTTACAGACACTGGAAAACCTTTGAGAGGAAAGAAACCAGAATGAAACAGACAAGGATCAGCCAGGGAAGACTGAGAACAGAGTGAGCAGAAGCAGGAGAGGCTCTGGCTGTACATTTTCTTTCACTCCTCTTCTGCCCACTCGTTCTATTTTGTGCCATAGTTTCCTGTCAAGAATAATAAGTGTCTGTTACCTCTTCCAGAAATGAAGAAACCGAATTTCTTAACTGAGATGGGGGTTATTAGCGACTTTTAAAGCTAAGGCAGAAAACAAGCATTTCTGGTTAAGATTTAAGATTTGATTGTGTGAGCTGTCACAATAGAGTCTCCCTTGGCTCTTTCCTCACAGTTCTATGGACACCCTGAATCACACAGCTGTCAGACTCTGTGATTATGGGAGAGGATCAAGGTGAGCCCATGAAGACTAGTGACTGTAAGTTCTTTGCAGTTTAAGTGAGGTTTATACATCCTTTTAAACACTTTGTTTTGTGCATAAATACTAATTTAGGACAGGCATTGTAGCACATGCCTTTAAGACCAGCACGCAGAGACAGGTGGATCTCTGTGAGTTTGTGGCCAGCCTGTTCTGCATAGCAAGTTCCAGGCCTGCCAGGGCTACATAGTGACAGTCTGTCTCAATCACAAAACCAAAAAATACCAACCAGCCAAACAAACAAAGCAAACAAAAAGCCCAGTCAGGACTGGAAAGATGGTGCACCTGTTACGAGGAGCTAAGTTGCAGACTATTGTGTTGTGAGCCACCTGATGAAGATCTTGGAAACCGAGCTCTGCTCCTCTGGAAGAGCAGAAAGTCCTTTTAGCCACTGAGCCATTTCTCCAGCCCTGCTTTTGATTTTATTAAAATAGAAAGATAGAAATAAATGATTTTTATATTGTATATGGAACTGTCCTTTTTCAAATGCACAAATGTTATATCTTTAAATATTGATAGTCTCACCACTTCCTGTTCAGCTTAGGTTTGCATTTACTTGCTTTCCAGTTGTACCTCATTTCTTTCCCTGCTCAGTAGTGCCAGCTGATACCGAGACCCATGGGGTGCGTAGTGATGGCTGGATAGAGCTCTGGAAGGGCTCTCGTCCTTTCAGTGTTTCCTTGATGTGCATCTTTTATGCTTTGCTCTGTTTTCCATCTCATACTAAGTACTTACTGATTTTGTTTGTGACTCTGTTATGTTCATGTGTGTGCACATGTATGTGTGGGTGTGAGTACATTTGCAAATAGAGTCCAAAGGAGAGCCTCAGGTGGTGTCCACCTTCTACTTTTTTGAGGCAGGTCTCCCTTTGACCTAGAACTCACCAAGTGAGTTTGGCTACGTGGCTAGTGATTCCCAGGGATCTGCCTGTCTCTGCATTCTCTGGTCTTCAGATTACAAACATGTACCACCATGTCTGTCATATTTTATGGGGGGTCTAGTGATTGAACTCAGGTCTTCCTGCTTGTAAAGTAAGCACATTGTCAACTGAGCTGTCCCCCTAGCCTTGTTATTTGTAAATCAAGAAAGAATGCCGAATTTTCATTCTTTGTGAGTATTTCCTATGTGAATATTCACTTTCCCTCATTCGTCTATTACAGCGAACAGCTTCTTCCATGTTTGAATCATATTTCTGTTTCTGGAATAAATTGCTTGGTCATCCTATGATACCGACTTGAAAAAGTTGATTGTAGTTCTTAAATGCCTTAAGTATGCCAACTGAGGCACAGGCGGGGGAGTACAAGCAGTTTCACAACTATAATACTTTTTCAAAAAATAAGCAATCCTGATTGAGCCATCATGATTAAGTAGCACTTGGGAAAGGTCCTGATAGTCATGTTGATTTTTCTCCCTTTTTCATGGATCTTTAATGTGGTGTATCATAAGCTCATTCTTCCAAAGCTGTGGAGCTTCTGCATAGAATTTATGGATTTTACCTATTGAATCTTTTTACTTTCTCTAGTATTCGGGTTTGCTTGGCACCCTCTATTATCCTCCCACTTCCAAGATTGGAAGCACTTGAAACCCCAAATACAAAGCTACCCAAGCCACACCTCTTTAGCACATTGCTTTCGTGTTTGTGGTGCTGTGGATCGAATCCAGTACATCTAGGATGCTAGGCAAGTAGCTTTACCACTGAACTACATCCGCAACCCTATTGATATGTTGCTAATGTGGCTATCAAAAAGATAGTAGATTATTAATAATAGGTGAGATTAAGCAGAAATGTGTTGTGTCTCTGACCTCATTGTTCTAATGTTTATTCATAGTACAATTTGTAACACCCCATGTTTTTCTCCTCAGTCACCTTAATTTTTAAGGTGAGAGGTTTAACATCTCTTGGTTTTATTAACAAAATTTTAATATGATTCAGAGAAGGGGCAAATCCAGGTTTTGTGGGAACCAGAACCTTATATAATTTGGAGGCCTTAAAAAGGACATAATCAACACAAAATTAGTTGCAGGACCTTGGAAGAGGTACATGTAGCTTTGGACTCTGAGAAAGTCAGTCAGTCTGTCTGTCTAGTGGCTATTTTTTATGAAGTACTGGGTGATAGAAAAGGAAGCAGAAAGTTTGAGAATATTAACCATAAGAAGATGAATACCAGGCTGGGTGTGGTAGTACATGCCTGTAATTCCAGCACTCAGGAAGTGGAAGCTAGATAATGAGTAGCCACAAGCCAGTTAGGTCCATATAGCAAGACCATGTCTCACCTCTCGTCACCAACAAAAATCAACAAGTCAAGGGTGATTATCTTTTCTAAACCCAGACTTTCTAAACCTCTGCCTTACAAAGGAATCGAGGAGTAAAGATCCTGGCAGGGCCTCTGGGTGAGGAAGATACAGGTCAGCTTGGTCAGAAGAGTCTTCTTCACCAATACATGGAGGAACCATAAAACTGAGGGACTTTGAGTGGGCCATGGTTCAATGGCTCTCTCCCTCTCTCTTGCTCTCTCGCCCCCTGCCCCCTCATGAGAGGCCCAGAGACCTAACCAAGAAGAAATAAAGTTTGTTTCAGGCTATATAATATTCCTTTCCCAGTAAAAATATGATAAGATACAATGAAATGAAATAAAATAAAGAGCCCTAGATCAGTGACTGACACTGTGCATATCCAGAGTAATGTTACATGTAGCCCACTTGAGACTTTTCCTGACTCAATTAAAGTTCACTTTCTTCCTTTGAATAGAAAAAATGCCATTTGTCAAGGAGGAACTGAGGATGACATAAAATTGATGGAAAACTTTGAGATGTTAGCAAGGCATGGTGGCACATGCCTGTAATCCCAGCACTTGGAAGTGAAGGAAGAAGGATCCAGAGTTATAGGCCAGCTTTGACTACATTGTAAGTTCTAGGCCAGCTTGGGCTACATGAGACCCTGACCCCCCAAACTAAAAAAAGCTGGAGGAGGTGGTGGAGTGTTGGACAGAGTGAAGTAGAGATGAACGGAGGCAGTTGAGGGTTATAGACTCTTTCCAGTCCCAGCTCTACTCTGCATTCTCCTTGACCCTAGACAAGTTACTCACCCTAGTGAGCCTTAGCTTTCTCATGTATAAAATGGAAATCATTCATAGTACCTCAGGACTATGAGGATTACATGAATGGGTGTGCCAAGAGCTGAGTATCCAGCCTGACATCAGGAAACAGTCAGGAAGTGTCTGAGGTTATAGGTGTGTGCCACTGTACTTGGTTCATTGAACTATGCTTTTAACCAAAAATTATTTATAGATTCAGTGACGCATAAAATTTAGACTATACAAACAAGCAACTAGAAGTACCGTGTTCTGTGGCTAGAGAGATGGCTCAGCAATTAAGAGTGCATACTTCTTTTCTAGAGGACTGGAGCTGAGTTTTCAGCACCCAGAAGTGATCATTTGAAGCTCTAGGGAATCTCGGTGAAATAAGCTCACCAAAATTGCCCAACTTAAGCCCTGAAATTGTGACATGTCCATGGGGTGGTTTGGACATGGTGAAATCTGGAGCTTGGCCTTGCAGTGTTACAGTTAAATTAGTGTGAAAAAAAATGGCAAAAAGTGAACCTGAAACCTGTTATGTTATTGTGTTGTTGGCACAGTGACCCACATATTAATGTCTGTAGCTATCAGTGAAGAGAAGAATGAGGCAAAGTGTGTCTTTACATCTAAGTGATTGCTTGAACACTGGCCATGCCGCTCTCTTGACATTGAATATTGCTCTTTAATACTGACAGGACTGCTCCATCATTTTACCCAACTCGAACACACAGTTGTCTTATAATTGTTCTACCTTGATCTTTTTTAATCAGACCAATGATTTTTTTATGGGACAGGAAGTTGGGTGTGGTAAGGGAGGAATCCAGACCTGGCTTCCTTGTTAATGACTTGAGTCCCTCAGAGGAACTCTTCATATTAGAAGTCACCTCTCTCAGAAGTTACTGGGGAGGGGGCAGGTAAACTCAACTCCTTGCCGTACTTGCTTAATAATGGGGGAGGGAAATAGATGAAGAACATATCTAGAAAATTATAAACGCACAATATAAATTTTCCAGAGTGAGCTTGTTTTTATTATTCATTTGGATCAAGAAACAGAACATTACCAGTTCAAGAATGTTCTCCTGAGACCCCCCCGCCCCTTACCATTCGTGGCAGAATAAACTTTGTCTAAACCAGATTAAGTTAAATTACTTAAATAATTAATGGTTTTAAATTTTTTGTATTTATTTTTATTTGTTCTTTTATGTGTGTGAGTATTTTACCTGCATGTCTGTAAGAGCACCATGTGTATGCAATGCTTATGGGGTCCAGAAGAGGATGTTGAATCCCCTGGAACAAGAGTTATGGACAGTTGTTAGCCACCATGTAGGTCCTGGGGACTGAGTCCAGGTCCTCTGCATGATCAGCCAATGCTCTTAACTGCCGAGTCATCTCTCTGCCCTCCCTCCCTCTTCCCTCCTTTATGTTTTGAGAAGAGTCTCACAATATAACCCTGACTGACCCGGAACTCCTTATGTAGACCACACAAGTCTAAATGTTTTCCAGGAAATAATGTTACATAGTTTGTTTGTAATGCAGTCTCATTTTATACAGGCCTCAAACTCATCATGTAGCTGAGGATGACCATGAACTTTAGATCTTCCTGCCTCTACCTCCTGCGTGCTGGAATTACAAGTTTTTGTTACTACTTTTGAATGATGCTAAACCCAAGGCTTTGTATGTGTTAGGCTCTGCTAACTGAAATCTATCTCCAGCCTTACTTTCTTGATATAGACTTATGACTGAATTGAGTTCTTGACAAAATAGACCATTTCAATCAAGGTTTCAATGAGATTGTTTGAAACAATGGACATCTGACTTTTGGAACATTGAGAGGCTGAGGGTTTACTCTTTTTTTTGAGACAAGGTCCTCCTGTACTCCAGCTGGCCTGGAACTTGCTATATAGACCAGGCAGACCTCAATCTGACAGAGATCCATTCGGTTGGCCTTCTAAGTGTGGGACTACAGGCATGTATCAACACATGTGACCAAGGGTCTACTTTTGTATACAAATTGCCATGTCTTCTTTGGGTCTGTAGTAGGTCTGATTTCCTTGACTGGTTACTTGGAAAACTCCCTTTATAATGTAACTGAAGGGATGTATAATTGTCAGGTGATTATAAGAGTTCATTCAGATAATTTACAGTTAATTGTGTTTGAGATGGTTTTAACTACTGCCTCCATTTCTACAGGGCTACTATATCCGTTTTGTTTATGTACCAGTGATTTGCTAAAGACATAGGGTCACAGGACAGCCTGTGCAATTAGTCTCTGGCATTCAATAGAGAGCTACTTCTGATGTTTGTTTCATCATGGTCTTTATTGCCTTGGCCAAAGCATTGGTATAGGGACAAAGTTCAAATATTTGTGACTTCGCTTTCTTAAACTGACTTGAAATTGAAGAATTTTTTTTTCCTAGAATCAGTGTTTGACAAATTTAAAGAGTTAGGGATTTGAAAGACCAGGATTAATTTTTTAAAAACAGCTAGGTTTCTTAATGATAATATAAGAATCCTTCGTGGATTAATCTGATGACTTTACAGACATGTGTAACACATACACATATACATATACCCACAGAAAGAGAGAGGGTAGGATTTTCATTTCCTCATGAACATTTTTTTGGTGCCAAAAGAAATATTTCCACTTTTCCTTACTAACCTGTAACTTGATTCCTGATATATAATATTAACTGTATGTTGCTTGTATTAGTTTTATTTTCCTGCCATAAGTTTATATTTTGTTGAATTAGGTGCAAAACTTTGACCAGCAATATTTTCTCTATCTCAGGAAGGAAGTAGCATGATTTTAGTCATACTTCTTTTAGGACCTAATTTAATAATGGAACTCATTGTTGGATATTGTGTGTTTAATATAGGAGAGCTTTTATGCTAGTAGGTGCCTTCTTACAATACAGATATTTACCTTAGGAAGACTTTAAAAAATATAATATTTTGGGGCTGGCTATGGTGGCACATACCTTTAACTTCAGCACTCAGGAGGCAGAGGCAGGTGGATTGCTGTAAGAAGTAGACCAGCTATGGCTACGTCGTGGTAAGACTTGTCTCAAAAACCAAAAAGAAAGATTCTTTGAGAATTTCATACGGGTATTTTGACCATATTCACCTCACTTCTTTTCCTGCCTCCTCGCTCATTCCCCCTCACCTCCCCACCTCCTTGGGATAACTTTTTATTTTCATGGTATGGTTTTGTCATGTGTGCACTCACCACCCTGTTTAATGAATGTCTTGAGAATAAAGAAGCTTACTGCATTTAATGCAGCTCAAAGGCTTGATATATAAATGTAAGGGGTGAGCTTGAATTGACTATTGGACCAGAAAAAAAGGATATTATTGGGGCAATTGGGTAAGCCATGAGGATTAAATACGAGCATTGTTAATGCCAGTCTCCTTAATTTTGATGCTTGTCTCCTGGAGAATTGTACGGTGAAACATGACAGAATAAAGAGCATGGTGTTCATTTATTTATTATAATTTATTATAAGCAGGTCAGAAAAAAAATTGTCTTTTTACAGTAAAGATAGAACGTAAAGCAAACATGGCAGAATTAGTAAATGGGAGTGAGATGACCCATTCCGGCAGCATTTCTATGCCCTTGGTATTTTATAAGAGATCTTCTAGAAGTAGAGCTTCTGGTCTATGCTGTGAATGTCTTTGTGTCTACACCACTGTGCAGAACAGTATTTGATCATGGTTGTCCTAATTATATTCCCATTGTTTCCCATTTTCACAACACTTGCTATTATCAGAATGGCATTACTGCTATGAAATAGTGTTACTGTGTTATTGCCTACACTTCTCTGGTTATCCTGGTTATTTTTTCCAGTGTATTTAGTCATAAAGGCTTACTATTGTATGAATTGTTTGTTGTGTTCTGAGACCTTTTTTCTTACTTAGTTTTTTAAATTGATTCTATGATTCTCACTGAGTTTTAAAATTAATTTTCCTGGCCAGGTGAGATGGTACATGCTTTTAATCCCAGCACTTGGGAAGCAGAGGCAGGCAGATCTCTGTGAGTTTAAGGTCAGACTGGTCTACATAGTGAGTTTCAGGCCAGCTGGGGCTACAGGAAGACCCTGTCTTAAAAAAGATAAATAAATAAACAAATAAAGTAATAAAGTAATTAATAAAATTAATTTTCCTGCCGATATTTTGTATGTCTTAGTATAGTCTGGAAATTTTCCCATTGTCAGTTTTATGGTTTTGAAGATGTCCATACAATTTTGAAAGATGCTTCACAAAGTATAGATCTCCATTACATTTTATCTGAGTTGCACAGAATAAACTAGGTCAGGGGGCACAGAAAATATTGCACTTCAAGTGTGTGGGGCTGGGGAGTTGGTTTCTGTTTACAGGGCTCATCTCTCTCAGCTCAGTTACAGAATCTGAGGCAACTTGAAGTTGCGTTCTCAATTCTGGCTCTTCTGAAAATGGATATTTTTAGAAGGTCTGTGTACTGTCCCTAGCATATTTCATTCAGAGATTTACTGAATAGTGTGTGTTTCCTTTTCTCATGGTAGATGTTAAAAAAAAAAATCTAGACATTGCCAAATAATGAAAGTATTGCGCTAAGTATTGCTCAGTGGTGTGCCTGTAGAGCAAGAGGGTAACTGGGTAGGGACACTGCCTTGGACTGTCCTCTGGGACCAATTAAAGGAAGAAAGATTTGAATAACTTCAGAAAAAAGACAATCCAGTACTGCTCAAGAACTTATTTTATTGTTATAATTCTTCTTTTTTTTTTTTTTTTTTGAGGGGGGCTCTTTTTGAGACAGGGTCTCCTTGAAGCCCCAGCTGACCTGGAGCTCGCTATGTAGAATAGGCTGGCCTTGAACTCACAGAAACCCACCTGCCTCTGCCTCCTGAGTGCTGGGATTAAAGGCATCTAACACCACACCAGACTTATAGTTATAATTCTTAAAAATTTTTGATATATATATATATTTATTTAATTTTACCTTTATATGAGTGCTTTGTCTGCATGTATGTATGTGGTCCATATATATGTAATGCCTGTGGAGGCTAGGAGAGGGCATCAGTTCCTCTGGAAATGAACAGTTGTTGTCATGTAGGTGGCTGGGAACAGAACCAGAGTCCTCTGCAAGAGCAGTGAGTGCTCTTAACTGCCAAGGCATTTCTCTAACCCCTAATGCTCTTTTAAATGAAAAAATTTTAAATTGTTTTAATTAAGGTGATTAGATATTAGCTTTGCTTGTGGTGTAAAACAAACAAACATCTTTTCTTTTGTCTCTCTCTGAGACTCAAGGCATGTACCACCATGCCTGGCTGTGTTTTTCTTATTAAGTAATTTTTGTAGTACTGGGATTGAACTCAGGGCCTCACACATGCCAGGCAAAATGAGCTACATCCTCAGCCTCTTATTAAATACTTTGCCATTGTGATGAGTTTCTTTTGCTTGTGTTTTGACTTCATAGTGTTTTTTAGGGGAAAACAATTGTTTTACACAGTTTGGATCCTTATCTGGGAAGGGTCTGTTCTTTTGCTCAAGGTGTTCAGAGAAGAAATCCAAGAAGAGAGCATGAAAATGCCACCATAATTAGTTTAAATCACTGAGTGGAGGCCATTTTGTGCAGTGATTTTTACCTCTCTTCCCACTGTGATTGCTGGGCTTTTTAGTTCTAAAAATCTTCATGTTACCCATGAAGCTTGTTTTTGTATCCTTGAAGTTAAAGTTGCCCCTTGGGTCAGTTGTTCTTTGGTCCTATGGTATTTTCTCATGTTCTGATACTTTCTTTTAAGGTATTATCCAAAGAGATGAATCACCCATGGAAAAAGGACTCTCTGGCCTTCGAGGAAGGGACTTTGAGCTGTCTGATGTGTTTTATTTCTCCAAGAAGGGATTGGAAGCCATTGTAGAAGACGAAGTGACCCAGAGGTTCTCCTCAGAGGAGCTAGTGTCATGGAATCTCCTCACACGAACCAATGTAAACTTCCAGTACATCAGTCCGCGGCTCACTATGGTGTGGGTATTGGGCGTCCTGATACGGTATTGCATTCTATTACCTCTGAGGTAAGTCACCTGCCTGCTGCCTTTTTCATCACCTGTGTAAAGGCCGCATTGGAATTTTGTGGACACAGGCCTGGTGGGATCCAGTGTGCAACCTAAGAGTCGAGGGCACCAGATACGTGGTCAAGTACACGCTCTCTTTAGCACGGCGATGGCAGAGCAGACCTGTGGACAGATACGTGGTCAAGTACACGCTCTCTTTAGCTCGGCGATGGCAGGGCAGACCTGTGGACCAGTGCTGGTTGTGTTGCTTCGTTTTCTTGAACCCAGCTGTGGTATCCTTTCCAGGCGGTTGCTGTCGGCCAGCTAACACTGGCTCATGAGCTGAAACCTCGTCACTATCCCTAGGGGGGCTGACACTGGCCTGTTCGGATTTAATGCAGGGACCGCATTGCTTAACCATAGGCTGATGTCAATCCCCAAGAAATTATTATTATTTTTTTTGCTCCTGTTGCCAGAGTCCTGGCACTGGGGCATAGAATGTCTTTTGGGAATTATTTGCAGCTGTGATAAGCAGAATGAAATTCAAGATTGCACAAATGCAGTTGCTTGAACCTTAAGCCAGTGCTCCCAAAGTGCCAAAGTGGGGTTCATGTGCTCTGGGTGCACCATGCACTATGCACTGACATTCAGGAAGGAACTACTAGAGCTCTTATATTTTGCTTCACTTACTTGGTGTTTCTTATTTTATTTATTTATTTTTTATATGTATGAGTGTATTGCCCGCATGTGTGTAAGTGCACCTGTGTCATGCAGTGCCCATGGAGGACATAAGTGAGCATTGTATCCCCTGGAACTGGAGTTATGGATGGTTGTTAGTCACCCTGTGGGTGCTGGGATTGGAATCCCGGTCTTCTGCAAGAACAGCCAGTGCTCTTAACTACTGAACCATCTCTCTCTAGCCCCTATTTGGCAGTTTTTAAGACACCAAATAAAAGGTCTCATGTGGCTCAGGATAACCTTGAACTTGCTATATAGTTGAGAATGGTCTTGAACTCCTAAGCCTGCTGCCTCTGCCACCCAAGTGCTAGGATTACAACTCTATGTACCACCATAGAGCTTTATGTATTTATTAGCACCTTCTATCCTCTTTTATTGAGAGCTCCTAGATTATTCTCTTTTGATGGTGCTGGGGATTAAACCCAGGGTCTCATGTATGTAAGGCAAATGCTCTTTCATTTAGCTACATTCCAGCTGTCCCAGATAACTATTTAAAAGCAACGAAACTTCAGTAAAATTTCGTATGTGGATTATTTATTGTTTCGTCTTCTGGTCCATTGGTCAGACAGCACATCTTAGGTAATCTGAAAGAGAAGTGAGAATTTCTATAATAAAGAACTTGAAATGCCTTTACTAGTTACTTATCTTGTTGTAAGGGGCCTAAAAAATGGTGTCACAATTCAGTTATTTAGTTTTAATTCAGCTAACATGCAGATTAGGGGCTGGAGAGATGGCTCTGCAGATAAAGGTGAATATTGCCAAGACTGATTGAGATCAGTCCCCAGGACCCACATGAAGGAAGGAGAGAACTGACTACTGAAGTTCTCTTTTGACCTCCACTGGCACATACATATACACGTGCATGCTTTCAAAATAAATAAATAAAAATGTGTTAAATAAAAAATGAAAAATAGATTTAAGATAATCTGATAAGTATTCAAGAACAAAAATAAATTTCAATCTTTTCTTTTTGAGTAAGTTATATGTCTAGAAATGACAGGTGTCATTGGTGTGTATATGTGTGTGTGTGTGTGTGTGTGTGTGTAAATTATGTTTATTACTTCATGTCTGGGGGTGTGTGTGCATATGCCACAGCATGCAAGTGGAAGTCAGAGGACAGCTTGTGTGAGTTTGTTTCTCTTTTCACCATGTGGGTTCTGGGGATCGAATTCAGGTTGTCAGACTTGGCGGGAAGTACCTTTACTCTCTGAGCCGTGTCGCTAAGCCTATATTTCAAGGGCTTTAAAAAAAAAAAAAATATGAGGAAATGGGGGCTGGGGACATGGCTCAGTTGTAGACGGCTTACCTAGTATGCGTGATGCCCAGGGTTTGATCCTCAGCATCAAAACAAACTGGGCTATGGAGGTGCACAACAACAATTTGAGCACTCTAGAGGTAGAGACAGGAGGATCAAGACTTCAGGAACAGCCTTGGCTGTATATGGAGTTTGAAGCCAGCCTGGGATACTTAAGATCCCATCTCCAAAAAATTTTTTAAAAAGAGAGAGAAAAAATATCTGTAAGAGATGAGAGATTTTGTTACCTTGTTTGCACCATACAGAGGGACGAACGTTAGAGTTGCATTAAAGGACCCCCTACATGATGACATTTCTTCTTCTTATGAGAGAGCCTTTCAGCGTATTCCCTTCAGTCACACTCTTAACCCGTTGGTGATCTCTTAGATTGTACTTGACAGTTTTCTGAACAGTCTGTTGAGGTTATACATATGCTCTTATTTGTGACTTTCAAACTGGTATTCATTTCCAAGAGTATTTTGTAAATTGACCTTTTCTCTCTCAAAATACATCAGACCACGCTAAAGAATCATGTCAGAATCTATAGATTCACCAAATATTTAATAACTGCTTCAAATTCCATAATGTGCATGTGCTACAACTTACAGTTCCATTATTTATGACCTTGTGAGTGACTTTACTTTAGGCTATTTCCCTACTGTTGAGGAGATGTTTGCAGTGGCTTTTCTTTTCTTTTTCAGGGTTACCCTGGCCTTCATTGGGATCAGTTTGCTGATTATAGGAACGACACTGGTTGGGCAGCTGCCGGACAGCAGGTGAAGTGTTTCCTTCTGTTCAGCCCTAAGTAGGATATTCCCTTTCCCTGGCTGTGTCTACAAAGACAGTATTTAGTTAGTTCCCTAAATATTGCTTTAATTTTATGATTTTAACCTACTTAGGAGAATTCTCAATTTTCATCATACTTTCATAAAATTAAAAGTTGCTTTTTCAATGGAGAAATGAAGGGAACAAAGAAACGGTCCCTAAAAAAGGCAAAGAGAGAGTCTTACTGCCAGCGGGTTCAGAAGGCCTGGACGGGAGACCTTCAGCCTATCTTGATTACGAGTTTATCATAATTCATTGGGGGGGGGGTTGACTTTTCGATTCTAGTTTTGTCAAATTCTCCTGTTAAGTTTTGGCCTTTGCTACCAAATGCATTGACAAAACTGCAAGAATTGAGCTGTGCTTACTCAGTATAACAGAACACAGGACACTGCTGTGAACCGCACATTAAAGCTTTTATTGTGTTGTTTCTTAGGAGTACTCAGAACCAAACAATAAAATGATTTCTTTTTTCCTTCAGCCTCAAAAACTGGCTTAGTGAGCTGGTGCATCTGACTTGCTGTCGCATCTGTGTGAGGTCCCTCTCTGGCACCATTCGTTATCATAACAAGTGAGTGTCTGCTGGCCCTGCCTGCTCTGCTTGAGGTAGATGGAGCAGGGAGTGACAGTTGCTGGAAGAAGGACTGGAGGTGGCAGGTGGGGTCTGAGTACTTCCCTGTGGTCCTGTTGGCTTCTTCTGGGGTCACAGACATAACAAAGCATGTCAGCAAAGGGGTATCAAGATAGACACTTAGCAGTGCTCCACAGCTGGGCATTTATGGTGTGCAGATGAGTTTCTCATGCTTTTTTCCCTAGGGGATTGGCACGGATTCCATTTGTACAGCTGAAGAAGTGAAGCTCTGGGTCTAGTTGTTAAGGGTTACATAGGTTCAAAGTCAGGTTTTAAGCTGGGTCTCTTTTGAAAATCATGAAGCTGGCAGGCCTGTGGTGTGGTGAAGGCCAAGGCCTGTTTTCCACTCTTAGTCTTGCCTTTTCTAAATTTCTGTACCTGATCCTTAAAACAAAATGGTACATTCTGTTCCCCTTACCCCCAATCAGACAATACAGGAAGTTAGGGAAAGTCATTAGCTAAGTGAAAATGATTGTTATTACTTTTGAATTTATGTGATTTAGTATTAAAAAAAAAACATTATTACTTTCTTCTGTTTGAGACAAGATCTTGTCATGTAGACCTGGTTATCCTAGAACTTACTATGTACCGGAGGCTGGCCTTGAACTTGTGCCAGTCTTCTTGCCTCATTCCCTAAGTGCTGGGATTACAGACACATGCTACCATGACTAATACCACCATAATTATAAAAGTTCTAGGATAAGCTTCTACTTCCTGCCCCTCTCTCCCTGAGTCTTTCTGTCTCTATTATAGAAGGAAGACTTATTATTATTTGGTTTTACCAGGTGCTACCAACTGAAAAGCCTCCTTAAATTTTTTTTTTATCTTTTTGAGACAGAGTCTCCTTGTAGCCCCAGCTGGTCTGGAACTCACTATGTAGACCAGGCTGGCCTTGAACTCACAGGGCAGGGATTCACCTGCCTCTGCCTCCCAATGCTGCCTTTAAAGGTGTACACCACCATGCTTGGCCCCAACCTTCTGAAATTTTTAGAAACTTGTTGGGAGTGATGGTTTACACCTGAGTCTGAGGCAAGAGGATCAGAGTCCAGAGTCCAGCTTCAGCCACATAGCCAGTTTGAGGTCAGAATTCCTCTCAACAGAGATCATGTCTCAGCAAGAAGCAGAGAGGGGAGGGAAGGATGGAAGGAGGAAAGGAGGGAGAGGAGAGAGAATATGAATTTAAATTATGATCTTGGGACTGGAAAGCTGGCTGAGCAGTTAAGAGCACTGGTTGTTCTTGCAGAAGACCTGGGTTTGACTTCTAGATGGTAGATAACAACTGCCTATGACTCCAGTTCCATGGAATCCAACACTTTTCTGACCTCTGTGGGCTGTGTACGACATGGGTGCACTTACATACATGCAGGCAATACACTCATACACATAAAATAGAAATAATAAATAAAAATTTAAATTATATGATTTTGTGATTAGACTGAGTTGTGATACACACTAGAAAAGAGATGCCCTGTCAGAAATGTTATCACAGGAAACCCCTTCTGTAGAAGAGGTTCTTTAATGAAGTTCACTACTTCTTATAAGTGCTTCTCATTTTAAGACGTTGTTATTCTCAGGACTGGCGAGATGGCTCAGCAGTTGAGCACTTAGCTGCTTTTGCAGAAGACCTGGGTTTGAATCCCAGCACCCACATGGTGGCTAACAATGGTCCATAACTCCAGTTCCAGGGGGGTCCAACCTCTCTTCTGGTCTATGAGGGTGTTGCAGGACATACATGGCAGGCCTAACACTAATATATGTTAAACAAATAAATAAAAGGTTTAAAAAAAAAAAAGGAAGTGATTATTCTTTACAGAGGCTCAAGCAAAAGTTCTTAGCTTTATTGATGTCATGTAGTTTACTTTGGGGACAAAGATGGACAGTCTCTATGACTCCTTTGGCCCCCCATCAGTTTTATTGTAAATAAACTTTTACTGAAACAGAGTTATGCTCATTCATGTACACACTGTCTGTGGCTGCCTCTGTTGCAGGACCAGTTGTAGTAGTTGTAATGGATATTGTGTGGCTAGTGAAGGTTAAATATTTACTGTTTTCTGTAGTAGAAAAAGTTTTTCCCTTCGACCTCTGCTCAAGGAGGAAGCTGTGGTAATTGACTGTATATTACCATGGAGACACTAGATGTCATACTTAGGATAGTCAAGAAAAAATAGAAAATTATGATTAAATAAGCATGTATGAATTAGATACAGTCATAGCTGCCTACCCCACACATCACTCATCATAGACATGGAGATAATGTTTTAAAGATGGACCTGTGTCCTATAAACTTTTAAAAGGTACATTTTAAAAGTAAGATGAGTCTTGTTCTGCAAAATAGTGGTGCGCTATGAGGTTTGGTACTTACCCGTGTTTGTGACTGCAGGCAGTACAGACCCCAGAAGGGGGGCATTTGTGTCGCCAATCATACCTCCCCCATTGATGTGTTGATCTTGACCACAGATGGATGCTACGCCATGGTAAGAGCCGCTCACTGGTATTCTCATGTGTGCCTGAGGGGTTGCTCTCATTGTACACTGGAAACTTAGAAAGCTAGCTTCATATTACAAATTTGGCTAGGTCATACTACTGTGTCTGTGGAGGCTATGTAATATATTTACATGAGGAGTGAACAGTATAAGAAAAAGAAAGAAAAGGCAATGATAGTTAACTACTAAAATTCAGATGTACTTGAGTTTCAAGGGACGTTATAAAGTTGATTTTATTTTGCTTTTAAAATCTGTGCCAGGGTTTAATTATACTGTACAAAATTAAAGTAATCCTCTTTAGACTTTTACAAATTCCTATCCAGCCAACTAGCTCGCCTTTCAGGACATAAGAATCTGTTTCTTTAATGAGGATCTAGCAAGGAAGGCAAATATTTATACCATAGCCTGTTTCTCAGATCTTGACCACAGCTTCCCAAGAAAGAAAAGGAACAAAGTACAAACTAACAGCCAACCCACAGTAAAACCAAAACCCAAACCCCCAAATACCTTCTCATGGACAGGAACAAAAAGCACTTTTTTTCAAATCTTTTGTTTTCTATTACAAGTTTGTCAAGATTTCCTACATCTCTTCTGTATTGGGACAATTCTAGATTGACTCAAGCTGCCCCTTTCTACTGGTTAAATGTGTCCCAAGTTGCTGTGTGGAACAGGATGACTGGACAAGTGTTCCAGGGTCTTTTCGTATTCTCGTTGTGGATTGGGCTATAAGGCCAGCAGTTGGTTTCTGTTCATAGATTTGCTCCCGAGTTTGATATTGATGGTCTGGTGCGGTTATCTGAAATAAGTTTTTGGAGGGAGCCCTTACTGATTGTGCTACAAGTGGGCAAATGGGAATGCTATGCTAGTGTTTCATAATCCATGTGTTATATAATCAATAAGGTTTTGAAGACCTTTGAAAAAATTACAACTTAATTTGTGTTTGTGTGTTATGTGCTTAATTTGTTCAAAATTTTAAGTTCAGTGGCTGGAATGTGGCCCAGTGGTAGAATATTTGCCTAGCATGTTCAAAGTCTTGGATTCTTTCCCCAGCACTGTCAGAAAATAAATAAAACAAACAAACAAGTCATCTAAGATAGAAATTCAAGCTGGGTGTGGTGGTATATTCTTGTAATCACAGCACTCAGGAGGGAGAGGTAGAGGATAGCATCAAGAATGAGGCCAGCCTGGATGCATAGCAAGTTCCAGCCAAGTCAGGGCTATGCAGTGAGACCCCAACACACACACACACACATACAACGCACACACACGCACACACACACACTCACTCACCTTGTTCCTACCAAACTAAATATATAAGTAAAATAAAATATAAATTCAAATCTGTAACTCTTGGAAAGTAAATTTTAATACATTATTAAATTTATATAAATAACAACTTTTTTAAATCAAAGGAAGCTTTGTCATCTTTATGAAAAGGCATATAAAAATTGATATTTTAAAAATCTTTTTGTAGGTTGGGAACCAATAGTTATATACTTTGAGAAATATGCAAAAAATAACTGGAAAACACCGGGAACATGCATCCTATGTACACGTGCATCCTATATACACAATTTTGTGACTAATTTCAGTGTTTAGGAATCCCCTCTAGCCCACCCAAGGACTTTTCTGTTGGCAGCCCTCAGTAGTGCTCTGGTACATGTCTGAGCATATATCATATGCCTTTTACATATGTGGACAAACTTTTTCCATCCACTGTATTTGAAGTTCTTTGTAATCCACTGACATTTGACCTGAGATTTTTATCGTAGGTGAGAAGCAGAGACCATGGCAATCTATTTGCCTGTTTCTATCCATCTTGAAAGTGTTTTATAATGGCATTAATCTTCAGGCAGGGCTGTTATGGTCCAAGCCCTTCCCATCGGGTCCCTTCTCCAGCATTGCACTGGGGAATGAGTTTTGAGTGTATGAATTCTGGGGGACATGTCAAGCCACAGCAACTGCTTGATCATGGTTTTGTGCTTTTGTGACTGTGTCCTGTTTCTTCTGTGTCTGGTCAACAAAGAATGAATTATAATCCATTTGTGGCTGAAGGCCTCAGAATTTTGTTGGCCTCTGCATGTATTTGATCACACTGCAGTTACACTGTTAGCCAAAGTTTATAAACTGTACTAAATGCACAATGTGTACTGGGTTGACTGACAGAAACCTAAAACCAGGTGCCACTTGCAAAGATCAGAATTGGCCCCTTTTGGATGAACATGAAGTACATATTTGAGAAATATCAGAGCTCTCCAATGGCTTTTAAATTATTATTATTTTTTATTTGTTTGTTTGTTTAAGGCAGGGTCTCCTTACAGCCCGAGCTGGCCTGGAACTCCATATTTAGACCAGGCTAGCCTCAATCAATCTCACAGAGATCCTCCTTCTTCTCCTGGGATTAAAGATGTGTGACACCATGCTTGGCTCCATTGACTTTTTAAAAAAATAAATTATTTCGATTTGACAGATAAAAGCTGCATACACTTACAGTGCACGGTGTGATGTCTCAGATGTGAGCACATTGTAGGGTGGCTAAATCCAGTCAAGTGACATGATTTCACTGACTCTTTTTTGGAAGGGAGGGACACACAGGGTCTCACTATGTAGCCCTGACTGGTTTGGAACTTTCTATGTAGACCAGGCTAGCTTTGAATTCACAGAGATCCACCTGCCTCTGCTTCCCGATCCTGATGCTAGGATCAAAGGTGTGTGCCAGCATGCCGTCTTCTTATTTTTATTTTATTTTATTTTTGGAACACATTCAGTTTATATGGTTCTTTCTTACTTTCCTCAACCAATATTTCTGTCTTCCTTTTCTCACAGAGAAAACTATGTCTCCCAACAATGTAAACATTTGCTCATTTTCTCAATTCTAGAAATACATCTAAAATTGTATTTTGTTCAGTACAGAGTGTATGCTTCACATGTTTAACACCAAAATCCCAGATGTAATTTAAAAAGTTTCAGGAAGCTTTATAGCTCTTGACACTCCAGTGTAGCACCATAATCTAAAAATCTATAGTGTTTTTAGAACCAGCAGTCAGAAGGTGGTCAATTTTATTTCTGAAGGGGACAAAAATTCATAGAATTGATTGATACCCTCCCACGAAGAAAAGAAGATCCCCAGATTTCTCTGGGTAGCTGTGCCTCTGTATTTTACCATTTCTCCTGACCCTTCTAGGTTGGCCAGGTTCATGGTGGTTTGATGGGAGTTATTCAAAGAGCTATGGTCAAAGCTTGTCCACATGTTTGGTTTGAACGCTCAGAAATGAAGGATCGACATCTGGTTACTAAAAGGTAAACTGTGTTCACATAGTATTCATGGACTAGCACAAGCACATCAACTTGGATCTTCTGGCCAAAGAGGGGAAGGAAAAAAAGCTTTATTATAGATCAAAATAAAAACACCCAGAACTCTTATTTGTAGCTGGATTTGGACATTAGCAGGACTAAACTTATAATAATACTGTAGTCCTTATGGGATATATGAATGGATTAGAAAGCTCAGATGTCTTTCTCACTGTGACTTTAAAGTAAAGTCTGGTCATTGATAATTTTTTTTTTTGAGCCAGGGTCTCCATGTAGCACCAGCTGGCCTGGAACTCTCTATGTAGACCAGGCTCACAAAGATCTGCTTGCTTCTGCCTCTGAGTGCTAGGATTAAAGGTGTGTGCTACCACACCCAATAGTCCTGAACTTTTAAAGTTTAAAATTACCACCTTGAGGGTTAAATAATTGACAGCTTTTTACTGAATAAATATTTGTGAATGATCACTATCACTGAAATTCACCTAGTAGAGAGCTTTTACCACTATGGCAAAGCATATGCAGAAATCAACCTAATAGGGAAAAGGTTTATTTGGGCTCATGCCTTCAGAGATGTCAGTCCATGGTCCCCTCACCCTTATGCTTGGGCATGTGACAACATAATAAATTGTCTCAAACCTGGGAGGCAAAGGAAATCTGTTCACTTCATAGGGGCCAGGAAATGAGAGAGCAGAGGAACTAGGGTCCCAATATTACTCCCCAGGGCATGTACTCAATGAGTGACTTCTTTCTCGGAGGCCCCATCTCCTAAAGGTTCCATCACCCCACAGTCATGTCAAAGGGTGACAGCTAAACCGTGTGAACATACGACTTTGGAGAACACTTATTCAAACTTCAGCAGCTCTTTATGGAAAGGGAGAGAAGGAACCTCTGAGACTGTAGAGAGAAGCCCCCCAGGAACAAAGCTGAAGAACAGCTTTCCCCCAGGACCTTTCACTGAAGGCTCTCTGGTCATTGCTTCTATACATCAAAGACTGTCCATGCTCTTCATGAAAGCCTTATCCTTTCTTTTCTTCTTCCTCTTTTCCTTTCTTCTACTCTTTCCTTCTTCCCCTTCCTCCTCCTCTCCCTGAGTTGTTTTTTGTTTTTCAGAGAACTTACTGTATTGCCTGGTGCCTGGTCTTGAACTTCTGATCCTCTGACCTCACCCTCTTGATTGTTGGGGTTACCACACCTGGCTTATGTTTTTCACAGTGTAGTTTGGCCTGGTTCCTCTGAAGAATCTCAAGCAGGTGTAGCAGAACCCAGATTTCCATTTTGCACATGAGGAAATAGAAATAGAGGACACGATACGTGGCTCATGACTGTCTAGAAGGCCTTTTAAAGACTTGGTAGAAGGGTTGGTCTTGGTGCAACCTGTGATCTTGCATATGGAAAGTAGAAACAGAATGGTCAGGAGTCTTTTCTGGCCTTCATGGGCATTTCATGAATGCAGTGCACTTGCATACACGTAGGCAAAATACTCATGCATGTGAAATGAAAATAAATAAAAAAATTAAAAGATAAGATAATCTTATGATCCTTTATTTTTTGTTACAGATTAAAAGAACATATTGCCGACAAGAAAAAGCTACCCATATTGATCTTCCCTGAAGGTAAGAACAGAGACTGCTCCTAGATGGCAGCTGCTAGTGATAAACTATCAGACGTGTATGAGGGTGCAGTTGCTCTAAGATCGGCCTCAGAACAGTTCATTGCTTAAAGAAATGAGATCCCTTCTCCAAGCTATCAGTTTCCTGCTTTCAGATGAGACTTGGTAGAAGTCAGGGCACCTCTTTGATTTTAAAAGTTATTTTTGTGAAATTGTATTAAACAGTGTTGTCTATGACTTTTCAGATGTTATACCTTAAATGTCTTGAAATTTTCAACTGTGTGATAGAGTTGTCTCCAGAGAGTATTTAACAGTAAAATGAAAGTTTGGTGTTAATAAAATTTGATTTAAAAAAATGACTGAATTCCTCACTATCCACCCATTCCCAGGAACCTGCATCAATAATACTTCAGTCATGATGTTTAAAAAAGGAAGCTTTGAAATTGGAGGAACCATATATCCAGTGGCAATTAAGGTAAAATTAAAATAGATTTTTGTTTATTAAAAATTTTTTAGATTTATTTTTACTTTATGTGTATGAGTGTTTTGCCTGCATGTATCAAAGTGTACCATGTGCATGCAGTGCCCACTGAGACCAGAAGGGGGTGTCGGCTTCCCTAGAACTTGAGTTACAGATGGTGGCTGTGTGTATTCCAGTTCACTGATTCTTTCCTTCTTATATTATTTGTTTGTTCTCTCCAGACAGACAAGTAGATTGATGAATGAATGGTTAGGTGGCTGGCGCCTGTGTTGTAGAGGTTGTATTACATACTTAGGGTATGGTGGTAGTTATACAGTAAGATCCCTACTTTTACTGATTTTCCAATTAAGTGTGGAGCAAATATTTAGCAGTTGTATAAACAATTCTGTTACCATAGCAATCTGGGCTCTGTTTAGCAGAGTACTTGGTGCTAATTGGCAGGAGGCATTAGTGAAACTGGTTTAGTTTTTGTGAAAGTGTCTGTCAAGTGAAGTGACTTCTCTTGGGGTCAGATTGAGCTGTTTATCCTACCTCCTGAAAATACCTGGATGAGAGTTACCACACAATGGGTGATTGCGATGTCTTCTTTTTTCTCAGTATAACCCACAGTTTGGTGATGCATTCTGGAACAGTAGTAAATACAACATGGTGAGCTACTTGCTTCGAATAATGACCAGCTGGGCCATCGTCTGTGATGTGTGGTACATGCCTTCCATGACCATAGAGGTATTTCTTATATAATATCATCTATTGTGCTTTATTTAGCCTGATAAATGTAAGAAACCCTTTTCCTAAAAACCTTAATGTCTCTGTTTTTCCCATTATGCCTTTCTGCTTTCTTTGTAAGTGGGTCATTTCTTTCTATTGTATTTGGCATTATAAAGCAAATAAAATGATTATGAGACATTTAAGGGTATTTAAACTTTATGCTCAAGATGTGTAATTCTTTCATTTAACCAGGAAGGAGAAGATGCCGTTCAGTTTGCAAACAGGGTTAAATCTGCAATCGCTGTACAAGGAGGATTGACTGAACTTCCCTGGTAAGAGAATTTTCAGAATTCTATTCTTCTTTTCCAGAATATACGTATTTAACAAGATCACTCTTAACAATATTTATTAAGCTGGTTAGCTAGGCTTAGCAGAAAGTGACAGTGGTTTATAGATGGGAACAATGGCAGATGAGATCGCAGCTTTTCTCTCCCACTTAAGCACGAGCAGTCCAGGCTGCTCCACCATCCTCGGTAGGTGCTTTTACTTTATGACCCAAGATGGCTGCTCTACCTCTACTCAGTGTACACAGCAGATGGCTATAAGGGAGGATTTTAAAAAGGACACACACTAGAAGTTGGACCTGCCACTTACACTTGTGGTAACAGATGCAAAGGAAACTGGACAGTGTAGTTGTGGCTCTGGATGACCATGTCTTTAGGTAAATTTATAGTTCTTTTACTGAAGAAGAAAGGGAACATGGATTGGAGGCAGAGCAAAGGGTTACTTACAGGCTTGTTTACATTTACTCTAGCTATAATTACATTAGAAAACCTCAAAGCTTGAAGAAAGGAAATAAGAAATATTTTAGTTACAGATACCTAGAGCTTTCTCCCCTCCCCTCCCTCCCTCCCTCCCTCCCTCCCTCCCTCCCTCCCTCCCTCCCTCCCTCCTTCCTTCCTTCTTTCCTTCCTTCCTTCCTTCCTTCCTTCCTTCATCTGAGGAAGAGCAGATGTAGTTGTGTACATTAGCCTGAGCTGCCTTAATGCAATACCATAGATTTGACTTGGTGTCTTAGCAGAATTTACTTTCTCAGAGCTATGAAGACTAGACGTGTGAGAGTAGGATGCCACATTACAAGTCTCTGATGAGGGCTCTTCCCTGTAACGTAGAAGGCTACCTTCTCCAGTGGCTTGTATGACCCCTTCTTTATGCAACCATGAAGAAATCAGGCTCTCTAGTCTCTTTTTATAAGGGCACTAACTTCACTATAAGGGCCCCACTCTTATGATCTCATCCAGCTCTAATGTACTTCCTCAAGTCTTCATTGCCAAACACCATCACATTGGGAATTGAGCTTCAACATATGAATTTGTGAGGACAAAAATATTCAGAGTACAGCAGTGAGGATTAACTCTACCTACCTTGTACTAGGAAGCCAATCCTTACCTATATATTAGCAAGCTGTCACAATGTAGTCTGTATTTCAAATACAGAAAATTCAGTAAAATCTCTGTGAACTTTTTTGATGTTTCATAAACATTCTATATGATTAGTTAGTTTGAGGCCATTGGGCTGATGTTCTAGGATTTGGTTTCCTGTGTTAACAGCAACCAAGAACCCCAGATCCAATATAGGGGCTCAGGATTATTAGGTACCATGTCTTCAGAAGAAAGGCCTGCAAGGGCTGGAGAGATGCCTCAGTAGTTAAAGCACTTGCTGCTCTTGCAGAGGTCCTGAGTTTGGTTCCCAGCACCCATGTTAGACTGTTTACAGCTACCTGTAACTCCAGATGCAAGGGATGGGACACCTCTGGCCTCTGAGGACTCCTGCTCTCATGTGCACACTGACATAGACAGACAGACACATACATACACACACACACACACACACACACACACACACAATTACAAATAAAAATGAAATATTAAAAAAGAAAGACTGGCTATATTTTTAAACTCCTTTATCCGATGGTAGGGCATATCACTAAAAAGTCATTATCTTAATTTTAATTTTACATGTACAAGTGTTTTGCTTGCATGTAGGTAGGTGTATCCTGTTGTGCAATGTGTCCAGAGATCAGAAGAGAGTGTTGGATCCCTTGGAATTGGAGCTGCCATGTATGTGCTAGGAATCTAGGTCCTCTGTAAGAGTAGTCAGTACTGTTGAGAATATGAATTCTTGACTGACAGCAACTGATTTGAGCTAAGCTGTAGGCTAAGACAAACATTTTGCATTATGTAATCTAATCTGGAAATGTTAAAGTAAGTGACAGACACTATAACATTACAACATTTTAGGCTTCCTTTAATTTAAAAATGTCCTACTGATCCAAGTTCATGTGTGGAATTACCTTCCGCTCCTCCTCGTCGTCCTCGTTCTCTTCCTCCTCCTCCTGCTTCTCCCATTCTTCTATGTAGACCAGGCTGGCCTTGATCTCACAGAGATCCACCTGCCTCTGCCTCTTGAGTCCTGGGAGGTGTTGCCATCACACTAACCTTTTTTTTTTTTTTTTTTTAAGCCTCTTTTCTAGTTCCTCCTCTTATCTGACATTCCAGCCCTGTTGCTCCTGTTCTGAAACCATTATGAAAGCAGGTGTCTTTAGATCTGTGAAAGACAGCATTCAGAGATAAGCAGGACAGGGAGTCAGCCACAGAGCAGCTCACAATTAGATTCATTTAACGACCAGCAAAAATCCCCAGCCAGGCAGGTGTAGTGGCTCACACCTATGACACTGGTACAAGGAGCTACAGGCAGGAGGATTCCATGAGTTCCAGGCCCACCTGGGCTGCAGAGTGAACTTCAGGCTAGCTGGGCTACAGAGAAAGACCTTAACTCACAAACAAACACCCACCCCCCCATCCTCTGAATTTTTCCATGTCCTTTTATTGGGACATATACAGTTTTATAAAGATTACTTTCAACTACTTGGCCTCTTTTTCCAAAGAAAACAGCCTCCCTGCCTCTCCAGATGTCTTGCCACCTACCTGCTGAGGGTGAATGGCACATCTGATCTGCTTGTAGCTGGAATGGGAATCACTGTTTGTAGATGGAATGAGAACTCTGTGTGATCTTAAACTGGCTCTTGTGTATGGCTAATGCCTTCTGGAAGAACTGTGATCAGCTGTTATTGGAGTGGGGGAGTTGGGTAAAACTTGGAAGTCCCAAGCAAGAGGTGTACTTGGTGCTAGGAATAAGTGTTCAAAAATAATCCTCAAGGATCCAGAAATGTTAACATCATCATCACCACCAGCAGCAGCAGCACCAGCAGCAGCAGCAACAGCACCCTTTCAGCCTGGGCCTTAGAAAAGGAGAAGGGTCCTTTCTTCCTCCCTTCTTTATTTCTCACTACTAACAATTAATGTAAAGCTATGAGTAATTAGAGGCAGCTCATCTGGAGAAACGAGGCCTTATGTGTACAATTCTGAAGACTCTGTCACAATTTATTATTTATTTTGTGGAAACTCCCTACAACTGATCCACTGGAAAATCTGTGGACTGTGGTGCATTTTGAAGTTGAAGTCTTGCTCATGGGCTGTGCCTTAGGTTTGACTCTACAAGCCAGAACATTGCATGGGTGTCAAACAGGTGTCTGTGAACATCACATTCTGTCCCCTGGGTGTTGAGTTCACTGTATAACACACTATCAGTCAGCATCATCAGAACTTGCTTAACTGGGTTAAAGTTCAACAGTCACAGTGGAAAGTAATCACGTTTTCAGGCTGCTGTCTCCTGGAAGTTATCATCTAATACATTAAGAGAGGGCAGCAATCCTAGTGTCCCAGCATCCTCCCAGTTTGCTCTTCGTGGAGTCTAAAGAAGGAAAGGCATGCAGAGTCCTTGTAACCAAAACAGGTTTGGTTACACAAGCTGGAGTGGGTTCAACGATTCCCAGGCTCCAAATGAGGAATACTGCTTACTCTGGCACTAACTCATGGTCAAAGGCAATTTATGATTTCATTTGTTTTATCTTGAATCTGTCTTGAAATATGAGAGCATGAATATGGGAAATATATAGTGTTTTGAATAAAAACAAACTTGTTAAACATAGGGTTAAATTTGAATAATGATTGACTTGTTTGTCTTTAAGAAATTGAGCTGTACTTTTAACCCAGGCATGTGCAGCCTCCTTTCTTACTACTCTTGTATCTAATGTTTTTCATGAGGTTATAACTTCCACAAAAACACAGACGAAGCTGGGAGTGTGGTGCAATGGTAGAGTGCTTGCTTAGCATGCACGAGATCCTGGGTTTGATCCCCAGCACCAGAAAACGGAGACAAAAGGATGCATCTACATGAAGAAGTGGAGCGGAGGCATTAGTACTGTCTGTGATGACCGAGCACTGGAGAGCTGCTCCTTCTTCAAGAGCATTTGCTAATTTGTAGATCGGAGACCAGAATCTGGTCTTCTACTTCTACATGTGGCTTGTTTGTCCCCTTGATGACTTTCTGTTTCTGTGACATGACATGTGTTACCATGTAGCCCTATTTTGCTATTGCTAGAGAGTATCTTTTCTATAATTACCTTTCTGTTCCCAGGGATGGAGGGCTGAAGAGAGCAAAGGTGAAGGACACCTTTAAGGAAGAGCAGCAGAAGAATTATAGTAAGATGATTGTGGGCAATGGATCTCCCAACTTGGAACTGGACTGAAGTACTCTGTGGATAAACTTGGACTTCCCAAACTGAACTTTGGAAGAAGTGAAAAATGTTAAATTTTGTTTTTTTGTATTGTTTCTTTCGTTTATTTATTGTTTATCTTTTCTACGAGATGATTGTCTCTACTTCTTTATGCCAGGGGCAGAACCTCCAGGTGGCCTTTTGATATAGCATTAGTCCCCTGAATTATAGGTAGGTTCTGGAGTTGAAGCAGATTCTGCCTTTTGTAAAATGATGGAGTCCTTGGTGATTGAATGAAGAATCTGTATACAAAAAATGTTTCCAGAGTGTGTTTGGAACTTGTTAACAGGATAATTTTCAAAAAATACTCTATACACTCTAATTCCATTTCCCTCTCCCTTAATCTCTTTTATTTTTGAGTCTTGTGTAACCCTAGGCTGACTTCAAACACTATGTAGCCAAGACTGGTCTTGAATTCTTGATTATCCTGTCTCCACTTCCCAAGTGCTAGAATTACAGGCATGGACCTCTAATGCCCAGCCATTCCTTTCAAGATCTGAAATAGTGAGATTTCCTGTCAGTCTGAGGCTGCTATTAAGGATAAATTCTGCCATAAGGCTGAAAGGAAAATGAAGGATTGTATTTTAGTGGCGAGGACAAACGTGATCACTTGCTATTAAAGGAAAGGAATTGGATTCTTTTTCCCTAAAGTGTTGGAAGAGAAGTACTGTTGACCAGCTTCCTGAAGAAAAGTGAGGAGAGTGTGTGTGTATTTACGTGTGGGCAGCTCACAACATGTTTCAGCCAGCAGTGGTGGGGAAAAGCAGAATTAGCTTTCTTTTCTGTGTTCTGAAGATCCCCTTTTATCTACTGATTGGTTTATATAACCAAATATGACCTTCAAATAGGAGCCATTAAACGAATGTCACTGTTCAGTATGAAAGTGTGTGAAGCCTGCTCCTCCCCCTTCACCTTAGATGTCCAGTCCCAATCTTTCCCAGTCTTTTAAGCAGAAAAATAAATGGTATAATTACCTTTTTGAAACTGAGCCTTAAATTTTTGAAAGGGGGGAATAAGTATTCCCCTATTCAAATAGTGTGAGCAATATGCGATAGCGACATAACACTGCTATGAACTCTCGAGTGTTCTCTTGAGAGTATTATCCGGTAACCATGTATGGAATGTGAAGTGTCTTACTATAAATAAATTTTATATTTTTAAACAGCTGTTGCATTGTCCTTCCTCCTTTCCTCCTTCCGGCTTTGGGTGAGCTAAAATCCTTCCTATTACAAACAAGGCTTGTTTGTTTTCATTTAGTGACATTCTTAGCCTTTATTGAACTGGAACGCCTGGGATGCTGGAACATCAACTATTGCTCTTTTTCCACCTCTTTTTTAGCCTACTTATATGGAAGTGTGGTCCCAGACTACTGGTGTTTTGCAGATGAACTCAGGCAATTATGTTTAAATTGATGGGCAGGCCTGCCATGGGGGTATCAGTGCGTACTTGTATGTCACTAGGTGGATTCAATCCCAAAGAAAAATCTGCAGGCTGATTTCCTGCATGGTTGGCCAGCCCTGTTCGCACCTCACCTCCCCTCCATGCGTTATCACTTTAGTTTAATTCCTCTCCCTGAAACTTCATGGGGTGATTTTGATGGAGAAACAGTGCATCCAGCTGTACTGCTGAACTTTTGTTTCGTTTGTTTGTTTTTCTCAGAGAGGGTCTTGTTTCTTTTTACTTTTCATATTCTATATGGCTTGAATCAATAAATCTATTTCATGTTCCAGTTCTCAGAAAAACCAATAGAACAGTTAATAGCTGCTTTGTGTGAACACAGATAACACGTCTTTCCAAGAGCCGTGTGAAGGCAATAATGCTAGTTAATAACACACTGCTGCAGTCAGAACTTCTGTCTTATAGGACTTTGATCTATGCTGGTTTTGAGTTCTTGAAGAATGGCCTTGCTACTGAAAACGTGGTTTTGGAAAAAGGGCAGTGTTCAGATTTGGCTCATGCCCCTTAGAACTTCCTTAATATTATTTTAGTCAATTATTTTTTTGGAGGCAAAGTCAAATGGACTATGCTGGTCTCAAACTTGCTAAGTAACTAACTGAGGATGACCTTGATATTTGTATTATTTATTTTTTTGAGGCAGATTCTCATTGTAGCTCTGGCTGGCCTCAAACTTGCTATGTAGACCAGGCTGGCCTGGAACTCTCAGCCTCTCCCTCCCAAGTCCTGGGATTAAAGGCCTGTTCCACATGCCCTGCTTGACCTTGAATTTATGATCTTCCTGCCTCCAGACTTGGTTTTTTATTTTATACTGCATCCAACCTAGAGCATCATGCCTACTAGGCAAGCATTCTCCCAATTGAGCCACATCCTTAGCTCTAATATTTTTTTATATCCACTTTAAAATTACTGTGTTCAGTGGTGGCACACACAAGAATTGCTGTATGAGAGCGGCCTGGGCCACATAGTGAGTTCTAGTCTAGTTTGGACTATAATATGAGACTCTGTCTGAAACATACACACACACACACACAGACACGCACACACAGGTACACACATACACACAGTGTTCAGTGTCTAGTATTCTTGAATCTTCAGTATAGTAATTGATGAGATGTCAACAGTTTGCTAGAAAAACTCCATCAGATCCAGCCTTGCATCTAACCCTCACATAGATTCATGACCTGAGCCTTGAAACTGTTCTTTTTTATTCCAACACTCTGTTCTGGCTGGATTTACAGATAGCAGGTTTGAGAAGTAGTAAGAGTTTCTTCAATATCATGGCATACCCAGGCTTGGGCACAACCCATGCTAATCAGTAAATGAATTTAGGACGTGGTATTGGCTGGCAGTCTGTGGAAAGGATTATCTTCAGGAAAGTTTCTATATCAAGATCGTGCCAGGAATAGTCACATGATCTTGGTGACTGTCATTCCTTTGTTGCATGTATGGCTTTCTGGGCATTCTGTAGACACCTGTAGGGGTTGTTGATTTCCTGTGATTACAGCTGCTCTTAACGTGGTGTGTGCTCTTACTGTCCTAAACTGGACAGAGAAGGTTGTGCTGGAAGATGGTAGGGGCAAGGTTGGAGTCTGGGATTGGCACTTTAAGTGCCCTAGAAATGATCTGGACAAAAGCAGTATGCTTGATTTTTAGTGGTGGTTTTGTTTTGGTGAGACAGGGTCATGTAGCCAAACCTGGCCTTTATTCCCCTTCGTCCACCTCAGAAGTTATGGGATTGCAGCTGACTGCTGTGACACTATACCTGCTGGATTTTCCCCCTGGTGATTTGCTCCTGTTTTCTGGGACCTTTTTTCCCCCAGGAGTGGAGGTGAGGGCGGCATAATGGTGAAGGTGATAAGATAAAGGGTCAAGACTTTCTAGCACTCACTGGCTTTGTATCCTTTTGCAATAATCTGATCCTCTTTCCTCTCCTTCAATAGCTCCCTCCCTCCTCCTTTTTTCTTTGAGCAGAATCTTTGTTGTTTGAGACAGGGTCTCATAGTGGAGCAATGGCTGGCCTAGAACTCACAGAGATCTGCCTCATGAGAACTGGGACCACAGGCTTGTGGCACCATGCCCATCAAGAAGAGTCTTGCTATGTAGTCTGACTCCTTGATTCCACAACTCCTAGTGCTGGGACTATAGGTGTGTATAACCACACCCATGATCTTTTTATTTATTGTTAACAGAAAATACAGAAGTGGACATGAAAGAATATAAGCATACTTCAAGGGCAATGATTAAAAACAAACATCTGTGTTCTCATAATCCAGGTCAATAGTAACTGTGGCTGGATCTCATAGGTGATGAAAATCCCTTCTGATTGGCAGTGAGACTATTTCCAACTTTACTGTAAGCTTGTGCATGGGTTTTGGTATAAGTCACAAACTGCTCTTGGCCTGTAGTTTAGGAGGAATCGGTTTTGCCTCCTGACAGCATGTTAGCATATTCAGCTCTAGTGTGGAAACTACTAGGTTGTTCCCCAAAAGGTTCTCATTTTATACAACCCCCTGTGTAGAGGAGCAGTGTTTATGTCTGTAGCAATTTATTTGCATATATTTTTTATCATTTTATTTTGCTTTCTTTTCTATCCTTTTTTCTTGCTCCTCCTTCCAGACTTGTCACTTCCGTGTAAACTGGAGATGAGTCTACTTGGCCTGTGAGCTATATTCCGATAATGTCTACCTAACAGCCTAAGAGAAGACAGAATCCCAAAAAGGATGACTAATGGCATGAAGTATAAGCAATAACAACAACAAAAATCCCAGGTTCTCTGCAAGAGCAGCCAGTGCTCTTCTGCCCCACCCCCACTTTGTCTATTTTTGTAAATAAGATGTTGGAAGGCAGCTTCCCTGTTTGTTTACATATTTATAGATGATCCCTGTGGGCTTTTGCCTTACAGGAACAAAGTTGCCCAGTTGCAGGAGTGACCACATGGCCCACCAAACCCCAAATAGGTACTGTCTGACCCTTCATTCTAGACACTGCCTGCCAGAACACAAGTGTACTGTCAGTCTGGGACCATTTTAAATTCCATTGATGGCTTGACATTTAATGGGCCTTTTAAGCAGAGAGACTTTAGCCCATAAACACAGCCAAGGGCTATCTTGTGGCTTCAAATTCTGTGTCTTATGTTTTTAAGATGAATCTGTGTTGTGCTTTAGGCCGTTCATTCATTTTAATTGCTGAATGGTTTTAAATCCTTCAGGGAAAATTATTTTTCACAATCACTTACAAGTGAACCACTTGCCTTGCTCATAACTAGAAGCGGGGCCTGGATGATTTCCACTTCACTCCTGTTTAGGATGCTGATTTGAAATCCCATCTTAAAGGGAAGAGCCTGGATGATTTCCACTTCACTCCTGTTTAGGATGCTGATTTGAAATCCCATCTTAAAGGGAAGAGGCTTGGACTTTCTGCCTTGAGTAGGCCTGCTTTGTCTTCTCCCTTAGGCGCTGCCTGCTTCACTGAACCCCTGCAAGGTGGAAGTGGCGGAATCCCTGTGCTGGAACAAACCATCACTCCTTGGCTTGGATCATACTTGTTAGTCTATAGAGACATTCAAAATAACTTTCTTTTATCATTTAAGAGGAGGGAGTTTTTTTTCTAGAAACAAAAGTGCTAGAAGAGAGAGCTGTAAGTTTAAAAAGGAACGTTTTTGTCTTTTAATCTGGATTTAGCCATTTTAATTTACAATTCATTTTTTAAATTTATTTATGTTTATTTTGTGTATGTGAATGTTTTGCTTCTGTATAGTGCTCCCATGTTGCGCACTGCCTGTGGAGGTCAGAGAAGGGTGTCAAATCCCTTGTAACAGGAGTTACAGACTTGTTACTGTCATGTGCGTGCTGGGAACCAAACCCAGGTCCTCTGCAAGAGATGCCAGTGCTCTTAACTACGGAGCCATCTCTCCAGTCCCTAGTTATTATTTTAAGAGCAAAAATGTTCCTTTAGAGCCATTGCTGTTAATTTTTTTTAAATTACAGTTGCTTTGAAAGTGACAATCTCATATAGCCGAGGCTGGCCAAAACTTGCTGTTTAGCTGAGGATGATCCTGAACTAAATGATCCTCCTGCTATACCTCTGGAGTGCTGGGATTACAGGTGGACATCACCACACCTGTTTCTATGAGACGATAGAGATCAAATCCAGAGCTTTGTGCATGGTAGGCAAGCATTATATCAGCTAAGCTCCAGCTCCAGACCCATTTGCAAATTAAACATTTTACTGAGGAACTTTTGAGAGATACATGATTTATAGGAAGATATGAGCCATACAAATGAGATTTCTACCCAGACAGAGAACACAGAGACCTCGTAAAAGGAAGTAGCTGAAGGAACGAAGCTGTGGGTTGGTGACTTTCTGACTGCCCTTGTTTTAGCTTGGGCAGAAGATCCCATCAAAACCTTTGGTGAGCTTTAATGTCAGGATGGTGGTATCCTAGGTTCCTGTGGTGGGAATTCCCTGGAAATAGCTGTAAGATGTGACTGAAACCCCCAACAGTTTCAAAATCAGGAAGATGTTTACAAAACATGCATGAGGAAAGACCGACTTTTACAACTTCTCCTCAGAAATCCAGGCCCTGCAAATAGCTCAGATAAGACTCTAGACCCCAAATTCACAAAGGACACCTAGCTTCCTAAACAGATAAGGTTCCAGACTAAAAAATTCACAAACAGCTGTAAAAAAGGACTACTTCCTGGCCAGAAGCTTGCCTTAAACATCAATCAGGTGTCATGGCAATCCCCCTCCCCTAAAAGCCAGGAGGGGGCTGAGGGTTTTTTAAGGCTTTGGGGACTGGGACTGGGACTGGGACTTGGATTTTGGGGCTGAGCTCGCTCCCCTGGGGAGTTTGCCTCTCACACTCTCCCTGAGGGAGCTTCTCCATCCCAATCTGGAGCCTGGCACACCAGCCTGGTTCCCCAGAGCCCCAGCCCCAAGTTCCGCATCCGAAGAGATGGGGGGAGGCTAGCCCCAGGGAGGCTAGCATTTCTCTACTCGTGGGTGCAGAGAAGCTAGGCCCATCTGGTCTTCTCTTAATAAAGCCGGGTCCTGTTAGCTACCAGTGGAGTCTCTGGTCCCTTCTGTCTGCTGCTTCTCTCGAACTCAGAACCTTACAATAGCAATTCTAGCTTTCTGCTCAGCTGGGCCATAGGATTGGAAAACACACATATGAGAGCTCTTAGAGTGGCATGTGTGTCCTATCTTGATGAACTAAATTATTTCGGGTCCCTTTGAGTTCAAGATATCATTAAGGAATGGGATGCCTGGATGACTGGGAATGAAGAGTCTAGGCTCTGTTGAAGGTAAAATACATTAGGCAATTTTTATATTATTATTTTTATTTATTTTATGTGTATGAATATATTGCTTGCATGTACGTAAGAGTACCCCTGTCAAGCAATGCCCACAGAGGTCAGAAGAAAGTGCTGAATTCCTCTGAAACTGGAGTTATGGATGGTTGTTAGCTGCCATGTGGGTACTGGAATTTGAACATGGGTTCTTTGCAAGAGCAGCCAGTGCTCTCAACTGCTGAGTCATCTCTCCAACCACTGGCATTTCTTTTAAAAACAAGTAAGCTAACCTTTATTTGAGAACCGTTAAAAATTGTAAGCCTTGAATTAATTGAGACATATTGTTGGCAATTGGGAAAAACACATACCAATTACAGGTTAGTGTCGGACAAGTTTTGAAACCAGTTTCTGTATTGTTGGGAGCCATTTGCCTGCCTTGAACTATGCCCTAGTTTAGGGCTAAGTAGAAGTCAGTCAAAGAAGTGCTGTGGGAGCAGGATGCTTTGCTATGCAAATACTTTATGGTTCCTGAATGGAAGTCTGCCTTGGGCCCAAGGCTGAGGACCATTGTAAAAAGACTGCAGGTGGCTTGAATGGTTCTGCCCATGTAAATGCACGTTTGTTTTTGCTTGGAGCTCTTGCCTTGTTTTGTTCCTCATGCAGCTGTAAAGGTATAAATACACTGAGCAAAATAAAGTCTGGGCCTCAGTATTGACTGACAGCCCTCCCGAATCTATCTTTTCTCTCTCTCTTTATTTCTCAATCCTCACTCCCCCCTTCAAATATGGTTTGATTTCAGCTGGCTGGCTCCGGCACTGTATAAAGTAAATAACATATGTACAAAGATGGTGCAAAAATGTTCTCTGAGGGAGAAGGTACTGGAGGGTAAATTCCTTGTTCTGGGCATAGAGGATCCTCTTTCAGCCCTCAGACAGGAAGCCTGAACAGGGGAGGGTCGTGTGTAACCACCTCTTTGCCTCTGATGTAGTCTATGTTCATATTTTTGGACCTGTTTATTCTTTGGCCCAAGCCATCACCATTTATCTTCTGACTGATGTGATTACAGGTACTTTTTATTGCTAACGTAGTCTATTTGGCAATCAACCACTAACATGATAAGTTTGCATTATACACCGAATCTTATTCTCTTCCTTTAAAAACTCTCCAGTGGCTTCCACTGCACTGTGGGTAATGGTTAAATTCTTTACCCCAGTGCTGGAAGTCTTGATAGAATCTAACTGCAATCACTCCTTTGGACGGATCTTTATCATACTTTCCTTAGCTCCCCTTCTCCACCATTCTAGCCTTTAAAAAATTATTATTTAAAATACATAGTTTCATTAGTTCTTTATGAACATTATACCATGTACTTTGACTGTGTTTCCCACACTCCACTTCTGCCTCCAGGTTCTACCCCCACCTCTCTACCCTCTCCAACTTCATGTTCTCTTTTCTTTTCTTTTTATAATAACTCATCCAATTTGTGCTGCGCATATACTCCTAGGTATGGGGCCACTTACTAGAGCATGGTCAACTTACCATGGGCCACACCTTTAAAGAAAACTGACTCTCCCTCTCCCAGAACCCACCAGCAGTCCATAGCCTTGATTTTATGTAGGTCTTATGCAGACAACCACAGCTGCTTTGAGTTCGTGAGTACAGTGGTCCTGTCCTGCCCAGATGGCACTGTTTTGCTTTGCTCTTTTCTAACCTCTGGCTCTTACAGTCTTGCTGTCTCCTCTTCCACCATGGTCCATGAGCCTTGGTGGCAGGGTGGTGGTGAAATGTAGATGGCTCGTTTGTGGCTGAGCACTTCACTGACACTTCTCTGCATTTTGATCGGTTGCGCACTGCACAAAGAAACTTCTGAGGAGGTCTGAGAGCTTCTCTAATCTATGGGTGGAGATACAAATTTAGAGGACAGTTTGATATTGTTTTCAACAGAGTAACATCAGTATATTCACTCCTGGGGCATGTGAGCTCCCCAACCTTGGGTTTTGGGCCAGATTTACAGTACCAGGCATATTTTTCCTCTGTGGAGTGGCCCTTAAATCTGATGAGAAAGTGATTGGTTACCCCATAACATTTGTGTACTCTTCATCCACTGTTGCATATATGGGCCTATCTTTCTACATCTGTCATTACTGCAGTTCCCAGGGTTCATAGCTGGGTAAGACTGTTGGTGACCTTTTCTCCCAAACAGCCTATACAGCACTTTCTAGTACTATGAAACTTTACTAGCAGGGAGGAGAAATCAACTTGATTTCTCCGTGTCCTGAAATCAATTAATGTATGCAGCGTCTTCCACAACAGGGTCTTGCCATCAACTTCTGATGGGCAACCAGAGGCAATGGCAATAGCCTGTATTGTTTGGTGGAGCCTCCATAACTTATCTTACCAACAACTTGGGGGGGGCATTTTCTTTAGCAACCTATGGTTTCTGGCATGAGTATTATCTCCTGTGTAGAGTAACTCCATTTCACCTGCCTCAGGGCCTTTATACTTGTTGCTTATTGGAAGGATCTTCTCTTAGGTAGCTGCAAAGCTCCCATTTTGTTTCATTTGTATGCTCAAATTCCTTTCCCAGCTGTTAGGCCTAAAACAACAGCCTATATATACCTTTATTCTTCTATTAATATCTTTTCCCAAACATTGTGTGTGTTTATTTTATACATCCCCTAACACATTGTAAGCTTGATCATTATTTGCTTAAAAAATAGGTAATCATTCCTTGGCCCTTCAATGGCATTCATGACTGAAGGTTTTGAGGATGACAGTCTAGTTATTTTCTGTGTTTTTCTTAGCTTGGTGCTTCTGATATGTTCCCATGGTTTGGTACAGTTGATACATCTTGGTAGGAATAACAAGAAGGCCTGTACACCCTTCTCATGTGTCCTCTCAAGTGGTTCATGATTTTCATTTGTCCCATCACTTAAGATGTTCACTGGGTATTTGATTAATGAGATGTATTGGTCATTTAGGGCTGTTGCAACAAGATACTATAGACTAGGTGACTTCAACAGCAGGACTTTGTTTTCTCACAGTTCTGGAGCCTGGAAGCCTGAGGTAGAAGTATGAACAGGATGGTCTCCTGAACATTGTTGCCTTCTCATTCATTAAGATTTTCTCTGGTGTGTATATTTCATGTCTCAGTCTCCTTTCTCATGAGGACCATAAATCATATTGAATAATAGTCTCCTTCTAGGACTTCATTCTACCTTAATCACCCCTTAAAGGCCTTGTCTCAAAATACAGTGAAAATATAAGGTGCTAGATTTAGGGCCTTAACATATGAATTTTGGAAGAGGGACGTAATTCAACTTGTAATGGGAGTCTGCTAGACTTTCCTATTGTAAACTTTCTCTTCTTTTATAATGAATCATTTGTAAGGAGAGCAGTACAAGTATCCATTCTTTGACAAACTTTCAATATAATTTCTGTTTCATTCAATGCATTGAAACCCATTGCCAGCATGCAAATTTTTCCAAGATTTGACCTCTGGAGCCCCGTATATACTGGCTTCTCTGTCTTTTTGAAATAACTCCATTATTTTAGGTCCCATCTTTTAGGCAAGAGATATTTCAAGCTTGTCCTAGGCATTCACTGCTTTAGTCCCATTAATTATTTCATAAGAGAGACTTGGTTTCTTTCAGTGGGAAATGGAATTTAGAAACCAAGATTTGAGTACTAGGATATGTACTGCTTCTGAGGCATTGCTGTTCTCACAGCCCTGTTTTGCATAGTGCCAGGAAATCTCTCTCTCTCTCTCTCTCTCTCTCTCTCTCTCTCTCTCTCTCTCTCATCTTTCATCTATATCTTTGTCTATTTATCTATCTATTGTCTATGCATCTATAATTTATATCTCTAGTTTATGTCTATCTTAGCTATTAATCATCTATGCATATGTATAAATATATGTGTTATCATTATCATCACCATCTTTGGGCAATATATTTTCCTGTCTTCTGTATTTATCATCATTTTCTCTGTATTACCTACCAGCACCTATCTACAGTCTGTCTATCTATCATCTATAACTGGTTCTCTTCCTCGTCTTTTCTCCTCCTCCTTGTCCTCCTCCTTTTTTCCTACCTAACTTTTTAAAACCATAAGTGCATTTGAGTTTTTCTAGCTCTCTGTGTTTGTATGTTGCTTCAGGAATGTGGTTTTCCATCTTGGATGTTTCCATAGGCACCTTCCTTACTGCATTCCAGCTCTCCGCATACTGGACTACCCTCCTGAATACATGTCTTTCTCACCCAGATCTGGAGGCCCATCCCTTAGGTTCATCACGCATGCTGCCCTGTGCTTGATTTCTCCTTCTAAGTTGCCCCTTCCCCATAAGGATGTCCTCATCTCCCAGTGCAAGTACCCTTGATCACACTTGCTTACTTAGATCCTCATGCCCTGGACAGACTTGATGGAACATCCCTGCAGAAGCCCTGCCACCTTTCCCAGCATGATTGTGGAGACTATCTTGCTCTGCTCACTTATGGCCTTTGGGCTGAATGGCTTGAGGAAGGGGAAGGGGAAGAGAAAAGGGAAGTGTAAGGACTCTTCCTGTTTCATTATTTTTTTAGTGGTTACTTAGTATATCTTTTTTGCAACCTTTGTTTTCAGTTGTCCATCTTTCTTTAAAGTACATGTAGAAGAACAGACATTTTAAATATATAACATCTTAATTTTTTTGTGGTGCAAGACATCCAACTCATGGCCTAATTTATGTTAGGCAAGCACTGTAACTTTGAGTTTTACTTCCAGTCTCAAAGATGTTGCTTCTTTTCTTTTTGGGGGGGAGAGTGGGAGGGTCTCCCTGTAGTGCCAGCTGGCCTGGAACTTGTGTAAACCAGGCTGATCTCGATCTCGCAAAGATCCACCTGCCCTATCTTTCCCATGTTGAAATCAGGAACCACTACCATGCTGAACAATATTGTTTCTTTCAATGGCCAGGGCACTTTCATGGAAAGGTGTCAAATGTTTTAGGCCTTTGCCTACAGTTTTCAGTTTGGAAACCAAATTCTGACATTACCTATGAAACAAAATTATCTGCCTTGTGTTAGTGTTGCAGTAGGTAAATATTACCTTTTCTCTGCCACACATTCTTTCTTCTTGTGACCATGTCACACTATTGGGCAATGGTTTACTTCCACAAACGTTGGCCCATGAGCCCTGGCTGGCTAGTTCCATGAATTATTCTGGCCTCAGTGTGGATACACAACTGAAAAACCTCAAGCAGATTCTTTTTGAAATAGCATTAGGGACACTGAGATGTTTGGTTCTTATTTCTTCTGAGATCCAGAGATCCCTGAGGGTTATCTTTACTGCCACAAAGAAAATACCTTCTGAAAATGAGGCCAACACAGACGAAAGGGGAGAGACAAAGAGATTCCTCCTGGTAACACAGTTTCACACTCCTCAGTCATAAATACTCAGAGCCAGGAAACCCTTGAATTTTTCAGGTGAATTAGTCACTAAAATCTACCCCTCCACTGAAGCTAGAGTAAGCTAGGTTTGCACTTAAGAGTGAAAAATGTTCATAGCTGTAGTGAGCTGTAGATGAACTACTACTGAAACAAACAGCTTTGTTAATATACATGTATCACACATGCAGCACGTCTGCTTGCACATTTATCTATATAGTGTTACCTTTCTCATTGCATTAAAAAAAATTCCTAGCAAATGTGGCTTAAAGGCAGAAGGGTTTATCTTGGCTCACAGTTTGAGAGTGCAGAAAACTACTGAAGGGAAATCACGGCTTCGGGAGTATGAGGCAACCGGTTCACGGTTGGGAAACAGGGTGATGAATGTCTGTGCTTAATTTACTTTCTCCTTTTTATTCACTCTGGGACCCAAGTCCATGGAATGGTGCCACTGACATTTCGTGTGGGTCTTTCCACCTTAACCCAGTTTGAAAACTCCCTCACAGACATGCTCAGGAGTTTATTTCCTAGGCAATTCTAGATCCTGTCAAGTTGACAGTACTAATCATCACACAGACACACACACAGACACACACACACACAGACACACACACAGACACACACACATGCAGACACACACACATACAGACACACACAGACACACACACTGACACACACATACAGACACACACAGACACACACACTGACGCACACAGACAGACACACAGACATGAGTCCACTCCCCTCCACTATTTCTCTCCTGATCATTCTTCTCTTTCTCTCTTTTTGCTGAAGTTTTTCCTACAAAATGCAGTCCTCTACATACCTCCAAAATATAGTACAGTTTTTTTTTTTTTTGAGACAGTCTCATATATCCCAGGCTGACATCCTACTACTTGCCATGTAGCTGAATGTGACCTTGAACTCTTGAATTTCCTGCCTCCTTTTCAAGTGTTAGGATTATAGGGATATGCCACCATATCTGGTTTAGAAAATATGATGCTTTCAATGGATCAAGGATGGACTTCTACAAGCCCTGTGTCCATTCATTTATTCATTTGGTCCTTAGCTTGTTGATCCTCAGATATACCCTAGGGAGCTCTAGTGCTCTGCAAAACAGAAATGAAAGCACAGCCTTAGGGCAACGACTATGCAATTGGTATTTTTTCCCTCTTCATTGTGGGATCCAATTTTTTAGTATTTTAAATGCAAAATACCTGTGGGGGTTTGAATGAGAAATGTCCCCTATAGGCTTAAGTATTTGAACATCTGCCAGTGGGTGACACTGGGGAGGGTCATGGAATCTTTAGGAGGTGTGGCATAGGTGGAGGAAGTGGGGGGGCTGTGAGAGTTTGGAGCTGGGCCCCACTTCCTGCTTTGCTTTCTCTACTTGCTCTGCCTGCTTACAGGTGTGAGCTCTTCCGCTCCTGCTGCCTCACACTGTGCCTCCCCACAACCATGTGCTCTTATCCCTCTGGAACCGGAAGCCATTATAAACTCTTCCTTCTATATATGGCTTTGGTCATGGGGTTTTAGCTAATACAACACCCACAACAGACCTTGTTGATTGTTTGCAGATTCTAAATACCTCTCTTGGAGTCATTTTGGGGGACTATAAAACTGTTAAGCTAAATTGATTATTAACCTAATTAAACTGGTCTCTAGATAGGAGTTTACGGAAATTTCCTTCCTGGTGCACAGAAGCCAGTGTGGGTGTCATCCAGGACGATGAAGGCTGCTTTGGCACACAGATTATTCTGCAGTTGTGCCGTGCACATTCTCTGTTCAATGCCAGGGCAGACAGCCAGGGAAAGTCACTGTAAACTCATAGAGACTGGGGGAAGACTTTCTACAAGTCTCCACCCTCTGTTTACCAGGGATTTTTGAGGCCCTGAACTCTCTCCCTGTGACTCTATAGTTGATTCAACCCCATCAACCACTTGTGTCCAGAGGGCAATCTCCACATTCAACACTAAACACACAAATGCTCCAGAGTCATTCTTTTGGCATGGGACATGCCACTCTCCTATCTGAACCTGAAAACAATAACTAACAGAAAATCAAAGGAACTTTTTAGTGCTGGAAATTGGAGATTCCACGGGGCTGTTGTTCTCCTTTAGAGGGAGAATAAGGAGGCAAAAATGCTAGCAGTGTGCTTTTCAGAAGCCAACCTTTTTGTCAGGAGGAAATCCAGCTTTATAGCCCTACTCAGAATCCAGGAGGAATAACTCATGGTAATCTTCGATAAAGTCATGTAAGAAATGGGGGCTAAAGAGATGGCTCATTGTCAGGTGCACTTGCTGCTCAATCATGAGGACCAGAATTTAGATCCCAGAAGCCCTATAACAAGCCAGGGGTCTCCTGATATGTCCTCTGTGGCCCAAAGTACAGGCACCCACTCACACGCACATAAATATTATTAAAATAATGTAAGAAATGACCCATTTTCTCACTATGCCTTGGGAACTTGTCTGCATTAAATAAAGCATTTTGACTGTGTCTTTGACCTTGTTTTTCCTCCATCCTCTTCCTCCTATTTATAGCACGAGTTCTTCAGCACATGTCTGGCTCAGGTTCCTTGTGCTCTGTTCATTCTGGTTTGCTATTTTAAACACTGTGTGGAGGTAGACTTGGGTTAAAGTCATGTGTCTTGGAAGCAAAAGTCACTTGGCTAAGAAAAGCATAACGATGTGGTGCCCAAATTAGAATTTTATTTTGCAGATTTGCCAGGTAGATCTGCAAATTCTTGTTAGATTTGTTTTGTGGAGCCAGCAGCATTCATTTCCTAGCACCGATCTCATCTCGGTTACATCATTAGAAGAAAATTCGGTTTCATAGACATAAACTAAATCCGTAGGCCAAAAATTCAACTTCTACTTAGAAAGTAAGTTGTGTCATGTTTGCAGCTTTTCTTTATAATGAGAAATTGCAAAGATTGCTACATGGCCACACCTTTACATTTCTTTCTCTTCTCACACTTTCTTTTAAATGGTGACTTAACATTTTTTAAGTAATAAATTTATTCTATGACAATTTTATATAATGCATTCCAATCGCTCTTTCCCTGCTCTCTCCTGACAGCTTCTCCACTTCCCTGCAACTCTCTTTTCCATCTGCAGGACTTTTTGTTTTGTCTTGGGTCACCGGCGGGTATACCACTGCACATCGTGATTTCCCCTCTCCCAGAATCTGTTGATTACCAATAAGTTCAACAGTAAGTGGTTCAGCCCCATGAACTTCTTCTCTATCCATAGTTGACTGTTGGCCAGGTCAGTGCCAGGAAACAAAGCTGCTGTGAGGTCATGATTGTCATGGCCACGTGACACTTAGAAGATGGCGTTTCACAGCTCCTCTTTCTATCTTGTGGCTCTTCCATTCTTTCTGCTCCCTCTTCTACAGTGATCTCTGAACCTTAAGGGGTTGGTATAAATGTCTTTTTTAGAGCTGAACCCTCAATTGTCACTTATTCTCAGCATCTTGTGCAGTCAAGCACAAGTCATAGAATTAATTGTGCAGTTGTCATGTTATACTTATGGATGAAATTAAGAGAGCGGATCTAAGGCCAGGCATGGTGGTGCACATCTTTACTCCAGCACTCAGGAGTCAGAGACAGGTGGATCTCTGTGAGTTTGAGGCTAGCCTGGTCTACTTAGTGTTTCAGACCACCCAGTTCTAAATTAGATTAAAATGCTTGCTTTTTGAATTAATTGTTTGTTCTATAGTATATCTTCCTGAACAAAAGCTTTGGGCACATTCATTCCTTCATTGGTTATTGAAAAAAGAACCTGTTATGACAATTCTCTGGGCAGGACACATTTTTCTGTCTGGGTGCTTTGACGATCTCTCCCTGTTGTCTGCTGGTACAATCTTGCATTTTTTCTCTAGTCTTGAGCTAGATGTCTCCAGCTCCTGAAGTAGGAGACCAGGCTAGGTCCCCAAATGGTGAGGGTTTTTGAATCCTGGCTCCTGTGACTGACTGCTGGTACTTCTCATGAGGGGTTGGCTGTAGCCCTTGTCTTGTGCATGTAGTGAGGCAGATTGGTAGAAGGGCGAGAAAGATGTTTTCAGGAATTCTGAGTTCAAGTAAGAGTGTCTGTTTCCTTTTGCTTATTCCCCAGTACTGGGCTTTCTACGAAAGCCAAGAAATTCATGTAATTTCCTGCAAGAGAAAGGAGGTTCATCTGCTGCTGTTTTAATGGAACTTGTTAAACCATACTGTGGGCATGTGCCAACTGCTTTGTATGCCTCTCTTATCCTTCAGAAGTACAAAATTCATTGTAATTGCTACTTTTGATTCCGCATTCCAGGAACTTGAATCCTTATCCTTGTCTTCAAATGAAGAAAAGTGGAGTCTACAGACTCCAGGAGAGGGAAGAGCTGCACCTGCTGTATCATTCAGTTATTTTCTTAACGTATTTCACTTTCAAATTTTCTGTCATTCTTCCTCATGAGTTGTCATTGAGTTCTAATATCTCCTCCTACTTTATTGAAGCTCTGCCCTCTTCGTTCTCCATCTCACAACCCTGTTAATTTGACTGGCAACATCTAAGACTTCTTTACCTTCTTTCCTGTTCTCTATACATGATTGATTCTTCATTAAGAAACCCTCTGTGAGGTTGGGGAGATACCTCAGTGGGTAGGAGCACTTACTTTGTAAGCATCAGGACCTGAGTTCGGATCCCAGCATCCACATAAAAAGCTGGGTGTTACCATGTGTACGTACAACCACAGCCCTGTGTGTGTGGTGATAGGGTGAGAACAGAGACAGGAGGACTGTCTGATCTTGCTGGGCACCAGCCTACTTCCAATTTCAGTAAGAAAGAGACCCTGTCTCAAGTAAATAAGATGGAGAGTGATAGAGCAGGGCCCCTAATGTCCTCCTCTGGTGTCTGCATGTGTGGGCACAGGTACATGCCCTAAACACACATGGGAATACACCACAGATGAGAGAGAGAAAGAGTGAATATCCTTATTTCATTCTCTGTGATATTCATTAGGTAGCATTTATTGTTTAGATCTTTTTATCCCTTGATCAGCCATGACAGTCTTTGAACTGCTTAAACTCTGAACTCACCATTCTATTTAGCTTCTAAAACTCACCACCATGCCATAGTTCCTTGTTAGCTAATATACCAAATGAAGTGAAATTACTTAGGCTGGAGTTTTAGGCCTTCTGTCATCTGAATTCAAGACACTCAAGTTCCTGTTTATTCCTTTCCTTTAAGTAGATGTCTATACTTGATATTTCTAAGACATATTAGACCAGAGATTATTTTATCTTTTGAGACAGGGTCTCATGAAGCTCAGGTTGGCCTTAAGTAACTATGTAGCCAAAGACGACCTTGACCTTCTGGTCCTCCTGCCTCTGGTAGACACTTGTTATCCCAAATTCATTCTTTCTTCTTCTTAGTAGCTGTATTAGTTACTACCTTGCTGTTGTGGCCAAATACATGACAAGAAGCAACTTCAGGAAGGCTCATGGTGTGAGGGTGTATTTCATCATGGTGGGAAGGCATGGCAGCACAGACCTGAAGAAGAGATAGATAGATAGATAGATAGATAGATAGATAGATAGATAGATAGATAGATAGATGGATGGATAGATAGATAAGAATGCTGATATACTTGCCTTTTTTCTCCTTTTTGGTTCAGTACAGGGCCCCAGGTTCTGGGATGGTGCCAAACACATTCAAAGTAGGTCTTCCCTCCTCAATTCAGGCCCCCCTTACACACACACACACACACACACACACACACACACACACACACACAGGTGTGTCTCCGAGGCAATTCGAAGTCCAGTCAAGTTGATAAGGAAGATGAGCCATCACAGTAATAGTACCCCATTTTTCTTCAAGATATCAGCACAACTAGCTGGAAACTGTATTTTTAAAGCACTGTTGCATCCAAGTTAGCATAGACTAAGTTCTTGTCAAAAGGATGTAAATCCAAATTTTGTGTAGGACTTTTGAGAAATATGATAAAATGTATTTTTTTCATGTAGCTGTCTGATTTGGGGATGTGCTCTTTGAAGCTCTAATAGCCATTTGGAGCCTTGAGGATAAAGGACACACTCTGGGTTGGTAGATCAGAGGTGGATCCTTGGTGATTGTGTGAGTTTGTCTTAACTGTCACTCTGGATTCCATGGGAGTTGGGCCATCTTTTTGCTTCATTGTTATGTGAAGCCAAACATAAGCTCATTGGCTACAAGTGTTTCAGGGAAGAGGAAGCACTGAGCTGGTCCTTGGGGGAAGAATAAGACTTAGGCAGGGAGGAAGAGACGCAGCAGACAGAATGCTAGACTAATACGTGACCAGTACATTTGAAGAGTGCTTTGCACCACATCCGTTGCTTCGTTTTGCTTCGAGGTACATTTTATACAAATATTACTGCATTTTAGGAGTAAAAGCTGTGGAGTCCAAAGACGAATGAAATGAAAAGAACACTGGACGTTTAGTCGGAAAATCTGAATTTGAGTGGCTTTGTTGTGGTGGACCAGCTTTAAGGTGGCTCCCATGTCTCCTGTTTTGCCATTCACGTTTTTATTCAGTCCTCTTTTCTGAGTGTAGGCAGACCTGAAGTTACTAGTATTCAGAAGGATACTGCGGTGTGATGGGACAGTACTCCCAGTTTCCTTACATCACATATATCATCCGGTCTTGCTAGCTGACTCACTCTGGAGTCTCCTGTCTGTCTTTTTTTCTACTTCTCTTCTCCATGTCTTCCTCCCTCCTTTGCTGGTGTTGAGGAAGGAATTTGTCAAGAATCCCACAACTTCAAGGACCTGAGGTTCACCAAGAACCATGCAAGCATTTGAGTGGGAAAGAGGCTTCTTGTACCTTGTACAAGAAGGTGAACTTGTACCAACACCTTGACTACAGCTTTGTGAGACTTTGCAACAGATACCCAGCTAAACTACATCTAAATACTTGACCTGGAGTAACTATGAGAAAATCATTGTGTAATATTTTGCATTCCTGAACTTGTGGTAAATGGTTACTCAGAAGTAGATGCTAAGACCCACCTCTTAAGTACTGAATCCTTGAGACAATGACATAACCACCTCATCAAGGCAGAGCTGATAATTGGCTCACCACAGATTCTCTTCCTCTTTCAGAGGAACTGTATTGTTTCTAGGTGGCAGTTGCCCAGCCAGTTACCACGTTGCCCAATATCTCTTCTCATCTGAATGGAGTCATTGACAGGTTCTCAAAATGAGATGACAGTAGAAGCCATTTGGGTCACTTCAAAGATGAGGTGGTTAAGAAGTAGATGTGTTTTCTCCATCCTCCCAGTCTGTCAGCTGGAGGCAGAAGGCCAGGGTCTGGGGCTGGGAAAAGCCACAAGGCAGAGGAGCCAGGGTTCCTCATTCATTTCCCAAAGGAAAGCTACTCACAGACCAAAATACCCGGGTAACACTTAGATGAGTGAGAAAACGCAAAACAAAAACAAAGACAAAAATATCTCATGGTGTGATAGTAAGCCATAGACTTCTTGAGGTTTGTTGATTGTAACAACTAGTTTACTTAATGCCTTATCAATGTTTTCTCTCTGAAATGGGGATAAAGTTGCTATGATTGAATGAAACAGCATATCTGAAACATCCATCAAATTGCAAACTGTCATACTGATAGAAAATGTTGATATTATTGTCACAAAGTCTGTGAGGTAGTCAGGGAAGGAATTCGTCATTTCTTTAGTGCTAAAACTTCATAGAATGGGTTTATGAGGTGAGGTCAGTTTATGAATTAGTGATGGGAGTAGGCCTAGAACTTTGTATCTCCTGACTAAATGCTCTTCTACAACACCATGCCAGGGCTTCAGGGAGTGGGGTTGAGCAGTGGCAGAGTTGCTAAGGGACATACCTCTTTGAATATGAGCAGGTGAATGCAGTGATTTCAAAGTTGCCCTATGCAGTTGAACCAAATGTGTCTCTCTTCAGAGGCTTTATATTTAATTGTCCGTTCATGGAAAAGAAACACAGTTATAACATAAAGTTTGTTTTAGTTAAGTTTAAAGTTTGATCGGTATTTATTTCGATTGTTTGATTGTTGAAATACCTTTCCTGTGTGTAATGGAATTCTTTTTCTTTTGGCAATGCCAAAGACAGCTTACTTAGCTCTATAGGTTGTCAGTGAAATTTTCCACATGCTTCTATGGAACATTTGTCTTCTCTAGACGGCCTGTGTAAAGCCCACTTGTTCTTCCAAGTAGGTTTGCAGATATGACAAACGTGCCATCTTCTCCTAAGACTAGAGGAGAGTTCTTAGAAAAAGAGGATTCATCTCTTCCTATTCCAGAGGGGACAGATTTATTTTCAGTGGAAAGTGGGTGCTAAACCTGTTCCAGCCAAGTATGTTGCTGTGTAGCTACAATCTAGTACTCAAGAGGCTGAGGCAGGAGGATTATGAGTCTGAAGCCAGCATGGGCTATGTAATGAGGGCAAGCATGCAAGCAATCTAAGACAATAAAAAAACCATGCCGAGGCTTAAATTTAGTAGCTCCCGAGTTTCAAGACATTAACAGGTTAGATATGTTGACTTTATCGCTCTTTCCATCTGTAAGCTCTCTCCAGAAAGGAGGTCCAAACGCAACAGTTCTCCTGAAATGAGTGTATATTTCTAACTTCTTGCTAAGTCACATGCTTTACAGATTTTTCTTCAGTAATGCCTTGCTTTATTAAGTCACCCACACAGTTATTAGTCACTAAACAGAAGCACATGAACAGGTTGAACACAGCGGAATCTCTGGCGGCTCAGAGCAGAATAATAATGGTGTCATCACAGAGGTGGCTCCTGAGCACCCCGCCTTTCCCAGTTCATCTTAAAAATTCCTGAGCTCATTATTATTAGTTATGAATAGGTTTCAAAGCACAGTGGGAGAATATGAAATGTGACTTTGGATTGGTATTAACACTTGCCCTCAACCTTATTTCAAATCTGTGACATTCATAAGAGCTAATCCGGGTTTATATTATATCCTTCTTCAGATGAGAAACTGAATTTATAACAGACAACAGTGTTGAGGTTAGAGCCAGTCTTCAAATGTTAAGTCCTGCTGGGCATAGTGGCACGTACCTGCAATCCCAGTACTTGGGAAGTGGAGGCAGGAAGATCGGAAGTTAAAGCTTAGCTTCAGTTACAGAGTAAGTTCAAAACTAGCCTGGCTTATATGAGAACCTGTCTCAAAACAGGCAAGCAAACACAAAACCCCAAACATACATTAAATCCTATGATCCTTGTACTGAACGTCATCGCCAATGAGTGATTAGCTCTTTGACTGATCCTTGTTTCTAATCTAATAGAACTATCCATATTCAGAGTAACAGTAGATGCATTGTGTGCCAACACCCTCGCCCCGTGTGTGTGTGTGTGTGTGTGTGTGTGTGTGTGTGTGCGTGTGTGCATGTATGTTTGGAGATGGAATTCTTAGTAGTAGTTTACATTGTTAGCAAACTCAGTACCTCAAGTCACATATCAGGAGGAGGAGTCATTGAGAATGACTGTGTAGTGATTGACAGAGTGACACGGATGGAACTAAATGGCACAGTGTTTTGAAAGATGTTAGTTGACCAAGAGCCCCACTTGGTAGAGACCACATTAGGCTTGATCCATGATATGATTTAAATGTGTCCTGGAATACCTGTGTTAAAGACTTACTCTCCAATGCAACAGTATTGGGAGGTGGGACCAAAGAGGAATGATTAGTTCTTCATGGAGTGATCAATGTCACCACAAAAATGAGTTCATTGTAAGTAAGGATTTGTTGCTACACAAGTGAGTTCAACCTTCTCTTCCTGTCTCACTCTTTCCTTCCCTTGCCTTTCTTCCTTCTACCATAGGATGACGCAGCACACAGACCCCTACCAAATCAGGCATCTTGATGGTGGACTTCTCAGTTTCTAGAACTGTGAAACAAATAAATGTTCATTGCTTATAAACTGCCCAGCCTAAGGCAGCTACTTATGGCAACACAAAATGGGTGAAGACAATCCATGTGTGGCCCAGAGAGTTTAGGAACTAGGCTAGGCTATACTTAGAACTTCTCAGCTTTCTGTTCTGGAGACTGTCTGGAAATGAGTTAGATACCGGGGACTAGTGTAGATCCTGGACTCTCAACCTGCATAGAAGTGTGGTCTGGAAATGATCTGTGCACTTATCATTATTTATTAGGATGAATACTGTATCTTGATACATAATGGTTCCTGTTTTATAACTCTCTGCATTCAGAAAATGATACTGTCATTTGTTTATTCATTCAATACATATTTTTCGAGGGCTAGTCCTTGTTATGAGGGCTAAGCACATAGTGGTACAAAGCACAGTGTTTCCCTCGTAGCAGTAGATAACTGCAGAGAACAGAAAAAATAAGTAATGAATAGAACTGTATGTAAAGTGGTCAAAAGGAGCATTGTAGGCTGTGGTCAGAGCACAACACAATGACATCTTACTACCATAGACTAGGAGGAAAACTTTTCCTCATAGGGTCTGCAAAACTTTTATTATGATAGTAGGAGCCTTGCATGTATCTAAGAGGTGAAGCCCTTCCATTTCTGCAATCTCACATCAAAGCATAGTGTAAAGACAGCATCTGTAAGGTGCAGTATATTTTGGTGTTTATATATAATAGGTTGTAACTGGAAACTGAAGACAAGCTTTAAGACAACTTTTCTCAAATCACTTGATGCACTAAGTCTGGGCTGGGGGCAGGGACATGAACTTGGGAGTTTAAGAAGCCAATAGGTAAAGCAACTTTAAAATGAAGTTCTCTGAATAATAGGGGTCTGCTGATCTCAGTTTGTCACAAAGCATTTTAAAATGTAAAATTTCCTGAACACATGGCAGGCTGCTGTTATCCTGAGAGAAATGATCATAACTTACCTTTTCGCATGTTTGTTTTGGTGTTTGGCCATCCGCCTAAACCAGTTATCGAGCATATCTGGAATCATCTAGCCTGGAAGGATTTTTCAACCCAATAGGATTTATATGGGGCATAAACAAGAAAGCAGAGTTTGGCTATCAGCTTGAATGGCTGGTTGGGAAACTATTGAAGGAATGCTTTTGGTGCCATCTTGTGGATCTTCTGTTCAGCATTGTGACTTGATAAAAAGATTATATTAAAACTGGAAAATGGAACCTATTTCACCCGGATTCAGCACATCCGACAGAAGTGAAGAAACTGCTGTGTGAAGCACAGTCTTGGAGGGCAGAATCAGTGCTGACTGGGTTTGCTCTCTCTTCATCATTCCCAGCTTGTTCTACTCATTCTGCATGGAAGATCATTGCCAGAAATCCATATTTCAAGTAGCTTTTCACATTAGGACTTACATATATAGAAAAAAAAATTAAAGACTGTCCTGATTGGGCTACATGTCAATCATGTGATGAGGAAAGTGGGACACCATGGTCAGCAGGCTTGAATGCAGGACAGACTAGGCTACTTTAGAGAGGGGCAATTGTAGTGAAAGTGCTTGCTGGGAAAATGTGAACATGAAAGCCTCTCCACTGTGTTCCACCGCATGGATACAGGAACACACCTTTGCCTTCTTCCTCGGTGTGCTCTTCTGAAAGTGGCTCGCCTCTTCCCGAGGACAATAGAACAAGAGATTCTCCTCTCCCCTGACAGCATACACGCATGTTGAATTGCTCTACTCAATATGATGCTAGGCTTTCTAGATGCTATGGATTCCTTGGGTTTGGATATAGTAGCTACTACTCTTGGTCCGAGAATCTATTTTCATTAAGGAAAAATTGGGATCATAAAGCCACATTGTTTGGATTAATCTATTTTGGATTATTCACTTAACATACCCTTGGAAATTTCGTCAAACACCAGTCTTGTTTCCGTGGGTCAAACACTTGTAAGATCCTCACTCATTTGATTCATTATTTCAAATAAAGACTCCCTAATGTTTATCAGGTGTAATTTTAGGTTCAGGGAACAAATATCCCTGACTTCTCTGCACTTAAAGACATGAGAAATAACATGTGACAGTACTGAGCAATTAAAGAGATGTAATTGCATTATGAATTGCATGCAAGCTCTGTTTATAGCATTTATAGAGAATTCTGTTTCACTGATGTTATGGAAAATGAAAATTACTGAAATAAAAAAATCATTGATGTATAAAGCAGGATAGACAGAGCCTTGAAGAGTTAGGAACACGCCTAGGATTGATTTCAGATGGGAAGATTCTTAGCAAGGGTTTATCTAAAGGGATGGAGACACTGTCTTCCTTTTTCTCACTCGTCTGGTCTTTTGGATCAAGCAGAGTTTGGTTTGTGCACTTGAAGGCTCATGTATCACGAAGGAGAATATTTAAATCAATTTGCATTATTTTCTGCTTATTTTCAGAGCTCATTGTCCCGTCGGCATTTCTAACTTAACGCAAACTGAATGACTTGTTTAAAAATGAGTGTTTAGCTCAAGGACTGGAAGGACTGACTAGTGTAGAAGAGCACGGTTTTGACTTGAGCTGACCAAGGGTTGAGCTCACTTTCACTAGTGGAACAAACATTAGCAAGTTTCCTAACCTTTCTAGGTCTCTGTTTCCTCATCTGAACCATGAGAAAGTACAATTCCTACCTTGTAGGTGATTGTGAGTGTTAAATAGAGCACTTAGCAGGGACTCAGTAAACATTCAAATAAACATCAGAACAAAGCAGTGCTTTCCCTTCCTGCATTTTAGAGGCAGGTACTAGAAGGCTGAAATCTATTTATTAATGTCAAACAGGATATTGATTCAAAATCATTACTTGGGTCACTGATTACTGTGATCTTAATTGGAGACCACCGTCACTCAGGATGAGTATTGAGAGTATTGGAAATGAGAAGTTTCAAAACAATTTATTATGTTGAGTAGTGTGCTGGGAGTCACTCACCTGCCATTCCCGCTGATCTGGGATTGACTGGTGGTAGGGTGGGGACTCTTCCCACTGTGCGGTTTACCTGTATTTGTAACCCCAGCATTGGGGCTTAGAGACAGGTAGATCTTGAGAACTCTCTGGACAGCCAGCCTAGCTGAAACAGTGAAACAAAAGTCTTCAGTTAGGGAAATGTAGATCTCCAGTGTGAGAGCCATGGCTGTAATTCGAACTGTCTATTGAGATTACTAGTGACCTTCAGGCTGTTAAGGGTGTGTTAAGGTGGTCCTTTAACCTCCCTTGAGTTTGTTAGGGGCCCTTGTTCTATAGCTCCACAGTCATGCTTTTTCTGTTATAAAATGTTTGGGTAGTGCATTCTTTCTCCTAGGCTATAAACCATGTGGGCAGGGCCAAGATCTAAGTGGCTTACTAGCATCCCCAAACTAGCTGACCAGTTAATATGTGTTGAATAAGTTTTATTATCAGGAATACATGTTCACAGGAGAAAAAAAAAAAACAAACCCTAGCTTCATTATATTACGAAAACTAGTCTTGATGCTTGGTAAGGAAAACATACTTACTGCAAATGGAACGACATTTCTTTCTTTACCTTTATTTAAAAAAAATTAATTGAATCTTTGTATATCTCATACACAAAATCTTAATCATCTTCACACCTCCTTCCCCACGGGCACCCTCCCATAGCCCCCCACTGCTGGATGTCATGCATTCTGTCATTTATGTTAAGGCCTATTAGGTCAAGTTAGTACCCTCTGAAGTCCCTCAGTGCGTGTTCATCCACTGGGGTCCAGTATGCCTATCTAGAGTCACTCCCTTAAGATTGGAATGAGGCCATTTCCACAGTTCTCTGCTGGATTTTTGTCTGCTTGTGTTTGCATGGATCTTGTGCATGCCAGACCTGTCACCACTGCTGTAAGCTCATATTCACAAGGTTCCAGGGGCTGTAAGACTCCGTGTCTATCCACTCCTCCCTGGACTGGTATTTCTGAGTCTAGCAGACATGCAATGCTTGAGTGAGGAACTCTCTCTCCCCCGACCCAGGTGGTGTCAAGATTGAAGGAAACAGTTGCTCTTGTAACTTTGTGGTCCAAGAAAAAAGGTAGGGATCATTTATTTTATTGTTTTAAACAAAAATTGTGAATGAGTAGTAATTTTCATCAAGGTAAAATACAGTAATAAATTCATCGTAAACACCGTGGATGTAACTCAGTGGTAGACCGCTGACCTTGCATAAGAAAGGCCTTAGGTTTAATATTGTATGCCACAAAAGGAGATTAACTATAGTTGAAGTCTTTCTAATGTGTTCTGTGTGTGTATTTACTTGTAAAAGTTTCTCCTGCGAGAATTCAGCTACTCATGAATTTCCAGCCAGAGTATGAGAGTGTAATGTGACAGTCTTACCAGTGGGTGGCATTAGAGGCTTTTGATGTTTGGATTGTGTACTGTTCACATTATTCTCAAAATATTAGGTTAATTTCTGAACTAAGATAGGATTTTTAACATCTGACAAGCAATAAGGAAGAAGAAAAATCAATCCATAAGCAAAACGATTCAGATGGCGGTAAGAGTCGGCCACTTCAGCCAATAGTGAAGGGGAAAGAAATGCACAGAATGGCGGCTGGTTCCAAATTGATTGTGCGCTCTGATGTGGCCTTGATGGTTCCCATGTTGAAAGATTGTTCTGAATGGACACATATGGTGGGAAAAATTTGATATAATGATACTGTATAGGCTTTGCTCCGCCCCCCAGTCAAGAGTTGCTTGAACGCATACCTTTAAAAGGAACTGGGACATGCTGGACTAAGCCTTATGAGTCACTACACCTAAACGGGATTGTGCTTACAAGTTGCTATGTTGAAAAATAATTAATATCCAAAGCAGGCATACCTTTTTGAGTTTGAGGATAGCTTGTCTACATAGTGAGTTTCAGACCAGTCAGATCCTGTCTCAAAATATCAACAACAGCAGCAGAAACAAGAAAAGAAAAATAGATAGTAAAGTATTTCTCAATAATCTATTTGTAATTGACACATGGCTGTGTTCTCTCTCTCTCTCTCTCTCTCTCTCTCTCTCTTTCTCTCTCTCTCTCTCTCTCTCTCTCTCTCTTTCTCTTTCCCAAGTTCTGGGATTATAGGTGTGTGTCACCATACCTGCATAATGTGTTGCTGGAGATCAAACTCAGGGCTTCCTGACTACCAGGTAAGCATCCTACTACCATCTGAGCTTCAGCTCCAGCTTGGCTGAACTCTGTTAATATTTCAGTTGGCTCTAATAAACAGTTATTGCAGGTCTACTTACACTAGGCAGTCAGCCAAATACTGGGAATCCACAGAGGTCTTCCTTCCTTCTATGTTAACTTTTAACCCAAGTTTTTTTTGGGCCTTAAGGAGACCCTGTTTCTCCATCACAGTCAGGAAACTCCGTGCAAGGGCTGTGGTATCATGAGAGAGTCAATATACCCTCCTCCAGTCACGGTCCTCTCTGGAGCAAGTTCTCTTCCTCTCTAGCACAGATACCTTGTTTAGCCTGGCCGTGGCCGCGGAAGGGCAGCTGGCAATCTGCTTGCACCATTAGCCTTCAGCACAACAGTGAGAACTGTGGTCATTTTAGACATTTATAAAAATCTAGTTGGGGGACTGGGAGATAGCTTAGCTGGTAAAATGTTTGCTGCAGAAGCATGAGGACCTGGATTTGGATCCCCAGCACCCATGCAAAAAGCCAGATTGGTATCACACAGCTGTAACCCCAGTGCTGGGGTAGGGGATAGTGGGCTGCAGAAGGGGACAGGCAGATCCTTAGATCCAGTCAGTAAAGTGGATTTCTGAGGTCCAGGTTCTATGAGAGACCCTGTTTCAAAAGGCAAGCTAGAGAGAGACCGAGGAAGACACCTAATGTTGACATTTGACCTCCATATGCACCTGCATACACACATAAACATACACACTAATATATTAAACGAACACACAACATATGCATACAATCTAGGCCTGGCTTTTAAACTGTATAATCATTTATCCCACCTGAATTTGATAATCATATTCTTTTCAAGGATGACTGAAACAGGTCCAACAACACAGGGAACAGTCTGAGATGACATCTCTGGGGCCAAGTCACTACTAAGTTTGTTCTCAGATTTGCACTTTCGTCTTTATCCATACACACTCGAGGTGGTAGACGTTCCCCCTGGCAGGACCAGAGTTGGAAAGATGCCCCGTTACCTTCTGGAAAAGGCAAGTGTTTTAGAAGAAATGAATGGTGAATAATCTGGAGTGGATTCATAGAGCAAGTCCATCTTTGGAAATGCACAGTCCTGGGTTAGATTCCAGCTTAACCACTTACAAACTCTATGATTTGGGGAAAATAACTTCTTGATTTTCTCACTTAAAATGAGGAATTAGAATTCCTAGCTCTTCAAGTTGATGACAGGGGAAAGTGCCTGCAATCTTGCTCACACGTCAGGGATCCTAGGAAATGTCAGGCTTGTTCTCTTTCTCTTTGGAGCAGGGATTGATACAGAATCACATGAGGAATGTTTGGTATCAAAATGATGCCATCAAAGATCAACGCCTTTTGGTAGCAATGACCTCAGGTGCCAACTGTGAAGACATTCATAGACAAATCCCTACCAGGAAGAGGCTATTCATGTTTCTCACATATATTCTGATTTACTTATTTATTTTTTGTCTTTTTGAGACAGGGCCTCCCTATAGCCCCAGCAAGCTTAGAACTTACTATGTAGACCAGGCTGACCTTGAACTCAACAGAGATCCACCCTCCTCTACCTCCCTGTGCTGGGAATAAAGGTATGTGCCACCATGCCTGGCTTGCTTTCTGTTTTTAAAAACCTTTTTGGATTTACTTATTTTTATGTGTATGAGTGTTTTGCTTCCCTATATGTCAGTGAACCCATGTGTAGGTCAGAAAAGGATGGCAGATGCCCTGGATCTGGAGTTGCAGATGGTTGTTAGCTGCCATGTGAGTGCTGGGAATCAAACCTGAATCCTCTGCAAGAGCAGCCAGTGCTCTTAATGGCTGAGCCACCTCCGCAGTCCTGACAGACTTTCTTATACTTGGTGTATTGTACCTGAAAGCTGCTACTCTGAAAGGAACTGATTAAATGACACATTATGCGCGTGCTTTCCGGAGCCTTCTCCCGTCTGCCCCGTGATTCTGAGCCTGCTGGTTAGAGTGAAGAGAGGCACTGCTTCTCCTCACATGCCACGGGCAATATGGGAACATGGCTGCTTTTGTTGCTGATGAAAATATTATGGCCTCAGTTCCCTGTAATCAATTTACTGCTTTATGGACCCAAAGTCCTCCAGAGAATTTAATAAATTCACATAATGTTTCTAAGTGCTGCATTGTGCATTTGGAGCGCTGATTTAGCTGACAAATGTGAAAAATTCGTGTAGCTCGACAACTCCCTAGCGATTAGACATGTGTGGAAGCTAAAGAGAGCGTGTTGCTTCAGAGAAGGTCAGCATTAACATACGCCCAGAGTCTCCACTCTTGATTGGCTTTGTGTCCCTCCAGCCCTGATGGATGGGACCATCTGACTGAACATTTGGGGGGGCTTTAGCATCTCCAGTGGGGGTGGACTTTTGGTTCTGTGACAACTTGCAGCTTCTGACCTTGGACATAGTGAAGAACAACACAGACCGGAATGCATGACTAGGTGGATCCTTGGATTTAGATAATGAAGTGGCCGGATTCGAGGATGGTTGGTTTGAGGGTGCCAGGACATTCTAAGGGAGCACATTATGGCAAACGAATATCTCAGATTCGTTTGTTTAGAATGCAGTCACTTCTACTTATTTTGAATTTTTATGCATCTCTCTCTCCCGTCCTAATTTCATCCAAAACTAAAAGAGATTAACCCCAAATAGTAAATATTAAAGCATTTTTATTATTCAAAATAATCTTCTATCTTTACTAATGTATGTATAAGCCTTCTGCAGTATAATCGATCCACACCATTTAGTATTCTATTTTTCCTCTTCAGTGTTATTTCACAGAAACTATAATGCTATTTATAGCTATTGAGCAGCTCTACAGAGCTGTTGCTTCAAGTTTTTTTTTTTTTTGTATTTAATATTTGAATGTTATCTTTAAGTTGTCAGATGCTGTACTGTTTCGGACACTCTTTTCAGAATTACCATGAGTTTTACTGTTGATTTTAGAATGAGTTTTGATTTTTAGCACAAGTGAAGATTTAGGATTTAATGTAAGGACTCAGGCATCAACAGGTAAATGAAGCCTGGGATTCTATAAAAGCTGGTGTGGAGAGTTGTCCATGCCTGTCCTGCCTCCCACTCCAGTACCTGGCAGCCCAGCTTTGGCCTCTGTGCCAGCAGGTGTAGGTGTGGAATGACTGGCTGTGAACTCTTTCCTGATGGACCCATGGGTTTATGACTGCCTCTGTGGTTGTGGATCTGGATGGTTCCGGACACCCAGCTGCTGACTAGTTAGAGAAGATAGCTGTGAGCTATGTTGTTTGATTGTTAAATGCTCTAGCACTTTCCTAGCTGTGGAAAGGCTAAGAAGCCAAAGTACTGCCAACTAGAGACAGGACTGGAATGAAACCCCTAATTAGTGACTTGGGGGTTCACACTCGTGGTTCCAGGTAGAATTGATATTTACTTCAGAAGTGCATTTTGGTAACATGGTATTTGGGGTAGGAGGCTGAGTCAGTCATAAATATTTCCTTTGAAACACATTTATGTGTTCATTATTAGTTTTCCTAATAAGCTGGTATCTGCCTGTTATTATCTGTCCAATGCAGAGATGGAGGCATACAGAATATGAGTGAGTTATAATCCAAAGCTAGTTAGTGTCTATGGCAGGATGAATTCTGGGTTCTTGTAGTCTGATGAATTCCGAGTTCTATGTCCTCCATTCATATGACTCTTAATAGGCAGGTGGTTCTTAATTTTTTTGAGTATAAGTACTGTCTTTTGTGCTACCAAATTTACGAACCCGTATATGATAGGAACTTCAGTATTTCAAAAGTGTTCTAGGGAATCAGACCCAGGGCCTTAAACATGTCATTTGGTATATATTGAGAAAATATAAAATAAAGTCATTGGATCCTTTTTGATGAGGCTGCAATTTTGGAGGTGCACAGGTTTTAAAATCATTGTACAAGAGGTTTTATTTTTAAAAGACTTTTAGTAAATTATGGCCTAGATGGTAGCATGATGCAATAATATTGTGTGCTCCATGCTTAACTGTGAAACTTTCACCCAGGAATTATCAGTAGATGATGAGAAATGAAGGGGTTGGGGCTTATTGATGGTTTCTTTAAAAAGTGGGGATCAGTAATGATGATGCTTTCTAGGGTCCAATTTTCTCCAAATGCCATATCCAACTGTGCCATCTTCCCACCACCCATCCTGAGTTGGTAGAACTGAGACGCCTGTGTAGCTCGACGTGGGCTTACATTATTACTCAATGACCAACCGCTGAAGCCATCATGCTTGTGAGCTTGCCTTTCCATTTATGCTGCTGTCTTGTGGCTGTCCTTCCTGATAAGTGAGCCTCCACACTTGTCAGGCCAAATTTGCTGTTGATTGGAATACAGAATAAGCACATCTCCATATGCACACAGTCTTTTTCATTTTCTAAAATGAACATCATAAAAAAGATAGAAATGTGACCTCCAAAGGCTGGATACAGACTTCAAATATTGTAGAGCAGCTTCATCTTTTTATTAGATTTTCTGTGTTTTTTCCCCCTAGTTGCTGGATAAAATCCATACAAATGAAATACTGGCTCACTCAGTAAATAATAATGAAAAGGTAAATTCATTTTACAGAGCAGCCAGTGCATGTAAGACATCATCTTGAATGACTGTGATTTTTTGAACTGATCATCAGGCTACAATGGTCCCTCAAAAAATAATACCTGGCTTTTGGACTCTGCAATTGTGCCCGTGACCTTTCCTTAACCATTGGTTCTTAAGAAAAACTGATTTTTAAAGACATGTGCACAATGTGCTGCTAAAATTGCATAGGAATAGTTCCTGTCTTACTGATGTTCTGTGATGATGCACAGTGGAGGCTCTGACTTCTTCCTGCCTTCTCCTTCTGTCCTTCGGTAGTTGTAATGTAATCATGGAGTTATTTAAAAGCAAATAAAAAGTATCTTTAGGACTAAATGCTTTGTTGTTTCTTAGAGACAGGATGTCACATTGTACCTACATTAGCCTGGAACTCATTAACTCTCCCAGGCTGGCCTTGAACCCATGTCTTCAGCCTCCTGTGTGCTGGGATTACAGGAGTGAACCACCATGAGTAGATTGGGGTTGAGATTATTTATTTGTTTGTTCGTTTATATATACACATTTGTATATGTGAGTATGTAGATGTGTAGAAACCTACATTTGATGTCTTACGCAATTACTCTCCATTTTATTTTTTGAGACAGGGTCTCTCACTGAAACTGGAGCTTGCTGATTTGGCTAGACAGCCAATCCCAAGGATTCTTCTGTCTCTGTTCCCCAGTACTGGGATTGCAGGTGTGTGCCACTGTGCTTAGCTTTTACTTGGGTTCTGGAGATTGAACTTAGGTCCTCATGCTTGTACAGGAAGCACTTTACTGACTGAGCCATTTCCCTAGGTTCAGTTAAGATATTTAGAAATTGATCTTGAAGCTGATAATGTCTCTAAATTGGTCATGTTTTCCATTTTGTGAGTTTTAGAAAAGGCCAAATGTACATGTATTCATAATGTTTCCTATGATGGGAGATGACCTTTAAGTGGGTATACATATAACAGACAGGTAAAAGTCCACCTCCTGGTTGGCTCCAAAATCAAATCTCCATACAGCATCAGGACAGAGGAAGCACAAACTAAGACCTGAAGAGGTACTCACAGAGGGTGGGAGTAAAAGAAGGAATGATCACTTCAGGACAGAATCAAGCTGTGCTTGAACACTCCTTTCATAATTAAAAAGAAAATACCAGCCTGGCATGGTGAAGCACACCTTTAATCCCAGCACTCAAGAGGAAGAGGCAGGCAGATCTCAGTGAGTTCAAGGCCAGCCTGGTCTGCATATTGAGTTTCAGGCTAGTTGGGGCTACAGGGAGATCCTGTCTCAAAAAAGACCAACAAAACAAAACAAAACACCCCAAAAATAAAAATACCAGAAGCTCAGAACTTCCATGCGAATGCAGTTATCATTGCTTAGCAAATGGATGTGTTCTGAGAAATGTGAAGCGATTCCATCGTTGTATGGACATCACGGAGTGTATTCACACAAACTAAATGACTTTGATGTCACCAGATGACGTAATCTCACAGAACCACTGTGATATATGCTATGCATTGCTGATGCATAGCTATGCAACCACCTTATGTGGTTGATGCACAGTTGTAAATATGCTAGTATTTATTGTGTATCTCAGGAGATAAAACTGTACGAAGAGGGTCTCTAGGAAGAGTGTGTGCATTGCCTTTAAGAGAAGAGCAATCTTTGGCTTAATTGAAAGCACTGAAGATGAAAATGAGTTGTAACTTGTATGTGTTGGTTTATAGTTGTAACTTCTGACAAAGCTAGGCTGATGAGACTTTGGATATGAGGGAAGACCAGATGAGCACCCTATCTGCAGAGCAACCAGGCTGGCCATGAGTACCTTCAGGTAGGGTGCCTTGAGTGCCACGGTGTATCTTCCTCTGGCTTAACTAGGAAATCCCTGGATCAGATATAGTCACTGGTAGAAGAAGGAGGAGACATGGATGACTGCAGGGTGTCTATCTTGGCTTGTATCATGAAGGTGTGGAAGGGTCCCAAAGACCAGTAAGTAGAGATGCAAGGACAGACAGTCCCTAATTGGGGTCCTTTCCAACTGCTTTTTGGTGCTTATCTAGGAGAGTCTGTTCAATCCTTTTAAACCTCTGTTTTCTTCTTTATAAACCTAGATTTAATTCCTTCACTATTGACTAGTCATAATAATTCATTGAGATAATGTGATTAATTTAGCACAGTTCCTGGTACAAAGTACTCAATCTATTATTGCCACAGATAGTATTATGTAATATTTTCATTCAATTTCACTCATAGAATAACATGTAGTTCTTTTCTCTTGTCAGTTTTTACAGTCTTTTTCTTTCAAGCACAAGTATCCTTTGATACATACTGTAATTATGAGCCCTTCTTTCTACTTGATGCATAGATTTAAAACACAACAAAGAGATTTGATAAATCTCAGGATTAAAATTTGATCTTGGACTTTTTCAGAGGTAATAAGCTTTCTGGGAGAGGTACTGAGTTTCCTCTGGGATATAGTTTATTTTCTTCTCCATTGTCACACACACACACACACACACACACACACACACACACACACGCATATGCACAGTGCCATCTGCTTTCACAGGCGGATGAGTGGGATGGGAAAGCATGGGGTTTGTCCACTGCACTTGGGACAAGAATCATGGTGGCAGCTATCACAGCACAGAAGTGTGACTCACAGTGGGAAGGGCTGAAACGTGAGTCTACACAGCCACACTACCCTCTGCTTTGCCCTTACCTCCTGCTTTATCATCTCCAAGGTCCCACACCAGGCAAGATAACCCCGATGTTGTGGACTGATTTTTCTCAGGTGCTCTGGGGGCGACAAGAGCATGAAGCAGACATCACTAAAGCTGGGTTTGTACTCAAGGAAGAGAGAGAGAGAGAGAGAGAGAGAGAGAGAGAGAGAGAGAAGGGAATGTGAGTTTACTCTGGGAAGGTGGTAAGATAATGGTGCTCAGAGAGTGCAGTTCTAAGGGGCTGAGAGCTGAGGACTGTGAGAGGTGGAACCCCCAGCAACAGCAGAAATAACTCCTTCAGTCTTGAAACTGAGATTTGTAGCATAGCACACTCTGTTGTAAATAAACGTATTTTTTGAGAGACTAATGGAATGCATCAAAAGACTTTGAAATTGGGGAGACAGAGGTCAATGTGAATTTTCAGAGCAAACTATATTGTCCTGAGATTTGGGAATCAGGAATTGGCTTAAAGCCAGACTAAAATGAATGAGCTATACTTTGGAGGAATTACTGGAACTTGAACACAGGGTTGTGCATGGTACAGAAATACTTTGTTCCTTATCAACATCCTCAATCCTTTGAATTTTCAAATTTTTCATTTCAAGATAGGGTCTTGCTAAGTTGGTAAGCAGGACTTAATGACAACTCAGATAACATGATGAGTGCTTACTGAATGCCTACAGTCATCTAAGGCCTTTCTTTGTGATCTGATCATTAACTCTAACAATAACCCCTTGGTGGCAGGTAACTCTACTACACTTACTTGAAAGATGAGGGAACTAAGGCATGGTGAGTTTCAACAATGTGCTTGAGGTTGCACAGCTAAGAAACAGCTGTGTTGCATTGCAGGCTCAAGCAAAAGTGAAAAGACCGGAGTAAGACAAGGTATTCTCTAGAAGAGATTGTGTCTGGTGCCTTGAGAGCCAGTCACATGAGGTTCCCTCAGGAATAGCAGTCATGTAGCTGGCTATCTTTTGTAGAACTGTACCTGATGGACATACATATAAACCTACTCTCCCCCTCAGAGATGCAGCTTCCTGAGGGCATTGTCCCTTTGGGGTGCTCAAAATCTGTTAAACTAAAAATTGAATGAAGGATGAGATGAACCAGAAGGATAATTTTTAGTCTTAAAGGTTATACTATTTACCTGCTTTTAAAAAATGTTTAGTTTCCTTCTTATGTTTTATTTTTGCTATCTTTCCTTTAGATAATAAGTGATGTGCATGGTTTGGAAATAATCACCGAACTATTATACAGCATTGCTCTCAACAAACAGGACATTTTATTATTATTAATTTTTGCTTTAGATGTTGGAAGATGGAATCTTTGCAATTATAAGCCCAATACTTGGGAAGCTGAGGCAGGAGGATTGTGAATTTGAGGCCAGCCTGGTGTGTACAGTGAGGCTCTGTCTCAAGAAAAGAACAACAACAAAAAAAACAAGACAAAAAGAAAGGGAGAGAGCTAAGTATTTCATTCCTCAGACAACTTTGGAAGACCTGGCTGCATCACCTCTGGTGTTCTGTCTTAATAAAGGATAGACATATATTCTGAGGTTTGGTGCCAGGGCAGGGGTTGTTGGGATGGGGTAGGTGCAGAACTCTTTAAACAAAATACTTTGCATTAAAGTAAAATAATGGAATTTCCCACTTCCACCAGCCCCACTCAATCCTCTTCCAATATTTTCAAAGCACGTCTTGTTTTTATTACCCATGCATTAACAGGTCTACGTCAAGGAGCTTACCATGACCCAGGAAATGGAGGCTGACTGAAAATGGAGGAGAGAGGACAAGGAGACATAAAAGGAATTTTATGTTCTTTTTAAGGAGTCATTAAAGTAGCATAAAATAAAAATCCTTGAAATACCACGTCTTGTTTAGATAGGACTCTGTCTATGGCAAAGGCAGAGGGTACTTGGTCTTGGCAGTTAACTCCTAGGTCAAGTTGTGGTTCTCAGTGTTCAGTTGCATGTAGGAGAAACCACTTCAGTTCTTTAATGAAGAAAAGGACAGCATAGTGAGTGTGTCGGAGGATCATAGGAGCAGACCTCAGCTGGACCCAAGGCAACTTCCAGAAGGACAGCTCAAAGTGACCTTGGCTCAGGCAGGACCTTAGAGAATGAGCAAGTCTCAGGACCCGCTGTTAGTCACAGGGTCATGCCACCTCAGCCTGGGTCAGGAAGCCACTGACTTCCTGCTAGCTTAGAAACATTCATCTGGGCTAAGGTCAGGCATTGAGATGTTGGCTCCAGCCTCGCTAGCTCTGGGGTACAGTCTGCTTGCTGAATCCACACCAGTGGGGTGAATTCATTCCTGTCCACACAATATAGGCTGGAATTTGAGTCTTACCAGGGAAATGTAGTTTTTATTGGCCCAGCTTCTGCAGTGCAGGATGGCTGGGCAGAAGGGCTGGACTGGATGCTGAGGAAATCAGTGCACTCTTGCTGCTGTGCAGGTATAACTGGGTAAATGGGAAGGCTTCAGATTTCGGTGTTCTGCTCTGATTGCTTTTGTATGCATGTGCAGAAAGAATGGCAGAAAACCTGGGCATGGTGGCTCATGCCTGTAACTCAACACTTGGGAGGCTGAGGTAGGAGGAGACTGAGGCAGGATTTGTATATGTTTGAGGCCAGCCTGGGCTACATAGTGAGATCTGTCTAAAATAAGCAAACAAAAAACTCAACAACATCAACAAAACCCTTGTGATGAATTTCTGTTATAGAATTTGAGTTATTTGGACTTTAGCAAAGTCTAGCTCTCTGCTACCACCAGGCACACTAGAGAGAACAACTTAAATGGAATGTCATTGGAAGGTTGCAGTCCCTGTCTTTTAAAATGACTTACAAAAAACCCACACTCAGGAATGCCTCATCAAAGAATAAATAACAGCACATTCTCTCACACAAACAGACATATTTAATATTGAGGACTCTACTGGAGCTGTTGGCTTTGTAATGTACTTGGAAAACCATTAGTTCTCTGTGGCTATGGTCAAATGAGCACTCCAGTCATTTCTCTTTAGACTGTTTGGCTTCTGTTGGATGCTTGGATGAATGTCAACTCACTTTTCAACAAGAACACCAGAAAGCAGTTATATTTGAAGGCTGTTTGAGTGATACCATAACTTGCAATCCCTGCAAGGCTGGACATTACCTTTTTCATCTCTTTTCTTCACCATGACTTCAGCCATGCAGTTTCGTTGGCACCATGGGTGTAGTAAGTGCATAAGAAACATTTGTGGAGCATTTTAAAAATGAATAATGGGCTATATGAATGATTGCTAAATAGATCATGTGTTTATTTTTAATGGTAGGGAAATTTAATAGAATCTTTTTTTTTCTGAAAGTTGATGCTCCTGTGTGTGTGTGTGTGTGTGTGTGTGTGTGTGTGTGTAGACCAGGGGCAGGGTCTCTTCTTGAATCCTGAGCTCATCAATTTGCCAGTTTAGCTAGCAGTTTGCCTGGGGGAGTTCCAGGAATGCTAGGGTTATAAGTGGGCCACCATGCCCACCCGGCATTTACATGGGTATTGTGGATCCAAACTCTAATCCTCAGGCTTGTGTCAAGTACTTTCCCTAGGCATTATTATTATTATTATTATTATTATTATTATTGGCAGGGCCCCATTATGTGGCCCAGGCTGGCCTGAAATTCATGATCTTCCTGTCTAAGCCTCATAAGTACGGGGGTTACAGGTGTGTACCACCATGAGCCATTTAAAAGTAACAGGAAGTCTTGTGAAACAGCTCCTAGATAGAGAGGCAAAGATGTCACTCCCCAGTGTTTTTATTCCAGATCACATCTGGCCTAAATGATGTTTTCCTTGATTTGATGTGGGTTTTTTCACTCCTTGGAAGAGGTAACTGTGGACATAGTCGGGGAACACTGTCCTAGTAGCATACTTACTCTGGCCTTCTGTTCAAGCCTTACCTCACTTCTGAGTTCCCAGGGTCCTCCATTCCATCACAAGGGCTATTTCCTCAGACTTTCTCACCCCTTCTGAGCCCTAATCCATGTTGTCCTTTCTGATGTTGACAAAAAGCAGTGGACAAAAGCAGAGTTTTCATATGAAAATTATGAATTGAAAATTATCTTTCCTGGCAAACTTGCAGTGAATGCTCTAGAAAAAAATATTTCAATGATAAGAATCCCCAGACTGTTATAAAGCTAAGTACTTTTTTTTGTCCGTTTGAGACAGGTGTCCCTGTAGCCCTAGCGAGCCTGGAACTCACTATGTAGACCAGACTGGCTTTGACTTCACAGAGACCCACCTGCCTCTGCTGGGATTAAAGGTGTACATGACCACGCCTAGCTCAGATACATTTATTTATGTAAGATTTCTGAGGAGAAAGTTATGAGTTCTAAGCAATCTGCTCTCATCCCGGTGTGTGATCTGTGTACCTGGAGGAATGTGATGGTTGATTAGGTAAAAAAAGCAGAGTTTATTTCATCACTTAACCATCCGAAATTTTAAAAAATTGTATCCAAGGACTTATTTTCAGAGAATAAAACAGATGAAATTCCGGTCCTCACAGAATTTATATTTTGGTGGGGAGAGTTATTAAACAAAAGCACACATGTATAATGTCCAGTTTTCATCACTGGAACAAAGAAAAAGAAATAAGCCTGAGGTAATGAGGGCTGACATTATAGCAAATAATGCTGTGAAAGGTAGAGAATGTTCTAGACTAGGGCAACCAATGCAAAGGTCCTAGGACCAAAATGAATGGGGCTCATAACAGTGAAAGCAGGAAGGAGAATGCTTAGGAGGCACACAGCAGAAGTCTTTGTTAGACATTCAGGAGTTTGGCTTTTATTTTGGGTGTGACAGAACGCCAACAGCATCCTAAGGGACCAACACAATCTAATGTGTATTTCCAAGGATCTTTCTGCTATTCTCTGTAGAATGGACTGCAGGGGCTGGGAGGTGGCAGTCTGGTGCGGGGAGAAGGAGGTTGACAGTTGGACACTATTGCAGTTCAAGGCAGCGTGGACTGAAGGTCTAGTTCTAGGTTTATGCTAAGAACACTATCAGTCTAATTTTATTCCTACTGTGCTTTCTCCTTATTATAGAAGAAATAGGCAGATGTGGCAAATAGAATTTAGTTTAAGAACAGAAGCATCCTCTGAATCTTATGCTCTTTCTGTCCCGTCTTCCGCAATGTTCCCTGAACCTCAGGTGTAGTGGTTGCATTTTAGATGTATCAGTGGGGCCTGGGCACACCATGATCACTCATTCTCTGCATTTTATCCAGTTATGGATCTTTGTAAAGTTCATCTGTTGCATAAAGAAGCTTCTTCGATGAGTGATGAGAGCTACATTTGTCTGTGGGTAAAAGGGTGGGTAAATATTTAGAATAGAGTTAGAAATTATTTTGGGTTAGGAAAGTGGTAATAGAAGGTTCTCCTCCAGGGTCTATGACTTCTCCAACCATGTGTACTTGGCTCTGCTTACAGTACCAGGCATGAATTCTCTCCTACTGAGTGAGTCTTAAGTCAAATTAGATAGCTGTTAGTAACCCCCAAGATAAAAGTGCCACTATTGCACCAGTATTTTGTTGGGTTGTTCATTGTTGTAGCTCATAGACTTTACATCTGGATAGGACTATTGATTGCTTTTCTCCTCTGGCAGATTATATAGCACCTTTGGATACTATGAGAGCTAATCCTCATGGAGGAGGCTTCCAGGTCAATTCCAGCTCGATTCTTCCAAGTCTTATGTCCAAAGTATGTGGTGTCTTCAGCAATAAGGTCTCACTTTCAAGTTCTAGGAGGCAACTAAGGGCAATGGCAATATCCCATATTGTTTTGAGAGGCTCTTTGGCTACCATGGCCAGTAAGAAAGAAAGGTTTCCCATGTTTGGCACTGAAGTTTTTTGTTGGGTAGCATGTGGGTCCCTCCCCTGACTCTATGTATTTCTAAGTTCAGATTATAAAATAATACATTTCCCATGCCATTTTCAGACATCCTCATTGTCATTAGTTTTCCTTTTTTGCTGTTCATCCTTATGACCTTCCTTCCCCTCTCCCCTGTTAATGTTCCCCCACCTTTCTCATCTCCCACGTACACTGCCTGTGTCCTACTATTCTTTCTGGAGCTCCCTCCCTCTCTCCCCGTGGTCCTTTTTTACTTTCCTGGTTTTTGCTGTTACTTCAGGTTCTATACTCACATCTAGATATTCAGAGCTAGGATCTCTAAATAAGAGAGCATATAGCATTTGTTTTTCTGGGTCTCGGTTACCTCATTCAGCACAATTCTTTCTAGTTTTATTCATTTGCATGCTTGTTTCATGATTTCATTTTTCTTTACAGCTGAATATAATTTTAAGACCAGGACACGTGCTGCTAAATCGTGTCTTCCAGACATAACAGCGAAGCTGTCCACATAAATCTCAACAACGTGTGAGATCTGTTCCACAACAACATCAGTTGATGCCAACATGGAGGGGGAGAAACTTCACAAGGTCGTGCCTTTAGATGAAGACCTATAGACAATCAATGGCTCCCAAAGGAGGGAGAACCTGTTTTCTTCAGGGACAGGCTTCCTGGTAGATTATCCAGTCCCAAGTGCTCAGATCACACATAATGAGCACCACTGAATGGACTCAGTAGGTTGGGCCTATTATGTATCTATCTATCTATCTATCTATCTATCTATCCATCCATCCATCATCTATCCACCCACTATCTATCTCTGTGTGTATGTATTTATATAACAATAATAATTCAAGAAGAGGTTATGAGAGGGAGTGGGGGGCGTAGGAAGCATTGGAGGGGGAGAGGACGGATAAAATGATGTACGAGCAGAAAGCACGACCTTCCTACCTTCTTCCTTTTCTCTCTTCTTCCTTTCCTTTCTTCCTCCCCACTTCCCTTTGTCATTTATATAACAGGTTTGATTTTAGAGAGTAGTTTTAGGTTCACAGCAAGATGTTCTTCCTATTTTCCAGAGAGGCTCATGGCGGGGTTGCTTATATTGATATGCAGGAGAACAAGACAAAAAAGTTAACAGCGATTAAGTGTGAAAAGTGAGTATAGGTCCTCATAAATTGAAATGGAGATACCTCTCTCTCTCCCTCCCTCCCTCCCTCCCTCCGTCCCTCCCTCCCTCCCTCCCTCCCTCCCTCCCTCTTCTCTGTCCTCTCTTTTTTGATGCTGGGAATCAAGCCAAGGGCCTATACATACAAGGGAAACAATCTACTACTGAGCTGCATCCCTAGGCTGAGATCTTTCATATAGGGGCACCCACATACATAGGCTCCCCTGACGTCAATGCCCTACCTCTCCACAGAGTGGTACATTTGTTAGAATTATCACCATCCATTGTCACATCAGCACCCACAGGCCAGAGTGTACATTAGTGGTTCATTCTTAGTGATGCAACATAGATTTTCCTAATGTCATTTCTGCACACTTAGGGTCTTTCAACCCCTTGTCAGCTAGTTACTTAACCATGAGATTTCTCAAGGTACACCAGCAGAACCTCACCAAGGGCAAAAGGGAAGAACAGGTTTACATACACATCTATAGAACATTAGAAAGTGGAGACGAATCAAATTTATTTATCAAAAAAATGACACAAGCTTCTGAAATAGAAAAAAAAAAACCACAGAGGAAGCTGAAACTTCAAGGACAGATACCTTTGGAAAGGTCTGCAGAAGGAAGAGGAGAATGAGTAAAGCTGGGAATGAGATGCAGCTTCCCACAGTGAAACAGACTAGAGTGTTGTTCTTTAATTATATAGGAAAGAAAAGACTCACTGATGACATCAAAAGGTCACAGCGCATTCAGTGCCTTTTTGAAAAATCTTTCTGCATGATCAAGCGAATGGAACTGTGGAAACAGGTAATGCATACTTTAGGAGAACAAGAAGGAGAAAAGCGGACAGGAGGGAGACAATTTAAAAACACAGTATCTGTATCTAGATGTGCAAGTCCTGATGATTTGCATCCAAGGGCACTAAAAGAACTGGCTGAGTACTGCGTACCATAAATTGAATATGAGTCAGCAATATGTAATGCTATTATTTAAAAAAAGGGAACATGGGTGAGAGATGTATTAACAGGAATATGACATAGACAGGGCAAGGACGTACTTGCACTTGGCATGGATCAGCTGTTATTGAGAAAGTAATTACAGGTTTTGTTTGCTGTGTATTAGAAAGAATAAGTTCAAGGAAATGGCCATGGAGTGGTGAATGGAGTAACATTATCAAAAGCCAGAAAGTCCAAAGACTGACTGGAAACCTAAACTTTCCATTTTTTGGCCCTTTTGGTAAAGAGTACCAACTTCCAGAGCATGTCATTTGTATCTTGAATGTTCTCTGCCTAAGTAGCCATATCTCAGTTAAAAGAAGTGGGCTGTATTGTCTTAGGAAGAGATATTATAAGTATAAGAAGAAGCATTATGAAAACCATCCTGGCTAATTGTCCTAATTGTCTGTTTTCTAGAGGAGCATGATGGAGTTGGTATATATCGATATTAAGAAAGTTAGAGGGTGCTGGAGACATGGCTCAGGAGTTGAGTGCTTACTGCTCTTCCAGAGGACCTGAGTTTGGTTCCCAGCACCCACAGTGGGCATCTCACAATCACCTGTAACTCCAGCTACAGGCGCTCTGACTCTCTTCTAGACTCTGTGGATACCTGCACACATCTCCCTCTGTCTGTCTCTCTGTTTGTCTCTGTCCCTTTCTCTCTCTCACACACAGACTAAAAAAAAGCCAGCAAAATAAAAAGCAAAACCTCCACAAATCAGTCTTGGTTTGATTCCTAGATTGCTAAAACCATAAAATTTATTCCTACCAATCACCTCTGATTAGCTTCCTTTTCTACAGTAGCATCCCAGGATACCTCTTGCCCTAGTTCTGAGATGTTTATGTTGCCTCTTGTAGTCCAGGGCCCTCCTAGCTCTGACATTCTCCTAGATGGCATTTTGTGAGATGATCTTCTGGGTCTTGGGTTTCTTCTTCATGTACATATCAAAACTTACCTATCCTCTGTCTTATTACCTACAGTACTTTGTTTGGCTTCTGAAAAGACAGTTTATGAACTCTGATAAACTCATTCTAAAATGATTACTAGTAGTTCCAGTATGACACTGAAACTGCTGGCACAGGGCATATCATATATGAATGGGCATTACTGAACATGGATACACAGAATGAAAATTATTTCCTTTTTTATTCTTTCCCAAAATCTTTCTGGTTCAGTGTAGGAGAAAGGTTCTTTTTTTTTTTCATTTGGTAGTGTACTTTTAATTCTCTAAAGTTACTAATTCTCTTTTTTATTTATTTGCTTTAAAAATTAATTGTGTGTGTGTGTGTGTGTGTGTGTGTGTGTGTGTGTCTGGGTGAATGAATGCCACCCGTGTGCACACCCTTGGAGGCCAGAAGAGGGTGTCAGATCCCCTGAAGCTAGAATTACAGGTGGTTGTGAGCCATCTCATGTGGGTGGTGGGAACAGAACTTCTTGGACTCTCTAGAAAAGCAGTCCCAATTTCATCACCATCTTTTTCTTTTTAAGTTCTCACTAGGTAGTCTAGGCTGTGTTCGAACTCAGGATCCTCTTGTCTCAGCCTCAGCCTCCTGTGAGGAGGTATTGCAGGTGGAAACCATTACCTCTGGCTGTTTCTCCTTTTTAAGCAAATGTAGGATACCGGCTCAAAGCCTTTGGAACTAGAATTATTTCTTGGACTTTTTTTTTTAAGTATTGAGGTATAATATACAGACAAGAAGCAGGGCATAAATAAAAATATACATCATGATTAATTATATCAGCTAGAATTTAAATTTATTCCTCATTTTCTTTGCACTTATTTACACATCTCTGTTATTTATGCCAGTGATACTGGATTCCAGGGTAGTGATAAAGTTTTCTTTAAAAAAAAATTTATTAAGAAAAAAGTGAGCTGATTTATAGAGAAAAATATTACTTTATTTTACAGATTCTAAAGATTCATGTTTTCCCCCAGTATTTATACTCTGAAATTATGGCACATCATACAAACGGTGCGCTCCTAGCATGCCTGTGAACCAGGTCAACGGTGTGCTTAGGGGGTGTCCCGCCTTCAGTTGACATTTGGCGGCTAAATCAAGAGGTCAGTGTAATACAAAATATGTAAATAAATAACACCACAGGAGAAAATTGAGGATATGACATGCAAATGCTTGAAGTTTGGGAACTAGTGGTTAAGTGGACTATTCTCTCCTTCTGATGCCTCTGCCTTTCAGTAGGGCAATGTCTTAACTCTTAATCTTTTAAGTGGTCCAGCAGTAGAAAGTCCAGTCCTAGGTAACAGTGTATGTTAGAGAATCCTGGTGTGGATGAAGCTTAGCTTTATTTCGTCTTCCTTCCGTGTTCATTACCAATCAACCCCTGTGTTTGTCTCTGAGGCTTCCTTGGCCTTTTATGACATATACATTATCCTTGTTTAGAAGTTTCTGGGCACTACATAATCAGGCTGCAGTCTTGCAACAGATAAGAAGAAACAGCTTTCAGATATTATACTAGACTACAGATCAATAGCCCTGAATATCAGATAGCTGCCCTCAGACTTGCCTCAGTGCCTGGATCATCCAATATGATTGATACCTCTGTATGGGAGCTCCTGAAGACATATTCAAAGAAGGAAGGAAATAAAGAAGGAGGGAATAAAGGAAGGAGGGAAAGATGATCACCCTGGTCTTCCACTGCCAGGTTCCAGGTATGGCCGTACTGTGAGCTCTGGGCAGCTAGGGGCCAGTAGCAGCCCACAGTCTACTCCTCCAGCTGCCCCTGCACATTTGTATGGCATACCATTTGCATACTCTAACGAGATGGGCTATAATTGGCCTTCATTGATTTTGTTTTCATTGAGCTAAAATAGAGTCAGACCTTCTTAGGCTAGAAGAACTGATTGATTTGTGGTAGAATTCAGGACTATTCAGTTGAAGAAATAATTAATTATGTTCTTATTTAGTAATCATCAGGGTTTGGTTGCATTCTTTGCAGCAAAGTGTGCTCAGCAGAATTGTACTTTGTCAAAGCAGGGATGTTTTCAAATAGGTACCTTTGCCAAGCCAATGGGTACTTATATAACATTTATTATTTAATATTTTAAAAGACAATCCCTAACTTACTCGCACAGATGAAGAGACAGGGCATTACCTTTCTGTTTTGCATTTTCTTTCTCACATGAGCATGTTGCCTGCCTGTTTGTCTCTCTCCATTTGTCCATCCATTCATCCATCATTTAAATCTATCCATGCATCCTTGAATCCATCAACTCATCTTTCAACATTTTGCAAAGTCCTCATGAGTTGATTTAGAGTTGGTGATGGTTCTTTCCACCTTTATCTTCCAATTTGTAAATCTGGGAATTGGTCCAGACTGGCCCTAAACCCAAAGGGGCAGGAAAGAAAAACCTTAACCTGGTCTGATTAGCCTGAAGTGTGGAATGCCTACACAGGTGGGATTGGTGGTAGGTCGGCCTGTGTAGGAAAAGTAACTCGGAATTTTGAATTGATTATAATGAAAGTATTTCTAAATGGTGTAGTGTCCTGTCAATCTTTTCCTTTCAAGATTTCTTGTGTAATAACTCTGTACTTAAAAAGATTTTTTTTTTTTTTTTGGAGGCAGGGTCTCCCTGCAGCCCCAATTGACCTGGAACTCACTATGTAGACCAGGTTGGCCTCAAGTGTTACAGAGATCCACCTGCCTGTACTTTCCAAGTGCTGGGATTACAGGCATATGCCACCAGGCCTGGCTTATTTACAGTTTCTGGATATAACTTGTCACCCTTAGAATGAGTTAAAATTTTTTTTTATTTATTATTTTTTTTTATATGTATGAGTGTATTGCCTGCATGCACGTAAGTACATCCATGTTGTGCAATGCCTGCGGAGTCAGAAGGGTGTTGGATCCCCTGGAACTAGAGTTACAGGTGGTTGTTAGCTGCCATGTGGATGCTGGGAATGGAACTCAGGTCCTCTACAAGAATAGCTGGTGCTCTTAACTGCTGAGTCTTCTCCCTAGCCCCTAGAATGAGTTTTATTCCCTAGACTGAGGCTTTATATTTTGGGGGGAACTTTTAATAGTTATAAATACATAACTATATTCTCCTTTCACATTTATTGAGTGGCTCAATATGTGAGGCATTATGGTTAGTGTTGTAAGGTTTACAAAGATGTATAAAACAGTGGCTGGAGAGATAGCTCCGTGGTCAAGAGTACTTTCTGTTCTTCTAGAGGACCTGGGTTTGGCTCCTATCATCCATTTAACAACTATCTATAACTCTAGATGCAGAGGATTTGATACCCTCTTCTGTTACTCTTCTCCACAGGTACTGAACACATGTGGTGCACTTATATACATGTAGGCAGAACACTCATACACATAAAATAAAAATAATAAAATAGTTATAAAATGTATAAAACACTATATCTTCCCTGAAGCATCTTATAAGGCAGCCTAGAAATATTTATCAGAAGTCCATTTGTAAGTCAGCCTGTTGAACTATATAGACAATATTATAGTTAATTGTTTAACCCTAAAAACTAAAGTATTTGATTGAACCATATAAAATTGTCAATATTTTTTCTATTTTAGTTTGACAGAAACATCAGCTTCATGTGGTTCAGCCAAACATATGGTCACAATGTACTTTATTAGAGTGTACAGGGAGGAGTAACCACAAATTCCAATACTAGTGTGGAAATTGTGCTTAGAAATCACTGTCTTTTAATTGAAGATCTAGAAATATAGCAAGTAACCCTTCCCTAGAGGTTCTCATTTTGGAAGGGAAGTTGAGAGAAGGATTTACTTTGTTGCTTGACTAAGGCAAGAGTCCCAATAAGGCTGGTGAATCAATGGGAAAAAAACACCTCCAAAACGAGGACTGGTGTTTAGCTGGAGTTCTTAAAAAAAAAAAGAATGGATAAAAGGAATATTAGGATAGAGTCTGAGTAGTCCAACAATGGCTGCACCACACTGGAGAGGCTGAGAATCCCCCAGTTGCTCAGTCCACAAGGCTGGATGTCTCAGCAGTACCAATCTTGAACTTAAGGCCTGAAAGTTTGTGGCGGTCTGCTAGTCTTCAGTCTACATTGGAATCCAAAGGAGTTCATTCTACCATCAGTGGAGGAATGCCACAGCAGCAAGGTGAACTCTCCAGTGAGAGAAAGCAAGCAGGCAAAAAGCAAAAGCTCCCTTCCGCCGCAGCCTTTTATATGCGCTGCCCCCAGAAGGTATTGCTCAAGAAAGTCTCTCTCATTTCAGTTAATTCCAGATCCAGTCAAGTTGACAGTCAAGATTAGCCATCAGAAGCCCACCCTTTGTCAACTTGACACCCAACTGCATCTCCTTATATCATACTTAATTTTCAAATGAAAACAATGGCAAAGTCATAATTCCACCTAGCATGATATAACTATTCTATGTATAATTACAAACACATTATATATATTAGACTAGGTGGTAAGGTCCTTGAGGCATGCTTTGTCCTTAGTATCTCATAACCTAAATATGATAATGTAGATTTATAGCAATTAACCACTTAACACTTATCTCAATTATACATTTTAAAGAAGCAAACAAAATACAAATATCTGCTTAATGTATGTGTATATATGCATAAACATATCTCTTTTCTTTTCACTTGTTTAAAATACTTCAGCGAATACTGATGCAAAAGATCTATTTCTGAGAGGCTGACCATGATGAAATGCATCACGGAGCCTTGAGTGGCCACTGTGCTGCATTGCTCCCTAGCCACGTAGATCATCAGCTCAGTGGACTTGGCTTTCTTCAGCCTTTTCCTTTTTGTTTTCTGAACCAGGGTCTTCCTGTAGCCCCAGCTGGCCTGGAACTTACTGCATAGACCACGCTGGCCTTGAGCTCACAGAGATCTGCCTGCCTTTACTTCTTGAGTGTGGGTATTAAAGGCGTGTGCCACCATGCCTGGCCCTTCAGCTTGTTTTTAATGGCTCTGGATATGATTTGAGAGTCCTGGAGCTTATATATCCTTCAGATTTTAAGAGCATTTCAGGATTTTACCTTTAATAGATTTCAGCTGGTTTTTATCACTATTGATCCTCATGATGAGCTTGATTCTTTGTTCTTTCAACTTGGGTTTTTCAAGTTGCACCACATCACTCAACAACTGGTCCATCGGACCCGATTTAGTCACACTGAAATTGGTGAGAGTGACTTTGATGTACACCTCAGGCATGTTTGTCATATAGAACCTGAAACTTTTGTTATAATCAATGTCAGAGTCTCCAAGGCAGATGAGTAGTTGTCCACCACTAAAAAGTTTGCTTTAAAAGAATGGGTTCTAGGGCTGGATCCAAAATTTCTTTGAGCTATAATCCCAGCACTCAGGAGGTACAGGCAAAAGGATTGGAAATTCAAGGTCCGGCCTATATGCATGTCTCATGTATACATGAAACACCACACCGAGGCTGAATTCAGGCTGAATCTCAGGTGTAGTCTGCCCAAACAAATTCTTAACCAAATAGGACAGAAACACTCATGTCAGTTACAATCCTTGTTTCTGCAACTGGTCATGTGGTCTCAGCTGATATTTATCACTGCTTCCTCTACCACCCATTCCGTTTCCTCCACCCTCAGTGAGTACCTCTGCAGGTCCTGGCTCCTTCCCTGGAGGAGTGACACACACCTTCATCTCTGAAGGGTCTGGGCCATTTGTTGTCCTGCCTGGATTGGGTTGTTACAGTTTCCCATTGAGTTTAATCACAGGACATGGTAACACTGGAAGATGCCCTAAGGCATCTCCTGACTTACTTCCTGTATGGACAAAGCACTGTCCCCTCCATGATGGAAGTGGTCCGATGTAGTCAACTTGCCACCAGGTTGCCGGCTGGTTACCCTGGGGAATAGTGCCATATTGGGGGTTCAATGTTGGTCTCTGCTGTTGGCACATATGGCATTCAGCTGCAGCTGTAGTCAGATTAGCCTTGGTGAGTGGGAGGTCATGCTGCCAAGACCATGCATAACCTCCGGCTCTGCCACCATGGCCTCTTTGTTCATGGGCCCATTGGGCAATGACAAGGACAGCCAGAGAAAGAGGCTGACTGTCCACAGAATGGGTTATCTGATCTACCTGATTATTGAACTCATTCTCTGCTGAAATCACCTTTTGATGAGCATTTACATGTGACACAAGTATTTTTAAATCCTTAACCCATTTTGAGAGGTCTATCCACATGCTTTTCCCCCAAATACCTATTTTGGGGAATTTTCTAGTCAGGCTCCTTCCAAGTCCCTGACCATCTAGCCAAACCATTGGCTATGGTCCATGAATCAGTATATAATCACACATTCAGTCATTTCTCCATCCAAGCAAAATGCATGACCATGCACATTGCCTGAAGTTCTGCCCACTGTCAAGACTTCACTGGTGTCCAGGTTGTTCCAGAAGCTAGCTGTGATGCTACAGCTGTCCACTTCTGAGTGGTGCCTGCACAGTGTGCAGAACCATCTGTAAACCAAGCCCTGTTCTTCTCTTCCTCAGTCAACCAATCATAGGGCACGCCCCATGAAGACATAGGTACACAGACGGCATTGTAACAGGAGTAGGAACCATTTGGGCAAGTTCTTCATGTAATTTGCTTGTCCCCTCAGGGCCTGCTTGGGCCCAGATCATGCACATACCACTTCCATTTGATAATGGATTGCTGCTGTGCACATCTTACTTTATGGTTTTGTGGGTCAGATAGCACCAAGCTCATGATGGGCAACTCAGGTCACATGGTGACTTGGTGGCCCATTGTTAAATATTCAGTTTCCACTAAGGCCCAATATTAGGATAAAAGCTTTCTCTCAAAGGGGAAATAGTTGTCTTCAGATGAAGGTGGGGCCGTGCTGCAAAATCCCAATGGCCTCCACTGTGATTCCGCTATGGGGGCCTGCCAGAGACAACAAATGGCATCTCTATCTGCCACCGACACTTGAAGCACCATCGGGTCTGCTGGATCATATGGCCCAAGAGGCAGAGCTTGCACAGAAGCCTTGAAGAGCCTTTTCCTGTTCCAGGCTCCACTCAAAGCTAGCTTCTTTCTGCGTCACTTGATATATGGGTCGTAGTAACAGACCCAGGTGAGGAATGTGCTGCCTCTAGAATCCGAAGGGGCCCACTGAGTGTTGTGCTTCTTTCCCAGTGGAGGGAGGCCCAGGTTTAATGAGTTAGCCTTCACCTTAGAAGGAATATCTCTGCCTGCTCCACACCACTGAACTCCTAGAAATTTCACTAAGGTAGAAGGCTCTTGAATTTTGCTTGGATTTATTGCTCATCCTCTCATGTGCATGTGCTTAACCAACAAGCCCAGAGTGGTTGCTACCTCCTGATCACTGGATCCAATCAGCATAATGTCGTCAATATAGTGTTCTAAAATTTAAGAAAATGTATTGGTTTTACTTTTAATTAATGCACTGATTTCCTCAGCAAGAGAGCCTGTTATAAAAGTTATGAGTTTTATATAATACCAATTCTATATTGAAAATATTGAGCCTGCACTAGGTTGGCAATTACAGTTATCCCTTTTTAATGCAGGCGTTGTTACTACATGAGTCAATAGCGCCTTTTTCCTCAATATCTGGGAGTGTGAACATTACTAATTTTAGTAGAATCTTTTTGTTTTGTTTTGGTTTTGGTGTGGTTTTTTTGAGACAGGGTCTCATCATGTAGCCCTGACTGGCCTGGAACTTGCTATGTACACCAGGCTGGCTTCAAACTCACAGAGATCCACCTACCTCTGCCTTCCAAATTTTGGAATTAAAGGCATACACCCAGCCTGAAGTACCTATTTCTTGATGGTAGAATTTGTGGTTAACTATTTTTTTTTATTGTATCTTTTTTTTTTTTTTTTGGTTTGTTGGAGAGCTAGTGAACATTCATCATTTTTATAAAAACAAGAAGTGCATTATTTTTAATATTTACCTAACATCTCTACCATTCTTTTTAGGTCATATACTAAGTGCTTGCTTTTTGTTAGATATTTCATGTCTAACAATGATGCATAAGACAAAACCTTGATCTTGATCTAAAAGGGCTTGAAACTGACTGTAATATAAGATCAATAAGTTGTTACAGGTACTTAAGATAGATTTGCATAGGGCTCAGTGGGGAGGATGATGCAGGAGAGTCACTTTGCCCAAGATAGGGGAATGGATGAGCTTCACTGACAATGGGAATTTCTACACAGAACAGCTTCTCCTCTATCTATCTGCTACATACTTCTAATTTTTTACATCTGTCCTCTCTGTGAACAGGCTGTTTTATCTGAAGGGCCTAGAGAATAGCCTCAGCATTAGTTAATATTCCAAGTTAGGGGCTGGAGAGATGGCTCATTGGTTAAGAGCACTGGCTGCTCTTGCAGAGGACCCTGATTTGGTTCCCAGCACCCACATGGTGGCTAACAACTGTCCATAACTTCAGTTGCAGGGGGCCTGATGCCCTCTTCTGATCTCCACAGGCATTGCATAACATGAGTGCACTTACATACATGCAGGCAATACATTCATACACAAAAATAAAAAAATTAATTTAAAAAAGATTCCAAGTTAGGATGATTTCAGACTGAGTACAGAACTTTGTCTTTTGGTTTTATTCTGGGCCCTTTGCTGTGAGTCAAAGCAACTAGAAGGAAGTAGATGTGAGGAGACACAGTTACCAGGAATTGTTACAAGTAAATGAAGGAAGCTTTTCCATTCTTCTAAGATAATCAGTTACTAAAAAGAAGTGGATGTTGATATCCAGGAGATTCTGAAACCAATATGCTACAGATGCCACGGATGACTGCATTCTTTTTATTCTTTGTATACCATTATGAACATTTGCAAATTTTGCTATTGTTCTATAATAAATGGACAAACTCAGGCCCATCTCCAGCCCAAATTCCTTCTCTACACTTCATCATCGTCTCAGGGTCAAGTACAGACTTCTGTGGCAAGAAGAGGGAGAGAAAGCAAATACTTAAACCCCAGGCATTTCCTCCTACCTCTATTCTTGGCTGGAGTCACAGACTGTGTTCCCAAGTCTGACCCTTCCACACCTCTCCTCAGAACTGCCATCTCGTCCTGTGTGGAAGACTGTTCCTGTCACAGAAGGCACACACTGCACAGTACAGATGGTAATAGTGGCAATCCAGCCTCAGAGCCTTGTTACCGGTTACACCTCCAAGCCCCCTCACAGAGCTACTTCTCAGTTCTGATGGCTAACCGTGATGGCAGCTTGATTGGATCTGGAATTTTTAAATTTTATATGTATGAGTGCATTTCCAGTTTTCCTTGAAAATTTTATCAAGGATTTACTTAATTGTTTTTGTCTTAAATTGTCACGGCTTTCTCTTGCAAAGGTCTCAAAGAAACACAATTCCAGTCTTATATGTTGATCCCTAACACATGCTATAAATCTTGATCAGGGAAGGCTTTGTGAGTGGATAAGCTACAGAATAATCATTTTGTATAGTAGACTCAGGTTCAATAACTCCCTGAGATGTATCATCATAGCAATCGACACCTGACAGTGGGCACTTTAAAATAGTATGTAGTGGGCACTTTAAAATAGTATGTACTTACTTCCCTTACAATCCTATTTTATGGCATGTGGGGTATAGGCTAGTCATCTCCAGTTTAGAAACAAGAAAAACTTGGGTCTTACTCTTTGTATCAGTTACTTTTTGTTGCTGTGATAAAATACCATGACCCCAAATGATGTATGGAAGAGTTTATTTTGGATTACAGTTCCAGAGGGAGGGTCCATGAGGGTGGGGCAGGCATGGGAGGAGGTGGCCAGAGCAGAAAGCTGAGAGATCACATTTTCAACCACACATAGGGAGCAAACTGGAAGTGGGTCAAGGCTATCAACACTCAGAGCCTGCCTCTAGTGATGTGCCTTCCAGTAGGCCCATCTCCTAAAAGTCCCATAACCTTCCCAAACAGCACCACTAACTTGGGTCCAAATATTTAAATATAGGAGATTATGGAGACATTTCCCATTCAGATCACCACAACCCTAAATTGAAATTGATGTCAGAATTGTTTTCTTAACTGCATAATCCATTATATAAAGACAGAAATGTTGATTGGGGGGTTTTGTTTCAGTAGTTGTACAAAGGTGACATATTACATAACTGATTTCTTACTATCATTCTAATAGATAGTATCTGTATTTTACAGATGAGGGACTGAGCCCTTAAACTTGGAGTACTGCAATGCAGTTCTGTGTTGAACACCAAGAATTAGTGCAAACCTCCTGGGTTAAGGGCACAGAGTCCAAAAGAATGACTTCAAATGCAAGCCACAACTTTGAGAACCCTTAGGCTTCATGTACTTCTGATCAGTGCACACAAATTCAGCATCTTCCACAGCCCATTCAGGTTCAGTAATTTACAAGGACCGCTTACTTACAATGATAGTTTCATAATGAAGATGTGCCTAGGATGAGTTCTGGAAGGATTTGGAACATATAGCCTTCCATGTATTTTACATATAAAATCAGGAGAGATCTTTCTTCTAGTATCTCGATAGTTTCACTGACCAGGAAGCTTCCCTAATCTTCAGTATCCAAAGTTTTTATTGAACTCCTCTACTCCCTAGTTCTAGGGATTGTACCTAGGGCCTCACACATGCGAGGCACTGATCTATAGCCACAGCCCTTAATGGCCTTTCATCAGTTCAGTTATTTAGCTGCATGTTTGAACAAAATCTCCAACCATGCTTCCTTTATGGGAGATTGTATGGATATCCCTGGGCTCAAAGCTTTAGGACTCTGGTCACATGGTTGGTCTTTTTGATTTGATTAGCTCCTATTCTAGCATAAACTCAGATGTGGTATACAGAATTACTATGGATCACAGGGATACTTCTAATTATTGGAAATCTGATAAGCTTCCGGAGATCCCTCCCAGGAACCTGGGACAGAGATGTTATCTTTATAATGCAATAATATACTAAATAGGATAAAGACTAATTAATGTTTAAGTGAAAGTATAAATGAATGACTGAAGAAATATAATGAAGTTAATGGGATTTCTAAAGGGTTCCATCCAGGTTCTCTAGGGTAACAGACTTGAGAGCCTCTGAAAGTTCCATTCTGTGAAGCATTCTGAATACATTCATCCAGATCTGCATGCTTGCAGGGGTCACATGTCCTACGATATAGTAGAAATGAAGGGGATATTTCTCCAGCAACATTTTGCATATTCTGCATCCATGGTAAGGTATTCGTTTATTCAGCAAATGTTTCGTGAATGTGCATCATAGACTAGAAGGTGTTCCAGGTGTGGGGAATACAGAGGGTAAGAAAACAGACAAAAACTTCTGCCTTTCTGGAGCTTTCTTTCTGGTCAGGAGAAACAGTAAGCAAATAAACACATAAGGATATGCTAGTCAGGTAGTGGTTAGCACTTTGAAGAAAAGCAAATTGAATGCCCAGGACCTGTCGCTGCTCTGCCGCGGGCTGGGCAGGGGAGGCTTGAGCAAGCATCCGACTCTGGGGCAAAGTTTGTAATTTGTTGTTGCTGCTGCGTGCCCTCTGGCTTAGAAAAAAAAAATCTGTCCCTGAATGTTTAGCGAGTCTGCTTGGCCTTTTGATTCTGCAGTGATTAAATGCCAGCCTATTGGGAATTAGTTTTATTCTAATTCAAGGTTAAATGTAGAAAAGACCTCCTATTTCTTCCATCTATCAAAATTCGACTATGGATCTCTTCAGGGTGTCTGCCCCTCTTTGAAGCCTCCTTTGACCTTCCCTAACCCTAATTTTCCCCTTCTGTTCTGTTTTCACTGCATTTAACTTACAGGTATTGTATCACCCTTCGCTGTATTTCATATGGAATCACACACTGATGGGCTCTGTTTTGCCAATAAAATGTGTACTCTCTGGTCTGGAGGTTCTTTTTCATGTTATTCACATTGTATTCATCTCCTTTCTCCATCCCAAGAAACCTTGGGATGCTTGGTACATAGTACCTGTTCAATTAGCTATTGATTGAGACAAAGACACTTGCAGGCGTGCTTATCAGTCTTGATTTGCATTATGTAATTTTCTCATCTAATTTCCACCGACTTCCCAGATGAATGAACTTTCACCAATTTCCTTAGGGCATTATTTGACTATTTCTTAAGAGAGCATTTCAAAGCTAAGACCTCTTGATGAAATAACAATATATGCATAAGCTGTTTCTTTTCTCATTGCAAAGGAATATTCAGTCAATGTAGAAAATTAAACAACACAAATGAACGTAATAATGTTCATTCATTCAGTCAGAAGATGTCTTTTGAGCTGTTAGTGTTCTCTAGGTGGATAAGAAGCACTAGGGACACCAATAGCACAAGCCTAGTCTCATTTTCTTAAATGGATAATAATGGGGCATTAAATGGGTAATTATGATTTACACAACTGATGAATTATATTTTCCATAATTATGTATAATGGTAACATTTTGTTATATATAATATCCATTTATTTTTTTTATGAATATGTGTGTGTACTTAAGTACATGTATGTGCACTACATGCGTGCAGTGCCCCTGGAGGCCAGAAGACTTACAGAAAGATATTAACAACATGTGCCAGGAACTTAACCTAGGTCCTCTGGAAGAACAGCCAGCACTCTTAACTGATGACTCATCTCTAAACTCTATGCAATATACTTTCTTTTTTGTTTTCAGTCTTTTTTCTTTTTTGAGACAGGGTCTCCCTGTAGCCCCAGTTGACCTGGAACTCACTATGTAGACCAGGCTGACCTTGAGCTCACAGAAATCTGCCTGCCTCTGCCTCTGGAGTGCTGTGATTAAAGGCATGCACCATTATGTCCAGTGCAATGTACTTTAAAAAAGATTTATTTTATTATTTTAAATTGTGTGTGTGTGTGTGTCTCTGTGTGTGTGTTTGTATATGTATCAGACTCTCTGCAACTCAAGTTATAAGCAGTTATAAACTACTTGGATGAACCTGAACTCAGGTCCTCTGTAAGAGCAGTAAATGCTCTTAACTGCTGAACCATCTGTCCAGCCTCTACAATCTATTTACTTTTTCTTTTTGAGACAGGGTCTCTGCATAGACCCAGATGGTCTGGAACTCATTATGGAGACCAGGCTTGCCTTAATCTCATAGAGATTCACCTGCCTCTGCTTCCAGAGTGCTGGGATTAAGGTCGTGCATGCTACCACACTTGACTTATGATCTATATTTGTAAAAATTCAAAAATGATATAATGATCTGCTGTGTCCTCCCTGGCTTTATGAAACAGCCCAGTACACTGTGAATATTTCTTTGGGTCCTTTAGTATTATTTTGTAATACCATTTTAATTAGCCAAATTTTCAAACTGAGGGACATTGATTATTAACAGAACAAATGGCTGGTAGTAGAATTTTTCTTTTGAAGGATCCGCAGAACGTTCCCTCATTCGCTGGCTGTGGCTAAGCTGTGTCCGTAGTTCACCCAAAGACTGGTGGAGCACACACACAAAAAAGTTCAAGAAGACCAGTATCAGCAGGTTTTTTTCTTTTTTTCTATTTAGAAAGGAGTTAACCTGGCTTATGTGTTTTTGCTAGTGAGTGTGTGGTCATTTCTTATGCATTGATCTCTAATGAGGTCTGCTCCACAGTAGATAATGAATGAAATTTGTAATCAGTGTTAGGCCAGAGAAGCATTTTGCCAAGGTGGATGTTAGGACTTAGGACTTTCAATCCTTAAACCATAAAGTGGAGGGATGACTAATAGGTCCTATTATTTATATTTATGCTAATTGATTCTTTGGTTTGGCCAGTGTCTTGTCTTGCAGTCACACTGGGAAAGGGCATTTAGGAAAAATACTGGCCTGAGGATGTCGGGGACACAAGGAGAGATCTAGGGCAAATGGTCCCAGTGTCACTAATGAGATTGCAGAGGGGACGTGAACCCCGGGCCCAGGGGAGGGAACATAAAGAGCAGCGGTCAGTCAAGAGCAGCTTTTGGTAGGGAGGACGCAGAGTGCTGCAGCTTGCCTGCCTTCCGCGGGAGGACATGGGGCGGGGCTTTGCACCCTCTCTGACAATGTCAACTTGACGCATCAGTGCCATACCACTGCCATTTCATACTACTGCTATGGCCCAGGCGCTAAACAGATTCTGTCTTCTTTCTAAAATGTACTACAGGGAGGTTTTTGAGATGTGGCGGGGATTGCACGATCTGGTGGGAAACAGTGTTAGAATGCAGACCAAGAATCTTTCTTCCAGTCCTGATCCTACTGTCCCTTCCCTTGGGTCAGTCAGTCCCTTAACCTCTGTTGGTTCCAGTCCCTCCATTTTAAAGTGAGAGATTCGAAGGCAATGGTGTGAGTGGTTCTCCTGGTTTTAGGGGTCTCTGATACCCATGTCACCTCAGCCAAAGATTGCACATGTTCAGCTAGAGGCTCAGCTTAATCTCACTGCCCAATATAGGGAATAGCATTGACTTTAACTGTTTTTAGTCTCCCGTCTCACCTATGGACTTCTTTTTTGAGTTTCAACAGAAAGAGAGGTATTGAGATTTTTACTATAGTTTTACCACTCACAAATGATAATTTCTTCAGTCAGTTCATCTTTGTAGTTTTTTGTTTTTGTTTCTGTGAGACAGGGTCCCCCTGTAACCCCACCTGATCTGGAACTCCCTATGTAAACCAGGCTGACTTTGATGTCACAGAGATCTGCCTGCCTCTGCCTCCATAGTGCTGGGATTAAAGGTGTGCACTACCATGCCTGGCTATAATTTTTTTTTTTTCAAGACAGGATCTCATGTTACCTAGACTGGTTTTGTACCTGTTATATACCTGAGGATGACCTTGAGCTCCTGATCCTCTTGTCTCTACTTCCTGAGTGTTGGGATTGTAGGTGAATGCCACCAAGCCCTGTTTATGGGGTGCTAGGGGTCAAATTCAGGGCTTCATCCATGCTAGTCAACACTGTACTAACTGAGCCATATCCCCAGCCCAGCTTTGAACTTTACAATGACATCAAGACCTGGCAGCAGAGGAGGAATCATTTTCAGTCCTCATCATTTTCCCCTCTATTTTTCTATTAATCTTTTAAAACTTTCTACCTTACCTCATCAAAATCATGAACGTTTTGCAATTTATTGAAACAGTTGTTCTAGAAAAGGCCAACATGCTCCAATGGCTTTCTATGTTGTTACATCTTTATCAGACCTAGACAGAAGTATGTGTGTATGTGTGTGCCTATGCATACATCTACACGGAGTAGAGAAACATGAATTAGGAAGAGAAATGATGAGGTGGTTGGGCTTCAAAGAGAACATTTGTAGATTTTATCTGGAACACATTTTATTAAAATTGCAACAAACTTTATAAAATCAGATGTATGGTTCATTAAGGGAACATTACCTTACAATTATGATTAATTAGATTAAACTTATGAAAGTGTGTTATTTGTTTAAATCAAAAGGGTGGGGGAAGATGATGGATGATGAAAGAGTGTGATAAATGAAGAAAGCAGCTGAACTAAATTGAATGTGTATTCATCCGTTTTCACTTCATAACTAATGATAAATTGAGCATGTCACATTTAACAATACATGTCTGGGCTTAAGCACACTGTTTCAGCTCCTGTTCCTTAATGCCTTGTGATAGTTGAGACAGAAGAATTGAAATTTTAGTTATCGAACTTTTGTCTGCCTGCCTCTTACCTTGGGAAACACAATGGATATTGACTCAATTAAAATAATTTGTAGAGTTGTTAATTCATCATAAAATTGTTCTTCCTTGGATCATGTGCAAGGTATTTGAAAGTAAGAGATTTATCTTAATCTAAAATGAATTTCCTCATTTGCATTCCTAATTATATGACAGGGATGGAAAGCACTCAGAATTGCAGAAATATCCTTCTTTTCCTCTCTCAAATGTAACCATGTTCACTTTGGCATTAATGGAAAGAAATACTCCTCCAAACTCAGTACAAAGTCTGGGAAATTTGGAAGTGAAAGGTAAATATCAAATGGTTTACATCAGTTTCCTGAAATCTCAGGTTTTCCAATATTTTATTCACATTGTAGTCTTTCAAAGCCTCTGAAGCTCGTGTTGGGGTCAGGGAGAAAATGTGTGGAAAATATTTTCTGTCAGACTGAAATTAGACAAATTTGCCACGTAAGGTCAGGAATGGCTTATGAAAAGAATCATTTTTTTCTATAGAAGTTCAAGAGTTATAATACAGAGTGTGATACACAGACGGTGTCCTCTGCCCTTTCATTCTTTCTGAACTCCAGTTAATACAATGTGCTGTAAGTGACAGTCTCAGAAAAGATAGGACAAGCTCTTTTCTTCTGTTTTGAGTTTTCTGGAAGGATTTTGGTAAGATTCATTTTGAATGGTGGTGAAGATTTCCAGTCAGTTTTGATTTTATCTAAATGTCATCTTCAGACTTTCTCCCAGGCTTGATTAAAACATATTTATTTGATCTTTTCAATAAGGACAGAGCTATATCTCTTGCTTTGACTGTACAATCGAACAGATTTCTGGCTAAGAATTATGCTAGTCCTCTAGGCAAAGAGGCATTTTGAAAGGTAGAAAGTGAGGGGAACCATGGTCATTTAGGAGTTTCCAGGGAATGAAGGAAGGTGCCGACAGGAGTTGCACAGCTGGAAACTCTGTAGCTCTCGAGCTGTGGTTCTTGATGACTGTGGTATGGTTTGACTTTTCCCACCAGGAAACATTTAGTACTGTCCAGAAGTTGTCATAGTTTGGTGTGTGTGTGTGTGTGTGTGATGCTTCTTGCACTTATGGACAGAGCTAGGAATATTGCAAGACTCACCATACTGGGAGGCAGGCTTTTATAATAAATAATTACCTGAATTACCCCTTTCAGAATGTCCAAGGGTGAGGCAGAAAGGAGCACTTTAGGGTAAGGCATGCTTTTAAAGAACAGCAAAGTAGTGAAGTTGGTGATCAAGTGAAGATGAAATTTAAGGTGACTCACAAGGCTGACATATCCATGTCTGAATTATATTCTTAAAGCAGTGCAAGAAACACACTGGCCAATATGTCAAGTGAACCCTAAATCCAACAACTTGAGTACAACTCTAATAACTTAAAGTAGAGTATTGTCTACAGCGGGGTTAGTCTTGGATCCCAACTAAAGTGATTTAATTCTCGAAGTACTCAAATACTTTTGCTCTGTTTAAATCTTTTTCACAGTGTATCCTCTCAGGAATTCATTCATTAAATTGCAGTGAGGTTATTAGGAGGTGTTACAACTTGTCCTTCTGTATAGAGAAGCATTAGAAAAGATGGGCTTTGATCTTAGGCTTCAATTAGAAGCAGAACCAGCCACAGAGTTTGGCTTCCTTGAAGCTGCTGCTTGGTTTTCAGTCGGTCTATCTCACTTTCTCAGGCCAAGCCATTGCTCTCCTTTCATGAGGACAACTAACTGTCCTTCATCCTGATGGCAAGGGAAGGCGGGAAAAGCATAAGCTATGCTAAGCTATTCAAAAGAGGAGCTTAGAGTAAGAAATTGTCACACTTGTCTGAGTTCTGACGTGAAAATACATTTCAGAGCCAAGACAATTCATCTATCAGGCTTCATGTTGGAAGAATATTTACTCAGCTGTGGGAAGAGGGCTCCAGTGAACATCTAAGCTAATGAAAGTTTGATAATACTCAATATTCTGGAAATAACCCTGAATCAAGTAAGTTCTTAGTGTCAGAATTCAAGATGATAAAGAACCCCGAGGAGACTTCAGGAGGAGCAGAAAGCATCCAAACGTGGTTTTTGTTTGGTTTTGTTTCCTTTTCTTTTGTTTTCTTGGGAGGTAAGGGTCTTCTCTTTGGCAGAAGGAAGAAAAGATATTTCAGTTCACCTTTTATGATTGTTGCCATGCTAATTCATTTTAAAATTTGTGCTAAGGTGTATATAAATGAGATTCACCATTTTAGCAGTTTACAGCATACAGTGTAGTGAAAATGAGCGCATTTCCAATGCTGTGTGACCACTGAACTACTTGTTTTCCAAACGTTCATCACCTGAAACAAGCTAGGCATTCAGCTGTGGCTGTCCGCTTCCAGCTCTTCCTCCCTTCCACTCCCAGTACCCCACACCACACTGTTCCCATGACTCTGTGCATCATGGGCGCCTCCTTCGGGTGGGAGTCATACTGTGGTTTCTGGTTTTCTGTTTAGTAGCTTTTTGGGTCTGGTTACAGTTTACTGCTGCATTTGAGTGCCTGGTAAATGCCAGACATAGGGTATCAGATAGATATGGAATAAATGAAAGTTACAGTTGGAGATCAGAAATACCATGCATCTTTAAGATTTAATATATTAAAATTTTTGTTGAGGGTTGGTGAGATGCCTCACAGGTAAAGGCACCTGCTGCCAAGCCTGATGACTTGAGTTCAATACCCAGACCCCATATGGTAGAAGGAGAAGACTAGCTCCTGCAAGTTGTCCTCTGACCTCTGCATGTGCACTGTGGCATGCCTGACACACTAAATAAATAAATATTTTTTCTCGAGCCAAGCATGGTGGTATATGCTTTTTATTCTAGAACTCGGGAGGTTGGATAAGAGGATGGGGAGTTCGGGGCTAGCCTCAGCTACACTGTTAGTTCCAGGCCAGTCTAGGCTATATGAAACCCTGTCTCAGAAGCAAAACAAACAAAACAAAAGATAAAAACAACAAAAAAAAAACCCTTTTTTTCTTAACTTGGTAACAACAAGATAAAGCCTGACATTTGAGCAGTGTTTCACATTTCTTTGAACAAAGGACTCTGACTTTTCATCCCCTTTAATGCTTATTATTTAGAATCAATCTGCTACTCCTTCAGAGTTAGATTTAGGTAAATCATGTATCTACCCACATGTCAGGGTTTTAAGTTTTCTAGTTTAACTTAGAAGCATTTTGACTTTCTGATTTGGGGACTCACCTCATGTGATGAACTGGTGGGGGCAGTCAGGAATGATCTGCTTCTCCTAATCATTCGTTGATAAGGTCGAGGCCTGTCTTCTAGTGGGAAATGGGAGAGCGCGTCTTTTCAGAGTCCCTTGGGGAATTCACAGCACGGGCAGAATTAGAATTCACAACCGGTGGATCTCCGGGGCTCCACTGTGCCAAGCTGTCCAGCAGACACAAAATTTTTTTTCTCGTGTGACCTCTACTGGTGCCCACCAAGCGTGAAGAAAAAGTGACCATTCTTCCATGAATTCTCCCTCGAGTGCAAACAGTGCAAATTGTTTTCTTTCGGGGTCAGAGCTTTGGCACCTGCCATTTCGGACTCAGTGGAAGGCTGAAATACATCATTTGAAGGGTTACACACTTATGTCACCCGATACTGACTAGTCCTGACTTCTCCTTTGGAGAGCAGCTCTCTCTCCTGTCTGTCATTGTTCCTGGGATCCTTGTCTTCCTGTTAAGCTCCAGGTGCCTTGAGGGGATTTGAGAGGACATCTTACTCCTGATGCAGTAGAGAGAAGCGGTAAGGTAAACTAATGCCTTCCTCATTGCCAACTTTATTCATCCCCATCTCTGCAAATCCAACTTATTTTCTTTCTGTGCAGTTTGTGGTTTGACATAGTCTAATTACAACTTCCCCTCTGATATTATCACATAAAACCCTCTGGCACAATATAATTATCTGACCAGCTTTCCAGGTTATGTGTTTCCCCCCTAAGCACACCGGTAGAGAAAGCATTTAAGCTTGACTCTGTGACTTCACTAGGCTAAGTTCCGTCCTTTTATCACAGAAAGGCTTTCAAGTACGAACAGCAGTGCATTTACCTTTTTCTTAATATAGCATCCATCTCTCCTTCCTTGTCTGCTTGCCAAGGGAGGAAAATAATCATGTCTGCTTGCAATAATCAAATGAGGCTGCAGGAGGAAAAATAGGTCAGGGAAGAGTCAGTAGCTAATTTACTGGGGACAATACATTCATTGCAATTCAGAACTTCAACATGCATGGAAAAATAACTTTTAATGGCCATAGTGATATTTTAGTGACAAGATTTGAGTCTTCTTAGGGACACTGGTTTCAGATTGCAATGGAGAGAGGATAGAAGAGTAGACCACAAACGGTTAGGGCATCGTGGTGCTCTTGCAAATGTGTACATTTTCAGCATATGCCATCTGAATGTTCTGATGATTTCCATATATCTCATTAATTGCCGCACCTCTCTCATTTTCTTTGCCTCCCAAGAAGCAGTTCCCCTATCTCTCCTGAGATGTACACAAGACTATTTTGCATCAAGCCTAGTCCCAAAGTCCTGATGTTCTAATTGAAAACTGTGCCTTTTTCAACCTCTCTTTATAGGCCATTGCTACTATTTTGATTCTGATTCCCACTGGGTCTTCTTTCAGCTCTGTGGTTCCCAAATAGGCTCACCTTGAGATTAGCTGGACACACACATAAACACGCATACACACACTGCATGCATATCTAGAAACATGCATTCTCCAGATTTTCCCTTGTTGGTTTTGATTCATTTGGTCTTGGTATTTTAAATTTTTATGTATTTAACTTATCTGTGAGACAATGTCTCAGTATGTAGCCCAGGCTAGCCTCAAACTCAGGATTCTTCTGTTTCAGCCTTCCAAGGGTTGAGAGCTCAGGCATGTGCTACCATGCTGGGTGAGGAACTACATTTTAATATCATTTCTTTTGAATGTTCTAGTGATCACTCATATTTAGAAACGTCTTTCTTACACTATTATAATTATTTGTTAATTGTATTTACTGGTAACAGTGTGCCTTAGCTTGGCCTGTCACTCTCCAGAGTTATTGTCCTAAAGAGGGTAGAAACACAGATCAGGAGTTGGATTTTGTAGAAGGGGGAAATAGCCTTCAAAACCTGCTTCTTTTCTTCTTCAACTAAAGGTTAAAATTCAGACTCCTTGGATTAACACGCCCTCTTTAGTTCACTTCCTGTCCACATTGTAAGCTCCCGTACTCTTCCTTTATGTATCCTACAGTCTGTTCACAATGATCCTCCCCCAGGATGCAACACCTCTGCAAAGCTGTTTGTTTTGCCTGGCCGTCTCCTCCTGTCTGTTTTCTCCTGGAGGGGTCATCCTGCAGGAAGCCTTTCTTGGTTGGGCCGACTCTGCTATTTGCTCTGAAGTTCTGAGACTTGTTTTGTGCCACTAAGGCAGCATTCACCAGATTGTGTGGTGACTTGTCTTTACTAGGCTTCAGACTGCTAGATGGCAAGGATTGCTTCATGCCTTTTATTGTTTCCAAAGCTAACACAGTATCTGGAAAACAGATTGTTTATAGAGTGGATGGATAACATAACATCAGATTTACAGTGTGGTTAGCAAGAGCTTAGACTCTGGTCCCAGACTAGAATGTGTTTTGATTATTCCCCTTATTGGCTGAGTGACTTTGGCCTAATCACCTCTCTGTGTGTCAGTTTCTTCAGATTAACCTATTATTGTTATCTCTATCACTGTCATTGTCATTATTGTTAAAAGCTGGATGGAGGATATAGTGAATATTGACAGAGGGTTTAGATGCAAGTAACAAGATAGAAGTTCTCCCTTTTGTCTTAGGAAAGACATGATTATTGTATAAAATGGTAGTTTGAAACCTACCTGTGGAACAGGTATGTAGTAAGAATGAGAAATAACAAATCATCATTTAATTAGGTGCTTCTCACATGCCAGGTGCTCTTCTAGAATTCTCTGTTTGTGTTCACTCATTTAATCATACCGTATTTTGAGGTAGTGATGACTATTGTGCCATCTTTACAGATGAGTAATTGAGTTGTGAGATAACTTTTTTCACGTTACGCAGGAGATAGGTGGGGTGGCCCAGAGTTCTCTTTATAACCATTGCATTATACGTGCTTCCAGCACGGACAGGCAGACACCACAAACATCATGAAATGCCTCTGTGTCCTAGGAAAGAATACTTTGAGACTCACATATGGTTTTTTTTTACTTGATATTGGAGTTAAGTCATAAAGAAATAGTATATTTAAGTGATAAATATAAATGAGAGCTGTCTAATAAGGTGTGTCACATTGAATCAGTTTCCCAGAAGGGACAGATTCTGAGTATTTGTTGGATTTCTACATCCTAGACAAATGTGCATCATTTGGGGCATTTTACTTTTAAAAAAATATTAAAAATATTTTATTTATTATTATTTTCATTTTATATGTATGAGTGTATTACCTACATGTGTGTAAGTGCACCTGTGTTGTGCAATGCCTGCCTAGGTCAGAAGAGGGCATCAGATCCCATGGAACTGTAGTTACGGACAGTTGTGAGCCACCATGTTGGTGCTGGGATTTGAACCCAAGAGCAGCCAGTGTTCTTAATTGCTGAGTCATCTCTCCAGCCCCTTGAATTTTACTTTCTTAATGTTTTATTTTGACATGATTGTACATCCATAAAACATTGAAATCAATTTACAAGGGGATTGTGTATACTTTGCACGGAAGTGTCCCCCAATATTAATGTCTTAAATAACTGAAATACAGTATCAGAAAAATGACATCGGATCCAGTTTCAGAGTCTGTTCCAGCAACACCAGGTACATGAGCGTCTGTGTGTAGATGCATGCGTGTGTATGAACGTGTGTTTGTGTATGTGCACTGGAAGCTCAGTGCCAGTGTCCTAGCTTCATGTGCCAGTCACCGTAATCAATATACTTTAAGTGTATCATCTTCTCAAGGATCTCTTCTGCTACAGATTTATAGCTGACTCACAATCCCTGGTTAGGTGACTATAAGTCTGTCCTCTATCTTGGGTAATTTCACAGATAGTATAATGTAATCACAGTATGGGTCATTTGAAGGTTGGCTCCCCAACTCAGTATAATTCTCTGAAGTTTCATCCAAGTTGCATATATTAGTAATCCTTTTTATTGCTGAGTACTATGTTCCATATATGTGTACCTCAGTTCCACTATTCACCTCTTGAAGAATGTGTGTTTTCCTAATTTCTGGCTATTATAGGTAATGACATGATGGACATTTTTGTACAGGAGTTCCTTATCTCTAGGGAAAATTCTGGGTCACATAGTAATTGTAGATATAGGTCTTTAAAAATATCTTTACTTATCCTTTGAGAATTTAAGAGATGTATACAATGTGTTTTGATAATATTCGCCTCCCTGCTCCCCAGTTTTAACTTCTCTCGGAGCCCCACGACACTTCATTCTCCCAACTTCATGTCAGTTTTTAATTTCCTTTTTAAAAAACAGTCCCTGAGTCCATTTAGTGCTGTTCATCTGTTCATAGGCATGAGACCATTCCCTGGAGCGTGGGCAGTCTACCAGGAAGAAAACTGGCTCTTCCTCTCCCAGTAGCCACCAGCTGCCATCAGCTGCTCCTCAGTTAGTGGTGGTGCCATTGCTTCTCCTCCATCCCTGCTGGAGTGTTGACAGGCTTGGTCCTGAGCTGGTCTTGTGCAGGTAACTGCAACTGCTTTGAGTTCGTAAGTGCAGCAGCCATCTCATATCTAGAAGATATTGTTTCTATATATGCACAGATTTTTCAAAAATGTTTCTTTCTGGGTTGGTGAGATGGCTCATCAGATATATCTGCCTCTCCAACCCACATGGTGGAAGGAGAGAACTGACTTCCATGAATTGTCCTCTGATCTCCACATGCATGTGGTGGCCCATGTATGCTTGCAAACACACACACACACACACACACACACACACACAAATGAATAAAATGTAATTATAAAATTCCTCCATATGTGGGTCTTAATTTGAATGGAAACTTGTTTTTTATTTTTATTACTTTTAAATTGGTAAAAGGCAGCTTCTGGGATCAATATGTGAGAGAGGGATCAGGAAATCTCAATTGCTGATTCTCCATCCTGCTTCCATCCTTCCCTTATGGACTCAGTTTGAAACCCACTGCTGCAGACAGCAGAAATGTTTAGCACACCGCTTTGCTCTGAGGTTCAGATCAGAGGGTACTTACTCACTAATACTCAAACCGAGCCAAATAACTTTAGATCACTTTTTGTGAAACCTCGCTGAACTTGATGATTGTGATGTATCCGGGGATTCTTGCTATGAATGATTATCACTGTGCTTTATAAAAACAAAAGGGATGTGTAGACAGTATTTGGTTAAACTTATAGTGACTCTACTAAATAGATATTATAAAGCCTGATCTTGCAAATAATTGGATTGTGGTTCCTGTCAGTTTCTGTGTCTGTGACACTTCATAGCTACTTCTGATTTTCGCCAATTATTAGGATTTATACTCTTGTGGCCTTGGGTCTTACATGCTTGAAAATTTATGATTTATCTCTCCTAACCTTAATATGAAAAATTGTTTAAATATTTGAAATAAGGGGCTAGTGCTATGACTCAGTAGTTCAAAGGGAATACTGTTTTTCTGGAGGACCTGAGCTCAAGTCCCAGCACCCATATCGGGTGATTCACAACTGACTATGACTTCAGTTCCAAGGAATCCAATACCTTCTCTGGCTCTGTGCACAAAACTATACACACACACACACACACACACACACATACACACACACACACTTAAAAAATAAAAGAGAAAAATTAAAAAATAACAAAAGTTAAAAAGAAACAAACCAAAGGATGCCACCATGGTATCATGCCCTTCCATGTGATTGCAGGCACCTCGGTGATTTATTTAATCATCTAGGGTGGGCTTGGCTAACATTTCCTTGAAGGGCCAGATAGGAAACATTTTAGACTTTCAGGCTACAAAATCTCTATGACAATGATTCTCCTCTCTGCTACTTAAGACACCCATTGTTTAAACAAATGGTCACAGTTGTGTGCTAACTTTAGTTAATAAATTGATTAATCACTGGCCAATAAAGCTTTATTTATATGATGAAGTGGCTAGTCTTCAGGCCATAGTTTACCAAGTCCCCCAAATGGAATGGACTTTTTTTGATATACTATTCACTGAGATTAAAAATTTAGACTGTGATTAAAGGCCTGTGCCACCACACTACCTTTAAATCCAGCACTTTGGAGAGAGAGGCAGGTGGATCTCTGTGAATTCAAGTCAGCCTGGTCTACAAAGCAAGTTCCAGGACAGCTGGGGTTAGAGGGAGACCCTGTCTCAAAAAAGACCAAAGAGGGGAAAAAAATTCAGAATGTAACTAGGCATGGTGGCATGTGCCTTTATCCCAGAACTCAGGAAGGAGAGGCAGGCAGATCACTCTGAGATCCAGGCCTGCCTCATCTACATAGCTGGGGCTATCTCAAAACCAAACCAAAACAAAGGAATTTAGACTGTGACATTTATGTTAGCTTTTGAATCTCTTTCTTTCTCTCTTTTTCTATAGAAATACAAATGCTTTGTATCTTAAGGTTAGTGCTTTTATTACCATCTTGGATTATTAACTATATATATTTAATATTTTATGTGCATGAGTGTATTGCTTGCATGTAGGTAGGTGCAATGCCCTCAGAGGTCAGAAGAGGGCGCCCGATCCCCTGAAACTGGGGTTATGCACGGATGTTAGCCGCCATGTGGGTGGGTGCTGGGAACCCAACCCAGGTCCTCCGTAAGAACAGCCAGTACTCTTAGCTGCTGAGCCATCTCTCTAGGCCCTGTTAACTCTATTTTTAACATAACATTCTTACTCTAACAATTTCTTTTCATAGGGCTTTAGCTAGCTAATCTTTTGGATGCTTTCAATCCTGCTAGTTCCCTCATTAATAAGTCGAGTACGTCATGATTTATGAGAAGTTGAGAGAATTTGTTGAAAATAATTCTTTGACATCCGAAACGTACTGTTGACCCGATTTCAGCAGAACCTCCTCAAGATCTCAGTGAACACAAAGCCAATAAGTTTGACCAGCATTTTGTCAATACCCAGATGTTCATGAGACGTGTATGGCCTTTCCCCGCTTCCTGTTTCCGCCTCCCTCCGGCTTCCCGTTTCTCTTCCTTCCTCCGTCCTGGGATACTGACCTTTTTTTCCGCTCTTAGATACAAATTCTCTCATTTTAACTGAGCTCTTGTATGATATTTCATCCTTATAAACTGTGGTTTATACGGGGAAATTGCTTTTTGAAATAAACTCTTGATTCACTTATTTAGTTTGGATTCTCTTTAATAATGTGTTTCGTTGCACAAGTATTTGGGCATAACACAGCTTTATCTGTAAATTTAATAACCTAGTAGAGGTTGAAACAACTTTCTATTTTTTTTTCCCCTCTTGTAAAATAATATTTGTGGTTCTGGTGTCGCTTTTACAATGACTCATTCAACCTCTCCTATTTCAATCCTCTCATCTGTATGATTTACATTAATTATGTTAATATAGTGAGAAGAAGGAGCCTTCTCCGTTTCTGCCAGTGTTTCTTATGAATGTGTGTGTAATCAAATCTTAAGTGAGCACATCTCCGCATCCAATATCAGAGCTCCCCCTCCCTGTGCTTTCAATGATAATTCTTTAAAAATATTATTCCAGGAACAAGCAATTTCTAAAATGGTATTTTTATGTTTTAACAAGTTTGGAAGTCCTTGGTTGTGCCTGCTTGCATGAAAACCAACTGTCTACTGAAAGCTCTAATGTAGTAACAGGGCATATTAAGGAAAAGACATAAATAAGAACGAGCTCTTAGTCCACAGATTTATTTAGTTCTGCAATAGTTTCCTAGGGCCCTGCTGTATGTTAAGCGCAGAACGAGGAATGGCAGTCATAGATGAATCAAGAGATAATGTTGGTAGCTGGAAGATTTTTATTAAATATTCTGGACCAAATTGCTTCACGAGAGTACTCTGGTTTGATAACTAACATTAGAAGAGCATCAGTGTTTTCAATCAAGCCTGTTTCTTAGCTAGTCTGTCCAGTGCTTTTAGTGGTAAGGGGGACAAAGAAAGAGGAGGAGATGAGGGTGGAACAAAAGGTGAGGGAGAAGACGGAGCCAGGATGAAGAAGGCATGTGATGCGTCATCCACGGAAAGCCCACGTGCATGCGATTTGTACAAAGCGCGAATTGCCCCACATTCCGTGAGAGTTCAGCACTGATCCTGCTTTCAACAAAGTTCTGTAAGTTTACATTTCCACACTCACTTTTTACTCTATTTCTATTCTGTCCTACCTTTCATGAACATTTATCTTCTACATCTTTAAACTTTTAAAATCAGCCACAGATATAAAACTTGGCTCCCTTTTCTAGATTTCTCGGCAGATTATGTTCACCAGGAATTCTTATCTGTAGTAAAATTTAGTAAAGGTTTGAGAATGGTTGGGGGGACTTTATAGTTTGGAGATATAAGCAGCATAACAGTAAATGCTGGATATCCTGTACCGTAGGGTTCCTTGGCTCCCCTGGTTGATCAGCTTCTCACCGTGCCCTAGGTACCTGCTGGCTCTCCCAGGCTCTCCCAGTCTCATTTTCTCTCTTTGTCCTTTACCCTCCAGTCTCTTTTTAGTAACCCTCCCTAATCTGCTCATTTTTCTCTCACAGAGATAGTGTTTCACTTCTTTAGCTAATTCTTAGCCTCATGGTTTTGTTTTAAGTGCTAATAGGCTTTCACAGGGTTTCTTACATAAAGGAACTTTACTTTCTTCTTAAGTAGCACTGTAGGGATAACCATTAAAATAAGTCTTTCTGGAGCTGGAAAAATGACCCAGTGGTTAAGAGCACTGGTTGCTCTCGAAACCCAGAAGACCTGGGTTCAGTTCCCAGCACCCAGATGATGCACAATTGTAACTCTCATTCCAGGGAATCTGGAATTGTAGGACAGGGATGCCCTTTTATACACATAGGCAAAGTGCTCATACACATAAAATAAAAATAAGTAAATCCAAAAAACTAAAAAAATAAATCCCCCCCCCCTTGCGTTATGCATTATTGTAATAGCCTTCTGCGTATCTTCTATGCTGCATTCCTGTTTCCTTTTCTGCAGCCACGGGCACACAGACCGCCAAAAGGTTATTCGGTTCTTCAACTTCATTATTCTTGAATACAGTTCTATAGCTGAATTACAGTTGTTATGTGATGAGTTCTGAATCTGGAATGGTAGGAGGTTCCACCATTCTGTTTGCTATAATTTCCTCAGATATTTTTGGTTTGGTCCAGAAAAATGTATTTGCAGAATTGAGATTGAAATATCTCTCTTCAGAGTGTCTATACATTTCCTTCAGTGATTATCTCTGTATTCAAATGTGGGTTTTTATCTTTTTAAAATGAAGATCTGATTGTATGTCTATGACACATGCATACCTGGTGTCATGGAGGCCAGAAGAGGTAGTTGGTTCCCTTGGAAGTGGAATTAAGGACTGGTGTAAGTAGCCATGTATGTGCTGGGAATTGAACCTGAGTCCTCTGAAGAGCAATAAGTGCTTTTATGTGCTGAGCCATTTCTCAGGCACCACGTTGCAATCCTTTCAAGGAGCATTCTTCTACATTGCTGCTTTTCCATGAGAGAAGTCCTTCACATTTTAATAGACAGCAAGGTGGCTTCATGGCCCTTCTCCCCCTCATCACATCCTGACTCTGTAGTCCCTCAGCTTCAAAAGATTTAGCTCGCTCAACGTTTAAGCCTCCCGACTTCATCTTCTAGAGCTAGTAAACATTCCTAGCTGAACATTCCTGGATCAGGCCCAGTCTTGCTCAGCTTATGAGATCAGACAGGATTGGACATGTACAGGGTTGTATGGCCATACACTACCTGAATCATTTCTTTGGATCTCTTCTTAGTCTTTTCTCAATAATTATGCCTATTTTATTTTTCAAGCAGGAAGAAGAGTGTTTCTAATTCATTTGTTAGGACCTGAAATGAACATCCACACATACACACACACATACACACACTTAAAAATAACATAAGGTAAAATATCCATATAATTAACATCCAGATAAAGAAATAGAGCTTAACCAACCACCTTGGAAAGTAAGGCCCACACATCCAGTAGGACCAGTTAGCCAAGTGCACAAGCCATGAACACCTCTAGAAGCTACAAAATATTTTATTTTCTTCTTAAATGCCTTTATTTACTTTAGGGATCCCAGAAAATACTTTAATTTCTTTTAATAACTAATGTTTAAATATTAATATTACATAAGCATTATACAAACATTAATGTATGCACACATTCGTATTTAACTAGAAATTATACACTATAATTAGGTAATTATTTTTTAAATGGAGGTAGTAGCCACAAAAGCAAAAATGCCTCCCTCAGGCCTACAGTCACTTTACAGCCCTGCTTAGAAGCACTATAGTCATCACTGCCCTCTAAGCTTCAAAAGTAATTATTATTCTAATTTTATTATAATTGGTCATTGCACTTTATAGTTTTCTCATCCTAGTGTGCTTCAGTAAATACTATAGCTTCAGTTTTTATTAAAAATTGTTATGAGATTAGCTGAGCACGATGGCACATACCTATAATTCCAGTACTAGGAAGCAGGAGGAAGATCATGAGTTTGGGGCTAGCCTGGGATACATAGTAAAACCCTATCTCAAAACAACAAAAATAAAACCTCAAAAATTTTGTCAGAAAATTTACATTTTGTTAAGTTTACTGTTCTGTCATCTTTTTAGAAAATGTGAGCGCTGTGACTCGTTTCCCACAGTCTGACTCTCGGAACACAAACTTTCAAAGCAAGTGTACATGGGCGGTGTGTGTGTTCTATCAGAAGCAGAAAGGAAACGTTTTTTGTTGTTTTTGTTGTACTTTAAATTCTTGATGGTCTCTCGCTCGTCACTGAGGCATCTGCTGAGGTAGTTTCCAGTGAATTACTTGAGAACAAATTGCTCAGGAGAATAAATCAAGTTCACAAATTAAAATTCTTAGAAACATGCAAGCTTTCCTTGTAGCTAGATTGTGAGTCAATATGTTTTCTGTGAATTGCTTTGCTTTTCCAGAGCCTGAGTGGGGGAATTACATCCTTCAGCAGCATGATCACAAAGATAAGCCAATGACGTTTTTCCTCTCAAGAAACGTCTGCCTTTTCTGTGCCTAAGACAAAAGGGATAATGGTACCTTGGTTATTTCTCAGAAAGTCAGTGAAATTAATATGATAGCTTTGCTTTAGGCTGATAAGGAAAAAGCCTACATGCAGCTTTATGTAAATATAGCATTAGATCATAATTTGAATAGTGATTATTTTATACATTCATTCAAAATATGCAGACTGTAAACAACCAGAAAATTGGGAAGGTTATTATTTTTTATCATCAAAAGTAATGAATTTCATACCATTTGTTGGTTAAATAAAACAAGCAGCCAAAAAAGTTCTGCTGTTGAGACCCTATATTCTTCCCTGAACATTTCATTGTGCATTAGGGACTTGGGGGCTGGACCTCACTTCAAGGATGCCTTAATCTCCTAAATGTCTGAGAATTTTAAATTTAAGAACTTGGTTTTCTAGGCATGTTTGTTAAGACAGAAAGATAAATATGCTTCATAGTTAGCTAGTTTCATTTAGAACTTTTAAATATTTAGAAATATGTGAGATTCTATTTGTGTTCTTGTTCCAAGTCCTGAAAAATGTTATATATGGCCTGACCAAATGTATTAGTTTGACTATAGTTTTAAATGAAAGATCAGTCACTTATACAAGAGTTTGTAGGAAGATTCTTGTAGTAGTGCAGGCTAGGGACTAAGTCAGTGACTTCAGACTTCTATTGGCTAGACTGTATAACAAAGTATCAAACATGAGTAGGCTGGAAAAATAAGCATTTATTGTCACATAGCTTCTATAAGTCATGACTCCTTGAACAGCGTGGCTAGGAAGTTCGAGTTCAGTTTCTTTCGAGATCACAGTGAAGGTGTTGGTGAAGATTGTAGTCACATGGGACTTGAATACAGAGACAGGATTTGCTTCCAAGTTCACTCACATGGTCAGTAGGTACACAGACCTGTGCATAGACTGTATGGTGATCTCAGGAGGAGACAAGTGGCTTCATCCTGTGAATGATCCAAGAGTGAAAGAGAGAGCCTAGAAGATAGAAGTGGCAACTTTTTGTGTGTATGTGTATTTTTCAGACAAGGTCTCCCTGTAATCCTAACTGGCTTGGAATTCACTATGTAGACCAGGCTGGTCTTGAACTCACAGAGATCCACTTGTCTCTGCCTCTGTGGAGTACTGTGATTAAAGGTGTGCACAACCATGCTCAGCAGAAGTGAAATTTTTAATAACCTAATCTCACTCTCAGGGAGTGATATACATTTATGCTGTATTCTATTGATACTATAGGACAACTGTCTGGTCCAACTGAGAAGACTGCACAAAAGTAAGAGTACCAGAGGTGTGTCCTTGGGCTCCACCTTGGAGGCTGTCTTACCACATAAGTCCTTAGTGAATATTTCTAGTCCAGTAACCTTCTTTTTTAAAAAATATTTTATTTATTATTTTATGTGTATGAGTGTACTGCTTGCATGTATGTGAGTGTACCTGCATTAAGCAGTGCTGGGAGAGGTCAATAGAGGATGTCTGGACTGGAGTTAGGGACAGCTGTTAGCCGAGTGGAGCTGGGAATCGAGCTCGGGTCTTCTGCGAGAGCAACCAGTGCTCTTAATCCCCGAGTCATCTCTCCAGTACCCAGTCACCTTTTGGTTCTTGAACGCATACAGTTCTGTCCCATCACAAGGCCCCTGTCTTTCTATTGATCTTGCTTCGTTCACCTATTTTACATCTCAGTTTAAATGTTACCAGTGTAGTAAGGTTCTCCTGATCAGTCAATCTACAGTAATCAAGTATTATTTCACACTGTTTTAATTCTGGGGGCTCAGCACATAAATGTGTGTTGAATGAACGAGTCTTAGTAGTTATGTGATACTGAAGAAAAGGTAAGCTCTGTATATGTCAGTGGCTTTACCTGTGATTAATGACCTCCTACACTCCCATACAGGTTTATATATGAGCCAAATAAATTAGGTTTTAAAAAAAATAATAATTGAGCTTTTTATTGTGAGATGATTTTTTTCCTTTTTTTTTCTTTGGGGTAAAGGAATATATTTTCCCATTTTAATTTTCAAATTCCCTTTATCCACCTGCATCGTGAAACTGCTTTTTTCATTTTTCCATTTATCCACTTACTAGAGTCATATTTACTGCCCTGTCTTAAAGAGTTTATTTTGAATTAGGGTTATCATTTCATGTGTGAAAAGCACTCAGTTGGGGACAGGTTTAGTAAGATTTACATTTTTTGAAAATGTAAACTGCTACAAGGTTTTGTATCTTAACTAGTATCACAGCCTTTTGAACATGGGAGACCATATGTGTTTTTCAGAAGCTTGTTATACACAAAGGAGCAAATACCCACGAATCAAAGCAAACTTTTAATAAAGCCCAATTGGAGTTCTGGTCATGTTTGAGCCATTCAGAGTCTAATCAGTAAAACCCCCTTGAGTCAATAATTGCCTTCTCTTCGAATCATTGCAGGTATCTGTTATGCTGTACATTATCCATACAGAAAGGAGCATATGGTTATTGAACACATAAAAAACAGACTGTTGGAGATGTTTCCTTTAGGATATCTTAAAATATTCTTGTGCAGAATATGTCAGCTTTTCCTAAGCCTTTTGATCCTGGGGTTATAGGAAGGAAGTCACTAGTCCTTTATATTAAAAAGTGCAAATGATTACATTGTAAGAAGTTGAAAATCTCAGAATTAACTTACATATTGAGAAGGAAATGCAATTATCTTTTATGATGAAAACAGAGATGGACTTTCTTAAATGCTGGGAAGACATTGTTTCTTTTCCTCTCAGAGAAAGAAGAGATGAAGAGTTAACATTGAGGGAGCATGTGATGGATAAAAACCCATATTAATCTGAACCTGGTTAATTTGTGCTCTGAATAGGCTGGATTTTTCTCCAGTCTGTAGTAAACTAAAAAGAGAAATAAGAGCATATATGAAATGTTATTTTATTGGAATCAAGTCAAATAGTTATATTTTAACAGCTGTGTTGAAAAAATTTCATATTAGTCAGAAACTATTAGTCAGAAATTATTTTCTAAACATTCTGTAAGATTAAGATATAACTAAGGATCTTATTTATATGATGCTATGTGCATATACACACATATGAACATACATCTCCATGTATATTCAGAAGATCATGGTAGGGTGGTTTTTCTCAGCCAAGACTCTAAGTTAGTAATCAGAAATAGACTAAGACTGATTATTTTATGAGACTTACAAAAATGGACTGATGTAGCTGGACTGATGTGGCTGGAGAAATGGCTCAGCAGTTAAGATCACTGACTGCTCTTGCAGAGGACCTGAGTTCAGTTCCCAGCACCCACATGACTGCTAAGAACTGTCTGTAACTCCAATTCCATGGCATCCATGCCCTCTTCTGGGCTCTGCGGCATTGAGTGACATGGGTGCACTTATATACATGTAGGCAAAACACTCATACACATACAATAAAAATACATTTAAAAGAAAAATTTAAAAAATGGGTTGAGAATTAGACAAATGGTTCTTAAACCCCCTCAAATGTTGAAGATATAAAAAAAATTCAAGACTGGAGACTGAAGGTGGATTTATGAAGAAGATATTTGGGGAGAACTGTATGGTGAGTGTGTATGATTTGAGCAGTAGAGAGGTTATGTTCTTGGGATGTGTAAGGACCATTGCAGGCTGTGTTTACTAAATGATTGGTGAGAACAGTGCTGAAATTTCCTTGTGCCAGTGACCTCTGATCAGGCAGCTCTGCCTGCTCCGTGTGTTGGAAGCTGGTGTGTACTAGAAGGAAGTGCTGTGTCTGGTTTCAGTGTGAAATTCATGGAGCCTCTGCTTGAAATAATATAAGGGACCTTTATTATTAAACGTGTGCATTCATCTATGCAAGCACATCTCCTCAGGGAAATGTTTGATAATGGGATTTTTGTGGCCCTGTCTGCCTTTGACTTTTTCTTCCTCTCCCTTTTCTTCATCCTTGTCCAGGTATCTATTAGTTATCTTTCTCAATAACACTGCTCTGGCTGCAATCAAAAGTGCTTTTTAATGTAGGAAATGTACTTCAGGCATACCGCTAGGTCACTTTCTGAGTAACATTTTATGGGACTGATTAAACTTTAGCACCGTAACTGTTGACTTTACAGGCCAGAAAAGAGACTTGGAGTGTTATATTCTGGATAATTTTTGCCTCACAATTTTGAAAAATATCAAATAGAGATAAGCATTTAATGTGCTTGAAAAAAGAATCTGTCATCAGTGTTTGAGTCTTCTATATATAAGACCTCAATATATAAAATGGAATATCTTTCACACTAATGAAGTTAAGATACAGTAAATAACTTTATATAGAAAAGAAGGCGGATTTAAAAATATTTTCTCATTTTATTTTACATGTATGAGTATATTACCTGAATGTGTGTAAGTGCACTCATGTTGTGTAATACCCACAGAGGTCAGAAAAAGGCGTCAGATACTCTGGAACTGAAGTTACAGAAAGTTCTTACCAGTCATGTGGATACTGGGAATCGAACCTGGATCCTCTGCAAGAGCAGTTGGTGCTCTTAACTGCTGAGTCATCTCTCCAGCCCCAGGAGGTAGATTTTTTTAATTACAGGGATGAATATGAAGATTTAAATTGTCCTCTCTCTTGTTCCAAACTTAGCGACTTACGTTTACTACTTTTGCTGCTAGAAAATGAAGGATTTGATCTTGGAAACTCCAAGGTTGTGAGAAATGAGTAGCTAATACTTTCATTAGACAATTTTTGGCTAAAATAGAATGAAATCATGGACATAAACCATTCTTTCCATCTAATTTGGGTATTGGGAATGCCAAAATTGGAGGTAATCTTAACATGTTGCCTGCCATGATTCCTTGATGTGTTTTGTTGCTAGGAAAACATATCATGGAGAAAGAATAAAAATGAGACGAGAGAAGATGTCACCATGAATTAATGGGCTTGCACCATGCCAGCTAGCTAAGTTGGCACATTTTTCTACAGAATTCCCTTCCCTCTGTGGTTCTGAGTTAGGGCTTAGAGCTTAGAGTGAAAAGACATGGGAGAGGCGGCAGGCTGAGTGGGAACAGCAGACACTGCACGTGGATGGTCATGGACATTGTGCCTGGTCTGCTGGAGTCCTGGGCAGATGGCTCACTTTCTTTCTTGGTGTGAGGCAGATGCTGAGCCTACAGTTCACCTAGTGCTTGGTTGATCAACAGCTCGTGCTTCTTCGAATCTCACACATATATAGCCATGTGGAAATTTAGGTTGTAGCCCCAATCATTACATAATTTATATTGTGGCTGCCTCTTAAATGTAAGTTTAAGTTCTAATCTTGGCAATTTGTTTTCAAATATGTACTCATGAAGGAATAATACATTGGAATATGAAGGCATAAAGTGAAAGTAAATAAATGGTCTACTAATAAGAGCAAGTTGCTAACATCTTTTGTTTAGTAAGTATAACCTGTAGATATGTGTATACATAAATGCATACATGTATTTACATATGTACCCAATCACATATATAGGTATGTACACACTTATAGGTATATACACATACATATGAATGTGTGTATGTATGTGTGTATATGTGTATATACACATAAATGGACACATGTATATACACATACATGCATGCATATAAGTATTGGGAACAGAAGTTCCTGGAGAGATTGCACTTTACACTGAAGCTTCTACAAGGCTGATTAACTGATTAGAACGTTAATGATTTTGGAGACTGGAATGTTGCAGGTCCAGAGCCGAATTACAATTGATCTTGGGCTATCTTTAGCACTCTTAATATCCGTTCTTTTCCTGCTTTGTGTCTGATCTAGTATCCTTGTGCCTACTAGGTAAAACAATTTGCAGTGTATTAGCTGAGCAGACCACTAGCTTTCACCAACCCAAAGGCTAAGAATGTCCTCAGATAACATCTGAGGTCTATAGCAGAGATTTCCCGTTTCCACCTGCTTTGCACTAACCTACTCACTCGAGGTTTCCACTGATGCATTTAAAAATACTTTCATTTTTGATTTTCTTTTTTCTTACTATAAAATTTCGTTACTGTTACCATGTTGGAATGTGGAATTTGGGGTAATATGAGTCTGTGTACCTGGGCCATGACTACTCGTATTTGGCTCTAGGATGAACTCTGTCTTATTCCCTTTGAGGCGAGAGTTATGTTTTTGTGTTGACAATATATATACACATATATATGAGTATATGTATGTGTGCATATGCATGTGTGTGTATACAGGTATATCCATGTGGGATTGCCTTCAGGATACCAAAATTCACAGATTAACATGGCCCTCCAGATTTACATTGGTACCTGGGATATTAATATCTCTCTCTCTGTCTGTCTCTGTCTCTCTCTTTCTGTCTCTCTCTCTCTCTGTCTCTCTCTCCTATAACTGACAGGTCACTATCAATCAGAATATCGTATCTCTACACCTGGTCCCATGATCTTTGTATGACACTATCTCTTCCAGAAGAGAGTGGTCCAGATACAGCACCACTAAGTCCTGCCCTTCCTGTCCTTGTATCTGGTTCTTTATGATAGGGAACTTAGTTCTAACATCCTTTATTTTTCCCTTCCTTTTCTTTCCTTCACAGTCTAGTCTTCCTTTCCCTTGTCCCAATATTCTTACCAATCTAGTATGGCTTAAGGCAAATGAAAAATTAGTTGCCTGTTTCCAAGTGGCTGGAGACCCAGGATACAAATTCATACAGATGTAAATATATATGCAGATTGTTCTGAACCAAACCCCTTTCACTCCAATGCACTTGCAAATTTCCTAAATACTGTTATGATAATACTAGGTGATTTATTTTACATAAGGATACATCTGAAGGGTGCAGCACATTGTGATTTGCAAACCATTTAACTTGCTAAGATCAGATTGTTCTGCTTTATCTGCAAAGTTCACCCACGAGGAATTTAATATAAAGGCTTTTATTCATGTTGTTTCAAGTGTTGTACTTTCCTGAGATCTGATGGATGAGTTTGAAATGGGTATGTGGGGGAGGAGAGATGGAAATGAGCTACTCTGCATCTTCTAAGGAAAAACAAGCCCTCACCCTCCATTTCTCACAAGCCTGCTATGAGGAGTCAAGGACTCCTGGAGAATACAGGGTCTCATAGGAAGAGATTATTACTCAGATGCAAGGTGAATGGGCTCTGGCCCAGGGAACAAGAATGAGAATGTTGTCCTTCTAAGTCTTAAGTCTCACCTTGAAACTTGAATGGAAAATAAGTGACTAAGTGTCCAGCACCCTTGCTGTGTAAAGAACTTCACTTTGTCCTCATCCCCCTTCCTGCAGCACCCTGTGTGGTGGGAGACACGGGACAAGGTGTGGGAACGTTCTTCTAGAACACTATTGCAGCTTGTTTATGCTGATTACTAAGCTTTGGGCTCCTTTTGTAAACTTTAATAGCTTTAATCCCTCATGACCCTTCCTTGCCCCTGACTTGGAATAACGTATGTATGTGTGTATGTTGTACAAATATCAAGAGCTGAAAGTGAATATTGTCGAAAACAACAGATTATTCCGTTTGTGTTGTAAATGACAGGTTGATTAGATTGATGTCTGTGGTTTTGTATGCTGTTCTGGGTCAGCAGGCATCAGAAAGGGGAAATCCTTCTCTGATAAGGAAAAGGAAAGGTTTTACCTTTCCTTCCCATTTCATGCTGAATTTCCTGTTTCAATAAATAGAGAGCAAGCTGTTCAGGGGTGGTTCCAAGAGAAATTAGAAGGAATCAGTGCTCAAAACAGATTAGGTTCACTTGGCTTTAAATGATGCTAAGAGTTAGGCTGGCTTTGTTCATGTACTACCACAATGTGGAATCTCTCTGCCACAAGGTTGGTGTCCTACATTTGTTCCTAATCTTTACAATGTTAAGCAACTTGCTTTTATTACTTAGATTTTAGTGTGCAAGATGAGTTGAAGGAACAAACATGATTCCTGAGGTCCTTGCAATGCTTATCTCTTATGTACATGTTCCTTCTACATTCCTTCCCTCCCTAAACCAGGATTCCACTTTTCTCATACATTTTTATAATGGCTTTTCAGTTTTTTAAAAAAAGTCTGTACAAACTTTAAAAATATTTAAAAGTACAGTAACTAATTACTAATTGTGTGTGTCAGTGTGTGTGCATGTGCACACATGTGTGGTGGTCCAAGGATAACTTATAGGACTTGGTTCTCTCCTTACACTATGTGGGTTTCTGGGATCTAATTCAGTTTGTCGGGCGTGGCAGCAAGTGCACTTACTTACTGAGCCATCTCAGTGACCCCTTGTTTTGTTTATTACAGAAAAGGTTTGCTATGTTCCCCATACTGGCCTTGAACTGATAGTTTTATTGTGGTGATTGGCTTATTTTGTTTCTATGTATTCATTTGTTAAATGTTTATTGAGGTTCTACAATACATTAAGCATTTATATGTATATATATGCACATGTATATGAATACTGAATAGGACACTAAGGAAAAACCTTTCAAAAAATAAGGAATAAAGAGACTGGCGTTCAATAACAGAGCACATGCTTAGCACATGGTAATAGAGAAGGATGCAGAAATTCAAATATTTTCCTTTGTGATGCCATATACTGAGGAAGTTCACTGTGTCCTGGGATCTGATAATTAAAGGGATGGGACTCTGTCTCCTGGATATCAGGAAAGTGATGCTAAGATGTAGCACTGATGTTGAAGCTTAAATTTAAGTAGACAGTGACTCCAGGGTTGGGCATATGATACTGAGAGTATAAGTAGAGAATTGGTAATTTATAAGATTAAGGAAGTGGTGAGAAGAATGAAGAGTAAGCCAGTGGTGCCTCCTGGATAGTGGATGAGCTTGGGAAATAACAGAAAGGAAGGCAGCAAACCGGTGGAATTATGTAGTGGTGGATGATTGAATTAGAAAGCCACTGGTAATGATAGCAATAGTTTGGGTTGTGCCTTCCAGTGCAAAGTACTTCTATGTATATTTCCTCATTTAAGTCTCATAACAAACCAAAAGACAGATACTAGTATTTCTAATACTGAGATACTAAGAAAAACTTTCAGATCTTGCACATAAGCAAAAAGATATATGTCATGTTAATAGTATCACAGAGTATTATCTAATTCTCCTGGGGTGGGTATCTTTCATTAATATTTACTGATGCTTAGGGCATTTTTGCTGTGGAAGTACAGATGTTAGCTTGTACAAAACCGATAGAAATGCAAGTGGTTCCTGGCTGATTGAAAAAGAATTTTGTTTGCTAGGAATAGACATAATTTCCTTTTTGGTAAAAAAAGCTAACCACAAAGTTCACTATCATCTGTAATTCCAGTTCCAGGGGATTTGACACCTGCTTCTGACCACTGCGGGCACTTGTACACAGATCTGCATACACACACACACACACACAGACACACTCACTTTAAAACTGTGACATATGGGTGTGATAGCACATACCTTTAATTCCAGAACTTGGGAGGCAGAGGAAGGTAGATCTTTGTGAGGTCAAGGCCAGCCTGGTCTACATAACAAGTTCTAGGCCAGCTGGGGCTCAGGAAGACCCTGTCTAAAATAAAGTGAGTTTTAGAAAAAAAAGAAAGTAAAGATCTCAGGACATGCTCAAAACCATGCTCTTAAAGGCAGAGCAAGAACTGAAAGTTAAGGATAAAATGACTCAAGATGGCAGACAATATCTTGAATGTTGTTTAGGAATGATCTGCTAGAATATTTATGACACCTCTCAGAAGAGGTTAGTGATGGCCAATAATCTCTAGTCTCATAGCAAAGTAAGTAGGAAACTTTGAAGAGCAAGACAAGAAAGATCCAGCCTTCTTTTTGTCGGGAGTGACACAGTCTGAGGACCTCTCCCCTCCTAGCGAGAGAGAATGACTAGAGCCATACTTAAGACAGTCTTGGAAAAATCAACACTATACTGTTGATTGGTGACATTTGGGGGGTGGGGCAAGGGGGAAGAGAAACAAACGCTGGTCACAGCAACAGTAGGAGAAAAGAGTCAAAAACCTCTCCCCTAGACACTTGACTACAGCAGCAAGGAGACACAATCCTTAAAGCTCCCTGCTGGGTTAGTGGATCGGTGGCCCCAGACCCTTCATGAAACACTCTTGGGAAACTCATAGCAAGTGTGAGCCGGATAGCTTTGGTTTTCAACTTGACACACCTGGGAACCTCAGTTAGGGAACTTCTAGTGGATTGGCCTGTGGGCATGTCTTTCAGGTACTTTCTTGATTGTTAAGTGATATAGGAGGGTCCAGCCCACTGTGGGTGGCGTACTGCCAGGCAGGTGGTCTTAGGTTATATAAGGAAGCCGACTGAACACAGGCCAGAAGAGCAAGCCAGTAAGCATTGCTCCTCCATGGTCTGTGCTTCCGTTCCTGCCTCCAGGTTTTTGCTTGAGTTCCTGCCCTGGCTTTCCTTGATGAATGACGATGCTGTAAGTTTAAATAAACCCTTTCCTCTTCAAATTGGTTTGGTCAGTGTTTTGTCACAGCAGTAGAGAACTAACTAGAACATCATATCACGGGACTATACACAAAAACCCAGCCATCAGAATACTTCTAGAATATGGAGAAGAAACTTGAAATTAGAACTCTGTGGGAGAATGAGTCCACAGGAGAACTTAGACCTAGGTCCCAAGCAGTGTGCCTGACATCAAGAACATCTTGGGGTGGGGCTAACATTTCCACCTAAACTCTGAAGGACCATCCATAGGAGTGACCAGTATCTGTGAACTGACTTGTGAATACCATCCCCTAATGGACAAACATCTATAATGTCCAGAGGTGAGAACAGCATTCACCATGAACCCCTGAAGGACTGCTCAGAGGTGTGGTATGACCAGGATCTGTGATCTGATTTGTGAAAGACCACCCAGGGGTGTGACACACATCTGGGAGCCCAGGAAAGATTGCAATCAGGAATGAGGGGAGACTGGGTTCAGACCCCACACCCACCAGGTCTCTCTACATTTACTCCACTTTAGTTAATACCCAGTGCTAACTTAGGCCAGTTTTGTCCCACTCTAGTCTCATTTTTCTCTCTCTCCTCTTTTTCCTTCTCTATTCTTTCTTTTTTAATTTCTCCTTTAATAAGCTGCCCCAAAGAATATAGGTAGTCTGGTTTGTAGGGTCTCTGTGTCAACCTTCGGACATCTGGGACTCTTTCAGGTCACTTGTTCTATTTTCTCAGCTTTCGTTTTACCTTTAACCAAAATGATGTCACTCTCTTCTGGTCCCTGTGGTTTACTCTTCCATTAATTTTTTTTTATGTTCCACCTGTCCTCTATCAACCGCTAATCCCTACTTTTTCTGTCTCACATTATTATTTCGAATAGTCAGATGCTAAGAAAGAACTTCACCTTTGGATATAGGCCAAAGGCTGACTAAAGATCTCTTCAGTGTCACAGCCGCTCACTCGTTCACAGTCACTGATATTTTAGTACACTATGTCCTGTCAGTGTTTCTTTACTTCGGAAGGATTAAAGTTCAGGAGTGATTGTTTATTATTTGAATAAGGTTGCATTTTCATAGTGGGTCTACCCTTGATAGAGATTTTTGCAGGCAGTGTTCCATGTGTAGGGACTGAGCCTGATACCTCAAACAGCAGTTTTGTAGAGAAAAATGACACCTAAATCCTACTACAAACCAGTTCATCTTGAACATTGAAGGCATGTCCACTGAAAAAATAAATCCAGGCAGCAATTTAATTCCAGAAGCATAGATCCAAAAACAAAACACCAGAAACATAAAAAGATAAGGCAACTATACTCCTCCAGAAATTATTAATTTCAATGAGAGTGAATTATATGAAATCTGAGACAAAGAATTCTAAAGAATGGGTCTAAGTATGTCCTCCCAATCAAAACAGGTACAAACAAACGAATTCCAAGAGGTTATAAACAAAATAGCCAAAGTGAGGCAATCAATACAGGATATGAAAGTGGAATTCAGTGGAGAGACAGAAATGCTGAAAAAGTCAAACAAACTGAAAAATTAAATAAGCTAAGTAAGAGGCTCCATGGAAAGACTTACCAATAGAGTGGATCAAACAGAGAATAAAAATCAGAGCTTGAAGACAAAGTGAAGGAATTATAACATTGGACAATGACAAAGATAAATTACTAAGAAAATATGGTCATGATGTTCTAGATCTATGTGATACCAAGAAAAGATCAAATCCAGAAACCATGGCCATAGGCAAGGAGAAGATGGCCATGCTAAATGCACAGAAAATATTTTCAATACAATTAAAGAAGAAAATTTCTCATTATAGGGCAAGAGATACTCATCCAGGAACAGGAGGTGTTTACAGCACTAAACAAGCAAGACAAGAAGAATCTCTTCATGTCATATCAAAGTCAAACTCTCATGCAGAGCAAAGAAAGTATTTTGAAAGCTGCAAGAAAGAAAGTCCAAGTCACATATAGGTAGACCCATCAAATAACAGAAGATCTCTCAACAGAAACTTTAGAAACCAAGAGGGCTTGGAAAGTTGCTATTTTAAAATATGAAAGATAACAACTGGCAAACCCAGACAACTTTACCCAGTAAAACTATCTGTCATAATTGAAGGAAAAAGAAAAGATTTCCATGGTAAAAATAAAGTATTAGTAACACTAAACTAGATGATACTTGAAGGGCTCCTTTGGACTGAAGAGAATGATAAACACATCTATGAGGCTAAAGGAGAATACATACTAGAATAGGATAAGTAAACGAGGCACGGGAAAACATCAGACACTACAAAATCAACAGAATTACAGGGTCTAATGCACATTTTTCAGTTATAACACTGACATTTACTGTCTTAATTCCCCAATCAAATGATGCAGACTAGCAGGCTGGAATAAAAATCAAGGTCCATCTACTTGTTGCATCAAAGACAGGTACAATTTTAGGGCAAAAGGAGAAAAAAGGCATTCCAAGCAAATGGAACTAGAAACACTCAGGTCTGCTTCATACTGGTTGAGGGAATAACTCACTGAGAGGAAGCCACAGTTTTAAGCATATACACACTAAACATCGGTGTGCCCAATTTCATAAAATAAACAGTAGTAGATGTAAAGACACTGACCAATTTCAGCACAGCAGCAGTGACTTCAGGGTGCCCTCTCACCAACAGGCAGGTCATGCTGACATAAAACAAGCAGAGAAATATCTGAGTTAAATGACATCATAGATCAAATGGACCTAACCAACATCTACGGAACATTCCATACACACATTGTGGAATGTACATTTTCCTCAGAAGCTCATGGGACCTTCTTTAAAATAGATCATCTAATAGGACACAAAGCAAGTCTTACTAAATATAGGAAAACTGAAATAATTTATTGTATTCTATCTGACCACAATTGAATAAAGTCAGAAATCAACAGCAAGAGAAACTATATAAGATACATAAGCTCGTGGAGGTTGAGCTGCACACTATTGAATGATGAATTGGTCATTGAATAAATAAAAAAGCAATTTGAAAAATTCTCTGAATGAAACAAAAATGAAACCAGAGTATATCCAAATGAAAACAGTCCTAAGAGGGAAGTTTATAGCTCCAAGTGCCTATGTGAAATACTAGAGCAATCTCAGCCAGGCATGGTGGCACACACCTTTAATCCCAGTGCTCAGGAAGCAGACGTGCAGGTGGATCTCTGTGAGATCAAGACTAACCTGGCCTATATAGTAAATTCCAGGCCAGCGGAGGCTACAGGGAAACCTTATTTCAAAAACAAACAATCAACAAACAATATACATGCATATATCTCTGAGAGATCTCAAATAAACAGCCTAACAATGCACCTTAGGTGTCTGGAAAAACAAGAACAAGCCAAACCACAGACCAGTAAATGGAAGGAAATAATCAAGGACAGAAATTAATGAAACAGAAATGAAAAATAAATAACTATACAAAGACTCAATGAAATAAGATGATTCTTTGAAAAGATATAGGGTTGATGGACCCTTAGCCAGACTAACCATAAGAAACAGAGACTCAATAAAATTATAAATGAAAAAGGAGATATAACAGATGTCATTGAAATTCAGAAAATTATAAGAGAAAATCTTAAAGACTGATAGTTCACTAAATTAAAAAAAAAACCAAAGAAATGAATTTCTATATTTATATGTCTTATTAGATTTAAACCAAGATGTGATAAACAATTTAAACAGATCTATAACAAATAATGAGATTGAAGCAGTTAAAAAAAAATCTCCCAACTAAAAATAAAGGCCCAGATGGACTGCCTGGTGAATTTTGCCAGATCTTCAAAGAATTAACATCAATAATTGTCAAAGTATTCCATAAGACAGAAAGAGAAGGGGAGCTGGAGAGATGGCTCAGTGGTTAAGCACACTGGGTGCTCTTACAGAGGACCCGGATTCAGTTCCTAGCACCCACATGGTGGCTAACAACCTTCTGTAACCCCAGGTCTGGGGGACCGGACTCCCTCTTCTGACCTCTGCATTTACACACATGCAGGCAATACAATCACAAAATAAAAATAATAAATAAAAATACTTAAATGAAATAAAATAGAAAGGGAAAGGATGCTACAAAACCATTCGATGAGGCCAGTATTACCCTGATACCCAAACCAGATAAAGGCACAACAAAGAAGGAATTATTGATCCATAGAACTGATAAACATAATTCCAAATTTCTTAATCAAATACTTGAAAATGGAATGCAAAACATGTCAAAAAGATCAATCACCTTGATAAAGTTGTTTTTTTTTTTTTTTAAAGATATGCTGGGATGGTTCAACATATGCAATTAAGTAAGTGTAATACATTACATAAATAGATTCAGAGACAAAAATCTCATGCTATTCTCAATAGATGCTGCCAAAACTTTTGAGATAATCCAACATGCCTCCATCCCTGAAGAGATCAGGAATTGAAGGAGCATACCTCAACATAATAAAGGCTATGGACCACAGACCTATAGCCAATATCAAACTAAATGGGAAAACCTTAAAACAGTTCCACAAAAATCAAGGACAAGATAAGGTGTCCATCTCCCCCCCCACCCCATTACTCAATACAATGCTTGAAGTCATAGCTACAGCAATAAGAGCGAAAAGCAAAAGAAATGTAAATAGGAAAGGAAGAAGTCAAAATGCCCTTATTTGCAGATGATACGATTCTATTCTTAAAGGATCCTAAAGACTACCAGAAAACCCTTAGAAATGAGAAACACTTTTAGCAAAATGGCAAGATGTAAGACTTTTTAACAAAACTTAATGGCCCTCCTTGATACCAACAACAAATACGCTGGGGAAGAAATCAGGGAGACAACTATATTCACAGCTGCCAGCAGAACAAGACAAAATCCCCCTGGAACAAACCTAACCAATTGTGATGGTTCATCTTGGCTGTCAGCTTGATAGGGCCTGGAATGAACTAAAATGAAAGCTACCAGGAAATTCTGTGAGGGTCATTCTTGATCAGATTATCTGAAGTGGGAAGACCTACCCTAAATGTGGGTGGCACCACATGGTGGCAGCCCAGGTAAAAGGCCACGAAGGAAGGAAACTTTCCTTTTTTGCCTGCTTGCCTTCACTCTTGTTGTCAAGTCCATGTGGCCTGTTGCTGAGGCACTTCTTCACGATTATTCGAACCAGCTTCTTCAGGCTTCCAATGTAGGCTATCAACCAGCAGCTCTCCCAGTTCCTCAGCACCAGATTGGGACTACTCAGACATCTAGCCTTGTGTATTGAGCAACTACTGCATTCTTGGTTCTTGGTCTGTCCAACATGAGACAGGCTGCTGTTGAACTACTTAGACAAATCGTGTAAGCCAAATCCATATATATATATCCCAAGAGGCCATATATATATATATCCCAAGAGGCCATATATATATATATCCCAAGAGGCCATATATATATATATATCCCAAGAGGCCATATATATATATATCCCAAGAGGCCATATATATATATATATATCCCAAGAGGCCATATATATATATATCCCAAGAGGCCATATATATATATATCCCAAGAGGCAAGCACACGACCTTGTAAAGGTGCAGCCTGGGTTGTGTTGGAGACTCCAAGATGTTGGAGATCCCAGAACCGTGAGACATCTGCCAAGGAGCACTGCATATAGGGAGTGGAAGCTGTCCAAGAGAGATGTCTGTTGCATGCAGTGAGGCTGGAGTGACAGAGCCACGTAAGCCCTATGAAACTAAAGTCCCAGACACTGGGCATGCAGCTACAGGATTTGGTGTCTGCCCTGCTGGGTTTCGGCCTTGCTTTGTCCAGTATTTCCTCACTATATATATTTCCTCCCTTTGGGGATGAAAATGTATATTCTGTGCCATTGTATGTTGCAAGTATGTAATTAGCTTTTTGATTTTATAGGATGTCATGGTTAAGAAATTGCCTTGAGTCTCAAAAAAGACTTTGAACTTTTTAACAGTGTTGATACTTTTTAAGACTATGGGAATGTCTGAAGTTGAACTAAATGCATTTTGCATCATGAGATGGCCATAATCCAGGGAGTGGAGTGTGGAAGTTTGAATGAGAAATGTCCCACAGGTTCATGTTTTTTGTCTTTTTGAGACAGGGTCTCCCTGAAGCCCCAGCTCACAATGTAGATCAGACTGGCCTTAGTCTCACAGAGATCCACCTGCCTCTGCCTCCTGAGTGCTCGGATTAAAGGTGTGTGCCACCGTGCCTGACTGTTGATGTATTTGAAAAGATGGTGGTGAGCTGTTTTTGAGGAGGGTATGGAACCTCTAGGCAGTGGAGGCTGCTGGAGGACTGATATGATTTCCATAATGGCTGAACAAATTTATATTACTATCATCAGTGATTGAGTTTCATTCTCCTACAGGAGGACATCCAGTTTTCTCAACACAATTTATTGGAAAGACCACTCCCTTTCATTCAATGCATGTTCTTAGTAACTTTGTTGAAAATTAGTTAGCTGTAGATGTATGGGATTACTTCTAGTTTATTGATTCATGTGTCTGTTTTTGTGCTAATGTTATGGTGTTTTGATTACTATAGCTTTGTAGAGTATTTTGAAGTCACTTAGTGTAATGCCTCCTGCTTTGTACTATTTGTGTGTGGTTCCATGTGAATTTTAGATTTTTTTCTACTTCAGTGAAAAATATTATTGATATCTTAAGGGTCTGCATTGAATCTGTAGATAAATTTGGGAGTTATTGTGGATATTTGAATATACTATTGATTCTTCTGATTCATATACAAAAGATTTCTCTTCACTTTTGTGTCCTTTTTAATTTCTTTTATAAATATTTTTCAATTTTCATTGTAAATATATTTCACCTCTTTGGTTAAATTTCTAGGTATTTATTTTATATATTTTTTGGTAATGATTGGAGATAGTATTGCTTTCTTTATTTCTTTTTTTCAGAAAATTTTCCATTAGCAATATAGAAACATTCTTGAGTTTTGTCTGCTGATTTTATTTTTTCAAGTACTTTATTTTCAATTATGTGCATATGTGTGTGTGTGTTTCTGTATGTGGGTATGTGAATGAACGTGCTGCAGAGGCCAGAGTCTTTGGATCTCCTGGAGCTGGAGTTATAGAAGGTTGTGAGCTGCCCAACTCTAGCCAGTATTCCTTCTGGAAGGTATAAACAATGTTGACCCCCACTTTGGTCCCTATGACAAAGGGAAGCTTGTCAGTGGGAGGCGTGGCTACTCTTCCTGCCCCTCCTTTCTTGTGGAATATAAGGGTCAACAAGCTTAGCTGTGGTGATCCTAGGCAAGAGGGCGCAACCAGGCTTGGGAAGATGGCATCTGTTCATGGTCTTTTGGAGGATGGTCCCATACAACACTCCATTCTTTCTTCCGGCTCTTACATTCTTTCTGCCATCCTCTTCTGAAAGAGTCCCTGAGCCTTGGAGGGGGTGACATAGATGTAGGACAATTTTCCTCCCACTGTGGCAAGATACTGACCCCTTGAGCTTTTTCATCATCTGTTTTCAGGATGTGGCTATTGGCCTATCCCAGTGGTATTTCTGCTACTATAAAATACAAATGAAAAGGAAAAAAATGAAAACATCTACATGGACATTGACTGCTGTTATAACCTATGAATGTAAACACAAATGCTTAGAAGGCACCGTATCAGGTGGATCACAACCATCAAACAAAATATGTGCAGCTGCTTTAGCTTTCCCTGCCATCAGGGGTTGGCATGGTTTGCAGTGCCAGATAAGTGTTTCCCCACAACGAACTGGGATTAAACTCAATTGGGAATTTGTCAGTTGTACCTATACAAGTTGTGCCACTATTGCACCAGCAGACACATCTTGCTTGGAATGTTGATAGTGCAGCATTCGGGGTCCATAAATAAGCAGACAGTTCTCCTCCAGAGATCTGCAAAGTGCCTTTTGACACCATGATGTCCAACCACCTAGCAGTGGGGAGTTTCCAGCTTAGTCACAGCTCGATCTCTCCCTTTCCTTCTGCTCACTGCAGTGTCTCTAGCAATAGGGTCTTGCCATCTATTTCTGGAATACCAACATTAGTGGTAATAGTCTTTATCTTTGGGGACCTCTGGGGCCTCCCTGTTCAACAGCTCATGGGGGGCAACCCACTCCTGACACTGGACTTTTCACTTAACAATTGTGCAGTTTCTGGGAGCCTCTGTTTTTATTTTTGTAAGATATCTGTTTACTCTTTAGCATCTACAGACCCAGGCTGTTGTAGGCTTTTCCCAGTCATCCCGGAGGATATCACTTGTGCCTTACCTGATCACAAAGTTCTCAGGAATTTCACAGCTGTACCTGACCCTTGTACCCTCTGTGAATCTATTTTCTGTCCTTGTTTCTTCAGGTGTACTTGATATCTCTCAAATGGGCTTCACATCTGCAAAACACTAAGAGGTTAACACTGTGCTAAATCACACACAAACAAGATCTAGCACAGCATGGAACAATTTTATCCATTTCTATCAATTGTTTTTCCAGCAGATCCATGTTGGGTACAAAGCATAGATGAGAGGCATTAACTTAGCTCTTTACTACCTTTATTCATTTTCTTGGAGCCATTCAGCATCTTGGAGTTCTTACATGGACCCTCCACCCATAATAAACTCATTGGGGCTGGCTCAAGCTGCCCAACCCTGCACAGGGTCAAGGAGGAATTGGGCCTCCTCTCGCCTCCTTCTGCACCTGTTGGTTCCCTAGGTAAGGTAGGCTCTGAGTCTGAACTGTGGCTGTAGCCACACCTGGATGCTGTGGGAGACCCTGGTAAATCAAATTGTCTCTATCTCTAGCATAAACTTTTGTAGGAGGGAAATGTACCCTATTTAATCTGGGGGTTCACTATCTACCCTGGGACAATTTTTATCTTCTGCACTTGTATTGTTTTATTATAGATGCCTACTGTGAACTGCTCCTCAGGTTTTAAAGACTTACAGAAGCTCCTTAGCACAGAACTTGGCTTTTTGTCAATATTTTCTTTAGGAACATGCTCTCAACACAAATCTTACCACATTTGTCTTTGAGTAACTCAAACAGACCTCATTCTCTGTTTTGTCTTTTTCCTGTCTCTTCTAAGTTGCTCTACCATTTTAAGGAGATACTTTACATGTTGGCCTAAGTCACTTAGATCTGCCAAACCCTCTTCTAATTCATAGAGATCCTGTTCCACTAAAGGTCCTGGAAAGCCACTAAAGCTCCATACCAATCTCAAGGTCCCTGCTGAATCAAGTTCTTCTTTAAGCCTCTGGTCGGGTGAAAGGGGCACCATCCATTGTTTTCCTCCTACCTAGTTCTCTCAGTAGAGCCTGTCCCTTCTCTACTGTCCTCCAGCCCCTGATATCCATGGGAGCCTCCACTGGTGATGTCCAAGTATCTGTCTGTAATGGCTCACATGAGCCAGCCCATCAGGGACTGACTCCCCCTATGCTGGCCCAGGTTATGCAGCCTCTGTCTCAGGGAGGGATGAGTGGTTATATCCCTCATCTTTTTTGCTTCTGCGGCACTTAAACTAATTCCATTTTCTCCAATGTCCCACAGCCTCACAATTGGGTGGTGAGGGCCTCCTTCATTGCTTGTTTGAAAACCTTTCCTAGCTGCAACAGCTCCAGTGCTGGGTACTCTCTGATTCTATAGTCTCTTGAACCAGACCATTGTTGAGGCCTCCATCAGCATTCTGAAACATGGATTTTCCCTTTCTTTGTATAAAAGGTCAGACCCGAGGAACATCTTTAGCTATTTCTAGGTAACTCCCTTTCTCATCTCTATCTGCCTTTCCCCAGGAGTTCCACATTTTGGGGATCCCAAGATGAGTCTTATATTATTGATTTATTCTGGGCTCTCTTCCCCTTCTGGTCCCCTAGCTGCAAACCTGGCAGACTAACACCTCTATCTCTTTTCCTCTTGTATGCAGTTTACTGGCAAGGTCAGAGGCCAATACTGAAGAGGCCAGCCTCGTATCCCCTTCTCACTGAAAGTCCTCTCTTACACCTTCCAGTCTTCCTCTGGGACTTTGACTCAACCTAGGACATATCTTTTGCTACCCAAAGTACAGTCGGGCTACACCTGCAGCTGCTGGCTGATACCCTCACTGTGACCTGCTACTTCCTGGGCTTGTAATGCCTGCTCTAGACCTTTGGCTGTTTTCAAAGCATCTCCATACTCTCGTGGCAGATCCCACTGGTCAAGCATGCATGCCACTCCATACCACCTACAAGAGGACCGCCATCCCCCAGCGACATTGTCTGCTTAGGTGACTTCACCCTAGTTATGCATGTTACTACCCACTATACTATCCACGCCTCTGCGGCTTCCTCTACCGGCCCTCTGGGGCAGACCACCATGTCAGAATTCCCTCTGCCAACCTTCTCCCAGCTTCTGTTCAGTTGTTGGTCCTCCCTCATATCTGAGAGAACACTAACACTCTTCCCAAATCATCCTCAGTTTTTTCGTATTCTGGTTAACTATGCCAGTTGTAACTAACATTTCCCCATCTCTCTTTAGTCCCTACAACAAAGAAAGACTTGTTTCCACCAAACTACAGTGTGAGGAACCAGTGAGCTTATTGGACTTACTTATAGAGCAATGGATGAGGGTTTGTTTACAGAAGTGTGGGTTCTGGCTCTTCATCCCCTGAAGGCATCCCTGGAAAGTCTTCATCCAAGCATGGATGGTGACTTTCCCATAGCTGCACAAAATGGTGAGAGACCCTCCCCACGCCGTCCTCAGTTTATAAATCCTTAGGTCCCTCCCGCCTCGTGCAATTAGGACTGACTAGTTGGTTGGGAGGCGTGACTGACTTTGCTTGCTCCTCCGTTCTTGTGGAGTCTAATGGTCAACAAGCTTAGCTGTGATGATCCTAGGCAAGAGGGTACAACCACACTTGGGAAGAAGGCATCTGTCCATGGTTGCTTTTGGAGGACAATCCAATGCAGGATCTGGGAACTGCACGTGAGTCCTTTTCAAGAGAAGTGTGAGTTCATAACTGCTGAGTCAAGTTCAGTCCCTACATGTTGATTTTATATCCTGTAGCTTTGCTGAATTTATTTATTATTTCTAATAGTTTTCTGGTGAAGTTTTGGGATTTTTCTCTCTGTGTGCTCATATCATCTGTAAAAGGAGCAGTTTGACTTCCTCTTTTCCTGTTTAGACACCCTTTTTCTTTTGTGATAACTCTGGTTAGGACTTCTAGCACTATGTTGACTAAGGGTGCTGAAAATGGTCATCTTTTTGTTGTTCAAGATCTTAGGGCAAACGCTTTCAGATTCTCCTTCCCTCCTTCAGTATATAAAGTTGGTTGATTATTATGGATGTCTGTGTTATGTTGACGTGTGTTCTTTCTATATTTAATTTCTTCAGTGTTTTATCATTAAGGGGTGTTGAATTCTACATGTCTTTTCTGAATCTATTGAGATGATCAAATTGCTTCTGTCCTTCATTCTGTTGCTATTGTGCATCACATTTATTGATTTGCCATATACTGAACCACATTTATGTTCTTGGAATGAACCTCAGTTGCTCATAGTGAATATAATTTTTAAATGTGTTCTTGGACTGAGTTTGCTAGTATTTTGTTGAAGATTTTTGCTTTGCTGATTATAAAATATGTTGTTTTGGGTATGTATATGTCCTTATCTAGTTCTATTATTATTATTATTAATTATTATCATTGCTGTTGTGGGTATGTATGTAGGTGTGCTCACCCATGTGTGAGCATGTGGAGGCCAGTGGTCAATGTCAAGATATCTTCCTCAATCGCTCTCACCTTATTTTTTGAGAGACGATCTCTCACTGAGTTTGGGGCTCACCACTTTGGCTATGTTGGCTGACTAGCAGATTCTAGAATTCATCTACTTCCACTTCCTAGCATTGAGGGTATAGACTGTGCTAGGGATCCTAACCCAGGTCCTCATGTTTGCACAGCAAACATCTTCCTTTGTTGCTTATCCTGGTCTTGGAATCGGGTCTACGCTGGCTTCGTAGAACATGTTTTCAGTTCACTTAAGGAGAATTGGCACTTGTTCTTTAAATGTTTGAATTGAAGTCATCTGATCTTGGTCTTTTCTCTGATGGGAGACTTTTTCTTTTTACTACTAATTCAGATTTGTTATATGTAGTTCTGTTCAGGCTTCCTAGCATGATGTTTATTTTTAAAACTCGCTTCCCTCCTTTTTTCATTCTTCCAGATTAATCTGGAATATTTTTAAATTTAAAATATAGTTGGGATTTTAATTAGTAGGAATTTAATATGTCTTTACTTAACACTTAAAGAACTCTATTGGTAATATTTTACATTCTTCATGTGAATCTTGAAATTGTTTTAAGTTATTCCTAGACATTTTATTTTTATTTTTGCCATATCCATGAGATTATTTGGAAGTTATATATTATTTACTTATTTTTATTTAAAAAATTTTTGATATGTTCTTACTACATAGCTTAGTTTGACCCTGAATTATATTATATTCCTGTTTCACCCTCACCAGAATTATATGATTTGTCTAGACACTGCAAAGCATTCAATTAAAAATTTTAAAACATCATTTTTACTTTTTATGTGTATGAGTAAGTGCACCATGTCTTGCAATGCCTGTGGAGGTCAGAAGAAAGTGTCAGATCCCCTGGAACTGAAGTCACGGACAGTCATTAGCCACCATGTGAACTGAACCTGGGTTCTCTGCAAGAGCAACCATTGCTCTTAACTGCCGAGCTATCTCTCTAGCCCCACATTCAGTTTTTATAACCTTATCTTGCATTACTATTTTTACTTTTTTTCAAACTTAGCAAATATACTTGATCAAGAGTAAGCTTGAACTGGGCTGCATTCCATACTAAAGTAGTTCCAGATCTCTTCCCTTCACCCTCCTACAATTCAGTGGACTACTTTTACAACCAGGAAGAGAGGAACTAGATAAGCCCTGATCAGTGCAGTCTGTGTGCCTTAGCTGGAAGTCATTAACCTGGGACTGGCTGAGGCTCGCTTGCTTAGTTACAGGAATATACTATTAGGGTGGATTATAATCTTCTTAAAAGTTAGACTAAACTGGACTAGGTTACATATGGAGGCCCTACCGGGCCAAATCATTGTTCAAGGATGGAGGCTGCTTTAGTTGGTTCTGGCTCAACACTTCCTTCCTTTTGGTCATACTGACTTTTTCATAGGTTGAATAAACTGTGGACCAAGGAAGTAACAGCACCTACTGCCACAGTCATAGCCTGTCTGCTGGATTCCATGTAGAAATGATAATTTCACAAAGGCAAGCCATGGAGCTGCCCAGTGTTTTACACTTATCATCGTAGTCACATGATCAGCTGATATACAAAGGTTGACTGTATAGAGATGTCTAAAATTTTAGGATGAGCACAATACGATAGTGCTAAGATAATAAAAAGACCAAAATATGCTTTCCATTAATCAAACTGGCCAAAATCAAACAACTAGGAGCTCAGGCCCTAAAGGAAGCTCAGTAACGTCTGGTTTACACTGTTTCTGATCTTTGCTTGGAGTCTAAGGCCACTGAGGACCATAGTACATTGCAGAGTGGCAGGACCTAGAGAAGTATTCAGTTTTGAGGTTAGTCCTGTAATCTAAGTCACAGTGCCCTGGAAGACTTCAAGTCTCCCAATAGGAATATGGTCCCGTATCCAGCAGGACTCTCCTGTAGGTGATGAGAGGAGTTTGGTGAGGTCTCTCTAATGAGATTGAAGTGCAGTGTCTTTCTGGAAAGTTCCAGACTTGACTCCTTGGTTAGTGATCAACTGAAATCTTCTTTGATGAAGGGCCTTTAACTGGCTGAATTCCAGTTGATCGTATCCAATTTGATTCTGACCTCAGTTCAGACTGATTGGTGGAGATCACTTTTCACAGGAGTAGGTACTTTGAGGCTTGCGTGAGTCTTTTGGTTCTTGTTCTCTCTTTACTCCAGAGTGATGAACCCAGCGGGTCATATCTGAGATGGCTTCTTCCTTTTCAGTTGCTTGGAAGTAGCTGGAAGGTTATTGCCACAGGGAAGCTTGCTTTTTTAATTTCCTTCCCTCTTCAGTCACACCTTTGTTGTTGAAAGCCTCGAAGACAGGCTAAAGTCCAGGTTCTCATGCTGAGAAAGTTTCAGAAATGTTCTCATAGCATCACTGGATCCTAGGTCCTGTCAGGAGTCCCAGGTTCATAGAGGAAACTTCTCTCAACTTTCTAGAAGCAACACTTTGAGGGATAGGGGAAGGAGATAGCCTTGCACCCAGGTGTGCAGGAGGTAACCTGGGATAGGAGGCTGCTTTTCTCTTCACTTCTTCTGCAGCAGGCACAGACAATGTGGAGGTTATTTTTAAAGAGATGCATTCTTGGATTCCTTGTTTTATTGTTTTTTTTTTTTTTCTTGAGACAGGGTTTTTTTAGCCTAGGCTGGCCTCAAACTCCTTTAAACTTCTGATCTTCCTGCCTCCATGATGTTGAACTTACAGGCACATGCCTGGTTATGTGGTGCTGGGCTTAAGCCCAGGACAATATACATGATAGACAAGCACTTTACTGAGCTACAACCCAGTCCTACCTTTATTAGTTTTTAAAAATAGTTTTGAGGGCTGATCATATAGCTCAATGATAGGGTGATTAATTGGTATGCATGAAACCCGAGGTTCAATCCCAAATTTAATCCTGCTCTCTCTCTCTCTCTCACACACACACACACACACACACACACACTCAAACACACACATGCACAAACATTCATACACACACATTCATACACACATACATGTATACAAACACACACATATACATACATGCACACACACTCATATACACACATACATCTAAACACACATTCAAACTCTCTCTCTCTCTCTCTCTCTCTCTCTCTCTCTCTCTCTCTCAGTGTCAAAATCTGACTTTCTTTTCCTGTCTGGGTATCTAATCATTTTGCCTGTATATCAACCTTTTGTGTTTACTTTAATTTTTAAAAAGAAATAATACACTACTAAATTGCTAGAATGAACTTTGTTTGTTGAATGTTAAATGCAGTTGGCTTACCTCTGCACTCAATAGTTCTTCTCTTAGATCACAATTAAGCTTGAGGTTGCCTCATGGGCTACAGTTTATAGGATATGGGTGCTAGCCTTTTATTTATTTAGTTTTACTACATTTTATTTTACTGTCAGCCCATCAACAAGCTCTCAGTGAATTTAGAGGTTGTGAGGCTGACAGTCCCCCCAAGTTAACAGACTTTCTCAATCTAGACCAATGATAACATAACAGTGAGACTTCTTCCCAAAGGTAATATTGAGAAAGAAGCGGCTTGTCCCCACCTCAGCTCACCAACTCCATCGGGTTCCTTCTGTTACTAATTAATACTGATCAGCCAACTATGAATCCTGCACATTGTCATTCACTCAGCCCACATGTCTCCATCGTGAATATAAAGACTCAAGGCATTTTATGAAATGTTCTGAGGAAATCGAGATGGAACATACCTCTGCTCCCTCCCACCTATCGGCAAATAATACTGGAGGAGATGGATGGAGACAGTCCAACTAGATCATAGGAACTTGATTTTCATTTTCCAGTGTCCAGAAACTGTCTTACAATTATTTTGGGATTCAGGAGAAAACACTTCTTGGATCTGCTTTTCATTTCCTTTAAAATATAGATGCTTGCGTTCATCTGATGTTTGGGAATTCTCCTTTCCATCCCAGGATTTTGACAGTGACTGTGGGACTACTGTGATCTTTTCAATACCTTGGAAAGTGATTAAACAGGCCACAGAACTCAGTCAATGGGTCTGGGCAGGTCTTGGAATCCTCTATACCTACAGTCTTATGCACTTAGAAAAAGACCTAAATTGGGGCTGGCGAGATGGCTCAGTGGTTAAGAACACTGGCTGCACTTCCAGAGGAGCCGGGTTTGGTTCCCAGCACCCACCTACAGATAGTGGTTAAGAACCACCTGTAACTCCAGTTCCATGGGATCTGATGCCTTCTTCAGGCCTCCATGGGCACTGTACACATGTGGTACATTTTAGGTAAAACAAGCATACACATAAAATACCAATAAATAACTAAAAAAGAAAAAGACTTAAGTTATGTGACATGTCTTTTATAGTTTTCATCTATTGTATGTGAAATTTTAGGCCTGTTTATTAGTGCTTGCTCCTTATACAGAACAGTTGTCTTTTTCATTGTAATTAAAAAAAATTGTATGGTTGGCTTTTAATTGAAAGTGTTGAATTACTTCAGAGCCCTTTTCATGGATCTTCTGTTTGCAGACTTTCAACAAGACTTGAAGAGACCAGGCATTATAGAAGCTGTGGCGAGACTTCAACATAAATATTCAGATGTTTCTATATCTGAACAGGACACAAATACTCAGAGACCTGTGTTTATAAAGTTGCTTGTATATGTAATTATATACAAGGTATAAATATCTAGTGTAAAATTTAAAATTATTTGTAAAAATACTTTATAATACATAAAATTGTTGAAAATTTATTTTAAAACTATATACACACAAAAACTCACAGATATGTAGATATATATATGTATATTAAAATAGTATAAATTATTCAAAAGATTTGTAGGCATTCTTTCATAAAGGGTCACAGTCTCCAAACAATTTTGAAAAAATATTGCTATTTTTTAAATTGGAAAATTGAAGAGAAAGGGATCAAATTTAAGGTGCTGGGGAACTCTGCTGAGATGTGGGCAGGAGCTCGGGAGCTGTGCTTTCCTGCAGGTGCCTGTCAGGCGGGGAGTCACCCCACGCTGAGGTTACTCTGCTGTGACCGATCAGCACATCTCACACTGTGGTTTGAGACTCACTGACACAGCAACTTGAACTTTCCCTTTGACCTTTGTGAAATTCAACTTCTGGCTTGCAGTGAAATCTGTGTTTCATTGACTGTGAAATTAGGAGAATCTCCAATGAGTAAAAAATGATTAGCTTTCACTTTTGGATGAAAACATGCCAAGGACAAACATCGATTTCTAGAGAGAGAGCCTTTATAGAGCCTTTTACCTTATAAAACCTCAGTGGGAGTCAGCAAGCACCGCCGGAACATTAGCTATATCACTGAGCCAGAGTCTTACCTCTACTTCATTACTTCTTAGCTCTACTTGGTGACTTTCTAAGTCAATTTGTTTATGACCTCAAAGCACAATGTTTTAAGATATAATGACACCATTGTTAGTGCCTCAAATGGTGGCTATTTAAATGCTCTCCATTTTGTGTAAACTGAATTGAAATGACATCTTTCTTCTATTCTTCCCAGCTGGGCAATGTGTTTATGCTTTAATGACATCACTTATCACCCTATTTTAGTCATTTGTCTATATCATTCGCTCCTAGACTATAAGCTACTCCAAAACAGGACCTCTGTCTTTTATGTGTTTGCATTTCTAGCATGTAGCACGGGACTCACAACATACTACTAAAATAAAGATTGCCTGGGTAGACTTTTACATGACATTAAAAATATCAGTGTTATAAGAGTGTGCGGGTCTGAGTGTGGCTAGGACATTTATATTTTATTTACAAGTTGCTAAACTTGGAGACCTACACATGTCTAAAGGCTTGTGTAGACTGGTAGCCTTGTGGCTCTTTCTCCCCCTTTATTTTATTCAGTTTGAGTGTCCATGACTCTGGTTCTAAAACTCATTGTTTAGTTTTATTTTGAGCTTTTTTGAGACAGAATCTCTCGAATTCCTTGAACTCCTGATCCATTTGCCTCCACCTCCCAAATCCCAGAATCACAGGTGTACAGTGCCATGCCTGGCATAAAAATCATTTACCTAAGCAGAACTCCAAAGTACAGGGTGAGGGGTTCTTTTGCTTTTGAGAGGAAACCCCAAGTCTGCCACAATACTGAGTGAGGTTCAAGAGCGAAGCCTGACTCCACCCCGCCCCAGGTGAATCTCCCTCCACGAGTCAAATGTTTAAACAGTCATTTTAAAGAAACAAAACATCCACTGCATTGGAAAAGGCGGCCATTCCGCACCTTTTCCTCAAAGCAAGGAATTATGTTGCTTGTGTGAAATAACTTTCTTTCTTTAGTTGTTCAATTTGATTCTAAGATTTTTTGATGAAGCATTCAGGGGCTATGAATACCTATGAGTCACAGTCCACCTGATGGGGTACCCTGGCCAGCTTCACTGCCGCGGAGCCTCTTCTTCCATCTTCCTCCAGCCTCACCCCACCCCACTCCAGGGGCGGTCTCTTTATCTCAAGCTTCAGAAGTTACATTAAAATGAATACTTTTTAATTTCTTTGGATGAGATGGGGCTCTGGGCTCTGGGACAATGCTGATGGATGATGTTTTAATGCAGCTGAAATGTTATTTTTACTGAACCAGGGAAAACTATAAATTTTGCTTCATTGCCACTGATGGCTCTATGCATAAAACTGTGGTGGCGCCCATCGGCCGTGAATAATCACCTCGGCACGGCAGATGTTACTTTGCCGGGGAAAGCAATTCTTATGCCGAAGAATTGTGGAAAGATTAATTGTCTACAGCTGTTTCATGGCCCACAGCAATCTTGATACATTTATGATAAGTTTAAGAGCTCACTAGAGGCAACTCCTATTCCCTGTTGTGAGAAGGGGGCGGGGGAAGGAGCTGGCTGGCATTATTTTGACACCTGGATTCATAGAATCTGTCAGCTCCATTACAGCCTTCATAGAAATCCGGCAGTTGGCAGTTCTGAAATGATTGTGAGTGAGGTAAGATGCAGGAATTATCCATAAGTAGATAAAGAAAAGGAGACGGAGAAGAATTATTCAAATTTGTGCAAATGAATTGCTTCCATTTTTCCTCCCTCTGCCAAGTGGAAATTGAACGTGACCCGTTCTGACCTTTCTCTATTAAGTGCTGCAAATTGCAGTAAATGCACCGTTCTGAGTGCCCTAATGAGACAGAGCCCCAGCAATGCCTCATTAATAAGGGGAGTTTGACCTTGCTGGTCAGCCCTTCATTCGATATTGAAAAGAAATAAGAAAAAAGAAGAGATGACCCACTGTAAATTTTGAACAATACCTTTGATTTAGTTTGCATATACTCCCTGGCCAGACTTCACAACCTTTCTCCCTTTCCCAGATTCCCTTCAGCCATAGGCTAGGAGGTACGGTGCTTAGGTGCTTACCATTTAGACACCAAGGAAAGTGAGATTTCTTTCACACAAACTGAGTGCCGTGCCGGGCTGGGTGGAAAAATTGACCTAGGGACTCTCTTCAGACCACACCCACGAAGCTCTTCCCTTTAACCAATCCTCTTTTCTTCCTTCCTCTACTCTTCCTTTATCCTTTTAAATAAAGGAGACTCTTAATTTTGACACATGCTGTGCGTGCGTGTGTGTGTGTGTGTGTGTGTGTGTGTGTGTGTGTGTAAAGAGGGGTTGATTCTCTGGGTTTTACTGTGGCTTTGCCCATATCTAGGCTGAGATACTCCTTGCTCTTTGCTGTAAGAAAATCTAGGGCAAGAGACAGAGCTGTGCCGCTTAATTTTATTAAGCATGGAATGTTTTGAAAGTAGATGGTGAACTGGGTCTCCGAACTCCTGGACCTTCTTAAACAGCTTGTATACTTCAGATTAAAGTTCTTTAGGTTTCTTTCCAGCCAATGCTGACAGCAACCTCTACCTCCACTCAAGGAATTCTCTGGGAAGTGTAATGAGCAAGGCAGGCAACAGTTCTTAAATCTATTTCTGCGACTCCTAATGCACAGGTGTGTTGGAACTTAAAGCAGTAATTTCAAGATGAAATATTGAAAGTATGTTAATGTTTGAAAAGCTCTTAGAAGTTATCTTTTCCAAACATCTAGCTAAGGTAAGCATCTGTTCTACAATATTGATAGGGACAGTGGGGAATTTATTACCAGAAATTCTTATTTGTTCCAAGCCTTTCGTCTATATTATTAAAAGTAAATACTGGGACTTTTGGTACTGACCATATGAGGTCTAATTTCTGTGGAACATTCGAATCCATTAGAAAGTTGTGAATGACTACACCAAGCTGTTTTGGAGTTAAGTGACTGGCATGCCTGGAGCCCTGTGCTGAGATTAGAAGTTCCAAAGTTGAAGTGAAAACAAGTTCCTAAAGATCTCCCCTAGTCAATGCTTGATTCATTATACGGCCCGTGGGAAGATGTCATTTTCTCCTTTCTTTCTTTTCTTTCTTTCTTTCTTTCTTTCTTTCTTTCTTTCTTTCTTTCTTTCTTTCTTTCTTTCTCTTTTTTCTTCCTTCATTCCTTTCATTCTGTCTCCCTCTGAGAGAAAGAGAGGGACTAGGGAGGTACACACATGCCTTGGTGCATGGGAGGAGATCGGAAGACACCCTCAGGTGTTCTTGCTTTCTACCTTGAGAAGAATCTCACTGCTGTTGTGAACACTGGGCTAGCTGGTTCTTCGGGTTCTGGGGAGTCTCCTGTCTCAGCCTCCCACCTTGCTATAGGATCACTGCGATCATAGACGTGCACTACTCTGCCATCTATTCTGGACTCCAGTCTTCACACCTGTCCAGCACGTGCTTTAACCAAGTCATCACTCTAACCTAAAGGAAAATTTCCTTTTCAATTTTGGTTTATAATAAGGAAAAGCTTGGCTTGTTCTTTGGAACTGGCTTGTTTTTTTCCTCAGTAGACACATGCCTTAACTCTGGTGTGTTTCTCTCTTTTCTTTGGCTGTGTGGATACTTAGAACCAAAATGATAATCTACCTTTTGCAAATGAAATACATTGAAAATGTTCTTTGAATTGGTAATGACTGATTACTGTACTAGCTAAAAAACAAAAAGAAAAGCACATAGTGGAAAGTCTCTCTTCCTGTTCTTTCTATCTGCAGATTCCTCTTCCAAAAGCAAGCACTGCTATATATATATATATATATATATATATATATACATATATATATATATATATATAATATAAATGAAAAGATCAATATTTCTTAAAAAGCAGTGAATTCACACCCTACATTGAAAGTCCTTCTTGAGACACTATTTAATTGTCCCCCTCTGTGTTGATGTGAGATCTGAATATGGGCAAACTGTGGTGACTGGAAAGATACCATTTGGAGCTGAGTGTTAGCTGGCTGCCTGAGGTCTAACTGTATCTAAAACTCCTGAAGATAAGCACTGAAAACCAAATAGCTTTGTCCTGTTAGCTTTACCTGTCAACTTGTTACTGCATTGAACCATTAAAAGGGCATTTTAGCTGAGGGGTTTCCCAGATCAGACTGGCTTGTGGGCATGTCTCTGGGGGTGGGGAGTTGTCGTCATTGCTGATTGATGCAGGAGGTCCCAGCCCCTTGTGGGCAGCATCATTCCCTGGGCAGGTGGTTCTGGGCTAAGTGCGAGCTTGCCCGAGAGCCAGCAAGCAGCATTCCTCAATCTTAGGCTGTAACCTGTAAATGGAAATAAGCCTTTTCTTCCCCCAAGTTGCTTTTGATCAACTTTCGTCACAGCAACAGAATGAAGCTAGAAAAAGCTCCAAAAACATAAAATACATAACTGCTTCAAGATGCAAAGATATCAAGTTTTACCCTTTCCCAGACGATGAATCAGAAAAGAGTTTTCTAATAGGTTTCACCTCATTAAAGAAATCTTTCTGCCTAAAGGAAACCAACTGAATCCAGCAGTGGAGCCTGAGCTATTCCCTCACTCTGGATTCACAGTAAGGATTACATTCCACAGGATGTTAAGGACATCAGTATTTCTGCATAGTTAGGATGTGGTTTCTGCAGTCAGACTATCTTGGTGAAAACTTGGACTCAGTATCTTACCAGTTGTGTGGCACATTATGGAATCTCTCTATAAAATGGGATTAGAGAGCATGTCCTTCTCCTGGCTCCCTTAGGGAATGTTCAAGAACATGTCGGATGCATGCTGTAATGGGATACTAGAGTAATGCCTTGGTTGTGCTAGTCCTATGTGTTATTAATCCTGTTCCCATTCATCCTTATTCAGTTATACAACTTTCTGTTTACTTTGGAGAAGGGTATCTGGGTGGGGCTCGTCTTTGGCTTGCATGTTATCATATTATGCAGAGGTGCCTATATTTCAGTGGTTCAGTTTCCTCACATTCTGGTAACATTGTCCCCTTTCAGATTTGGGAGAGCAACTGCAGTATCACAATTGCTGCTCTTTGAGGATGTAACCATCTTATGTGGATTCCTTTAACTTTCTACTATTCGCAAACTCTCAAGTCAAATCTTTTAAGTATGCCATCTATAAAGTGCCAAGACCCTCACTGATACATCTATGCTACATTTGAAGTAACTCTGAAAATTAAAAAAAAGGGCAGTTTATTTTTATTTTAGTTAAAATGAAAGTTTAACTCGATAGAGCAGCAGCGGAATATTTGATGTGCAAATATGAAACAAGAGGTTGGGGAGAAAAGAGGAGAGGGAGAGAAACAAGAAAAGCAAATTTTGTTTGAAAAAACCCAATATTTGTATATTAATAAGAAGTAAATTAAATAAAATATAATTAAAAGAAAGCATGAAAGGATTATTGATTAAGATATACCACATAGTTCACCCCAACTTTGTATTCTGTGGTAACCTCACACTTACTAACAAGAAGAAATTCTCACTGACCCTGAATAAATAGGTGAGTTGCCCAATAAGTTTCTTCAGTTATTGAAAATGACTAAGCCCACATTTAAGCAGATTACCAGATACTGGGATTCTGCTGAAGTCTAGGTTGAGCCAGGGCAGGCAGCTGATTTTTAACTATTTGTGATAGTTTTTAGAAACATGCTGGATTTTTGTTAATTATGCTCTTGGGGATAGTATTCTCTGTCCTATATTAAAATTGTCCTCCTACAATAGGAGTGTAGACTATTCTAGCTTGCAGGCTAGCTGCAGTATAGTATTGTATTGAGGATTGTATTGAGTTGGGAATTTTGAGTAACTGAAGCCAGAGGAGAAGCTCTGAAAATAAGGGCAGAAGTTACTGTTTTGAAGGGAGCTTCCTGATTGTAAAGGGAATCTCTGTGAGGCATCTGCTCTATACCAGGACTAAGCTCTAGAGATTCTCACCAGCAGTAAGGGCATTGGTTTAGAACTGCATCATTAACCTTATCCTTGTTTACATGTGCTTCCTGGGCCATCCCCATAACCAGTCTGCCCCACACCCTTCTTTCTTTATTTAACATAGTAATGGTATTTTAGGTGGTGCTCATCCTTCTTAGACTTCATTTCCTCTGAGTGTCGTGCTCATACACATGAATCATACAGGTTAACAAACTGTTTCGGGGTCTGTACGAGCCAGAACTTTGAAGAGTATACTCCCCCTACTGTTTATCATTGTTTTTTTGGTGGATAGTCTTAGTTTGGCCCTTTGCTTCGTTGTAACCTTTCATTTCCTTACGGCCGTCACTTTGTTTCTCAGATTGCTTTTCTACTATGTACAGGTCTAGAGCAAGGCTGAACAGTGGTCTCTCTCATTTGGGTAACTAGAATCTGAAAACATTAAATGGGAAAATTCCAGAAGTAAATAATTTAGAAGTTTTAGAGTGAATGCTAATCTGAATAGCATGAAAAGGTCTCAAGCTGCCCTGCTCCTTCCTGCCTGGGACACAAATCTCCCGTGGTTCAGTGTATCCATACTGAATATACCTCCCCCTTGTTATGTTATCAGCTGTCATTATAAGACACTGCTCTATCCAAGTAGCTTTTATTTTACTTAACTATGACCCAAACGTGCAAGAGACGTAATCTTGGCAATTTGGATAAGTCAAAGAGAAGCCATAATTAAGTGAGAAATTGAAAAGCCCAACAAGATATTTTGAAAGTGTTCAAAACACATTTGCATAACCTATGTTGTTAGAACCTGTTTTATTATTAGTTGTTAACTTCTTTCTGTTGCTGGTGGTAAAGGCTAGGGTGACCTCAGAGAGAGAGAAAGAGAGATAGATAGATAGAGATAGAGAGAGAGAGAGAGAGAGAGAGAGAGAGAGAGAGAGAGAGAGAACATATTGAGACCTCTACCCAGTTTTTCTAGGTTGTAACCATGAGAGAAAGAATTCTGAGGTGAGACAAAGTTAGGAATTAAGAGGCTGTCCTATCGAAGAGTAAAGTGTACTCAGGAAGGCATGTGGGCTTCTTCAGACAGCAGCATTCTTCAGGTTTTATATGTCTTTTTTTTTTGATGGGCAACCTTTAAGGATGGGGAGGATTATTCACGAAGTAGGAAAAGATGGGAGAATTCCAGGAATAGATCAGGGATCTTGAATAGACTTTACTCCCCCTTTGTGTGCTCATATGGGAGTTTTTGATGTGTCCTGAAGTCAGATTCTTGATGGGAACAGTCAGTTCTCCAAGGTGATGACATGGGGACACCGTTATAATGAAACAGAGGATAGAAATTGGCTATTTGGTCAGCCATGATGGTCCTGGCCAGTTTTGGGTGGTCTTGCTTTGTACTGTTGGAATGATGGCATGGTTTCCTGCCCTTCAACTCTGTGAGTGCGCAAACTGCCAGACACCACATAGTAGCTTTCTTTCTCCTTTGCCTGTCTAGCCTACCTCATTGCTATGTTTGTTTGTTTATTATTTATTCGCTTTTGTATTTATTTTTATAGTACTGGGAATAGAACATAGGCAAACTCTCTACTACTTAATTCTATCCCCAGTTCTTTGAATTTTTTTTGTGCCTGCAGAGACCAGAGACATCAGATCCCCTAGGAACTAGGGTTGTGAGCCACCCAAAGTGGCTGTTGGGAATTGAACTCAGGTCCTCTGAAAGAGCAATAATTACTCTTAACTGCTGGGTCATCTCTACAGCCTGGCCCTGAACTTTTGATCCTCCTGTCTTAGCTTCCCAAATAGCTGGGGTTGCAAGCTTGTAGCACTATACCTAACTTGCAAACTAAAATTTATCATAAACATGTATGTATAGGGAAAGACACTATATATATGGTTTTGTACTATCTGAGGTTGTAGGTATCTACTAGTGAGTGTCTTGAAATGTATCCCCTGTAAACAGTGGAGAGACTACGATGCCGGCAACATGGTGAGTCTTTTCTTCTTGGGATAATGAAGCCTAAGTGAAGTCATGAGATTCACTTTCCTAAGTCCCTTTGTGCCAGTGATGTGCCTAGGCTATCCTCCCAGGTTTCTGTTCTTCCAGTTGCCAAACTCTGCTGTTTTCTGAGCTCCTAATGCTAAAGGTGCCAATAACAGTACAGGCTTAGAGCACTGGTCATTTGCTTTCTTTCTTTTTTTAGTATAAGGTTCATACTACAAATTTATTGGGGCTATAGAGCCTATAAAGTGCTTGCTGTACAAGCATGAAGACCTGAATTCAGTCCCCATAATTCATATTAAGAAATCCAGACATGGCAGCATGCCCCTGCAGTACCAGTCCCGGGGAGGGAGAGACAGGTGGATTCTCTGCTTCATGATTAACCTGACCAAAAGAGTCTGGACACGTTCCTTTTCAAGACTGTTGTTAAAGGTAAAGTCCAAATTGCCCGATGGAGGACATTATGATTTCTATCAGAATGGCCAGCATAGCTTGAAGAGCTCTAGGCCAGGGAGAGAGATACTCTGTCTCAAAAAACCAAGGTGAATGGCTCCTGAAGGATGACACTTGAGATTGTCCTCTGGACCCCACATGAATGCGTGCACACACATGCACCAACATGTACACATGTGCACACACATATACACACAGACACAGACATAGGCACCTGCACATGTATACCTTCACACACACATACACATACAGGCAGACACACACACATGCACACACCTGTATACACACATACATAGACACACACATATGCACCTGTATACACACATATACATGCACAGATTATCAAATTCACACCTTTTAAAAAACGAATTGTGATACTGAACTAATTACCTGAGGAAATTAAATCTTCTCAGACCAAGGTAAAGACACAGGGAGGAGTCGAGGCAGGGCTCGCCAGGGTTTCCCCACACCTCTGTCCCCTCACCCTTTAGGAGGAAGATCGCTGCCTGAGATTTTTCTGGTTCAAGGAATGATTTCTTTCTAGGAACAGTTCAACTCTCATTCTGCTTTGTAGAAGAACTTTACAAGTAACCTGTAAACTCAGTTTAAGGAATATTTATGAACACACTGGGCTCTCCTAGATGCTGAGTCATCCAGAATAATCAAAGACATGTATTCATCTGGGGTCTGGAGGGAGATAACAGAAGTCAAACTCCCCGACTGACATCTGTGTTTCTCCCTTCTGTGTTTTGGACAACTATTTCCCCAATTAGCACTGTTTTTGTGTTTAATATAAAAAGGGGTGTTGGAGCAAGTATGGAAAGCTCCTTGCACCACTGATTCACTAAATTGGTTGTGAGAGCTGTGGCAGACAGAATTCCCTGAATTTTGTGCCTATATATGATCTTGGCATCTCCAGCACACTTTGGGTTGCTAGCCTAAAGCTTCCACGTGAGGACGGTGCTCCAATAATCCCTTTACTATGCAGTGGGATCATATTGGAAGTTATCTTCAGTGCTGTCTTGCATCTCATATTTGCCTCATGATCAACCTGACCAAAAGACTCTGGACACATTCCTTTTCAAGACTGTTGTTAAAGGTAAAGTTTAAATTGCCTGATGGAGGACATTATGATTTCTATCAGAATGGCCAAATTTAGAGCCGCCATTCCTTTCTCATCAACCCTCTTCTGTCTTTTAAGGTTTCCCTTGCTGCCACTGGCTATCCAGTAGTGCAGTTACTGTCACACCGAAGACAGCATGAGAATCCTTTGCAGGGTCACATCTTTGGAATTTGAGATTTAGGTCCAAGAGTGTTAGATGCTAGCAGGCTTAAAAGACACTAGGGCTGGACTCATCCTTTCTAATCAATGGCCTGTAGAGCCAAGGACTGAAACTGAGGGACTGTGATCACCAGTCAGAGGAACTGGACCTGAGTCATAGCTCTGATACCTGGGAGAATATGTGATATTAATAGATAACTGTCTAAACCTGGTTCAGGAAACCTAAGCTGTAAAAGACTTCTGTAGAGTAGAAGGCTTTTTATTTTTGACAGGATCTCCCTAGCCCCAGCCTGCCTAGAACTCACTATGTAGACCAGGTTGACTTCAGTCTCACAGAAATCCGTCTGCCTCTGCCTCCCAAGTGCTGGGATTCGAGGGGTGTGCCATCATGCCTAGCATAGAAGGCTTTTTGATAAAGAATAGGGATATACCATTGCTCTCTCTGTAAGAGTCAATCCAAATGGGCTCATCGATCATCTGAACAGAACAAAGACCCTCAGGAAAATCTGCTATAGGAGACAGGAGACAGGAGAGTAGCAATAGTATAAAGTCTGTCTAAAGTGCAGGCCAGTGCAAGAGGCCTTTTGGTATTGTCCACTCTCATGCCTTGAGTGTATGTTTTACTGTGTAATAAACTCTGTCTTCTACACCATACTCTGCGTGTCCTGTCTCAATTCTTTTGACAGTTATCAAAACTGTCAGGGAGTCCAGACCAAGATCCAGTAACAGGAAGGATCCTCATTCCTTTCCTATCTTCTAATGAATTCTAAGCTGCTACTACTGCTGTTGGAGGTGGAGGGTCAAGGAAAGACTCTGAGGACCACCGCAATTATGCAGTAGTTTGCCAACTTAGTAGCAGATGGTACTGTGAAGACTGTGAACTTCAGACACACAGAACTGTATTTGAATTCGGATGTTTTTTTGGGAAACAATTCTCTAAAATACAGAAGGGAGAAGAAACACAGATGTTTTTTGGGGAGCTTGGATCCTGCTGTCTGCCTCTCCATCCTAGATGAGAACATGGCTTTGGGGATTCTGGGTGATTGAACAGCTAGGAGAGCCCGGTGCTGGGCAATAGAGGGTATATGTCATGCACATTTTTATAACTTTGCGTTAGATTTATAGCTCAGTCATATAGTGTTTGCTTAACTGGTCTGAGGTTCTGGGTTTGATCTCCAGACTAAAGAAAAATTTTACAACTCCATTCAGCTAAGATAGGTATATTACTTACCTTTCTGCTGCTGTGATGAAACACCATGACTGAGGCAACTTAGAGAAGGAAGAGTTTGTTTCAGTTACAGAGGGAGAGTCCATCGCGGGGGGGAGGGGGCGGGGAGGAATGGTGGCAGAGGGGCCTGGAACAGGAAGCTGAGCACTCATATGTTCAAGCACCCACCAGAAACAGAGAGGGCAACTGGAAGTGGGACAAAGGTTCAACTTTCAAATCCTGCCCCCAGTGATGTGCTTCCTCCAGCTAGGCCACACCTCCTAAAGGTTCCACGGCCCTCCCCAAACATGTCACCAGCTGACCAATATGTTCAAATACTTGAACCTATGCGGGATATTTTTCATCCAAATCAGCATGATAGCCTACTTATACATAGAGTTGGTGGGAGACTTAGCTAAGAGAGATGAATGCACATCAGTAACACATAATCAACAGTTCATGGTTTGAGAATGTGTACTCATTTATAGCCCATGTTACACATGCAGATATTGTAAATCAAAATGTAAATTTGCATTTCATACTCTTCCAAAAATGTGATTTGTGGATGTTTAGGTACATGACTGCTTTGGATAAGGTTGATTGCAATATAAATAGGCCAATTTAGTGTCAATTAAATGATCAAAATATACTGTATTTGGATGTGACATTTGGATTGTAAATCAAGAAAAAAAATTCTGATATGTGAAACTTATCTGCTGATGACAAACTTGAATGTCTATTTGAACATATTACCAAAGTAAGGCCCATATATTCTGTCTTAATAATGAATGCTAATATTAACTGGAAAATACTAAAATGTTAAACTTGACCCATAATGGATTTAAGTTTTTTAAAAAGTTAAGGAGCTAGAGAGCTAAAGCTAATGTGTTGAGAGACAAGTATCTTCAATATAATCTTCTGTTTAATTGCTGTTTAAATGAAATGAATTTACTTTCTCCCTGGCTGATAGCTGAAGAGCAGCAGAATGATCTAGAAGCTCAAGCCTATGACAGCTTACTCTCTCTTCCTCCTCTAGCTTCTTCTTTTTCTCTCTCTCTTATTTTCTGCCTTCCTGCTTTGTATTTCTCCCTCCACCTCTTCCTCCTTTCTTCCCAGCCTTTGTACTATCTGGATTTCTTTGTTAGAAATTACTACTCAGTGGATGCCTCAGCGTTATTGAGCCTAATATCGTATGCTGTCTGTACAAGAATGGTTTGGGGATTTGTTATGATTTGATGTGGTTTGTCCTCTCCTGAACTCATGTGGAACATGAGTAACATATGTAACAATATGAGACCTCTAAGAGGTGATTAGATTGTTAGATTAATGCCTTTCTCACAATGAGTGAATTCTCTCTCTAGTAGAGTTGATGTAGCAGGCTGTGTTATAGCCAGTGTACCATTGTGTTTCACCTTTTTCATACACACCTGCTTGCCCATTACTTTCTACCATGAACTGAAGCAGTATGTGGCCCTTACCAGCACCACACACCTGGACCTCCCAGTCCGTACATGTTTGATTCAGTTAATTTAAAAAATATTTTATGGATGCTGGAGAGATGGCTCAGTGGGTAAGAGAACTGGCTGCTCTTCCAGAGGACCGAGGTTCAGTTCACAGTACCCATATGGGGGCTAACAACCATCTGGAACTCTAGTTCCAGGTGAACCGATGCCCTCTCCTGACCTTCATAGACATTGCATGATAGGGGTACATTTATATACATGTATGCAAAACAATAATGTCAGAAGAGTGTAGGGCACAGCCAGAATGGGCCTGAGCCAGGTCACCTGCTATGAGGAATAGAGGAATGTCTCCTGTGGGTGGGGCGCTCCGTTCTGGCTAGATGTGGGACCAGCTTCTGCCAAGCATCTGGAAAGAACATGCACCTAATCTACCTGGGGATAGACTACGATTGGCTGCAGTCGGGACCCCACCCCATAAGGCCATTGGCTAGCCAGACCTATAAGACCCCTTGCACTTCCTTGAATAAATGAGCTTGCAGTGGATTGCCACTACCTGCTTCTCAGCCCCCGCGGTCTGTGTGTTTTGATTCCACACCTACTCCCTTTCGGCGGAGACCCTTCATCCCCTTGGGCTGGCCCCAGCACAGGGACCCTCAACAGAAGAGAGCATTGGATCCCCTGGAACTGGAGTTACGGATGGTTGTTAGCCCTGGGAACTGAACCCAGGTCCTCTGCAAGAGCAGCCAGTGCTCTTAATCGATGAATCATTTCTCCAGCCTGATTAAGTTCACTTTTTAAAAATTGTCACATACTTTTCTAAACCATTTAGATGCAAATGCCTATGTTTCTGTCTATTTGTGAATAAGCACTCAACTCTCTAGAGCTGGATTTAAAGGCAGGCCAGTCCTACACACCACTGTAAATAAATGGGTACTTATATGAATATATGGGTGTGGCTGACTCTGTTATAAAGCCTGGACTTACCACTTAGCCCCATTTTCAATAATTCGAGAACATTTCAAACTTAAGAAGAGACATGCCTTCTATGCTGAGTGCTCCTCATTCCATCTCTGTAAACAGATGACTAGAAAAATAGTCAACAGAGGAATTACTGTGTTCAGCAAAAACCCTGAAACTCCCCTTTAGAGCAGTTTCTTTAGGAGTTTTGCAGTTATAAATCTTTCTTCTATGCCTCTGAACTACAAATCTTCTACCGGCAAGAACTGGTCTCCTTGAAATGTAAGTAACCAAGGAAGTTGCTGGTCTCCTCCTCCTCCTCTCTCTCCTCTCTACTTTTGCTTTCTTGTCTCTTAGGCCTTGTGGGAGGTTAAGATTCTTTTTTAAAAAACTTTTATTGTGTGTGTGTGTGTGTGTGTGCTTGCGTGTGCATGCCACACTGCACATATGGAAGTCAGAAGACAACTTTTGGTGCTGGAATTGAACTCAAGTTGTTGGTTTGGCAGTAAGCACCTTTTCTTGCTGAACCATCTTGTTGACCTAAGACTCTAATTTTGATGTGTGCTCTGCTCTAGTTGCAAAGCTGCTTCTTGTCCTTAAGTTTTGAGTTCATTTATTTCTCAAACAGTGTCAATTAATCCACCCCCTGGTCTGATCACATTGATGACATCTCCCTGGCTTTTATAATCCCCACTTCCCTGTTTCTGGCAAGGCCCCTCATTCCACCCCCGCCTGCTTGCTCTTTCTTTAAAACACCCAGAAACGTTTATACAGTTGGAGTTAATGCAGTTCTATATTGAAGTCTCATTTGTAATTTAATAGCATTACTGACTACAACTTGTCTTTACCATCTTCAGTGTCTGTTTTTGTTTTGCACACCACAGTAAATGAGAGCTTGGTTATTACATCAAGTCACACTTCCCTAGACCCAATGAAGATGTCTAACCTCCCAGACACTAACTGTTTCACAGGTTCTGATTCCATTATATCTTAGAAGTGATTACTAGTATGAAAGGTCTTTGCTGAACACTACTTATCCTGAAATCCATTTTTTTTTCTTTTTGAGATAGGTTTTCCCTATAGCCCCAGCTGGCCTGGAACTCATTTATGTAGACCAGGTCAGCCTTGATCTCATGGATATCTACCTGCCTTTGCCACCTGAGTGCTGGGATTAAAGGCATGCACAAACTTGCTCAGGGAAGTCCAAAAAAAGTAAGGTTAATATTTTTAAAAGTATTTTATTTATTTTTATTTTGTGTATGAGTGTTTTGCCTACATGTATGTTAAGTGCACCCTGGTCGTGCAATCCCAGGACACCAGAAGAAGGTATCAAATTCCCTGGAACTAGACTTACGGGCAGTTTTCACCCACCGTGGGAGTGTTAGGAATCAAATCTGGATCCTTTGGAAGAGTAGTAAGTGCTCTTAAATGCTGAACCATCTCTTCAGCCTTAAGATTAATTTTTTAAAGAGAAACTTACAGTGATCTATTCTTTTGAGCTGAGACTCCACTCTACCAGTCTCATCAGCTACCCTACCCAAGCCATCAGGGATGAGCTCATGCTAATAGAAAAGACAGCTCAAAGACAAAGATGGCCTGCATATTTTTCCCTTGGAAGTAGATAAGTTAAGGACACTATTTCTAGATTTGGCTTGAAATGTCATGAAATAATCACATAAGAACACAACAGAAAGGACACATAGTAATTATACACTTCACTTTTAAAGAAATTGCCAACTCAGCCACAGCAGTGATATCATCTTGTATTTCTACCAGTAAACCACAAAAATTGCTCCCGATTCTTGCCAGCCTTTGACAAGGTCCGTCTTTAAGTTCAGACATTTTAATGTGTGCATAGAGGTATCCCCTGGAGTTCCAGCTTACATTTCTCTAGCAACTAATGATGCTGAGCATCTTTTCAGGTGCTTTTGACATCTTTGGGGAAGTATTTGTTCAACTAGCTGACTCCTTTTTAATTAGGATAATTAGTATCAGTAGTATAATAGTACATTCTAAATGTTTTTTGTGTATTCTGGAAGCAGTTTATAACATATATTCAACTTGCAAATATTTTCTCTAGCCTGTGATGTCTTTTTATTTTCTCTTTTAATGCTGTTTTATGAAAGTTTAATGTATAAATTTTTCTTTTATATATCATAGTCTTAATATTGTTTTTAAATATATTCCTAACCCATGGCCATAGAGGCTATTTTTTCTTTTCTAAGTTTTACAGTTTTTAAGACTATTGTGTGTTTTTAGATTATTCTAATTCATGGTACAAGGTATACCCAAGACCATTGTCTAGTGTATGTCTATCCAGTTGTTCCAGCAACATCTGCTGGAAAAAAACCTATCCTTTCTCCACAAAATTAACTTTATCGTTTAGAAAAAAATATCAATTTGAGTCAATTTCTAGACTCCCTATTTAATGCCATTAATCTGTATGTCCATTATGACACCAATGCTGTATTTTTGTGATTAATGTAGCTTTATAATAAGACTGCAGGCAAAGTAAGAAAAGCCTTCCAACTTGGTTCTTTTGCAATGTTTCTTTATCTAGTCCAGTTCCTTTTCATTTCCATATGGATTTCCAAATTAACTTGTCAGTTTCTACAATTTGTCTGCTGGGATTCTGTTAAAGACATGGATTGATTCAGGGACAATTAATATGCTAATATAGTCTTCTAATTCATAAGCAGAGTGTATCTTTCCACTTAGTTATGTCTTCTTTAATATATAACTATTAATGTATAAGTTTTACACATCTTTTGCCAGATTGATCCTTAGTTATGTCATATGTCTCATTCCATTTTAAGTAGTTTTTTTGTTATTATTTGAATTTCTGTGTTTTCCTTGCTAGCAGACAGAAATATAGTGCCAAACAAATGCTTGGATGTTTCTACCACTTTGGTGGGTTCATAATTTTGTACAAAGCAGTTCCTATAAGAACAACATTTGAGAGTGCATTAGTTAGCAATGCTTGGCTCCAGGGACTTCCAGGAGCAGCACACAGTAGGTAACAGTGAGTCTCATTTGAATGAACACATGAATGAGTGAAGGAACAAGAGAACAAATCCCAGTTGAAAACTGAGTCATCCCAAAGCAAGGTCTTCATGCTCGTGCATCAAGAACTTTATAGACTGCGCACTGTGCATCTCCCCAGCCCCAAGGGTGTGTCTTCTAATGCACAGAATTAATGCACAGGCTTGTGAGGTTTTTAATAACAACAAAACTGTTTTTTCGATAACAATATAACTTATTTTCTCTAAGCTCCTGATAAGGTGTTCTGTGAAGCACAGTTTAACTGTGATCCTGGTCATGGTCACGGTGGTGGTAATCTTGCAGCAATGGATACCTGTTTGCACATTAGATGTAGTCTTAAGAAACTACATATAAATGGGATTTGCATAAAATAAATAAGGTTTCAAATGCACAGGACAGTTGTTTGGCGAAGGCCCTCTGTGTATCTCTAACACACTGGCCCGTTAGTCCCTTGTTACGTACAAGCTTCCGCTGAAGAGCTGGCTGCTCCTTTCCTCTTGCTGTTTTCACTACCGACATTGTTTCAGGATTTTGCTAACTGTACAATTCAATACTTTTTTAACAGACTCGTGGAGTTCTGCAACCATTACCACAGTCAGCTTTAATCCCCTCCATTAAAGAAACACTTTGCCCTTTCTCCTTCTGCCCCCCACCTTGGCAGACCCCCCCTTCATCTCACTATTCCTTCTCGCATCTCAGCTCTTTTACTTTCCTTCTGCCAGACATAGATCTCCCTCCCAGTCGGCAAATAGCATTTGACAAGTTCATGTCAGCTTTTTCGTATTCGTGAACAAGAAATAACCCAAATTCTAATGAGCATCTAAATGGCTAGAGAAATGATGGAGAATTCTTGGCAATAAAAAGAAACGAATGGATAACAACATGGATGGAATTTTGAAGTTCTTCTGTGGAGTGAAAGAAGCTAGTGAAAAAATAGTACATACATCCTAGGTGACCAACTTAAGACAAAGCCTGGAAATACGTGCATGATTTTGGTTTTGGTAATTGGTCTACAGGTGTTTACACTACGAAGTGTTTACATCAAAACTTATTAAGATGTACATTATTATACATTATTAACAAGTGATACATGCCTCTTGAACAGGTGCAGTGTACTCCGGGCCTTTCACATTTCAACAACCATTATTAAACAGCTCTAGTGTGTGAACAGCGATCGGGCTCTGTGTGTAGCTCAACCCTTAGATCAGCAGTTCTACTCTGACATCTATGTCCTTTTCATTAAGTTATTGAATGTATTTAATATTCTCTTCTCACATGTGCAAAATTATGGCATAATGTTGATGATTTAAAAATATGATGGAGCTAGAGAGGTGTCTCAGTGATAAGAGTGCTGGCTACTCTTGCAGAGGACCTGGATTCAATTCCCAGCACCCACATGGTGGTAACAACTGTCCATAACTCTAGTTCCAGGGGATCCAATGCCCTCCTCTGACCTCCACAGGCATTCCATGACACGGGTGCACTTAAATACATGCAGGCAATACATGCATACACAAAATATAAATAATAATCAAAATATTAAAAATTAAAGAAATATGGCATAATCCAAGAAACAAAATAAAACACAACAAGTATTACTGCAGCTAAATAACTATTATTATTACATGAGCTCTACTGACATTTTGCCGTTAATTAAAACTTTTCTTTATTTTTGAGAATTTCATACATGCACACATAAAATATGATCTTATGTGCCCCGCCTCCTTTCTCCCTCCCACCTCCCCATCTCAAACATGCACCCTTCCAACTTCATGTCTTTTTTCTGATGATCTTCTGGGTCCAGGTAGTGCTGTCCACATTCATGAGTGTGGGCGGGGGACCCTTCACTGGAGCATGGGATTCATGCCCCAATGCCACATCCTCAATGAAGAATGACTCTCCCTCTCTTAGAACTATTCACTGCTAATAGCACTTCAGTACTGGGTGGGGACTGGAGACCATCTATGCCAGGATTTTTGCTGGCTTGATCTTGCATAGTAACCACAACTACTGAGCTCATAATTGTGATGGCCATGTCATGTCCACAAGACAGCACTTCACAGTGTATCCCTCCCCAACCTCCATCTCGTATATTCTTTCTGCTTCCTCTTCAGCTGCTTGAGCTTTGGTGGTGGTAGTAGGGGTTAATATAGACGTCCTCTTTAGCGCTGGATACCCAGTCTCTTTTTCTTAGCATTTTTGTCATTTATGTATCTCTCCATTGACTTCTGTCCATTGTAAAAAGAGGCTTCTCTCACTAAGGTTAGGAGCAGTCTGAGTCCATGGGTATAAACATAAATTTATTCAGAAGGCAATTTGACAGCATGACTATTTTGCTATTTTCTACATTGATTTAGAGTGTGTATGTGAATGTGTGTGTGTGTGTGTGTGTGTGTGTGTGTATACATGTGGTAAAGTATGCCTGTGGACGTCCTACAACTTGTTAGAGTCTGTTCTCCCACCATGTGGGTTTGAGGAATCGAACTTAGGTTATCAGTCTTGGTTGCAAATGCCTTTATCCAGTGAGACATCTCACTGATACTATTTTGCTGTTAATATAGGAGAAACAAAAGGAACAAAACACATCACCTGTATTGTTTAGAGGTATATGCCAAGTGTTTAATTGTTTGTAAATGTGCCTTTAAAAATCTCTGAAGTTTTCCCATTGCTATAAAAATTCAGTTGCTCTTTCCCTAAGGTGACCCAGAGCTAGCCCTAGTCATCTATTTCCATAATCTTCTACAGGTGGCACAGTGGTGTCTTGTCTTATTTCTATTCCCATCCATTCTATACATTGTTCTAGATGTTCTGAAGACAAAAGAAAACCAAGAAACGAAAATGGAAAAAAAAAAGGTTATATGACAACATTCCCTCTCCATTTTGTACACAATTAAACCCAAATACCTCAGCCTGGTATTGAAAATGTCCCAGGGTTTGATAGCTGTCTGCTGTTCCTTGTTCAGGATACACAGAGATGAAGAGCAGTAACCTTGGGTGATTGCTCATGGGTCTGTTCCTGTGCCTTGGTTTCATTCTGCAGAAACAGAAATAACAATACAGGTCAAGTATCCGTTATTTGAAATATTTGGGATCATAAGTGGTTTGGATTTTAGTTTTTTTTTACAGATTTTAGAATATACAGAAACATAGTGAGATACCTTGTGGGTAATGACCCAAGTCTAAATAAAAATTCACTGATGTTTCTTAGACACCTTGTGAACATAACTTGAAAGTAATAGTATATAATAGCTTAAATAACTTTGTGTGTTTTGATTGCGACCCATGACATGAGGTCAGACGTGGAATTTTCCGCTTGTGAGTTTTGCCAGTGTTCGAAGAATTTTGGGTTTTGAATTTTCACATTGGAGGTGCTCAGCCTATACTGCCTGCTTCACAGGACTGGGGGAAGCTTCAGTGAATTTGTGCAAGTCGAGCTCTTAGCATAGATTTATCCACTTATGTATTATTTTGTTTACCATTCCCCAGAGACTTTTTCATACGTTATTTACTTCCATTCCATTACTTGTTATTAATTAGAGGCTGAACTATATCTTTCTGAATTGTATATGTGGAAACTCTAATCCTCAGTATGTCAAAATGCAACTCTGTCAGGAGATGAGGTAGGGCAAGCCCCACCCTAGCCCCATAGCTAGCCTATAGTTCTTATAGAGAAAATTTGGGCCCATAAAGAGACACTAGAACTATGGGGCTGCTGCTGCTGTCTCAGTGAGTCTGGAAGTGGGACCGCCATCTCTTTGGGCCCAGAGGACAGAACACTGACCCAGGGGTTATTTTCTAACTTAAAATCGGATGGAATTTTCCTTGCTTGATTTGGGAAATCTATGGGAAATCTATGGGACCTCTCCTTGTTCCCAAATTCTCTCTTTTGGAATGGCAGATCTGCCCTCAGTGTGGCATCCAGTCGGCTGGGTGCCAGACAGAACAAAAAGGCACAAGTAGGGCATTCTCGCTCGCTCTGCTCCAGCGCTGAGATGCCCCTCTCCTGCACCCTTGGCTGCCAGAACTCCATGTTCTCTGGCTTTTGCACTCTGAAACACAGGCCAGCCCTTCCTGCCCCTTGCCTCAGTTTTCAGGTCTTGGCTTCAGACTAAGGTCTGCTTGCCTGGTTCCACTAGCTTTGGACTTAGAATGAGCTATGCTGCTAGTTTCCCTGGCTTTCCAGCTTGTGGATGGCCTTATTTGACTTCTCAGACCCAATAACTAATTCTTACTCCTATCCTTTGAGTCTATTGGCTCCATCTAGCGAATTGCTTACAAGAAGTTTATATAAGTTTGGAACTTTATTGGATACATAGTTGGAAGAGAAATCCTTTATTATTAAAGAAAAGTGTTGTCAGAAATCTGTTCTGCTTTCTAGTAGAATATGTGTGTGTGTGTGTGTGTGTGTGTGTGTGTGTGTGCCTATGTATAAATGCCTACTTGAGCATATAATTGCCTACCTAAAGATTCTAAAGATTATACCCTAACCCCCCTTATGGCTAGCTGTTGCTAAGTAGCTTAGCTATGACTAATTGAAAAGGAATAGTGATGGGTATAATATCTATAGCAAGCCTTAAAAGAACAGGGTGCAGTGTTCTGCCCCCTGCTGGCTGGAATGTGAACATCATGTCTTCTGAGGCAGGACAGCCTGAGAGATGCTGATCTTACTGCAGAATTTAAAAGAGCTGGGTGCTGGGCTGGAGAGATCGCTCAGTGGTTAAGAGCATTGGTTGCTCTTGCAAAGGACCTGGGTTCGATTCCCAGCATTCACATGGTGGCTGACAACTGTCTGTAATTCCAGTTTCGGGAGACCCAACACCCTCTTCTGACCTTTGCAGACATTGCATGACACCCGTGCATGTACATACATGCAGGCAATACACTTATACACATAAAATAAAAATATTTTAAAAAAGAGGACTGTGTCCCCAACCAGAGGGAGTGGATAACCATAAGGAAGCAGAGTCTTCCAGACAGCTGATCATTTACTCATATGAACTCACAGCAATGACCACAGTATACACAAGTCCTATGCATGTTCAAACCAGACAAAGTCCCAGCATAAACATGGGGAAGTGGTTAAGAAATTCTATACCAACTTAAGAAACTTTTGACAGTTGATGGTCCTATGAGAGGGAAAGACAGTGTCTTGCAGAGTTGAGATTTTTGGCGGGCTTAGTGGATGAATCCACACTGGAGGACATTGGAGGACACAAATCATACTCTACAGAGTATGGAGTATATATAGACCTATATATATGAGTTCATTAAATTGGACTCAGGCAGTTGGGGGCGGTGAGGGGAGTTAGATGTTGTATGCCATCGATGTATATTGTGTGAAAATTGCAACAATTCTATAAATATGCAAAAAAAGGAGCTGGTTCTCTGAAAGACAAATGCTGCGTGTTTTTTTTTTTTCTTATATAGTTATCCTAGCTTCAAATATTTAGATGTGTGGGTTTAACTTGGAGAACATGTAGAAACCAGGAAAGTAGAAAAAGGCCACTGGGAGCAGGTGGGGAAAAATGAGCTTAGGGGAGGGAGAAGGGAGCACAGGTGACAGGAGGGAGGAGAGGGGGTAGTGAGGGGTTTAAGTGGGGGCGTCGGACAGTAGATAAGAGGAGAGGTCAGTGGAGGGATAACCAACACTAAGATGTTTGAACAAGCCATGTGGAAACCTACTATTCGCTAGGCTTCCTGAGTATATAAAAAGTGTTTAATTGGAGTCACTCTACATGGGGGGGGGGCACGATACTTTCCCCAGAAGCCACAGATGATCAAAAAAAGAAAACACAGCCTAGTGTCAGATATGGAATACTCCCTTAAAACTATTTGTCAGATGTGTCTCAGAGATCCCCCAAACAATACAGGTTATTCCTATTATTAATGTTCTTGGTTTCCTGGTAGAACTTGATGGCAAGACCCTATTGCTAAAGATTCTACACAGTTTGGTCACAGGATATGGAGAAATCAAACTTGCACTAATCTGGAAGAGTCCTCCCTGCTGGCTAGCTTTTATAGTGCAGCAAGGTGCTACGTAGTCTGTAAGGGGAGAAGAGTCATCAGTATTCTTATCTAGCTGTGAACCCTGTAATCCCATTGGTGTAACCGTGACATGAAGGTCCTGCGGGTAATCAACAGTTTACTGATTGGATTTAAGGTCCAATTCACCAGAGGAAACGAATACCTGATTCTATAAACCTGGCCAAGAACTTGTGGCAGGAGATGCTCTATGAATTAAAGGAGGATCTACTAGTATAATTTTGCTAAATGGAAATAGTATTAAACTGCCTTCTAAATACATTTGATTGTGCCGTAGATTAGTGAAGCTCTCACCACTCATCAGAGAAGCTTCTTTTTACATTGGATGGTGGTTTGATTTATATATAGCTCGTCAAGTTGCAGAGACTAAGTGTCTGTGGAATTCTCAGCCCTAAATGAGATATCTGTATTCCACCTGCTCATGCCAAAGCTCAGGAAACAAGGTGAAATTATAAAGCCAGAGGGTCACTGCTGCATTCATAAACTCATAGCAGCTGTGATGGCCGGTAGGCGACCTGTACAAGATCAAACCAGTAAACACTCCAGCACAGAGTGGGGAAGAACTCACAATGCCCTACCTCTAGCTGAAGAGCTTTTGGCGCTTGGTGGTTTCTAAGGAAGGGTCAGTTTTGTTTAGGGGTGTAGCCTCTGGTAGGTTGACTGTGCACCAGTGGACGGTCTCACACTCATTCACATATGTGCAGCACTAAACTTAGTAGGTTATTAAAGAAAATGAGAGGACAGGAAGCTGGGGTTGGAAATGTGGGGAGGAGGGGAGAGAAAGGACTGGGAGACAGGGAGTGAATGGTGGATATGATTAAAAACACTGTACACGTGTACAAAATTCTCAAAGAATAAATACATATTTTGTCAAGAAAGTCCCTGATACTTGTGGGGTTGTTATACCAGTTCTGGACCCTCTAGCTGAATTACTTTGTGAGGAAGAAATACAATTGTCTTATGCAGGGCACTGATTTCTGATACATTGTTATAACAGAAATACATAGATTAATAAATAAATATATATATATATACACACACACATACACATACACACACTTTAGTTATTGGACTCACTAACCTAACATAATCAGAATAAAAAGCCTTTTTAGATGGGATACCTTGGATTAAAAATATCAGTATTATTTCAGCTTGTATGTTATTCTGTTTCTATAATCAACATTGTCTCTTAGCAACCTTGATGAAGTTTCCCATTAGTTAAATGTAAATTAATGAACAGGGAGACTGAGATTACCTTAGAACAATTCCACCAAGTTTTCTGAAGAGATCATTACTGTAGTAAGAGAATATTTTGTTGTAGTAAATTCTCAGGTACCTGATATAAGCTTGAAATGTGTGAATGTTTCTAAGTTAAATATAATTTTTATATTCATTAGAAAAAGAGTACTTGAAGTCAGAGGCTAAGTGGAAATAATAAAATCAAATCAACAGCTCCACACTTAATCCCTTGCACCTGAAAACACGTCCCTAAGGTCTTTCATCATGAATTGCCCAAATTCTATCAGTTTTTCATAAAATTGATTGAACCGATGTTTTTGTACCAACCTCTGAGATTTTGTCGATGACAAGGTTGATTATTTACAGGTTCATCTTTAAGAAACACACGAATATGGAGACTGAGGAGGAGGTGTTGGGGATGGAAAAAGACTAGTAAACAATGAAGAAAGAGAGAAAACAAATGATCCAGAATATTCTTTAATTCATTTATCAGACATTTATTTAATGCCTGTTACAGTTCATGTATTATTCCAGGAGTGAAGGGTTCAGAACTTAATGATATTTAATTTCCATTTTTAAAATGCTTAAATACTGTTGAGTAGATGAGTCAACTGATAATGAAAGACAGTAAAATCATTACTTTCCAATTTCATTGTCATTTCTAGAGACAGCTCTTTGCTGGAGCTATAAGAGTACTCCTCATTCTTGAGCACAGCGATTGGTTCAGGGATAGGCAATAACTATGGCCATTTGGAAATGCTCCTGGGTTTTGACATACAGAAGTTAGTAAAGAGAAGATTTTTCTCCCCCTCTGGATCATTAATTTCTGTACTTGCATGATTACGAGACCAGCCTGTGTATAAATTTTCCTGGAGACTTTAAATACTTAGTAATTTTTAAAAAACATATTAGTTACTTTTTTTTTTTTGCAGTGACACAATATCTGACAAGAATTACCTAAGGAAGGAAGAGTTTGTTTTGGTTCACAAGTCAAGGGTACAGTCATCGCAGTGAACAATTCATGGCAGAAGCTTGTGGTAGCTGGCCACTTTGCATCCACAGTCAAGAAACCGAGAGGTGGATCCAGTTTGGGGCCTGATGATTATCTAGATTTCTCCTTTTTATTCAGTTCAGGGCCCCAGCTCATGGTATGGTACCACCCACATTCAGAGTGGGCTTTCTCACCCTAATTAATCTAATCAAGATATTCTCTAAGAGATAAACTTAAAAGTTTATCTCATGGGTGACTCTAGATGCTGTCAAATTGACAACCAATATTAACCATCACGAAATAAATGAATGAATAAGTAGACAATTTATTTTTGTGTCTCATATGAAGGAATATTTTTATGGCGTGTGTGAAGACTGCCTTAATAATTGTCTTTGTGTTTACATCCACTCACACCCATACTAACTATCTTCAAGTAAGACTGAGTATTTCTTTGCATTCCTCAATATGAACATTTACTCCTTCAGGCATGGTGGGCAAGGTAGATTTTCTTGAGGATACATGGGGAAGGAAAGGAGAAGATATATTGTATAGAAAAGTAACTCCACGACGTGCAGCCCCTCTGCATATCTTCACAATCTCTTGGTTCTGCATTTCTCAGTTCTCCTTCCCCACCTTTGATTTTGTCTTACTAAAGTGGCCATCTCAGCCCTAGCGTGTTAAACTTTCATTCCTGCATCCATCACCATTCAACAGTTAGGGTGCCCACGACATTACAGTGGAGAAAATGCAAATTACTAAAATGTGGAGTCATGTATAAATACTGATTCCCCAGTATAATGCATTTTTATGTAGAAATGATTTTAATTTGAGGAAAAACTTCTTAGTCAGAAGTGAACTAGGAGAGAGTACCTGGGAATAGAAGGACATATTCCATACCTCAATTTTACTGGGCGTGTCTTATGAAATTCCTATTTCTGTGAAATTTGGTGTGAATGTACATTTTTACTATAGGTTATTTAGTCAGGTGCATACTTTACAAGTAGATATTTGACCTCTTGTGTAGGTAGGCAGAAGTGCTAAGAAAACATCGTGTGTATTTAGCCACTGGATAGAGTTTGCAAGTGAAAAACGGGCAGTTATTGCTACCCTGCCATGCACGTTTCTTCTCCTGCCTTATTCTTCATTTTTAGGAACTGAGGCTTGGGAAGAAGTTCTTTGCCGACTCACAGGGATACGAAGTGGCTCTGGGTCTTGATTTGGTAATGGTGACTAATTCCTTTTAAAGTCAGAATTACCTTTTCACTTGAAATAATGGCTTAGCATATGCATGGATATATGTCAAGCCCTGAAAAATATTAAGGATGCAAATGTTTGAAATTCAGATCCACTGAGCAATGGTTTACAGTCCAGTTTTCCTGGGACACATCATTTTGATTCTTTCTCATATCCAAAGGCAGTTTGCCCTGTATTTATTTTGTATTGCCCGTGTTTTAAGTGTATCTTTGTAAGGCCTCTAAAGCTATTTGGCAGTTAGGCAGAGTATAAATAATCTTTATTGTTATTATTATTAGATGTAGCATTCACTCTGTTTTGCTGCCATTAATAAAGCATTCAAGCAATGTTGTTGCAATGTATAATATTAGCAGAAGATTCCCAGGGGATGAATAGAAAAGCATGTTTAATATTCTACTAGTTTTCTCAGTCTATCTCTTCACTGGCAAAGATGTCAGAACACATTCAAAGTTCAACTGAGAAAAATATATCCATGAAATCAAAAAACAACATAAACATGTTACTATAATTCATGGAATTGCTTTTGCCTTAGCATTTTTTGCTAAATTAGGGGTTCATAAATTAGCTAAGTTAATCTGATCTTGAAATTTTGATTCCCTTTTATAGATAGCTGCAATTGAGCATACACGCAAAATAATTCCCACAGTCCTATATATTAGAGCTACTTTCTGGTATTTCTGGCAGCTTTTAGCCAGATTTACAAAGTAATACAGAGAATTTTGAGGTTTGTCTTTAAAGTAATACATTTAAAGTCACAGATAAGGAAGGTTTTGTTGCTACAGAGATTAGTGACATTCATGTGCATATACCCCCACACAGACACAGACACACACACACACACAGACACAGACACACACACACACAAACACATACACACAAACACACACACATAAACATACATTATTAAAAATAAAACAAGGGGCTGGAGAGATGGCTCAGTGGTTAAGAACACTGGATGTTCTTGTAGAGGACCCAGGTTTGGTTCCTAACACACAGACGGTGGCTAACAATCATCCAGACCACCATTTCCAGGGAATCACAAACCATTTTCTGGCCTCCATCGGTGTTGTTGCACCCAGAGGCTTCTACTGCCATGGTTCTGATGGGCTTGAGTATGGTTTATGGCAGACCTAGATGTCATCCATATAATTCTAGCTTTGCAAGTGTGTGGAATGTAAGAGTTACAAAGTATCAGGATCTTCTACCAATATTTAAAAGGAAAGTATGCGAAGCCAGGCACTGTGTGGAAGGGTCAGAGCTCATACAGATAATTCTGATAGGGAAATGTGTGAAACTGTGAGAGTGAAGCACATGTTGCAGTGGAGATTCAAGAAGTTAGAGACAGTAGAAATGTTGAGTGGCTGCTGGTCAAAGCACAGGCAGCAAGCAGACCCAACTAATGAGGAGCCATGTGGGCTGCAGAAACAGAGATGCCCAAGCCATTTAGGGAACATATCTTACCACCGCGTGTCCTCAGATATCTGACATGGACCTGCACAATTTCATGTTTCCTTGCTGGGTTTTGTCTTGTTTGGGTCTGCTCCCTTCTTGCTATTTTCCTTCATTTTGGACAGAAGTGTTGCTTGCCCCTGTGCCCTTGTTTATTGGAACCCTAAGTTTTTCATTTATATAGTGATTTACAGTTAAGTGTTTATCTTTTCTCAAAGAAAACTTTGGACTTGGGTTTTTAAATTCTATTATTTTCTTATTTATTTTTGTTTTATGTTACGAGTGTTTTGCTTGTATGTAAGTGTACCCCTGTCATGCACTGCAGGCCAAAAGAGCGTGTCAGATCCCCTGGAACTGGAGTTAGAGACCAGTGCCCAGCCACAATGTGGGTGTTGGGAACTGAACCTGGGTCCTCTACAAGAGCAGCCAGTGCTCTTAACCACTGAGCCATCTTTCCAGGCCCCCTGGACTTGGTTTTTTTTTAAGCAGTTTTGGAACAGTTGAAACTTTTGGAATTCTTGGAATTGGACTAAAGGCATTTTGCATATGGAGATGAATTTGAAAACTTTGAAGCCAGATATGGAATTGTAAATAGTTTGGATCTGGGGTGTTCCCCAAATTCTCATGTGAGAAAGGGCTTGACTGACAGTCTATGGCGCTGTTGGGAGGTGGTGAAACACATAAGAGATAAGGCCTAGTGGAAGGAGTTCAGTCATCTGGCATTCCTTGAAGATGTGATCCTGATCCCTTTCTCTTCTCCCTCCACCACATTTGTGTCCCCCTTTATTTTCTTCACTTGTCTTATTTCTCTAGCTGACTTCAACCAGTATATTGAACAAGGATGGATTGTGGACCTCCCTGTCTCATTCCTGGTTTTAGTGGAACTGCTTTACGTTTTTCTCTAAATTGATGTTGGCTGTGAGCTTATTGTGTATTGCTTTTATTATGCTGAGATATGAATCTAGATTCTCTAGGATTTCATCATGAAGGGATGCTGGATTTTGTCAAAGGCCTTTTCTGCATCGAATGAGATGAGTTATGTGGTTTCTGTCCTTGAGTCTGTTTATGTGGTGGATTACATTTATTGATTCATGTGTGTTGAACAATCCCTGCATCTTTGACTTGATCTCTTTCTCTTCATTTTTATTACCTAGTTACCATGAGGTTAACAACTCTTTGCTTTGAAATGTACCCCTGCCGTGATGTGCCATATTTCCACAGACTTAAAGCAATGGAGTTAAGTGACCATGGGCTAAAACCTCTCCAGTCATTAATCAAAAGAAATGCTTCTTCCTTACAAGTTGATTTATCTCAGGTATTTTGTTACAGTGATGGAAAGATGACTAGCACATCTGGGCTCAGTGATATAGTGACTCAGAGTTCCAAAGACAGACACAGAGAGGCTAATTCCCACTACACCAGTGATTATTAAGTTTCTGTTTGGTCACGTTTGCTAGTGTCCTGTTGGTTAGGTTAAGTCAAAGCCAGGTGGCTGAACCCAGAGTCAGAAGAAGAGGCACTCAAAAATATGTGGCTGAGGGTCTTGGAAAATGAATGAATTTGATATAGTTTTGAAATCTATCATGATACCAAAGACAGTTTTAAGTGGCCAGAAGTAGGTGTGGTCATAATTTATCAACAGATTTAGAAGTCTTTGAAAAATGTCATCGGTCTGGAAAGGCACCATGGTGTTTTGGAATCTAACTGACCTTGGATTCTAGAGAACTTTCCTCTTTTCAAAATTATTTATTTGTGAGGCCAGCTCCTGCTCTTAGCACCCCAGATCCCAAGACTAATCTCTTCGTCCAGACCTACCCACTATATCCTAAATCCTGCACTGAGACCAGCTCAATTTTCCAGTCTAGTTTGTTAGAGCCTTCACAGGCTGTCTCCACTACCCACTTGCCATTGCTTCCCTGTGACCAGCCATCTACCTTGACTGTCCCCTCCCCCAACCTGCCTTCGAGTTCTGTGAGCAGTCTTCTTCACTGGCAAATCTGATCCAGCCCACTGGCTTTCCACTCCCCTCCCACTTCAGCATCTCCAACCTTCCCCCACCCCACATCTTGTTCTTCGAGCCCTGGGCACAGACCTGCCCTTGCTCTTAGCACCCCAGATCCTGAGACTACTCTTTTAGACCAGACCCACCCATTGCTTCCTGAATCCAGTATGTAGATCAGCTCAGGTTTTCAGTCTAGTATGTTAGAATCTTCACAGACTTCTCCCACCCTCAACTTGCCACTGCATTCCTGAGACCACCCTTCTACCCTAGCAGTCCCACTCCAACTTTCTTTGGATTCCAGAAACCAGCCTTCCCTGGTAAATCTGATCCTGTCCACTGCAACTCCACTCGCTTTTCTATAGCAGCAACTTCAAACTCCCCCACATCCTGTTCTCTGTCTAGCTTGGGTACAGGCACACTCTTACTCTTGGCCCCCCCAGATCTCTGGACTACACTCTTATCTCTGGAAGGCTGTGAGCTCTCCAAATTGCGTTCCCATCCCCCCAACATTGATACTTCCTGCAGCCCCTCCAACAGCTGCAGGGCTAGGCTTCTGCACCCTTTTGTAGGGGCCCAGACCTTTGAAGATTGCTTGAGAAAGCCTGAATTCAGCCTTTGCCTAGAAACTTTCCGAAATTTTGCTGTGCCTGCTGAACTTAGAGAGAGCCTGATAGCATATGATCTTGCCTAACCTGTGCCACTGAGGGAACTCTGGAGTAGCTGGACTAGAGCCATCTGGTCCTTTCAATATAAAGTCAAAAGAGAGAACCTGAAGCCTTGACCAACCAGCTTTTCATTCCCAATAGGAAAACAACCAAATCATATCGAGTATACAAACAGAATCAGAGTTCAACTCAACAAAGGAAGGCTTGAATCTCACATCAGAATCATAAACAACAGAATAAATCCACACACCAAGATCACAACAAAAAAATAATAGTATGAAAAACCCAAATAATTTGTCCCCACAAAACATTACCAGTCTGAAAGAAGAGTGTTACAATGAGAATCCCATAGAGATTAATCCAGGACACAGAGTTTAAAAGAGCAGTCAAAAATATGATCAAAGAATTCAGTGAATTTAAAGAACACACAAAACCAACAAACTAAAGAACTAAAAGAAGATAGGGATAAACTTTTGACTGAATTCACAAAAGAGATGGAAATGTTAAAGAAAACTCAGGCTGAAATGAAGAAGGAAGTGATGAATTCAGGAAGCCAATTTGAAATGATAGGAGGAAAGCCTCACTAATAAAATGAATGCAATGGAAAACAGAATATCAAGACTGGACAATAAAGCTGAAGAATTGGAGCACTCAAGCAAAGATTATGCAAAATAAAAAAAAACAAGAATGGATTATGCAGGAAATGTGGGACAACATGAAAAGAACAAATTTATGCATCATAGGCACAGAGGAAGAGAGGCATCTCAGGATAGTGATATTGACCAGATTTTCAACCAGACTGTAGAAGAAAATTTCCCCAAATTAAGGAAGAACATTCCCATACAAATACAAGAAACACATATACTACCAAATAGATAAGACCAGAAAAGAAGCTCCTCACAGCATATCATAGTAAAAAAACCTAAGCATACAGAACAAAGAGAGAATTCTGAAAGCTACAAAAGAAAAACAACAAGTCACATATAAAGGAAAACAGATCAGAATTACAGCTGACTTTTCAATGCAAACTATGAAAGCCAGAGGAACCTGGACTGAAGTATTTCCAGTTCTAAATGACCACAGAATACTTAACCCAGCAAAAATGTCTATTATAGTTGAAGGGGAAAGAAAAATCTTCCATGACATGAATAGGCTGAAAGAATTCATGTCCAGAAAACCAGCTCTTCAGAGAATACTTGAAGCAATACAAAGAGCTGAAGAAAGGAACGACTATACCCAAGAGACAATAGAAAGAAATTATATCAAGGTACAACTGGGGAACCACAAAGTTAGACCAAAGATGCAAACAGAATTGAAAATGATGAGAATCAATTCACATTTTTCAATAATAACTTTAAATATCAATGGACTGAACTCCCCAGTCAAAGGACACAGGCTAGTAGAATGGATCAAGAAACAAAATCCATTCTTCTTTTGTGTGAAAGAAACCCATCTCACCTTCAAGGACAGGCGATGCCTTAAGGTGAAAGAATGGAAAACAGTATTACAGGAAAATGTCACTAAGAAACAAGCAGGAGTTGCCACCTAATGTCTGACAAAATAGACTTCAAAGTGAAATTATCAGAAGAGCTAAAGAGGGTCACTTTATTCTGATCAAAAGAACAATTAACCAAGAAGATAAACAATCATGAACATATATGAGCCAAACTCTGGTACACCTCAGTTTCATAAAAACAGTACTACAGGGCTTTAAGACACAGACTAATCCCAACCCACTAATAGTAGGGGATTCAATACCTCACTTTCTCCATTAGACAGTTCAACCAGACAAAGAATAAACAGAGAGACATCTGAATTAAACAATACCATACATCAAATGGACCTAACAGACATCTACCAAATATTCCACCCAAGCACCAAAGAATACACATTCTATTCAGCACCCCATAGAACTTTCTCCAAAACTGGCCACATACTGAGGCACAAAACAAACCTCAACAAACACAAAAAATTGAAATAATTCCATGTATTCTATTAGACAAAATGCAGTACAACTTAAAACCAACAGCAGAAGAAGCCCTTGTAATCACAAACTCATAGAGACTAAACAACACACTCCTGAATGATGAATGGGTTAAAGAAGAAATTAAGAAAGAAATAAAACTATTCCTGGAATTCAACCAAAAGGCCAATACAGCCCAACAAAACCTCTGGGACATGTTGAAAGAATTCCTGAGAGGGAAGTTTATAGCTCTAAGTGCCTACATTAAAAAATCAGAAAGAGCATAAATAAATGATTTAACATTGCAACTCAAAAATCTTGAAAGCCAACAACAAATGAAACCCAAACCTAGCAGACAAGAATAAATAACAAAAATCAGAGCAAAAATTAATGAAATAGAAACAAAGAGAACAATACAAAGAATCAATGAGTCCAAGAGCTGTTTTTTGAAGAGATAAACAAGATAGATCCTTGGCCCAGTTAACCAAAAGAAAGAAAGAACAACTCCAAATCAACAAAATCAGAGATGAAAGGGGAAACATCACAGAAGACAAAAAAAGATCCAGAACCTTATAAGCGAGTACTTTAAAAACCTATACATTATTAAATTTGAAAACCTTAAAGAAGTGGATACATATCTAAAATCATGGGACTTATCAGAGCTAAACCAAGACGAGGCCAGTAGCTTAACAGACCCATAACAGAAAGAAACTGAAACAGCAATAAAAAAGCTCCTTGCCAAAAAAAGCCAGAGCCCAGATGGATTCACAGCAGAAGATCTATATCTAATAATACTTAAATTATTCAAAAAGATAGAAACAGAGGGAGAACTCCCAAATTCCCTCTGTGAATCCACCATCACTCTAGTACCAAAAACCATGTAGAGATACAACCAAAAAAGAAAACTACAGACCCATATCCTTAATGAACATAGATGTAAACATTCTCCACAAAATACTTGCAAGCTGCATAGAGACACACATCGAAAAGATCATCCACCATTGTCAAATCCGCAAGTGAACAAATGTCATAAAGCGCATAAGTGCACCGAAAAACAAAAATTCTTATGGAAAGCAATGTGGAGAACTCTTAAAAAACTAAAAAGGAATCTACCATTTGACCTGGTTACACCACTCCTTGGCATATATCCAAAGGATTCATCTTATTGCAGAGATACCTGTACATGTTTGTTGCTGCTCTTTTCACAATAGCTAAGGGATGGAAGCAACCTAAGTGTCCCTCAACTGACGAGTGGATAATGAAAGTGTGGTACACTTACACAATGGAGTTGTACTCACTGGTAAAGAAAGATGAAATCATGATATTTGCAGGAAATGGATGAAACTGGAAACTGTTATGCTAAATGAAGTAACACAGAACCAGAAAAACAAACGACATATGTTCTGTCTCATTTTGGGGTCCTAGCATCAAACTCTTATATGTGAATATGTATCCTGATGTAATGATGTAGCTGTAGGAACCAAGACAATGAAAAGGAACCAAGGAGGGAAAGGGAAAGAAGGAATCTAAGAGAGAAGAATACTAAGAGACAGGTGTTACTAAGGGAGAAATAGATTAAAGAGGCGTTCTTAAATGGCAGGGGGTAAGGAGGGTTCTACAAGGAACCATGGGGATAAAGGGAAAAGAGCCCCAAAGATGTGTGGACTTAGGAGACAGGTATTATCAAGGGAGAAATGGTGAAATGGGGACACTTTAAATGGGGAAGGCATGGAGGGAGGATTAGATGAGGGGGAGAGAGAGAGAGAGAAAAGAAGAAGCAGCAGAAGCAGAAGAAGAAGAAGAAGAAGGAGGAGGAGGAGGAGGAGGAAGAGGAGGAGGAGGAGAAAGAAGAGGAGGAGAAGAAGGAGGAGGAGAAGGAGGACGAGGAGGAGGAGGAGGAGGAGGAGGAAGAGGAGGAGAGGAGAGGAGAGGGGAAGAGATAAATAATGCCTATAATGCCTAGCTAGTGTAAAACACCAGAGGGAATCATATTAGTCTAACTAACAACCTAATGTTAAATTCCACATACGATATCGCTACATGAGTGGGTGTGCATAGCTGAAGGTTACATATGAAGAAAGAGTGCCAGACAGGAGAAACCTTCTTTTAAGTTGTTGGTCAGGGTTGTCCAAGAGACTCCCTACATTACACAGGCTTTTGCCACAGCCCTTGATTGCCTCCCAGAATTTCAAAATAAAGTCCTATTTCTGAAGACAGGACATACTTTTGAGACCAGATTTGGAGAAATGGAGTGGAACTGACCTGGAAGCCACTTCCCCTAAAGGCCAGCACTCATAACTCTGAAGAGCACTATGCAAGTAGCCAAGGAAGAACATCAACTGATGGTCCAACACCAGCTTCGTGACCAAACAACCACAGTGATGACTGGCACAGCATTTGACCCTGGTGCAGCAGTGACACTTCTATCTTGGGGTCAGTCAACAGCTACCTAAGTGGTCTTAGAACCCACTCAATGGAAAGAAACTCATGTGTGGTCCTGTAATTATAGCCAAATACACATGGCTGAAGAGGTCATAGATCTGAGAAATCCCCAAAGTTGTCATATTTCTAGGCCAACGTAACTTCTCACTACATGCAAAATATGTATCCTTATATTTACAGTCAAGTATCCCAGTCACCACTCATCAGGGAAGCTTCTTTTGCACCAGAAGTAGAATAACGCAGAGTACACATCTGGTCACACACAGACATTGTCTGTGAATTTCCCATGCCTAAATGGCACATCTACAATGCAGCTTCTGCACTCAAGGTTCATACAATATAAAACAAGAGGTAAGCAAGTCACTAATGAGCTCATTAATGAAGCTCTCACATGCAACAAAGGGCTAGTAACACAAAAGGTCACAAACAGCTAAATCATGGATATATTAGTAATCTTTAAAGTGTGGGTCTATGGACAGGATGCATATTGTTTCACTCACCCAGGGCTCAGGGACCATTTCAGAAGAGGAGGCTGAAAGGAGGTAAGAGACCACATGGAAATAGAATCCTACAAACTCCTGGGACCCTGCTCATATGAGCCTATGGCAATTGTTTTAGCATGCTCAGTAGCCATGCAAACACAAGCAGACAAAAACCCAGCATGGCACTGAGGAAATGGGTGGCAGACCCCAACCCTTTGCTTAAGAAATATTGGCAACTGATTAGTGTTGGATGAGAATGAGCTGGTCTTCCTAAAACGAGGGACTCTGGGTAGGCTGACTGGACCTCAGAGGATGAACCTGAACTGAGGTCACTTGGGAACATTAACTTGGGTGGCTCCAGTTGGAGCAGGCTGATGGGGAAAGGGATCAAAAGATGATTCAGATTGGTTGAGATGTTGTGTATGAAACACACCATGATTCAATAAAAAATTTAAAAATTATATATTTTCTTATTTTATGTTGTGAGTGTATTACTTGCATGTAAGTAGATGCACCCATCTCATGCAATGCCCATGGAGATCAGAACAGGGTGTAGAATCCCCTGAAACTGGAGTTACAGGTGGTTATTGGTTGCTATGTGGGTGCTGGGATGAACCTGGGTCTTCTGAAAGATCAGTCAGTGTCCTTATCCACTGAGCCATCTCTCCAGCCCTGAGCACAGTCCTCTTGTAGCATTATTTTACATTCATTGTTGACAAGGAGAACACCCTGGCCCTCGTTGAGTCAATGATTCTTAAGGTTTTAAGTTGAGGTACTATGTCTAGGATTGAGATAATTTAAAATGTCAAATAAATGTCCCACCTATGTAAGAAAATCATAGAACCACAGGGCTCACCAAGTCCAACATCTTCCCCATAATGATAAGGCCAGGAGATTTTGACAAAGCTCTAGAAAAAGTGAGTGGTAAAGCTGGATCTAGAGACTAGGTCTTCCTTTTAATTATTATTTTTGTTTTACGTGTATGAGTGTATTCCCTGCATGTAGGTAGGTGCACCTGTGTCGTGTAGTGACCTCGGAGATCAGACAGGGCATGGATCCCCTGGAACTGGAGTTACAGACAGTTGTTAACTGTCATGTGAATGGTGGGAATTGAACCCAGGTCCTCTGCAAGAGCAAGCAGTGCCCCTAACCACTAAGTCATCTCTCCAGTCCAGTTTGGTTGTTTTTTTTTTTTTTTTTTTTTTTTCTTGAAACAGGGTCTCCCTATAATCCCAGCTGGCCTGGAACTCGCTTTTTAGATCTGTTTGCCTCTGACTCCCCAGTAGTGGGAGTGAAGGTGCCACCATGCCTGACAAAACTAGGTCTTTCTTAGTGCAAGTTCACCAGACTCTTCCTTTCACCCTGGCTATTCTGTCCACAGGTCAACAGGAACCTCTGTATTTCCGAGTATGGTTAGCAACCCCACAAAAACTCAGTTAACTTGCTTGAAAGTTTATTTTTCATTCACAGTTCTTGATATCATATAGCTAAAGATTAAAAAAAATTCGGGGTGTGTGCGTGCGTGTGTGCGCGTGTGCACGTGTGCGTGCGTGTGTGTGCGTGCGTGTGCGGAGTGCATGTGTGGAGGCTGGAGGTCAACCCCTGGTGTTGGTTTTCATATTTCACCTTGAGACAGGTTCTCCTTGTTCACTGCTGCACATGACAGGCCAGCTGGTCCATGAGTGTGTCTGGGGCTGCCTCCATCTCATGTCGGAATGCTGGGATTGTAGATGCTTGCTACTGTGTCCAGCTTTACATGGATTCTAAGGATCCAAACTCAGGTCCTTAATGGTTGTGCAGCAAGCACCTTTATCCACCGAGCCATCTCCCCAGCTCAGTATAGCTGAAGATTTCAAGGAATGTTTGCAAATGTTTCTTGGATGAAGAAACTGGTTAGCAATGAGCTACAGCATTTGAGGCTATACGCATGCATGCCTTCCTGGACTTCTGTTAGCCTACTTCGGAGTTGGGAGCACACCACTGTGTAGAATAGTCCTCTGTGGTGAGCTCAGCCTTCTCCTGGGTGGCTCCTTTCTGCTTACTCTCTGCTACAATTTAGTTTAACCACAGTCTTTCAACCAATTTCCTTGAGAATCAGGTACCAGTATCTCTGTCCACCAAATTCCTGGGGCCATTTGCTAAATTATTGTTGCATCTTCTTCGCGAGGTGGCAAGAGACATGAAGCAGCTTAGGGAAAATGCTGTCTCCTTACTCCTTAGCATCCTCTCTCTCCAGCATCTGCACCCAGATCCTCTCTAACATCCTCAGTCCTTTGTGAATTCTTTGTCTTTCCTCATGTAGCTTGAATGTGGGAACTGTGATATGTTAGTAAGCTTCCAGGTTTTCTGCACACCAACTTGCAGAGTTTAACCCCACTTTTGGAATGTAGAGCACCTGAAACTTGCATTACTTTTTAGCTCTCAGTCCTTCCTTCCTTCCTTCCTTCCTTCCTTCCTTCCTTCCTTCCTTCCTTCCTTCCTTCCTTCCTTCCTTCCCTCCCTCCCTCCCTCCCTCCCTCCCTCCCTCCTTCCCTCCTTCCCTCCTTCCCTCCTTCCTTCCTTCCTTCCTTCCTTCCTTCCTTCCTTCCTTCCTTCCTTCCTTCCTTCCTTCCTTCTTTCCTTCTTTCTGAGACAGGGTCTTCCTGTAGAGCTAGCTTGCCTGGAACTGGCTTTACAGACCAGGCTGGCCTTGAACTCACAGAAATCAGCCTGCCTCTGCCTCCTGAGAGCTGGGATTAAAGGCATGAGCCACCACAGCCAATTTGGTTCTTATTTTTTAAATGCAAATAAGAATAGAAGCTTGATCTTGGTACTGGATTTTCCAGTCTTTGAAACTGTGGGAAAATGAGTTTCTGTTAAACCACCCATCCAGTGCTGTTTAGTTATGGCAACCGCAGACATTGACTGGTATAGATGTCTTCACCTTTAAAAATGAAAGTCAACTCTAACTCTAAAGCTGTTTCAGGCTTATGAAAGCTCACAGAGCTCTTGAGTAGAGCCCATCTCATTTCACCAAAGGTGGCTCGGCACAAGGAAGCCCCTCCATGATTGTGGAGGCTGTTGGCTGCCTTCAGTATTCTCTCCGTAGAGAAAGTCAGTCACAGCACTCACAGTGTTAATGTTATCTCAACAAGCAAGCAAGCTCCATCCCGGCTTCTCATTTTGTCAGGTTTCTAGGGCTTGGCTCTCTCATGTACTGATTTCCTCATCCATGACATCAATAGTAGAGCAATTTCCTGTAAACTATGGTTTGATCATACTGAAATATATTAACTGCAGTGAGCGATGAAATTGCCAGTGCTGTTATTGTGTGGGCCACACTTAGGAAGGACCAGTGACAACCCCTGAGAAATTACATTCACACTGTGGAATCTGTGATCTTCTCTGAACCTGGAGAAATAGCATTTATTTAGCAGGATAAAGTTGAGGGCTAACAACAGAGTTATTTCAAAATCAGCCTAGTTCCAGACTCTGTCTCTTCGAATCATATGTGCATCCATTGTCACAGTGTTTGGAATAAGAAAACAGAAACAAATGTCTTTGGGTTCAAGAGACAGCTCTTTCCTATCTCAATTCCCAAAGCATTGTCTATTGATACCAGCCTTTGGTACTAAAATTATAACTCTTCAAATAGAGGAATGTGTTTTATCATCTACCTACTTCTAAAAGTTTCTGAGTCCTTAAGAGAACAATCCAGTTAAAATGTGAGCAGTATTTGTTCTACAACAGAGCAGTAGCAGCTAAATTAGCAGCAGCAGTACTACAAAGTATGAGCTGGGTTTATTGATCCACTCAGTCAATGGATAGGTATCTGTGGGTCTTCTGAAAAAGTATCTCTTTGTATTTTGCTTCTGCTGGAGATCAAACTCACAGCCGGATGCACGCTCAGCCAGCACTTTGTCACTGAGCTATAACCCCGTCCCCCGTGCCTGGGTGATTGTTGTTGTGGACTGATTTCTCTTTTGCAACTCCTTTCTGCTTTATTCATTATGTGGAAAGTTATATGAACTGTAAAAACTCATTCTACAAGGGCTAGAAAAATCATGGGGGAGTACAATTATTCTTTGACATATATCATCAATTAGTATTAACTGATTTTGAGCGCATTTTGCATATGTATTTTTGCATACACCCAAATTCAATCACACAGAAGGACAAGTAGAGGTTGCTTTATTTGGAATTAGTCTCTTAAACGATTTCAAGTAATGCTTGAGTCCTGCTTAAAAAAACTGCCAAGTATTCTTGCATCAAAGCCCCAATTTACATATTATTTTATATAGTGAGTCCCAAAGGCTTCAACTCAAAGAATGGAAAATAAAATTAAACAAATCAATTAGTGTATCCTACTGCAATTGTATTCAAACCCAATAGTGAGGCCATTACATACAAAGTACATAACAGATTTAGAAAGCAATTCAATTTAATCACAGCTTAGATTAAGAGAGACAGGAATCCAGTTTAATAACATGAGAGAAATGACAGTCAGCCCTTAACTGGGGGTGTGTGTGGGGAAGGGAACTCTTGCCTGCTGGTGGGAATAAAACCTGAATCTTGTCAATCCGGTATGAACAAAAGTAGGTCAGCTCTATAGTGTGGACCCAAAGTTGACAGTGTACAGGTGGATGCTTGACTTTTCTTATGAGGTATTCCTTTTGATCTGTCACTTTCTCAGCTGTTGAATTTCTGGAAATGTTACACTTTTATAAAAATTACTTTTATTTTTATTTATGTGTATGTGTGTGTCTATGTGTATGTATGCACAGCATGAATGTGGGTACTTGTGGAGGTCAGAAGATGGGCATGATTCCATGGAGTAGAGTTATAAGTGGTTATGAGCCACCTAGTATGGGTGCTGGGAACTGGATTTGGATCCTTTGAAAGAGCAAGAAGTGTTCTTAACTGCTGAACCATCTCTCAAGCTCCTAAATGTTAGAATTCTAAAGCTGGTAGTGAATAGTTATAAATTTTATGTAATACTCTTAGGAATGGGTACGTATTTTGATTTTTTTTCCTTTGTCTTTTTTTTTTTTTTTTTTTTTGACAGGGTCTCCCTAGCTCCAGCCTTCCTGGATCTCACTATGTGGACCAGGCTGGCCTCAATCTTATAGAGATCTGCCTGCCTCTGCCTTCTGAGTACTGGGATTAAAGGCGTGAGTATTTTGAATGATTAATTTCTCTGTGCATCTCTTGAACACTTCCAGTCATCTTTAAAGTTCTCTTCACCTTATTCCTTGAGGTTGGCTCTGCCTGAGCATAGCCTGCTCTTCTAGACCAAGCTGTTAACTAGCCACATATTATTAGTAAGATCAAAGAACTGAGTGTTTCATTTCATGCCACTTAATATAAAAGATATTGGCTCCAGTTATTAGAGGCTTATGAGTATATTTGACTCAACACATCTATGCAGGTCTACTTTTCCAATCTACATTTTATGAGATCTAAATATTGGTCAAGAATTTGGTTTCTGAATTGTGAAGAATTAAGTATAAATATATTATTACAAAATAAATTACACAGAAAATCTCTTACTATGGAAACTAGGATATAAAATAGCTCTTTGATAATTTTTATGCAAATTACATTTGGAAAAGGTAATATTTTGAATACAAATTACTTTATTGAAATAATAATAATTTGCAGTGCTAGGGACTAGAGACTTAGCCCAGGACCACCCACATGGTAAACAAGTACTCTACTGCTGATATATATCCTCAGCCCCCAAATTACTTTTGTCTGTTTACTTTTACTTTTCAAATGGAACTGTTAGAAAATTCAAAATGAGAAACTGGGGAGATGGCTCAGTCAGTAAAATGCTTGCCACATAAACACTAGAATCTGAGTCCAGATCCCCAGTACCCACACTAAAAAAAACCTGGGTACAGCCACAGACAACTGTCATCTCAGTTCTGGAGAGGTAGAGACAGGAAGATACCTGGAGCTTGCTGGCCAGTCAGTCTGGATGAATTAGAGTTCCACCTTTGGAGAAAGACCCTGTCTTAAAAAATAAGGTGGAACAAGGAAGACACTAGATATCAACCTCTGGTTTCCACAGGCATGTGCCCACACGTGGGCACCCACCCACAGACATGTAAATACACATGGGCACCTATCTGCACACCCACTCCATACTCATATAATAACTTTAAAAAATGGAACCTTTGCCGTATTTTGTGCTTTTGTTGGGCAGTACTGAATGAATGAAACCAGAGTATAAAAGTGGTAAATATTTGTATTTTAAAAAATTCAGATGTCATAGTTCATCAATAAAATGGGAGATCTGAAAGAATACATTTCATTTTTGTAGTATTCTCACATAAGGCATTAAGATTCAAGAAATTAAAAAAGTTCATAATAGTCAGAAAGCCCATGCAACTAATGAGCTCAGGGAGCTAAGAAAATTATGTGATTCACAAGGCCCCTCTTCAAGGTCATATGACACTTGTATCTGTTTGGAGGAGCTGCTTCGATGGAGCTCCTACAGGCTGTGCAGCGATCTCTGAGGATGCAGCTTTCATGCATCATCATCCAGGCTGGGGTGTGGTTTTTCAGTGATGCAGCTGCCTTTGAGCACCGATTCTTCTGTAAGTAACCCTTCACCCATGCACCTGCAAGTAATGTAAATAAATCCATTGGTTCACCAGGCTAGACAGGGGTTGAATTGTTTCTTTGGTCTATAATAGTGTCCTATCTGGGCAAACAGAACCTCTATTCACATATTCCCAGGAAAAGCCACATAGCCAAGTGGTACTATGTGACTTCAATGTCAAGTCCTAGAAAATATGGTTTCTATCGGTGCTTATTCTCTCTTCGTCTTTCTCGTTTTCTCTTCTCCTTGCTTCTCTCCTCTCTCAAGATATTCTTTGAAACTCAGCTACTATGTTCTTGAAAAATCTCAAAGATTGAAGATCACATGAAGTTGCCTATGTGTCCTGATGCTCCTAAGGTGACAGCCAGTATCAAATGCCAGACACATGAGGGAACAAGAGGATTGTCAGATAATTTTAGACCCTTATTCTTCAAGTTTTCTAGCTGAAATCCTAGGGATCATAGAGCAGACACATGCTGTCTGCCTTGTGCCTGTTTGGAGATCTTGATCTACACTTAGAGACAGTAGTTGTCCAGTGCTAAGCTTTAGGTGATTTCTCATGGAGTCACAGTAATGGAAACATGTAGTATCCTGTGCTCTCTTGTATTGTTTTACCCACAAGACAATGCTCACAGTGATTGTCTGCTTGCTTCTCTGTCTCTCATAGACTTGAGTTTCCTTGTGGACAAATATATTGATTAGTCAATTCTCTGCACCTTGTACACCACCTATAATTAGGGGCCCAACAATGTTTAATTTTAAAAAAATGAATGACAAGTAAGTGATTTTGGTTCTTGAGTGAGAAAAAAGAGTAAAGAAAGGAAATATGATATCCATCATATTCACCACTGACGGATAAAGGCAATGTTTACAAATAGAGTTTTTCTACATTTTACTAAGGTATCTGACCAAGTCTCTCCTGACTTCCATGGGTGAGATTACAATGATTATGGGGATTTGTAGTTAATTTTAAGTCTAGATCCAAGGAGTGTTGGTGTGGAATTCATAGTAGTCTGAAGAATGTCCCTAGGCAATATGTGAAACTGAGGCAAAATGGGAAGATGTGGTAGTCAGAGAAACAGTAACACATTGCATGAAAGAGTCTGAATCCTATAAGACTTTGGCAGCTAGAAAAATGGGCTTTAATAAACAAGATGAAGTTAGCAAGGAAAATATAAAATACATATTTTTTAATTAAAACAGATTATGAGGGGAGAGTAAGGTGAGTGCAGATGGGGAAGGGATCTAAGTACAATCAAAATATATTGTATGAAAGTCACAAAAATTCAATAGAAAAGGAAAAAGACACATAGATTATATATATATATATATATATATATATATGTATGTATGGAACAATGTATGTATAATATATATGTCAGGAACATTAGAAAGAGGCCTAGGGACTTTAGACTGTTGGAAATCTCATTAGTCAATGGTAGTGTGAAGCATCTGTGAAAAATACTTTTTGCAAAAATAATTCCATTAGTCTTAACAGATTTTAGATCAAGGAAGAGAATGGTCCTACTGTGCTTGAAAAACCAACTCTAATACCTTTAGTCTGGACACTAGTAGAGTTTGTGGTATGTTTCGCACTGTCTTAAAGGCTTTCTGGGCTATATCCGTAAGTCTTTATGACCACCACTGGCCGTTATTATTACTCCAGTTTTCTGAAACAAAACCACTAAGTAATTTTCCAACACTCTATATTTATTTAATGGCAGAGCTAAGATTTGAACCCATTTCATCTAGATATTGCTTTCTCAGTTACTACCCAAGTCTAGGGTATTGCACTGTAAAAAGACAGAGGTGGTGACTATGCATCCAGAGAGGGTGTCTGGGAGGGAAAACTGGTGGACAGGAATGGAGATGGAAACAGTTGAAGGAATGAGAATCTTGAATTGTAGAAGAGACAAGTTTGCAATGGCTGTGGAAATGCATACAGGCAGTTTCAGGCTTGAAATATGGGAGACATAATTCATGAAAGACTGAACATTGGTTCGTAGTAACAGAGGATGACAGATTCTATCAGTCAGATGACTGGGGAGGATGACTCTATCAGTCAGATGACTGGGGAGGATGACATTGAAGGTTTGCTTCCAGTACAGAAACTGAAGGTTCTGGAACACCCTTTGATTTTGTTCTTTCTGTCCACAGGCTTGCACTACTTTTTCCTGTATGGTCCAGAAACAACACAAAAGTTACCTCTTTTGCAATATTGTAAAGTTTTGTAGTTTTCTTTTGAGCTTTGGTTAAATCATCATAAGAGAAAAAAGCCTCTCTGGGTCTAAAATATAGCTGAGGAATAGACAGTATGGCTTTTATTACAGACATGTTATTTATAGAATGTAGGTCAGTGCCTGGAATACTTTAGGCGTTCAATTTATGTTAAAAAGTTTGATGGTTTCATCCAAGTTTTTCCCACCTAGTGTTTATTAAAATTTATAAGTTTCTTAAGTTTATGCAGAAATTTAAAAAATAAATGTATCTATAAATTTACATAGACATATCTACAAAAATAAATTCAATATATTGTTAGTACAATATATAAATGTATCTTTAACATATATTATAAAATATAAATATACATAGCATATTATTTTTAGAAGCATATAATATATAACCCTATCACTTAATATTAAATTTATAAGAAACTTATAATCCCAGGGCTATAGTGCTTGCTGGTATGGTAATAATTTAGGGATGATATTCTAAATATCTGACTGTGGTGAGGCATGGGCACTAAATAAGTGGTGTGGATAACATGACGATGGCACAGGATCTTTGAGGCTCCCTGATATACCAGGTAATGAAAGTTTAGTTTGGGGATTACGTAGAGGTGGAGAGACTTCCTTAAAGGAAGAAAAATTGTGGGGCGTTTGAGAGGTCATGGGAGAAATCTTTCAGAATGCCAACAATTTAGGCTGAGCCATTCCAGCATGTCTGGCAGAATACCAGTCCTGAAGGAACAACAACAACAAAAAGCTCCCTGGGGACTCCTGAAAACTGAGCATCAGCTGGGCAGGAGAACGTGCTGCAGGAGGACCAGGTAAGAACTCAAGTCTTACTCTGGCTTTTGTGCTTGTTCTTCTCTGTCAGTTGCTGCCAGCGGGTGTGGAATGGTCAGACCTCCAAAGATGTGACCGTGCCGTAGGACTATGACCTTACTTGGTAAATCCATCTTTGTAGGTGTTCAGATAAGAGTTTCTTGGATTATGAATGGGCCTCAAATCCAATGACAAGTGTCCCCATAGGAGACAGAAGTGAAGGCATAGACACTGGAAGGAAAGGAGGCAAAGTGGCCACAGAAGCAGGACCTCAAGGGTAAAGCCAGTGAAATAAAGGAAGGCCAACATTAACCAGTAGCTGGGAAGAGTGGTTTCCATGCCTGCTGGAGAGACTGTGACCCTGAAGGCACCTTGATTGCGGGCTTGTGTCCTCTAGAACCATGACAGAGTGGATTTCCGTTGTTTTATGCCCCCAATTTGTGGCAAATTGTTATGGCAGCCTTAGGACTCAAACATAGTGCCTATGTGGGAAGGAACGCACCACAGGGCAGAGTATACCTGGCAAATTTAAGCACCACCTCAATGCCCCAATGTCCCTTTCCCTGATCTATTAGTGGGAGGAATTTACTATAAAAGTTTGTGTGAGACAAAGAAGAAAAATAAAAAAATAAACATGCACTAAGATGTAGTGTCACAATATTTTAATCTTTCTAGAGTAAATAATGCTTTAATAAAATTATTTCTTTAAATTGGCTTTGGAGAAAGGGATTAGCTAAACATGTTAGGTTTAAATTGGAGACCATAACATAAAGAATTTGACCTTAGTCAAGGAGCGTTTAACTCTGGCTTCTGTAAGGGCATCAATAGCATACTCAATAGGAAGATTTTTGCTTAGATTGGTGGCTGATCACTCCAGAAAGATGAACCATGTGATTTATGGTATGGGATTTGGATCATCTGATATATGCTTAGACACGGAGGCTGAGTTTAACCACATGGATAATCAATTTGTCTGTGAGGAAGCCACAATAAAAACTCTGGATAGCAAAGCTCAGACCAATGTCCTGGCTGACAATACAAGAACACCCCTGCACATCAGTGCTGAGAGTCACACATCTAGGAGACAAGGGACACGTTCAGCTCTTTCCTCTCTCTTCTCAAGGTCAACTGAAATTTGTATCCTTGGGCCATCAGGGGCACTTGCTGCTCTTGCAGAGGACTAGAATTCTGTTCCTAGAACCTATACCAGACAGCCTTGGTAGAGCCAATGGCCCCTTTCACCTCTGCAGGCACCCAGTCTTGCGCATAACCACACACACACATACACACACACAGCATTAAAAAATAAACTTTTTAAAAAGTTGCATTCTTCTCTTGTAATAAAACTTAATAAAGCTTAACATAATAAATCTTAATAGCTTTCAGTAAATTCTGATTACTTCTAGCAAATTACAAACTCAACAGTGGTTTTAGGAACCATCTGAACTTGCAGTTGGTGTTGGAAGCCTTATGAAGGACACGCCCTGAGATGTCTCATTTTTGCTGATTATATGCAAAAGCCATTTGCTAAGAACCAGGGTGCACAATGGAGCAGAAAAGACCATCCTACCCTAGATAAGGGCCAAGATCTGTAGTGTTTCACACTCCAAACGCTCACTTCCTATATATGTCACAAACATTCAATTGAGGGCGTATCTACTGTCAACAGGACAAGGTGAGAGGGGGCAACCACATGAACTGCTTCTCTTTTCTATTCAGTAGAGTATCTCTGCTTGATAGCCAGTGGCTGAGATCAGAGGTTCATTATTCCACTTCCAGGTCCCCATTTTTTATTCAAAAACTGGGAGTAGAAATGCTATTTAGATGTTTCCCCTTCAAATTTATCTTGATTAATTCTTAGGTAAAAGGCACTGGCCCTTATGCAGTTTAAATTCCAAATTATCAGGAACAAGAGAACCAAGTATGAAATGAAATTAAGGTGTCTGAAATTACAAGCACAGCAGATTAAGGGAAAGAGAACAAAGGTGGTTAGCTGTATTCTGTGTACTTAAGATTGTGACAAAATTGAGACATTATAGGAAGTGGGTATTTCCTAGAATAAGTCGATTTGTCATTCCTTAATAACAGTCAGTTAGAGATGCTTTTGCATTAAGAAATTATGTGTGTGCATGTGCATGCTTGTATGTATATATGTGTAGATATGCTGACACTTTGTGTTAAAATTAATTTCTGGAACATATGTGATATGAGTACTTAATTTACTAGATATATTAGTTTTCTCTTAACATGGCCAATGTAGGTGAAAGAAAACTTCTTAACTTATGACTTTTGTGTAGTATTTGCCCTTGTATCCAACCAGAAGGAATTAGGGCTAACAGAACTCAGACAAAAGGAAGAATGCCACATATTGTGTATGCCAGTTGTTGGATATAAAGTAGAACTTCATATACTTTGTTGTTTTCATGGAGAACTTGCCAAGCCAAAGGCAAGTATCTTGCTTTCAGTGAAGGTCTTGGAATGAGTCTGCAGAAGACTCTTCTTCAGGTGGTGGTTTGAATTTGTGACAAAGACTTCAGTCTTCCTGCTGCAATCTCCATCAGATATTGGTTAGGTGCAATACTTTGTATTTGCAAAATTAAGTAAATTGAAGTAGGTCACTGAAGTGATTACAGT